>CM068380.1:39240089-39889791 GCA_034770075.1 Aralia elata | reverse complement strand
AATGACTATCATCGGGTTATTAGGATGAATTTTGTTCCGATGGAACCACCTCCCACTAATAATCCCTAATTCAATTTTCCAACCACCATAAAATTACAATGAAAAACTACATTTAATTTGACGCGGAAAGAAAAAAACTAAAATACACCAAATGATAAGCATAGAAAATTGCACATAATTAAGGAGATGTTCACCTTGCACAAATGAAATATCAAAGTGGATGTAAACTTAGTGTATTTGAATAGATTTGGGGAAGTATATATGATACAATCACAAAATCAAAAAGAGTATAGATCTGCCTCTTTTTTCTCTCTTTCTCTCCTCGTTTTGGTTGCAAAATTTATTGCTATTCCCTTTTCCTAATTTTCCGAGCTGCTGCTGCTGTTTTTTTTCTTTTCTCTCTCCGCCTGCTCCAACCTTCCTGTATGCTGAGCTGAGGGATGAGCTGAAATAGGCTGGCCAGAGCCAGCCAGCAGATGGGATCTTTGGCTGGCCCGCCATACAACTAACCCTCTAAACTCAGCTAAAAATTTTCGGTTTCCCTCCCGTGTTTTCGAGTTCCCCCGTGTTTTCAAAAGGCGCACTCATGTGGCCGCAGATCAATCCGCGGCTGGGCTAAGCTTGACTGTTCTCGATTTATTGTGAGCCACGCCATCGATTCTCGTGTCGTGACGTCGGTTCTCAGCCGACAATGCTCGGTATTTTGCAGTCCCGAGAATTTACTAGGGAGGAGCCGTTGCCACAATCCATATCGGGGCAGATGCCTCATTTCGGGCCAGCCTTGTTGTCACAGTCGGTTTTGACTTGCACAATCTTACGCGCGTGGGCGGCTCGAGTTGTTCCGTAACTTGTCCATCCTTGACTCTCGTCAGGACCTGGTTTCATTTGTCGAATTTGCCTCTCCTGTGCAGGGTTAGTATACGAAGGTGCCCCCAAAATTTGGGGTTTTATGTCTACCAGCTGCCACTCTCTTTAATCATGTTTATGAAAATGTTAAATGAAATGAATCAGGATAAAGAAAATTATATACGCCCCGATAGCATGAATGACAGTGCACAAGGAATGACAATACATATATGATGCAGCACATACCAACTTTATGATGCGATGCCAAAGATGTAAAGCATGGTCCCGATCGTCCTAATCCTCACGTGATCACCACCGGGTCACGTATCCCGGTTTGACTCGTCTCGTCCTACGCCGGGTCCTCGTATCCCGGTTTCGCCTCGTTTCGTAATCACAAAACTCGGGGTTTTCGTATCCGGTTGATTGTCACTGTCGGGGCCCGGGTCCTCGTATCCGGATCACCACCCATCTCAATAATCCGCGCCGGTCCTCGTATTCCGGTCGATCAACATCGTACTTGTCGGGGGCAACCCGGTACTCGTATCCGGTCCACGCCATCTCGTAATCGCCCGGGTCCTCGTATTCCGGTCGATCGTTCTTCGTCGGGGCCCAGGGTCATCAGTAATCCGGATCACGCGCCATACTTGTAAAGTCGTCCGGGTCTCGTATCCGGTGGATTTGTCTCGTCGGGGCCGGGTCCTCGTATCCGGTCGACTCGGGCCTCGTCGGGGCCCAGGTCTCGTATCCGAATCACCCATCTCGTAATCGGTTACGGGTCTCGTTAATCCGGTCGGATCGTCTGTGTCCGGGGACCGGGTCTCGTATCCGGTGACCCATCTCGTGTAAATCGCTGGTCTCGTATCCGATCGAATCGTCTCATCGGGGCCGGGGTCTCGTATCGGATCCGGCACCCATCTCGTAAATCGTCCGGGTCCTCGTATCCGATCGACTCATGTCTCATCGGGGTCGGGGCCGGGTCTCGTATCCGGTCACCCATCATCTCGTAATACGCCCGGGATCCCTCAGTATCCGGTACGAATTCGTCCTCGTCGGGGCCGGGTCCCTCGTATCCGGTCACAACCATCCTCCGTAATCCCCCGGGGTCTCGTATTCCGGATCGATCGTACTTGTCGGGAACCGGTCTCGTATCCGGTCGCAGCCCATCTCGTAAATCCAGCCGGGTCTCGTATCTAGTCGAATCTTCTCGTCCGGGGCTGGGTCTTCGTATCCGGTCACTCACCATCTCGTAATCACACCGGGTCCCTCGTATCCGTTCGAATCGTCTTCGTCACTGGGTCGGGTCTCGGATCGGGTCACCCATCTCGTAATCGCCGAGTCTCGTATCCGTCGGATCGTCTCCGTCGGGGGCGCGCGGGCCGACCGTCTCGTATCCCCGGTCACAAACCATTCTCGTAATCGCCTGGTCTTCGTATCCGGTTCGAATAAATCGTCATTGTCAGGGGCCAGGTCTCCGTTATCTGGTCACAGCCAACGCGTAACCGTCGGAATTCTCCGTATCCGGTCGAATTGTCTTGTGAGTGCCGGGGTCTCGTCATCCGGTCGTTCGTCGTACTATCGAATTGAGGAAGCCAGTGTTTCGACATCCCATTCATCAAAATTTCGTTATTTTATCACCAAAAAATATGAGTCAAACGGGTTTTAGAATCGATTTAACGGCTTGCAACGGACAAGGGGGGAGCACTGGGCCCTAGCACGCAGATGGATCTGCGGCCACCGCAGATTGATCTGCGGCCAACCACAGATTGATCTGCGGCCAAGATCGGGATTTTTAAGCGGCCCATCCGCTTCCCAGATCTATCACTTTCATTCGTACCCCACACGATTTTCACACCTTTGCACGCCCCTTTTTACCGAATTTTAACATCTTCTTGCAAAAACTGCTCCGGTTAGATCGATCTACGCGCTACAGGTAACATTTTGACCGATTGTTTTCCAATTTCGTCAATGTTTTGCTATACATTTGCTATTTTGCATGTTTAGAGATACAAATGTATGCTTTGAAATGTTATGCCATGTATTATTGTATGTATATGCTATGTATGAACTGCGCAAGTCATATTTTATGCTCATGATGCGGTCCCACATATTTGTTGTTTCTTTTTGGAAGAAAATCATGCATTAGGGTCTTTTCATGTTGTAATTATCCATATAAATGCAATTTTGATCTGTTGTGGCTTGGGTTAATTGAAAAACATGCTTTGGTTATGCATGGGACGCCCATTTTATAGACAAAACTTTGCCGATTTTTTTTTCATATAGTTAAACATGCATCATGCTGCATTAAATTCTATGATGATGATAGGAAATTAGAATGTTTGTGACATAATTCAAAATAGAATTTACCTTCCTCTTCGCCTGTTCTATTCCAGCTATGGATCCTGACACTCCTAGTAGCTCCACCGCGTCTCGGACCTCGGGCGTTTCGCCGCCGTAGGGTTGCATCCGTTCCTGCTTTGCCTCGGACCCCGCCAGGCTCGCCGACTGGCGGAGGCGGTCATCCGGCCGATCACCCCGATGTTGAGGAGGCTGCTCTTTCGGAACGTTGCGGTAGAGGGGCCATCCTCACAGCACACCAGCTCCATCTCCCTCATCGCGCCCTGTCTGGCGCCTCTGTGCAGATACTTGATCTATTGGGTCGGATCTCAGCCGTCACCCCTTAGCCATCTCTCGTTGCTAATGAGGTATATTCAATTCTACTCTGAATTTTATTATTCTCAAATTTCTCAATTTTCGTTCGTATCTGGACTGACCCATTAGTGATTGCCACAGGTGCCCGAGTTTACTCAGTCGAGGGGTAACTGGTTTAACATTTACTCCCTCTACACGGCTTTGCACAGTGATTACCGAGCGGTGGTGGATTCCTGGGGCTTTCGTCATTTCTTCACCATCATTCCCCGCTAGTGCCCCTGGGGTTATATGCGGGCTTTATCCGAGCGATGGTTCCACTAGACCCAGTCCCTTCACCTTTTGGACTGTGAGGTTGTGCTGACTCTCTGGGATTGGAGGTACATCACGGGTATAGAGTTCACCGGATCCCGTGTCCCTCTAGATCTTGATATCACTCCAGCGGAGGTTCGAGCTTTATTGGGCTTCGCTGCCGAGGACCGGGTCTTCAAGGCCCGCAGTATTCGGTCCGGCGCTTTGGATGTTGACGTTGTCGGGGGCATATATGCGACGCCCTTCCCTGCAGATCGGGCTACTCGGGATATTCTGCTCCGGCGCCTGTTCTTAACCATCATGAGGGGTTGTTTCCTAGGGAACAACTCCTCTACCATTCATTTCAGCGTCGTCAGAGCTATCAGGGATGTAGACCGGATCGGCGACTATGACTGGGGGTCCTTCACCTTTGCTTATTTCCTCCACGGTCTTCGTCTACGTTCGGAGGGACAGACAGATGCTTGGCTCGGCTTTTACCACTTCTTGCTGGTGAGCCCTCTCTTCCTCTTTTCTTATTGTACTTCCCTTCATTTCATTTCTCTTTTCTGCATTTGACGGTTACTCATGCCTTGCCTTGTTTCTGTTCACAGTTCTGGGCCTACGAGCGTCTTCTATGCCTGAGGCCTGTCACGACCCTCGGCCTGGATACCTACCCCAGGGGTCGTCGGTGGCATCACAGCACTCTAGAGAAGGTCCCGGTGTCTGGCAGCTTTGCCCATTGCCGCATTCAGCTGGAGCTGATCACTGCTGCGGAGGTCGTCTGGACTCCCTATCTTTCTGAGCATCTGGCTGTGGGGTTCACCGATGGATATCATTCCGGCCCGGAGTTCGCACTTTCCACCCGCCGCCTTACTTTGCAGAGTGTCAGGGGCTGGGTGATGTATCTGGGAGAGCGCGCATGCAGATGCGTTACTAGAGAGATCCGCATCTCGCACTCCCTTCCCTTCACTACCTCCTGCCCGTTGGATTCTCAGCCTTCGGAGATTATGCTCGCGGGGGAGGATGGCCAGACACTCTCTTCGGGTCCCAGCACGAGCGAGGCCTTTCGTATCTGGTGGGTGCCCCGCACCATCGGTCCTGAGACTCGGGCCACATTCTTTCTTGGAGACATGGTTCCCGGCTCGGTGATGATGACCGATTGGGCTGCCTGCGTTCGGAGTCCCACTCATGCTGAGCAGATTGACACTCTGACCCGCCAGGTGGAGCAGCTATCATTGTATCTTCGGGTGCTAGGTCGGACCCCAGAGGATGCCTATGCATATGATCCTGATAGTATGGGTTTTGACACAGGCCTGAGCTCGTCTGATGCCCCAGCGCAGCCATATATCCCCGACATGAACTTTGGGCCTCCGACCTCGACGACTCCAGGGGATCAGTTTGAGGATCTGGCCTACTTAGATGACCTCACTTTTGACTAGATCAGGCTAGGATAGGGCCTTTTGTACCTGAACCTGTTAGATTTTATTCTCTTTTTTTATTTCATGCACTATGTATTGAACTCATTTGTTTATTTATGCACAGTTTTCTTTTATCTTTATGAAATTCACTTGCTTTATTATTAACTGTACGATGCATGCTTTTTATTTATGGATAGAGAATGACTCCTGCATAGTTTTTTGATACTATTTTTCACAGATGTCGTCATCAGATGTCGTGGTACGTTTGGATCCCATTCCTCCCACAGGGTTGGTCGGCAGTCTTCTCTACTGGTTGGACAGTTTATCGCCGGCCGATAGGGTTATCGCAGATGGTCTTTTGGGACATTCTCGGTCCTTGTTATCCTTTCAGGTGCCAGCGGGCTTTGTGGAGGGTATTCTAAGCTATTGGGCCCCTTCCCGTCAGGTGTTCAGATTAGGGACAATGGAGTTGACCCCCACTCTCGAGGAGTATGCTCGGTTTACCGGCTTGCCTTTGGATGGTCCTTGTGCCAGGGTCACAGTTGGTCCCATACGCCGACAGTTCTTGACTTTCACTGGGTTGCGGAGGACAGCTCTGCTATCGGTGATCACATCAGATCATCTGGTTCCTCTTCATTTTTTGATTGACTGATTCGGCTCACCCGACAGTTTTCACCTATTTTCTGGTGATTTTTTCGTATCCGAGGAGTGCTGGGGTGCTTTGAGAGTAGATGTTTTGATGGCCTGCGTCATCTCAGTTTTGTACTTGCCAGCCGGACCCGATCAGTTGGACATGTGAGTTGTCGCGGCCGTGAGAGCCCTTCAGGAGGATCACACCGTTCTTCCCATGATATTGGCGGATACCTACATGTCAGCCTCATATTGTCAGTCTTTCCGAGGCAGAGTATTCAGAGGGAGCTCTGCTTTATTGTACGTGTGGTTTATGAGCCATCTCAGCCCCATCGGTCATCTCCGACGCCATGGGTTTTGCTTCAGCCACGACATAGCCACACAGTTTTTGTTTCGTCCCGTGAGCTGTACTGATGTGGCTTCCTGGGTAGAATTCTTGTCAGTTATTGAGGATCATTTTCATCTCCTGATCTATTCGGGTTATTGCTCTTTTTTGAACTTCTTGACTCACGTGCCCAACCTGGATTTCATCCCTATCGCTGGCTTGAGAGGCGTGACGACTTATCATCCCTTGGCGGTTACAGGGCAGTTTGATCAGACACAAGATTTTCACTCTTTCACGGGTGCAGCTACCTACCGATTCCTTATATCATCCCAGACAGAGAGAGACCTACTGCGGGTATATGATCTTTGGTCTCACAGGATCCTTGCCGAGTATAGTGACGGTTACCCCATCCAGACATTCGCTTATGTGCAATGGTTGCGCGGAGACTCGGATATGGTTGGTTTGAGTCAGATTGGGGCTTTTGATGACTCTGGAGTGATTTTCCCAGATGATACCACAGATCATTCCATCTCAGCTGATTCTGCTCCTAGCCGGGTTACTAAGGATACCCGACTCTTCCTGGCCTTGATTACTACTGAGGCAGAGAGGGATGCCGCTCTTGTTGAGAGAGACGATGCCATTCTGGCTAGAGATGCTGCCCTTGCTGACAGAGACGCCATTGTATTTCAGACCAGGGCAGTTATAGATGCTCATTCTGAGACTATCAGCCGAGCCACTGCTTTATTGGATCGCATCGACATGATGGGGCAACAGATTGCAGGGGATGCTGTTGCTTCAGATCTATCCACCACTTTATCCATCCTGCTTCAACTAGTTTCAGATTTGTAGATTATTTTATTTCCTGCATAGACTATGTCAGTTTCATCGGCTATCGAAAGAGAAATCTTGTAACAAAATGACTTATATATGTAGACATGCATTTAAATTTAGTCAATTTCCCTTTTTGTTGTATCGTTGCCTTTCATTTGATCTTCATTTTATCCAGCTGACCATGATTTTGACATTTCGCTTTCTTTCTCTTCTCCAGTCTTGATGGAGATTTGACAGATATTGCCGCACACCCTGTTGATTTCATCGGATTAAGTCTTAGATTTTGGCTAACTGTTTGGTTGGGCTAGGTTTATGTTACTTGGGATGAATCTGATTAGGGCTGGTTTCGAGAAGGCCTTGAGGATATATGAAGGTTTTTTCTGGCTGTTGGGAATTAGTTTTGGTTAGAGAAAGGATTATTTTTTTTTAAGGAATCAGACCGTGCCATGATGGCTGCCTACGTACCCCCACAAGTTGGGAGATCAGGTCCTACGTAGTTCGTTTCTCAAAGAGAAAGGAGAAACTGATGATTCAAGCATAGAACCGCTTCACCGAGTCAGAATTTAGGGGCTGTGGAAATACCTCACCATCCATTTCTTGCAATATGAGGGCTCCTCCGGATAGCACTTTCTTAATCACAAAAGGTCTTTCCCAGTTCGGGGCAAACTTCCCTTTGGCTTCGTCTTGACAAGGCATGACTCTTTTTAGCACTAGGTCATTTTCATTTAACTTCCGAGGTCTTATCCTTTTGTCGTATGATCGAGAGATCCTTTGTTGATATAATTGACCGTGCCAAACAGCAGCCACCCTCCTTTCATCAATTAGGGCCAATTGGTCGTATCGGCTTTGCATCCAATCCTCCTCGCTTATCTGAGCATCGATCAATATTCTGAGGGACGCCATCTCAACCTCAACTGGCAGAACAGCCTCCATTCCATATACCAAAGCGTAAGGGGTTGCCCCTGTAGAAGTACGCGTTGACGTTCTGTATGCTAGCAGGGTGAGGGGTAGCAGATCCGGCCATCCCCGATGATTAGCAGACATTTTCGCCATGATCTTCTTGATATTCTTGTTTGCAGCCTCCACTGCCCCATTCATCTTAGGACGGTAAATGACAAAATTGAGGTGTTTGATCTTGAACTGGTCGCATAATCCCTTCATGAGGGCGTTGTTCAAATTCTTGGCATTGTCGGAGACCAAAACCTCAGGTTGTCCGTATCAACAAATGACATTATTCCTGATGAAACCGACGATGATCTCCTAAGTTACTTTGGGGAAAGAAGCTGCTTCCACCCATTTAGTGAAGTAATCGATCATGACGAAAATGAATCGGTGTCTGTTTCTTGCTTTGGGCTCTATTGGTCCGATTACATCCATTCCCCACATTGAGAAGGGCCAAGGGGAGGTCATACAGTGCAGTTCATTGGGAGGCGTATGGATCACATTATCGTGCGCCTGGCACTGATAACACCGTTTGACATGATCATCGCAGTCGGCTTTCAGTGTTAACCAATAATGCCCTGTTCTCAAGATCTTTTTGGCCAGCATTGGTCCACTCATATGTGGCCCACACACTCCACCATGTATTTCGTTCATAATCTTTTGGGCTTGTGTCTCATCTACGCATTGCAACAGTCCCAACCCAGCATCCCTCTTGTAGAGTGAATCCCCACTCAAGTAAAACTTCATTGCCATCTTTTGAATTCTCATCCTCTCAGCTCGGCTTGCCCGGTCGGGAATGGATCTATCCCTTAGGTACTCCCTTATGTCGTGATACCAAGGCTGCCTTGGCATAACCACCTCCTCCGATAATACTGCCACATGTTCCTCGTATGCTGGGGCATTCCGTACCGCTATTTCAATCTGTGGAACATCTTTTCTTTTGATTATATGGATTAAGGAAGCCAGAGTTGCCAATGCATCAGCAAAATCATTCCGTCCCCGGGGGATATGTCGGAAAGCGATATCTTCAAACTCTCGCATCAGTTGGATAACACAACGATGGTACGGAAGTAACCGAAGCTCCTTAGTGCTATACTCCCCGATCGCCTGTCTGATTACCAGTTCCGAATCCCCGAACACCGCCAGTCTTTTCACTCCCATATCGCGGGCAAAACGGAGTCCCAATATACATCCCTCGTACTCAGCTGTATTGTTTGAATTACTGAACTGTAATTTAGTGGCCACAGGGTATTGCTCTCCGGTGATAGAGACCAGGATCGCTCCGGCTCCTGCCCCCTCAGCATTCATGGCACCATCAAAATACAGCTTCCAAAACTTCCCCTCGTCATCACATTTCGCGTGTAATACCCAAAATACATCTTCGCCCGGCAAAGGAGTTTCTAACGGCTCCATCCCCCCTGATGGCGTTTCTGCCAACTGATCTGCAATTTCCTGCCCTTTCATGGCTTTCTGAGTTACGTATACAATGTCGAACTGCTGTAAGATTAACTGCCATCTTGATAGTCGACCGTTCAGCATGGGCCTTTCAAAAATATATTTCAGGGGATCCATTCTTGATATCAGGTACGTAGTATGCCCATGGAGGTAGTGCTGTAATCTCCCTGCAGCCCAAGCCAAAGTACAACAGGTCTTCTCGATGGGAGTGTAATTCTGTTCACATCGGCTAAATCTCTTGCTGAGATAATAAATGGCCTGCTCTTTACCTGCTTCATTCTTCTGTCCCAGTATACATTCCATCGCAATGGCATTGACCGATATATACATAAATAGAGGGATCCCATCCTTCGGGGGCACCAGCACTGGTGCCTCTGTCAGCTACTTTTTAATGGTCTGAAAGGCTTTCTG
The DNA here is from genome assembly GCA_034770075.1 of Aralia elata. Taxonomy (NCBI): domain Eukaryota; kingdom Viridiplantae; phylum Streptophyta; class Magnoliopsida; order Apiales; family Araliaceae; genus Aralia; species Aralia elata. The sequence goes on along the minus strand of CM068380.1, from coordinate 39,879,996 downwards.
ACATTGCTCATTCCACTCTTGGGAAGCATCCTTCCTTAATAGTTTGAAAATCGACTCGCATGTAGTCGTCAAGTGGGATATGAAGCGGCTGATGAAGTTTATTCTTCCAAGGAATCCTCTTATTTCCTTCTCAGTGTGAGGTGCCGGCATATCCACAATGGCCTTAATCTTCGCCGGATCCAACTCAATGCCCCGATCACTAACCAGGAATCCAAAGAGCTTGCCCGACTGTACTCCGAAAGCACACTTTGCCGGATTGAGCTTCAAATTATACTTTTTGAGCCGATCGAATAGCTTCTAGAGATGGGTTAAATGATCAGATTCTACCCTTGATTTCACAATAATGTCATCCACATAGACCTCTATCTCCTTGTGCATCATGTCGTGGAACAGGGCCATCATGGCTCTCTGATAAGTAGCCCCCGCATTTGTGAGACCGAAAGCCAATCGTCTATAGCAGAAGGTGCCCCAAGGGGTGATGAAAGCGGTCTTTTCCCGATCTTCTTCCGCCACCATTATCTGATGATACCCGCAAAGCAATCCACAAAAGAGTACATTTCGTACTGGGCTGTGTTATCCACCAAGATGTGTATAAAAGGCATCGGGAAGTTATCCTTGAGATTGGCCTTGTTTAAATCTCTATAATCGACACATACCCTCACCTTCCCTCCAAGCTTAGCCACTGGGACTACATTGGATAACCATTCCGGGTAAGTGGACACCATAATGATTCCAGCCCTGAACTATTTGATGATCTCTTCCTTCACCTTCAAGCTCCATTCCGATTTCAACTTTCTTAGTTTCTGCTTGACAGGCCTGAAACCCTCCTTGATGGGCAACCGGTGTACCACAATGTCTGTGGATAATCCGATCATGTCCTCATGAGACCAGGCAAAGACATCCTCATACTGGCTTAGCAACTCAGTTATTTCCGCTTTTTGGCTAGGGGTAAGGTCGGTCCCTATCTTGAGCTCTTTGGGTTTGTCAGGGGTTCCGATATCTATGGTGATGGTTTGGTCTAAGTTGGGTTTGGGTTTATCCTCGACCCATCCTTTGATCTCGTCAGGCGCGTCGTCGTAATCTGTCTCGTCTTGCTCAATGCCCATCAAATCGAAATCCAGCTCAATATCAAAATCATAGTCATCATTCAATTTTGAAGACCATTTGTTAAGCAAGGAATACTCAAATTGGTACACCTGACATGAAACAAAATATTTGTCATATATATAAACCGTTTTCCCACAATGATCGCTATTAAAATAACACGACAAAAATACATAACCATGCAAGATTTAAAATAAAGGACAAAAAACTGGTATCCGTTCACCCCCCATCTGGGGTCTACCATCCCGACTCCATGTTTTACCCTTGTTTGGATATCACTGGTTCCATTGTCCAGTTGTCGATGGTCATATCAAACGGAATGCGCTGGATGAAAGGTGGCCTCACATCGGAAACTTCCCCAATGACTACGGCTACATCGCCTGAGTCCCTCTTCCTACCTTCTTCAGGAATAATTAGCCCTGCCCAATCGATGACAGGCACACTTTGTTGGGCCCCCGGTGGCGTGGTAACATCCTTTCCCTCCTCATTGCCTGTTAACTGTCCGGGGACATAGCACCTGGTTTCGAACTTTTGCGCGACCTCTTGTAGGAAACTTTCCCTCTTGGTCGACTCATCACTTGCGGGGGTTAATTCTTTATCCCCTGACCCGATCACAAGCTCGCTAGTCCCTTGTTCATTGTTGACCTTGGTCACCGGACTGCCAGCCAGTCGAATCGGGGCCACGCCTTGACGGTGTCTCCGTGCTGTGCCTTCATGATATCCCAACCCTGCTTTGCCTATTTGATGGGGAAGTTGAATGGGCTCGGTGATTCCTTGACTGCTCTTTCCTAACCCCTGTCCAGGTTGGAATTTCATTTTCATCATTTCCTTTGCAACGAAGGTAAGTTCTGGAGAGACCCTAGGTTTCACGGCTGGAGCCCCCAGGCATCTGTAGTAGGGAGTGCTGATTTCCAGTGCCTGAAAACTGGCAGGTGCCACCGACTCGTCCACATTAATCACAGGCAGGCCATTCCTAGAAGGAGAAGGGTCATCACACTCCGCCGAGATCGTCACCAGATTCCCGTCGATGATAAGTTTGATTTGCTGGTGTAGCGTGGAAGGAACTGCCCCGACCATGTGTATCCACGGCCTCCCCAATAACAGGTTATAACTTGCCGCAATATCAAGGACTTGGAAAGAGATATCAAAAGTACAAGGTCCTATTTCCACCAGCAATTCTATCTCCCCAATGGTATCTCTCCGGGATCCGTCGAAGGCTCGGACCACCACATGACTGGCCCGTAGGCGCTTAGGATTGATGTTCATCTTTTGCAATGTATTGAGGGGACAGATATTCAACGCCGATCCCCCATCAATCAGCACCCCATTCATAATATAACCTGAGGAGATTACCGCAATATGCAGCGGTTTTCGATGCCCCCTTCCCTCTTTGGGGATATCATCATCTGTAAATGATATTACATTACTTTCCAACAGATGGTCCACCAGATGGTCGAAACTTTCCTTGCCGATCTCTTTGGAAACGTATGCCTCCTCCAGGACTTTAGCCAGAATTTTGCAGTGATCACTGGACGATAACACCAAATCCATGATTGAGGTCAGGGTCGACTCCTCGCTTAATATCTGGATCCCTCTTGCTTCCGGATGATCCATCCTCTTCAAGAATTCCATGACTTTCTCCTCGGAGATCTCTTCATTTTTCTTCGTTTTGCTTTCAAGGACTCATCCAGGGAGATATAAGGGATTCCCCTTTGATGTCACCGCAGCACAACTGGCCGCTTCCTCTGACACTCCCCCGTAATTCCATGGTACCTTTTTCAAACTGTGGATAGGGATTTGCGGTTTCGCTATAAGGGTGAGGACTTTCGGAGCCGATAACTTAACGGGCCCCTCTATGACATTTCTGCTTACACCCGCCAACCTAATTGGCGCTCCCCGTGTACTCTCGTGATCACTTATCACGCTGATCATCTCATCAATTTTCTTCACATAATTCAGCTTTGGCGGCCCCTCGGCTTCATTGGCTTCTGCCACATTGATCCCCCCTCCATCATGCCTCGGCAGGGGATTGACTTTAACATTTGGGGAGTCTGGCTGTTCCACCATAATTTCCCCACTATCAATCAAATTCTGAATTCTGTGTTTCAGCGTCCAACATTCCTGCGTATCATGACCAGGGGAACCTGAATGGTATGCGCATTTCTTGCTTGGGTCAAATCTTCTTCCATTCGGGACACTCGGGGGTGCCAAATCGACTATTTTCCTCTGGGCTATCAACACTGCCAAAACCCGCTCAAGAGGATCCCCGAATGGGGTGAATACTCGATTTTTCGAGGTCTCGAATCTCCTTCGCCCATCCGCCCTCTGATCAGTGAAGTTAGGCTGTCGGGATGGCCCCACTCCCTGCACCTGTACTGGAGGATTGTTTTCTGCCTTTCTAGATGATCCCTGTAGGATGAGGGAAACATCTTCTTCCTTTTTCTTTTGGACCCTACGGGAAGTGCTGCCATAGTTTCTGCTCTGGATTTGCTCTGCAGCTGTTTCCAAAGCCGTGAAATCCCGAATCTTGCCATATTTCAACCCCATATCCACCATTTCTCCGTGTTTAATCATCTCGGCAAAAGGTCTTCCAATCCCCGATATAACCCGCTCATAATAAGGTGCTTCTTGAATGTCCACGAAGGTCATCACCTACTCTGACTCGCTCATTGGGGGATTCACCTGTGCAGCCATACCCCTCCATCGCTGTGCATAATCCCTGAAAAATTCCTTTGGTTGCTTCTTAATCTTCGTCATTTGGTATCTATCAGGGGCCATTTGTGCCTGGAAGCTATGCTGTGTTAAGAAAGTGTGGGCCAACTCCTCCCAATTGTGGATCCGGGCATTATCAAGACGGGCATACCAGATTCTCGCTTCTCCCGTCAGGCTCTTTTGGAATAATTGCATCCGTAGACCTTCATCTTCTGCATAAGATCCAAGCTCCCCAATGTATATTTTCAGATGTGTATAAAAATCCCCCGTCCCATTGTATTTCTCAAATTCGGGAATTTTAAACATCTCCGGATATCTGGTTCCGGGGAAGACACACAGATCTGAATAATTAACCCTGCCTAGGGATCCTATGCCCTTCAGAGATTGGATAGTTTCCTCCATTTGTTTCATTTTCTTTCGGAGGTCATCAGTGTCTCCTTCCTCTGGGATAGTAATCACTGTTCTGTTCGGTATAGGAATGGCCTTTGGGACGACTGGCTCGCCCTTAGGTTGGGGGGATCCTCTTTAGGTGGATCCTGTCTAGGTAGCAATTGTTCCTTTAGCATTATGGCCATTTCCAACATCTGTTTCTTAAAATCATCAAATTCCTCACGAGATATGGAACCAGGATTAGTAGGTGGAAGATCAGCCATTTCAGATGTAGAGTCCTGGGCTCTTTTAGATTGCGAACGTGTTTGAGGAGCAATCCTGCAGAAACAACGGTTTGGAGTTTAGTCCTGGGCAATGAAAGGATATGGATGCATGCTAAAGCTGTAACTTTTGTTTTTTGGGTTTTTTAATCTTTTTCTGCAAAACAACATGTTAGTAGTCCCTTATTGCAATAATAAATGATAGACACGACTTATTATGCCTTCCCAGCTATTCCCTGCAAAACATGGAGGTCAGTACTTTCTTTTGACAACAGGAAAGGTATATGACAGTTGTATGCCATTTACATGACATTTATTCATTTGACTGAATGATAAAAGGGTATGAAGAAGCTTTCCTTTCGTTAGGTTTATCATAGGCTGACCTACCCTAGGGTTACTCTCGCGGGCTTTTCGGCATGAAGGTTCCCATATCTTCGCAATCTACTTGTCTGAATCCTTTCGATTGGAGCGGATATGGGTGGTGCGTTTCCCGAGCCATCTCCGGGGAGCAGCCCCTTCGAGTCCAGTAATAAGCAACCGACAGGTTCGCCTCAGGAGGAGGTACACTCTCAACATACATTCACATTCATCGTCCTCACCGTATGCAAATGATTTACTTTAAAGTAAAGCAATACCATTCAATCATTCACTTATTGGACAAAACACACATTCACACAACAACAGTAAAAACGATCAAAATATCGCATGCACACACATATTCATGAACTTTTAAAGGATAGGATAGCATCAAGATTTGAACGCGGCTTAAGCCCTCTAAATTTCCCCAGCAGAGTCGCTAGCTGTCGACGCCGGGAAATGTCGCTCCTTTGGTGATTATTACCCTTTCCGATTTTAGCCTTCTTATTAGATGATTTTTTGGAAAAGGTCGGCACTAATGTCGACGGGGTTTTGAAAGATCATTTTTTATGATGAGCCAATTAACTAGAGTCGCCAGTTGGTATATTTGAAATGGATGTACCAACTCATCCGAGTTTTCGTTTTTTTTTTATAAATCGCTGGCTCATATGTGACTCCGAATTAATTGGTCTGCAAATCGAGATTTATAAGTTCGGGGGCTTGCTTAAGCGAGGGAAAGGTGTTAGGCACCCCCCGACTTCCGTGAAACACGGTTATCGCAATCTTGATACTTTCCTATCCTTTAATTCATGAAATGTGTATGTGTGCGTGTGTGTGTGTGCCTATATAAATGTGGTGGTGAGTTTGCATGAAGAAACCAATTGGGTTTTTTTGGAAAAGTCGTGTTTTTCTTTTTGGGAATGCTTTAGAATGTCCTTCGGTTTATACGAGAAAGCTTTAGGAGAAAATGTTTGATTTTAATTGTCAAAACTGTGAGATTGCATTAGGTGTCGTTTTGGCAAAACAAGAGTTTTCTAAACCTTTGTCAAAATAGGAATCGAGATCTATACGTTGCTTTCATAACTCAAATGATGGGAAACCTCTAGGATCTCTTTAACCCTATGCACAAGGATTTAATAAAACATTATTTATTTTTATAAAACCATTTTTTGTGATGTTTAAAAACGATTTCTTTCTTTTGCCTTCTCGTTAAGATAGAAATCAACATTCCTTAGCACCCCCAATTTCTTATCCTCGTGATGCTACTAACCTAGTTTGATTGATTTTATGAAAATCTTTATCGCTTAGCTTTGAAATCTTTTTTGGTGTTGCAATTCAAATCCAACATTATAATGCGTAAGGGACTATTCACGGGCATATAAGCCATCAAAATAACCCCGAACGCCCACAATCACATATTTTCACTATGACGGGGCCTTAAACACGATTCTCGCCTTGGCGTCGTTTTAAGGCCTGACGATTACATATTTACAATGAAAATTACATCGCTCCTACTACCTACATCATCGGGTTATTAGGAAGAATTTTGTTCCAATGGAACCCTCACTAATAATCCCTAATTCATTGTTCCACCATAAATTACATGAAAACTACATTTAATTTGACCAAATGATATGATAGAAATTGCAATAATAAGGAGATTTTCACCTTGCAAATGATATCAAAGTGGATGTAAACTTGTGTATTTGAATAGATTGGGGAAGTATATATGATACAATCAAATCAAAAGAGTATAAATCTCCTCTTTTTTCTCTCTTTCTCTCCTCTTTTGTTGCAAATTTATGCTATTCCTTTCCTAATTTCTGAGCTGCTGCTGCTGTTTTTTTTCTTTCTCTCTCCGCATGCTTCAACCTTCTGTATGCTGACTGAGGGATGAGCTGAAATAGGCTGGCCGCAGAATGATCTGCGGCTGGCTGGCCGCCACCCCTCCACTCAGCTGATTTTCAGTTTCCGTGTTTCGAGTTTCGTGTTTTCAAAAGGCGCACTCATTGGCCGCAGATCAATCTACGGCTGGCTGGCTTGACTTTCTCGATTTTTGTGCCACGCCTCGATTCTCGTGTCGTGACGTCGGTTCTCGCCGACAAGCTCATATTTTGCAGTCTGGGAATTACTGGGAGACGTGCCACATCATTCGGGAATGCTCATTTCGGGCAACCTTGTTGTCACGTCGGTTTTGACTTGCAAATCGTCGCGGTGGCGTCGAGTGTTCGTACTTGTCCATCCTTTCCTCTCGCAGGCCGGTTCATTTACCGAATTTGCCCTCCTGTCAGGGTTAGTATACGAAGTGCAAAATTTGGGTGTCTACACCCGGGGTCGGCGATGGCACCACAACACCTTGGAGGAGGTCCCGGTGTCTGGCAGCTTTGCACACTGCCGCATTCAGCTGGAGCTGATTACTGCCGCGGAGGTCGTCTGGGTTCCCTACCTTTCCGAGCATCTGACCGTGGGATTTACAAATGGATATCCCTCCGGCCCGGAGTTCGCACTCTCCACCCGCCGCCTTACTTTGCAGAGTGTTGGGGGCTGGGTGATGTATCTAGGAGAGCGCGCATTTAAATGCGTTACTGGAGAGATCCGCATTCCGCACTCCCTCCCCTTCACTACATCCTGGCCATTGGACTCTCGGCCTTCAGAGATTATGCTCGCGGGGGAGGATGGTGGGACACTTTCTTTGGGTCCCAGTACGAGCGAGGCTTTTCGTATCTGGTGGGTGCCCCGCACCATTGGTCCCCAGACTCGGGCCACTTTCTTTCTTGGAGATATGGTTCCCGGCTCGGTGACGATGACTGATTGGGCCGCCTGCGTTCGGACTCCCACTCATGTTGAGCAGATTGCCACTCTGACCCGCCAGGTGGAGCAGCTGTCGTTGTATCTTCGGGTGTTAGGTCGGACCCAGAGGATGCCTATGCATATGATCTTGATAGTGCGGGTTTCGACATAGGCCCGAGCTCATCTGATTCCCCCGTGCAGCCATATATTCCTTATATGAACTTTGGGGCTTCGACTTCGACGACTCCAGGGGATCAGTTCGAGGATCCCGATTTCATAGATGACATCGCCTTTGATTAGATCCTGATAGGATAGGGCCTTTTGTACCTGAACCTGTTAGATTTATTTTTCATTTCATGCATTGTGTATTGAACTCATTTGTTTATTTATGCACAGTTTTATCATTATGACAGTTCAATTGCTTTATTATTAACTATATGATGCATGCCTTTTCATGGATAGAGAATGACCCCTGCACAGTCTTTTGATACTGTTCTACCGATGTCATCATTTGTCGTGGTTTGCTTGGATCTCAGCCCTTCCCAGGGATCGCTCACTTTTTTGGATATCGGCCCTTCCCAGGGGTTGTTCACCACCTTGTTGTGGTTCGCTTGGATGCCTTCCCAGGTTCTCCCACCACCTTATTGTGATTTGCTTGGATGCCTTCCCAGGTTCACTCCCCACCTTGTTGTGGTTTGCTTGGATGTCTTCCCAGGGTGCTCACCACCTTGTTGTGATTTGCTTGGATGCCTTCCCAGGTTCACTTCTTGCTTGGATACCAGCCCTTCCCAGGGTCACTCACCACCTTGTTGTGGTTTTCTTGGATGCCTTCCCAGGGTCACTTCTTGCTTGGATACCAGCCCTTCCCAGGGTCACTCACCACCTTATTGTGGTTTGCTTGGATGCCTTCCCAGGGTCACTTTTTGCTTAGATACCAGCCCTTCCCAGGGTCACTCACCACCTTATTGTCGTTTGCTTGGATGCCTTCCCAGGGTCATCTTTTGCTTGGATACCAGCCCTTCCCAGGGTCACTCACCACCTTGTTGTGGTTTGCTTGGATGCCTTCCCAGGGTCACTTCTTTCTTGGACACCAGCCCTTCCCAGGGGCATTGATTGTTTGGATACCAGCCCTTCCCAGGGGTCATTGATTGTTTGGATACCAGCCCTTCCCAGGGGTCACTTCTTGTTCGGATACCAGCCCTTCCCAGGGTCATTGATTGTTTGGATACCAGCCCTTCCCAGGGGTCACTTCTTGCTTGGATACCAGCCCTTCCCAGGGTCATTAATTGTTTGGATACCAGCCCTTCCCAGGGGTCACTTCTTGCTTGGATACCAGCCCTTCCCAGGGTCATTGATTGTTTGGATACCAGCCCTTCCCAGGGGTTGCTTGATTTGATTTGAGTGATTTCTTGAAGTGGGATGTGTGATCAGCTTCTGTCCTGGATCTCCCACCAATATCGTCCACGTACCATGCCGCAAAATCCATCACGGCCTGATCATTTGTGAGGTTGAAATTGACGTGCTTGTACTTTCCCCTAAAGATTATCATTTTGATCGTACATGTATGCATGCAAAAGATGTTATGCATGATCTGGCAGATATGTTATGGACAGATGCATGTGCACAATATATGTTTAGATAGAAATGACCCCTGTTCAGTCAAATGATACGATTCGATAGTCGTCGTTGTTTGCCAACATTTGATTGGATCACGCCTCATCGTGAAGTGTAATTTCTAGACTTCAACATTGGTTTGGTACTCTGCTTGTTCTTGGTCATCTTCATTTCATCGAGTTGAGGTAGTCTGCTTCGCTCTCTGTGATGATCGACAGCTATGTTGGGCTCCCTGGCCTTTTGATCATTTCTGCTGGTCGATATGTTGTTGTCCCGCATTATATCATCCTTGTATATGCTCATGCACGTGGATCATTTGGATGTCGAGGCAGTGATAGTAAGGATTGGGGAGAGGACCAATGTCGAGAAGTTCTGTGCAGCCTCAGCTTCCTTCCATTTCACGATTCTTAACTGCCCCTGCCTTGGCGCGTGTTGTTACCAAGAATTTCTATCGAAAACTCGCGATGTTGACCGTGCTGAGTTATCCACAACTCTGCAAGATCCTGCATATCAGACGACTAACAAATGCCAAAACTTGAAGGCTTGGGCCGTTGGTGTTAGTTCAACACAAAGATATTATAATCTCGGCAAAAGAGTAAATGCAGTTAAAGCACATGAAATTGAATATCTGTTGATCGCACAATCTAGCGAGTTGTGAACCGTGAATGTACTAGATTGGAAGTTATTTTCAATCCCTCGGGAGTTGATGATTTTCTTTTTAACGAGTTATGAAATCGTAAGAACACCTTCAAGCATTCATGGTCATTGTACGTGAGTAAGGTCGAATTCAAAAGAACTACCTTCCCTCGTCAAAGGTATTCTATCTCCATTCTCGACAATGTTCTTAGCAAGATTGACGTCATATGACAAATGCACTATGCGATGCAGCATTCAGTAGGGGTTTCTCTTCCATGACTTCTTGTTTAAGGCCGAGAGTTTTTCGTATTATCTTTTCTCTTTATTAGCCCACTTTACTTGTCTCGTTTTCTTAGGCTATTCAAAATTACCCATTTAACGAGTTTTGGACCAATGACTCCCAAACTAGACGGTTTTGGGGCATTAGGTGTACAGACACCCCTTCGGGTTTATTTACTCGAGTAACAAAGGCCACAGTTCTAGACAAGCTGGTGGTCTGCACCATTCATTCTTTGCTTGACCTTGCGCAAGATTCGTTTTCTTAGGCTTGAGTTACCGATGTAGCGAGTGTTAGGCCGGTGACTCCCAAACCAGACGGCTTTAGGGCCCCAGATGCAGAGACACCTCTTAGGCTTAATTACTCGAGTAACCCATGCCACGATTCGAATCTGCTCGGGCCTCCTCTACTGTAATGCTCGTTTTCTTAGGTTCTGAGTTACCCATGTAACGAGTGTTGGGCCAACGACTACCAAACCAGATGGCTTTAGGGCACCAGGTGTAGAGACACCCCTCGGGCTTAATTACTCGAATAACCCAGGCCACGATTCGAGACATTAGCTTGATAATCATTTGTCGTCTGACTTCTTGATATTAGCTTGATAATTACTGACTGTCTGACTGCGTGTCAATTGCCACCAACGTCGTCATAGTTTTATACCCCATAACTGAAAGTTCGTGCAAATGCAAAGTGAAGACTGGCACATGAGGTCGATTCTGTCGCAAACGTTGCTTTGAATTAAGGCTTTGTACCCGATCAAAAGGTTGAATAACTTTCTTCGTCTAATCATACTCACGATCCTGCTCCACGGTTGCTTGTCAGAATTAATCTGATTCCTATCAAATCAAATAAAATCCCTTTCACGTGGGTCATCGTATCCCGGGAAAACTATGCTTGACAAATGCCAGATGATCGTATCGTTGAATATTGAATTGACATAAGGTAGCATTTGATGATGATGGTACATGTTTGATGGGGTTGTTGCATGGGTGCCAATTTGCACGTCGTCATTTCCTGGGTAGTTGATAAATGCCCCAGTGTTAAGTTACTTTTCTTGTGATCTCCCTCGTACTGGTTGCATCGGTATCTCGCTGGGCTGACAAAAGATCTGGTCCTTTGACTTGTTGAAAGGTTTGGGGGATTTTTGATTTTTGGGTTTTTTTTTCTTTAGGTTCTCTAATCTTATCCTGCAAAACAAGGTCAGTGTTTGATGACAGGATAGTATTTAGAAGTTTTAGAAAACCTTGGTACGTGGTATGGATTGCCTTCCTGCAAAATCATGTCAGTATTCTCTTTATATGTGCAGGTGATGTAATCACATGATACAGGACATATTTATTACGATGATGACGGTATGACAGTTGTATGCCATTTACATGACATTTATTTATTTGACTGAACGATAAAAGGGCATGAAGAAGCTCCCCTTTCGTTAGGTTTATCAGAGGCTGACCTACCCTAGGGTTACTCTCGTGGGCTTTTCGGCATGAAGGTCCCCAAATCTTCGCAATCTACTTGTCTGAATCCTTTCGATTAGAGCGGATCTGGGTGGTGCGTTTCCTGAGCCATCTCCGGGGAGCAGCCCCTTCGAGTCCAGTAATAAGCAACCGACGGGTTGGCCTCAAGAGGAGGTACACTCTCAACATACATCCACATTCATCGTCCTCACCGTATTCATATGATTACTTTGAAGTAAAGCAATTCCATTCAATCATTCATTCATTGGACAAAAACACACATTCACACAACAAGTAAAACAGGTCAAAATGTCGCACGCCCATACACATTCATAAATTTTAAAGGATAGGACAGCATCAAGATTTGAACGCGGCTTAAGCCCTCTAATTTCCCCAGCAGAGTCTCCAGTTGTCGACGCCGGGAATGTCGCTTGTTTGGTGATTGTTACCCTTTCCAATTTTAGCCTTTTTATTAGATGATTTTTTGGAAAAGGTCGGCACTAGATGTCGACGGGATTTTGAAAGATCGTTTTTTATGATGAGCCAATAGACCAGAGTCGCCAGTTGGTATATTTGAAATGGATGTACCAACTCATCTGAGTTTCATTTTTTCGTAGATCGCTGGTTCATATGTGACTCCGAATTAATTGGTCTGCAACCCGAGATTCATAGAGTTCGGGGGCTTACTTAAGCGAGGGGAAGGTGTTAGGCACCCCCCGACTTCCGTGAATCACGGTTACCGCAATCTTGATGTTTTTCCTATCCTTTTAATTCTTAAAATGTGTATGAGTGCGCGCGTGTGTGTGTGTGCCTATGTGAATGTTGTGATGAGTTTGTATGAAAGAATCATTTGGGGTTTTTTATGGAAAGTCGTGTTTTGAGAATGCTTTAGAATGTCCTTCGGCTTATACGAGAAAGCTTTATTTAGAAAGGTTTGATTTTGATTTGTCAAAACTGTAAGGTTTTCACTTAGGTGTCGTTTTGGCAAAACAAGAGTTTTTAAACCTTCGTCAAAATAGGAATCGAGACCTATACGTTGCTCTCATAATTAAAATGACGGCAATTTCTAGGATCTCTTTAACCCTATGCACGTTGGTTTAATAAAACGTCATTTATTCTATAAAACCATTTTTTGATATTTGAAAACGATTTTCTTTAACCTTCTCGTTAAGTAGGAATCGACATTCATTAGCACTTCCAATTTCTTATCCTCGTGATGCTAACAACCTAATTTGATTGATTTTACGAAAGTCTTCATCGTTTAGCTTTGAAATCAATTTTATGTCATAAGTTAAATCAAGCATTAAAATGCGTTGGGGCCATTCATGGGCATGTGAGCCATAAAAATAATCCCAAACGCCCACAATCACGTATTTCACTATTACGGGGCCTTAAACACGATTTTTAACTTGGTATCGTTTTAAGGCCCGACGATTACATGTTTACAATCAAGGATAATCGATCCTATTACATACACCAAAATTGTCCATCATCGGATTTGGACCACGGGGTTGCGTTCCTATGCTCACATCCACAATTTCTACACACCCACGAAATGGATATTACAACAATTAAACAAGCTAAAACTCACCAAATGGATATCATCGGGCCATTAGGAAGAATTTTGTTCCGTTGGAACCCTCACTAATAATCCCTAATCCATGTACTCTCAATAACATACAAGAAAACTACATTTAATATAACCCAAATGATAAAATTTTAACAAAATGATATAACAAAAATGCTATAAAAAATATCTCCTTTACCTTGCAAATGACACCAAGATGCGTATAAACTCGTATATTGAATATAGCAGAAATTATATGTGATACAATCTCACAAAATGGGTATAATTCCTCACTTTTTTTCTCTCTTTTCTCTCCTTTTTCGCTGCTGTTTTGCTGCTGTTCTTCCTCTTTTCTTTTCTTCTTCCGCCGCTGTCCAACACTCTGTATGCTGAATGAAGGAATGAGCTGAAATAGGCTGGCCAAGGGCAGCCGCAGATTGATCTGCGGCTGGCCTTGGTTTCTCCGCGCCCATCGCGCACTTCAGCCGCTCAGCCGCCCGCCGTGCACTACAATTATTTTAATCATTGGCCGCAGATCAATCCGCAGCTGGGTGGGTTATTTTCTCGATTTTCGGGCCCACCTCGATTCTCGTGTCATACCGTTGGTTTTTGCTAAAGGACTTGTATTTTGCAGTCCGGGAACCGCTGGGAAACGTGCCATATCATTCTACTTTGATCGTTGTTGTGTCGGCTTTGATCGCACGTCGGTTTTGGTTGCAAATCGTCGCAGTGGCGTCGAGTGTTCGTACTTGTGCCCATCCTTCGCTCTCGTAGGCCGGTTCAATTGACGATTTCGCCGTCCTGTCACGGTTAGCATAGGGAACGCAAAATTTGGGTGTCTACACCACATCTATGATATTATTAACATTCGCATTCGATGCATTTGAATTCGTACATTTATTAAAGTTCCGAAATTCACGAACTATTCATGATTAAGTCTGAACCCTTGTTCGGTCAGGCAAGTGTGTGAGAATTTATAAAAGCTATCTGAACCAATCAATGGTGAGGATTCTTAGACTGAATGAACACCCCTTTATTTATAAGGGAGTACCCCAGGTACCGTATATAAGGTACAACTAGCAGAGTTAAATGTTATGCATACACATAGCGTACGCGAGGCTGATCCCCTCAAGTACTTATTCTGTAGCCAGTAACCAGAGGGTCAACTAGCTATTGACTCCTTTGGAAGTTATTGTTCAAAGTCTACTTGACTATCTCTTGTTCTAAAAGTAATTAATGTTCTTGCTTCTGATATTTGTTGAATTTTCATTCTATATTCCCTTCATCATGATATGTCCTTTATTGTTATACTTTAAACTTGCTGAGAAAACTCGTTGCTCACCCTTGTTATATCATGACTCCATTGCAGCTAAACCCGAGACATCAGGAAAGAGCAAAGGGAAAGAAAAGATGAAGTGATAGACTTCACGTAGCTGATTTCATTCTATGTGTAGTTAATTACTATTAATGTAATTTAAACCCTGACATTTATTTGGGGTATGGATCTGTGTTAAGTATTTAAGGTTATTGTGTTCTGGGACTAGTAACACCTTTTTGATGAACAACATATGTTTATTTTTCGCATTTTAGTCAATATATATTGTTGGAGGTGAATGATGCATTTGATCGTGATGACCGGATCCGGGTGTTTGGAGACCCGAATTTGGGGCGTCACAGCTCAAAACTATAGGTTTATCACATATAAAATAACAACACCATGTAGATAAAGTAAAATGTCTTTAATAAATTAATTTTTTATTAATAAATGAATAAGATTACAAAGTATATGTTATATCATATCAAATATGATTGGCTTGCATGCATACTACTTTTAATCTCCCACTTGCACTAAAGTCAATCGCCATAGTATCTAATACCCATCTTCTCTAGGTGACGATCAAACTGCTATTGGGTTAAAACTTTAGTAAATGGATCTGCAATGTTGTCTTGAGAGTCTACACGCTCCAAGGTGACCTCTCATCTTTTAATGATCTTTCTAATCAAATGAAACCGTTGTAACACTTGTTTGGATTTCTGATGAGACCTGGGTTCCTTAGCCTGTGCAACAGCTCTAGTGTTGTCACAGAATAAAGGTACGACTCCTCTAATGTGATATTCCAGACCTTGATAAGATTCGTATATGTAAATTATGTGTTTATTAAATGAAATTTCTTAATCCGACTTTGTGTTATGTGATTGTATATTTTAATAAAGAATTAGGTCAAATAAAAAAAAATCGAAGCTGCTTAGTCGTGCTTATACTGACAAAATGATTTGTCGTGTTTTTCACGATTTCACCAAGAAGCATCCCGACAAATTATTTTCAGCAAGCTGTTGTGTCGTGCTTGGTAATGACAAAGTGATTTGTCGTGCTTTGAAGTTAATATAATAATATATTAACTGATAAAAATCTAAATATGTTAATTAGGGTTAAAAATGATAAGTTAAATTATAAACCCTAATTATAAAACCCTAATTGATAATTGTTAACTGAATTTGCGAACCGAAACCCTAATATAGACAAGAACCCTAATTGATATAATTAGATCCTAAGTAATGAAACATAATATAAATTATGAATCATTAAACTTAAAATTAAATCTTAATTGAAGGATTAAAATCCTAAATCACAAATTAGAAAATCCTAAACCCTAATTAGGAAACGCTAAACCTAAATTAGGAAACCCTAATTCTAATTATGAGCTCCTAAATCTTAATTATGAAACTTAAGCTTAATTAAGTTATTACAAACCTAATTAGGTTATCCTAAACATTAATTACAAAATCCCAATCATGATTAGGGTGAATTAAACCTAGATTAGTTAACTAACCAATTAGAAAAGTTATAGGAGTGTGTTAGCTTGTGTCCAACACACTCCAACAAACTCCAGCACAAGCATGAGGCCAATATCAGATTTGAAGTAGCACAAGTTCAATGGCAAGATATTTATGGAGGAAAAATGTGTGAAAAGTCCATAAAACCCTAATTTTACAATTCTATAAATAGCCCAAGCCTTTGACCATTAGACTTACGAATTCACAAGTTCATACACTCCTAAATATAGTCTGAATAAACTCCAAGTGAAGTCCCAATCAGATCCTAAGCATCACTTCAAGAATTAGCTCAAAAAGGTGCAAAACCCTAATTTTATGCTAGATCTTTAAAGCTTTGTTAGATGTTATGTTTTAGTGTTTAGGAATGCTTAATAACATGTTATTTGATGATCTGGGTTGTTAAAACATGTTTCCATAACATCTAGATATGAGAATTAATCAAAATTAGCAAACCGTTCATGGCAGTTAAGAACAAGCTATTTTGTCAGACCTTTTGATCCCCTTAGGTTGTTAGTTTGATGTGTTTTGATACATGTTATTGTAGTCTTCCATGAGGGTAATACATTAGAATTGGTAGAACACTAAAACAATCCTTGAATTAAAAGTTATGGGTGGTCAAAACCCGTTGACCGACCATGGAAAACTAATTTCTAGGTAACCTAGAAACCATATGAATGTCTAACATGGTGTCTGACAAGGTTTGACCGACCTGAATCTTCCACATATGATGTGGTTAATGATATGTTAATACATGTCATTGTACCCTACCATATAAGCTACAATTACAAACTAATTAAACACTAAAAACATTCATCAGATGGAAATTAAATCAAGTTAAATGTCCCTATTGGACCATGACCGACTGGTTTCTGGGTAACTCAGAAACTGAAAGTAGTATGCACACAAGCCAATCATATTTGATATGATGTAGCATATACTTTGTAATCTTATTCGGTTATTAAAGGCATTTTTCATTATCTACATGATGTTGTTATATTAATATGTGACAAACCCATAGTTTTAAACAATGGTTTTAGAATCATGGTGGTGATCATGCTAATGAGATCTAAATTCTTAGAAAGCTTAAAACTAAAATCGTTCCTAATCGTTGGATTACTAAAAAGGGGATTAGTGAATCCAAATAGATTAGTACATACGTTGATTGCTCTTACGAAGAGGATGATTGATCTCATAATCATTTGTGTGGAGACACTAAAACAAGTATGTAGGTGCTTATTTGAGAATAAGTTCACTGAACGTGGCTCGCTAAGGAATACCTAATGGAGTTTTACTCGTCTGTCAATAGGAATTCCTCTAGTGATAGTAGTACAAGTGATCCTTGGACTTGAGATCATCATAGTATATTGTGTATGATGAGTTATATTTTGACATATCACTTAAGACCTTTAGGGTATATCAAAGGGTATGATTGGGTATAATAAGTTGTACATGGAGATAGGTGAATGATCAAAAAAGAATCTACCACATCTAGTAAAAGATGTGAATGTCCTATGTGATTCGATAAATGACAACTCAGTAGTCCTTGGCGAAGGCAGAATGAAATTAGAAAGGAGTTTCTAATTTGCATTATTTAGAGTTGTGCATTTGAGAATCGAAATACATATAATTATATAAAATAAGACTTGACAGTAATTTCATGTCTTATATTTAATTGGGACATTGTATGGTAGAAGGATTGAATTATACGGTAATTATTCACTAAAGGTTCTTTTGTGATTAATGTTGAAATCTATATTATCTGGAAAGTCGTTGATCGCTAAGGGGGGCTTACCCTTATTGTAGAATAAATGTTATTTATTTAAATGAATTAAATAGTTTAATTTATTTATTTAAATAAGATTAGAATTGTTCTAATTGATTTATTCACAATCGATTTAATATGGAGAAACTAAAGGGTCACACCGCAAAAGGAAAATATTTATTTAAGAAGTAAATGGCATAATTGTAATAATAAGTTAAGTGTATTTAATTTAATCTATGGAGATAGAATAAATTAAATAGCTTAATATTTATCAATTAATATTTTGGAAATATTAAATATAAATTAATAAGAGGAGTCTTATTATTATTATTATTACTATTACTATTACTTAATTCCTAATAGGGATTGGGAATTAATTAATAGAATTACTCTCTCATGAATTCCTAATTAGATTAGGAGTTTAATTTAATTAAAGGGGTCTAATTAGAATAGAAACTCTAATCCTAAATAGTTTAGGGGAGGGTTTTCCTACATCTATAAATAAGAAAAGTTTTATCATAGATTAGGGTTACACACTCTTGCATAAGAATTGTGGAGAGTACTTACAATTTCTATAGAGATAGAAACTAGGGTTTTGCCAACACCCATCTTCTTGAGTAAATATTATTCCTTGGTGGATGACCTCTAGAGGCCAAACACTTGGGTGGCTAACGTTGATCAAAGGAAGGAATTTTAATCGGTAGAATTCAAGTAGAACGCGAAGGAATTGGAGGTGAACTTGTACCTGAGGAAGCTAGAATTCTACAAGGGTATAATTCTTGTTCTCCATCTCTTTCGTTTAATTAATAATTGTTTATAAAGAAAGATCATAGTGATGGTTTGTATAAAAATTTTAAAATCTGATATTATCGCGCTTCCGCTTTATTTATGTAATTTGATTGCATGTTCGGGTTATACAAACCTAATAGTGGTATCAGAGCTAAACTTTATGCGAATTATTAATTGTTTTGATTATGTATATACATTGATATGTGTTTAGAATAATTTAATTGGACATAATTGTTTGTGTAAAATTATTATTATTTTTTTAAAAAAATAATTATAAAAAAAAACGTTGGTCAAAGTCAACGGTCAAACGTTGACTAGTCAAACGTTGACTGGTCAACTGATGACGTGACATTGACTACTGATGTGGTGATGACTGGTCAACTGTTGACTGCTGATATAGCGCTGACTGGTCAGCCTTTAAAAATGAAATAATTAATTTGGGGCTAGAAGGTTTTAAACCCTTGACCTATTGGCCATATATTGAGAGCTTTACCACTACACCAGAATCACTTTTGATTATGAATCAGAATATTTAATATTTAAACTATATAATTCTGAGTTTGAAGTTTGACTTAAAGGATTGTTTGATTATTTCTTTTAAAGGTTTATGATCAAGGGTTGACCTCATTTTTTTTATTATTTTTGTAAATTAAAATAAAGAAGTTTATTTTGATTTGGAATTTGATTAAAAAATAAAGGGGTTTATTTTTATTCAAAATTGGATAAATTAAAATAAAAGAGTTTATTTTGATTTGGAATAAGATTAAAATAAAGAAGTTTATTTTAATTGGAATTGAATTTCATGATAACTAATTAAAGTTAGAATTGGATTCCATGATAACTAATTGGAGTTGAAATTGGATTTTATACTAACTGAAATTGCCCATTAAATGATACCAATGCATATATAGAATGATTTTATTATTCATGGGATGAATGCTGTTTATTGATGCATATGGAGATATATATGATAATAAATAGGGATTAATTATGGACTATTGACCAATGTGTGATTGGATTTATTTTAAAAGATGTTTGAATGTATGGGTTTTTATAAATGGGATATGTGTACCTCGTCTTCTCTAGTTTTTCTTGATGTAAATTCTATCTTCCTCCTATGTACTTCCCCTTGATTGCTGATCAAGGTTTCAATTTATTGTAAATAGTTTATGTAATAGGACTAGTTAGAATTATTTTGAAGAATTGGAGACAAAGGAGCAAGGAGCGCTTGAAAACCCGTTTGTAATGGAGCCCGGGTTTAAATGTAATAGTTATATTTAAATTTAATTTTTGCACCCTAGGTTTGACCTTTTTGTTCACTTGGTGGCTCTAGTGACCTAAACTAGAATAAAAGTCTATAATCAATTCGGGTAGAATATAGTATTCTATATGTGCATGCTTACTATATATATTATATATTATCCAACATGCTTCGCATGTTAAATAATATGACGTGTATTTTATATATATATGTGTGCATGCGCGCTAAACAAGATGAGACAAATAATAACAAACCCCTCAAAGAAATTATATTAAGTCCTAAGCGTTCAAAGATATTTGGAATATCGAACATTGCCTTCTAGCATGATAAAACGATAGAGTATCAATTAATCATTATAAGTTTGTTGTGTCACACGAGGCTTATCTTAATTTTTTGAGATGTTATTTTATCACATTTAATGCTTATAAATAGACTAAACGATGTTGTTTTGTTGTGTCACACAAGGACAGTGTTTTTCTTTTGAATATATGGAAGTGCTAGGATGGACTTAACTTGGATAATTTTGATTCGGATATGTCATATTTGATCAAAATAATCTAAGAGGCAAAATACAAGGAGTTACATAATGATGTAATTGACAATAGTTGTCTACCTATTTATTTATATATCGTTTGTTGTGTCACATAAGGTTATATACATTTGAAATGAGATCCTTATTCTCACTAGCAAACTTTTAATTAGATTTGCCGAACTATATATTGAGGGTAATATAGTTTGATGAAACTAGTGGGAGATACCAATTTAAATAAAGACCTAATTTATTTTGGTAATTAATAAAATGAATGTATGCTAAAATATTGTTAATTCATTTACAGAATTTTACAATGTCTAATTTACTATCACTGCGGAACATATTAGATGCTAATTAACAGGACCAAATAACACGGACTAGTTAAGAAATTTGAGAATAATTCTCAAGGCTGAAAAGCTATCTTATATCCTTAATACGCATATCCCTGCAATGGTTACAGACAATGCCTCTTAGGAAGAGATTGCTACTTTTAGAAAGTGGCAAGATTGTAATAACCCAAGATTTTAGATTATTAAAATAAGAAATTTTGCGTATGAATTTTTTTTTATATAATAAAATTATTTTTTTATTATATATTAAACCAAGCATGGGAATGTGTGCAAGAAAATAAATGTGAATAAGTGATATGTATATGTACATATATATATTTATTTCATATATGGTTTCAAGTAAATTTCTTATTAAAGAAATAATTGATAATAATAAATTATATTCTGTTAATAAGTGAATTTTTATATTAAAGATATATGATTATTTACAAAAATATAATTACTATATTATTTAAAGGATAAATGTATATTTTAAGAAATGATTATTAATATTATTATTATTACTATGATTACTTTATGATATGAATTTGCAAGATTAGTAAATTTATTTTAAATTGACTAAATATGGTAAATGAGATAAAGATAAAGGAATGATCAAAACCTAATTTGATCTATGATTATGGATTTTAATGATTAATACAATTATGGTTATAATTGTATTTAAATGGATGTATGTGTGTATTATGAATAATAAGAATTTATTTCTTAAGGAAATTGAATATTAAATATAAGTATTGGTTATACTTGAATGCATGTATGTACAACGTGTGGTTCAATGTGTATGATAATTATTTAGCAATGATGATAAATATGTTATTACTTATGTAGATAATATATGTGACTAATTGTTAGTTATGTATAGCCCACTAATAGTTATTTAAATTAGTGGACTAACCTAAGAATATTAATATTAAACAATTGGTAAGATAGTTAGTTAATTAAATATTCGATTAAAGTGAATATAGTTAGTGAATAAATTTTGTACATTAATTAATATGGGTATTAATTAATGAAGACTATGTGATATATGTATAATTTATTTTTATAGTCCAATTAGTAAAGAAAACTAATGGACTAGCTTAATTAATTTAGTAACCAAGCTCACTCATTTATTTAATTGTGGACTTGGATAATTAATGTGTGGACTAATTAAATTAGCCCAACACTTATTTTATTAGTAACCAAGCATGGATTAAAAATATTTAGAAAACTAGTAGCCAAACGTATTAAAAAATAAGCCCAAAGTGGTTTAAAACAAAGCCCAAATGTTAGTCCACTTGGAAGATAATTGGACCAACTTAATTAATATATTAAAGCAATAAAATGAGACAAAGAAAATGGGACAATAATGCAAGGAGGCTGCCGACAATAGGAGGAAAAAAAAAAAGAAGGGTAGTGTATGTAATGATTACCTCATTTTAGTGAATGACCAACTCTAGCCATGTGTCACTCTCTTATTTGGCCCTCATATTCTTATTCAAGATTTTACAAGATAAGAAGAGATAAGATTGAGAGAGAAGATTTGTTAAGAGATTTTGTTAGATATACAAATTATATGTATACACTTTCACCAATACATTTCATCTACTTACTTCATTTCTCTCTCATCTAATACTTCACATTTTCATTTGCTTCCAAACTTTCTAAAAAGCTAGAAAGAGAAATAGAAAGGAGAGAGAGATAATCTGTGGGATATAGGAGAGGAAGGGAGAGAGAGCTTTGTAAAGATCCATAGCCATAACTTGGTGATTAAAAGAAAAAGAAGAAGAGAAAATCAAGAGGAAGAAAACCCTAAAAGGTATAAAAACCCTAACTATTCTTTTTGTTTTGATTTAATTTTGATGGTAGAAATTTATGATCTTGTGGTATAAAACCCTTGATCTATATGTGAATAAGTGTATTATGTGTAGATCTTGCATGTTGGGTGTTGATTTGTTCAAAAGAATAGAAAAGAAAACTTGTTTGTTTTATAAAGGGTTAGAAAACCCTAACTTTCTAGCACTTTCTAAGTTTATAACTTGAGATCCGTAAACTCTTTTTACGATCCGTCAAATAGTGATACTAGATATATAAGTTAACTAAAAAACCCAAGTGGTAGAACTCAAAAATAATATGTACAAAATTTAACAGTCCAGGTTTTTCAAAAGGAAAAATGGGCTGCTACAGGGCAGTCCCATCCAGGGGTATTTTCGTCCAATTTTGTGCTCTAAAAATTTCAGAAACATTTGGAGTGATAATATGATAAGTTATATGAGTCGTGTAAAAATTTGAGAATTTTTGGCCTTATAGAATGAAAGTTATGGATTTTATGGCAAAGGACCTCAAGTTGGAAAACGGGACAAAACCCGCTGTCCTCTACTTTGTGTGCACTGTTTTGACCACTTAGCAAGTGCAATAAATTCAGGGCTTTTTATCACAGAAAATATAGGAAGTTATGTAGCTCCTGGCCAAAAATCGCCGCATTCCGACTTGTAACGAAGAATCTACGGCTAAAATAAAAACGTAGATTTTTCAACGAAAACGGCTAAAATTGGAGTTCTATAACTCCGATGGCCACGAAATTTTAACTGGAACCTCGTGTTAATATGTATAAGATACTATCAAAAATTTGGAGTCATCCGAGTTGTGCAAGATAGTGATCATTTTTCTTAGTTTTGAAAGTTAAAACGAATGTTTGAAAAATGTTAAAGAAAATTGAAAACTTTCATAAGAAAAGTATTTTTGTGTATGGAATATATGCACATATGTGTGGCAAGATTTAAAGAAAATAAAAATCGATTTTTAAAGAGGTTAAGTCATTTTAAGAATGCAGCTTCCAATACGGTTTGCTGAATTGATGAAAACAGTTTGCTGAATTAATGAATATAGTTTGCTGAATTGATGAAAATAGTTTGCTGAATTAATGAATATAGTTTGCTGAATTGGTGAATATAGTTTGTTGAATTGAATAAAATGAATCTAGTTTGCTGTATTATAGGATAGTTTGAATCCAGGTTGCTAGATTGCAAAAATTGTTGACTAAATTGAATAGTTTGAATCCAGTGTGCTGGATTGTAATCCAGGTTAGAATCCAGTTTACTGGATTTGGAATCCAGTTTACTGGATTGGGTACTTAACCTACAGGACCATAAAGAAAGACTTATATAATGATAAACTTAGTGTTAATTCATAAAGTAGTGGTACAATCGTACTCTTTAATAGTCGATGTATAGTATTTGGGCTAAACAATTCCTTCAGGGAGTGGAGGTATATACGAACTGGCAACCGATCTAACTCACTGTGAAAACAGTGTAGACGAGACGGAAACTAGTTTGTTGGTTGTTTGTGGGAAACCACTCAGCATACTATATTGAAAACTGTTAAAGACTCGATGTGTGCTAACTTTAGAATTGAATGCTTATGGTGTTAATGTGTTATCTAATATTTGATTATGTGGTTGAATGTTAGATAATTTACTTATAAGAAAGTGATATTATAAAGTATAATATGATTTGCTGATTGAGAGATCGATCTTATAAATGATAGGTCTTTCAAAAGAAGTCATATTAAATTGCGTAGCAGTAGTCAACGACCAAGGCAAGTGTCCTATCCTTTTCATTTACATTATGAGATGGATTCCGTTTATGCAAGCTTTTAACTCAATCTATTATTGAGCAACTATTCTATCCTTTTCATTTACATTATGATCTGGATTCATATGTGGTGCAAGTATCTTAACTCAATCGTTACTGTGCAAGTATCCGAACTTACACATTTATTTTATGCAATAGGTGTATGTATACAAGTATCTTACCTTTTCATTTACTTTATGAATTGGATCTGTGTAAGCAAGTTTCTAACTTACTCAACTTTTACATTGAGCAAGTATTCGAACCTATGCATTTATTTTATGCAATAGGTGTATGTATGCAAGTTCCTTAACTCAATCTTTTGTTGTGCAAATATCTGAACTCTTTCTTTACTATACAAGTATCTAAACCTTATGCACTATTTTATTTCGTGCAAATAGTTATATATGGTGCAAATTCCTAAATATTGCTAAACTCCTTACATTTATGGCTAGTTCCTAACTCAACATGAGTTATCAATTTCAAAGCATGCTCGTGAATAATTATTGTTAATTATTCATATCCATAATGATCTTTGTTATTCGTTTATGCAATTATCGTAACCCTTGCATTAACTTTATGCAATGGATCTATATGTTATGCAAGTATTCTTAAACTTTATTCAAGCTATCTATTAATTTCAAATATCTCGATATTGTTTCATGTGATGCAATTATAATCAAAAGTGTTCTATTCTTTGTGCAAGTGTCCTCACTTGTACAAATTGTTAAGATTATTATAAATTCAAAATTTCTTTGATTCGTTCATTGTTAAAAGTATCTTATTACTGAATTGCTATGACTCATATTGAAAATTTGTATTCTAAGTGGTTATGCAAGTGTCCCCACTTGTATGAACTATTGCACATTATCAATTACCCTTGAATTCGAAATTCGTTGATAAGTTCTGATACATACTATTAAATTTCAGTATGTATACCTAGTTTAAAGATTGTCTAAGCTATTTGTCCTAGCTAGACACGATTTGAAAAGTATTTGTCGAATGTTATTGGTTATGATAAAGTCGTCCAACTTAATTGCTTTAGTTAGGACTCCAGACTGAGTATGAACAACCCTAAATGGGAAATTTTATGCGCTAAAAGCGGTGATGAAAATTTTATGCGCCAATGGCGGTGATGTATTATATAGTGTTGATCAATACAGGGCACAACGAGACTGATCATCCTCCGTGTCCGTAAGACCAGACGGTTTACAGATGAATTTCTGTTTAAACCTTTTCAAAAATGAAAAATAACAATTCATGGTCTTTTGACCACTCAGTATTCAAAAGTCGCTCAGTTATTTCAAAAATCTTAAAATAATTTGATATGTTGTTAAGAATGGTTTCAAATGACTTCACCACTATTGATTCGTGGTAGAAGTAGTCCTTAAAGAAAACATTTACTACTTCAGCACATTATTATAATTGTTATTACTTGCTGAGCAATTGAATGCTCATTCTTGCTTTGACTTAAATGTTTTCAGCTAAGTGTGATCGACCAGAAGGCTCTGGCAAAGACAAGGGCAACGGAAAGCTCAAGGATTAGGTTTCAAGGTGTTATCTATAATGATTAGTCTTTCGTATTGTGATCATATATATTATGTAACATGTAAGGAATGTAATTAAAGGTTGCCATACCTGGGGAATAGACAACTCTGATATAAATATTAAGTTTGTAATATATTAAACAGCTCAAAGAAACGGTATCATGATGCACCAAGTACGGGTTTTAAGTACCCAGATTTGGGGGCGCCACAGGTTGGTATCAGAGCTATAGGTTAGACACCTTAGGTGGGGGATTACCTTAGGCTATAACCTTAAGCTAGATAGAAGCGTTGAAAAATAAATAACTCAAATAGAGTTTAAAGGAGATGAATTAAGGAAATTCATCGTAAAACGAAACGAAATAAAAACTAACTTATATACACTATTGTTTGTTATGTGTATATATTATGTACTAATCAAAATAATTTGTGTATAGATGTCAGGTAAGAAAGGATTAGGAGACTCTCATGTCGTGAATAAGGAGCAAATCACTCCGTCTGAGCCAATAGCTGAAATGGAGGCTCACCTTGAAAGCAACCTAGATGAGGTAATCATCTTGGAAAACATAGAACCAGAACCTGAAACGGTGGTGCTGACAGATAGCGATTCGAACACTGAAGTTAGAGCTGACCAAACATCAACAGAAGTGCAAAATCTAAGGGATAGGGTGTTATGTTTGGAAAAGTTATTGGAAATGGAAAGGGTGTTAAATAGTCAAATGCGAAAGGCGTTAATGGAAATAATGGAAGAACAAGATAAGCTGAAAAACCAAATTGATGTAATGGGAGCTAAATGCAGCAAATCGTCTGCAACTTCAAGTAAGAAAGGAAAAAGAAAGATGGATGATTGTGACATCAGAAATTCTGACCAAGGAAACTTTAAGAAAGTATTAATGTGTGCGAATTGCAATAGGAAACATGAAGGTGTATGCATGAAAGGACAGAATGTGTGTTATAATTGTGGACGTGAAGGACATGTCTCTTCTCATTGTCCCGAACCGAAGCAATGCGTATGTTTTATATGTGGAATAGTAGGTCATCAGGCAAAGGTTTGCCCAAGATCTAAGAACGGTGTAGGGAATAAATAGGATACGTGCTTTAAGATTATGTATGATATGATGTGTGTGTAATGTACTAATCCCGACTTTTGTTGTCATTAAGGGATAGTAAATGGTTATAACAACATGTTGTGTAATGAAAAGTATGTTGTACTATTTGAACAAATATGAATATGAATGAAATGTATGGTTATATATTTGATTAAGATAGTATGTTGTTTAAATTGATAAACTTATAATTCGGCAAGCTGCATTTGGGAATTCAGCAAGCTGAATTGGGTAATTCAGCAAGCTGAATTGGGTAATTCAGCAAGTTGAATTCATGAATCCAGCCAGCTGAAATGGACAATCCAGCAAGCTGGATTGGGTAATCCGGTAAGCTGAATTGGTCTAAGTTTTGAATTTTGTTTCATAATGTTATGATACTATATGGCATAAAGGAATATGAAGGATAAGATAATAATTTAAGGTTTTGGTATAACCAGATAATGCCAAGACGTCAAACTCGAAACCAAAGGGTAGAAGAATCTGTTAATAATGCAGAAGGTCAGGCAGACCCAATGCAGAATTTTACAATTAATGCGGAATCAAGCACTAACAGCAAGAAATCAGCCAAATAACCAGTTGGCAAACTTCAAAGACTTCAAGGCAGTAGGACCGCCTGAATTTAAAGGAACGACTGACCCGATAGAAGCCCAAACTTGGGTAAGGGAAATAGAAAAAGCGTTTGTGATTGCTGGGGTAGCAGAGGAGAAAAAGACTGCATTTGCTACATATATGATGAAAGGGGAAGCGAACTTCTGGTGGGAGGCTAATCAAACAAGAGCCGGAACAGAAGTCGTCACATGGACAAGGTTCAAAGAACTGTTCAACGAGAATTACTTCTCGACTGGGATGCAAGCTAGGATGGAAATTAAATTTCTGGAATTAAAACAAGAAAATATGACCGTCTCTGAATACGCGACAAAGTTTAACGAATTGGCTAGGTTCGCTCCACACCAAGTGGATACTGAAGCAAGGAAAGCACGAAGGTTTGAACAAGGTTTGAAACCATGGATCTATAACAAGGTTGCAGTGTTGCAGATTAGTACGTTTGGATCGCTCTTGGAAAAGGCTATCATAGCCGAAGAAGGAAGTGAGGCCATGAGCCTCTACAATAAGGAAAAGAAGAATAAGGTCAAGGTTGAAGGAAGCAGCGGAAGTGGAAAAAGGAAATGGAACAATGTTGGAAATTCTGGTAATAAGCAGGAAGGAATAAAGAAGCAAGTTAAGAAATGTGAAAATTGTGGAAAGAATCACTCGGGTGAGTGTTTGAAAGGAAAAGGTGTATGTTATAAGTGTGTGCAGGAGGGGCACATCGCTTCAAATTGTCCAAATTTAAGGAAGAACAATGGGTGTTTTATTTGTGGATCAACTGATCACATGGCAAGGGATTGCCCAAAAAGAAAGATCAATGGGGAAAGTGGGAACACAGGGAAAAGCGGCGGAAAGCTGGCGATCACTTATCCAACTCCGACCAACAAACCAACCGCAAATACCTTCAACATGACGGTTCAAGATACGGTAGCAGCCGGAGATGGAGTTCCAGGTATTATTCGAATAATAATTTATTCTTATATATACCATGGGGTACGTTTACTTTTGAAAACATCGGAACTATAGGAAAAGGACCTAGATTAATAAATAAATAATACATAAGTTAATAATAAATCATTTTATTAACGTATTTTGAAGGAGGAATTTGAGTTCTATTGGAAATCAAATTCCTTATAATCAGAAAGACAAGCTTTACGCTGAATAGTTAAAGATCAATTCGATCGGATCAGATCGGGATCTACTTATGATATAAATGTGTATAATATTTACCTTTGTGGGTGTAAGTGATGAACGGTGATTCTGGGGACGGAATCCTTATAAGGGAGGGTGAATGTAATAACTCAAGATTTTCGATATATTAAAATAAGAAATTTTGCGTATGAATTTTTTTTTATATAATAAAATTATTTTTTATTATATATTAAACCAAGCATGGGAATGTGTGCAAGAAAATAAATGTGAATAAGTGATATGTATATGTACATATATATATTTATTTCATATATGGTTTCAAGTAAATTTCTTATTAAAGAAATAATTGATAATAATAAATTATATTCTGTTAATAAGTGAATTTTTATATTAAAGATATATGATTATTTACAAAAATATAATTACTATATTATTTAAAGGATAAATGTATATTTTAAGAAATAATTATTAATATTATTATTATTACTATGATTACTTTATGATATGAATTTGCAAGATTAGTAAATTTATTTTAAATTGACTAAATATGGTAAATGAGATAAAGATAAAGGAATGATCAAAACCTAATTTGATCTATGATTATGGATTTTAATGATTAATACAATTATGGTTATAATTGTATTTAAATGGATGTATGTGTGTATTATGAATAATAAGAATTTATTTCTTAAGGAAATTGAATATTAAATATAAGTATTGGTTATACTTGAATGCATGTATGTACAACGTGTGGTTCAATGTGTATGATAATTATTTATCAATGATGATAAATATGTTATTACTTATGTAGATAATATATGTGACTAATTGTTAGTTATGTATAGCCCACTAATAGTTATTTAAATTAGTGGACTAACCTAAGAACATTAATATTAAACAATTGGTAAGATAGTTAGTTAATTAAATATTCGATTAAAGTGAATATAGTTAGTGAATAAATTTTGTACATTAATTAATATGGGTATTAATTAATGAAGACTATGTGATATATGTATAATTTATTTTTATAGTCCAATTAGTAAAGAAAACTAATGGACTAGCTTAATTAATTTAGTAACCAAGCTCACTCATTTATTTAATTGTGGACTTGGATAATTAATGTGTGGACTAATTAAATTAGCCCAACACTTATTTTATTAGTAACCAAGCATGGATTAAAAATATTTAGAAAACTAGTAGCCAAACTTATTAAAAAATAAGCCCAAAGTGGTTTAAAACAAAGCCCAAATGTTAGCCCACTTGGAAGATAATTGGACCAACTTAATTAATATATTAAAGCAATAAAATGAGACAAAGAAAATGGGACAATAATGCAAGGAGGCTGCCGGCAATAGGAGGAAAAAAAGAAGAAGGGTAGTGTATGTAATGATTACCTCACTTTAGTGAATGACCAACTCTAGCCATGTGTCACTCTCTTATTTGGCCCTCATATTCTTATTCAAGATTTTACAAGATAAGAAGAGATAAGATAGAGAGAGAAGATTTGTTAAGAGTTTTTGTTAGATATACAAATTATATGTATACACTTTCACCAATACATTTCATCTACTTACTTCTTTTCTCTCTCATCTAATACTTCACATTTTCATTTGCTTCCAAGCTTTCTAAAAAGCTAGAAAGAGAAATAGAAAGGAGAGAGAGATGATCCGTGGGATATAGGAGAGGAAGGGAGAGAGAGCTTTGTAAAGATCCATAGCCATAGCTTGGTGATTAAAAGAAAAAGAAGAAGAGAAAATCAAGAGGAAGAAAACCCTAAAAGGTATAAAAACCCTAACTATTCTTTTTGTTTTGATTTAATTTTGATGGTAGAAATTTATGATCTTGTGGTCTAAAACCCTTGATTTATATGTGAATAAGTGTATTATGTGTAGATCTTGCATGTTGGGTGTTGATTTGTTCAAAAGAATAGAAAAGAAAACTTGTTTGTTTTATAAAGGGTTAAAAAACCCTAACTTTCTAGCACTTTCTAAGTTTATAACTTGAGATCCGTAAACTCTTTTTACGATCCATCAAATAGTGGTACTAGATATATAAGTTAACTACAAAATCCAAGTGGTAGAACTCAAAAATAATATGTACAAAAGTTATGGGGACTGTTTTGGTAAAAACAGTCCAGGTTTTTCAAAAGGAAAAATGGGCTACTACAGGGCAGTCCCATCCAGGGGTATTTTCGTCCAATTTTGTCCTCTAAAAATTTCAGAAACATTTGGAGTCATAATATGATAAGTTATATGAGTCATGTAAAAATTTGAGAATTTTTGGCCTTATAGAATGAAAGTTATGGATTTTATGGCAAAGGACCTCAAGTTAGAAAACGGGACAAAACCCGCTGTCCTCTACTTTGTGTGCACTGTTTTGACCACTTAGCAAGTGCAATAAATTCCGGGCTTTTTATCACAGAAAATATAGGAAGTTATGTAGCTCCTGGCCAAAAATCGCCGCATTCCGACTTGTAACGAAGAATCTACGGCTAAAATAAAAACGTAGAGTTTTTCAACGAAAACGGCTAAAATTGGAGTTCTATAACTCCGATGGCCACGAAATTTTAACTGGAACCTCGTGTTAATATGTATAAGATACTATCAAAAATTTGGAGTCATCCGAGTTGTGCAAGATAGTGATCATTTTTCTTAGTTTTGAAAGTTAAAACGAACGTTTGAAAAATATTAAAGAAAATTGAAAACTTTCATAAGGAAAGTATTTTTGTGTATGGAATATATGCACATATGTGTGGCAAGATTTGAAGAAAATAAAAATCGATTTTTAAAGAGGTTAAGTCATTTTAAGAATGCAGCTTCCAATACGGTTTGCTGAATTGATGAAAACAGTTTGCTGAATTAATGAATATAGTTTGCTGAATTGATGAAAACAGTTTGCTGAATTAATGAATATAGTTTGCTGAATTAATGAATATAGTTTGCTGAATTAATGAATATAGTTTGCTGAATTGGTGAATATAGTTTGCTGAATTGAATAAAATGAATCTAGTTTGTTGTATTATAGTATAGTTTGAATCCAGGTTGCTGGATTGCAAAAATAGTTTACTAAATTGAATAGTTTGAATCCAGTGTGCTGGATTGTAATCCAGGTTAGAATCCAGTTTGCTGGATTTGGAATCCAGTTTACTGGATTGGGTACTTAACCTACAGGACCATAAAGAAAGACTTATATAATGATAAACTTAGTGTTAATTCATAAAGTAGTGGTACAATCGTACTCTTTAATAGTCGATGTATAGTATTTGGGCTAAACAATTCCTTCAGGGAGCGGAGGTATATACGAACTGGCAACTGATCTAACTCACTGTGAAAACAGTGTAGACGAGACGGAAACTAGTTTGTTGGTTGTTTGTGGGAAACCACTCAGCATACTATATTGAAAACTGTTAAAGACTCGATGTGTGCTAACTTTAGAATTGAATGCTTATGGTGTTATCTAATATTTAATTATGTGGTTGAATGTTAGATAATTTACTTATAAGAAAGTGATATTATAACGTATAATATGATTTGCTGATTGAGAGATCGATCTTATAAATGATAGGTCTTTCAAAAGAAGTCATATTAAATTGCGTAGCAGTAGTCAACGGCCAAGGCAAGTGTCCTATCCTTTTCATTTACATTATGAGATGGATTTCGTTTATGCAAGCTTTTAACTCAATCTATTATTGAGCAACTATTCTATCCTTTTCATTTACATTATGATCTGGATTCGTATGTGGTGCAAGTATCTTAACTCAATCGTTATTGTGCAAGTATCCGAACTTACACATTTATTTTATGCAATAGGTGTATATATGCAAGTATCTTACCTTTTCATTTACTTTATGAATTGGATCTGTGTAAGCAAGTTTCTAACTTACTCAACTTTTACATTGAGCAAGTATTCGAACCTATGCATTTATTTTATGCAATAGGTGTATGTATGCAAGTTCCTTAACTCAATCTTTTGTTGTGCAAATATCTGAACTCTTTCTTTACTATACAAGTATCTAAACCTTATGCACTATTTTATTTCGTGCAAACAGTTATATATGGTGCAAATTCCTAGATATTGCTAAACTCCTTACATTTATGGCTAGTTCCTAACTCAACATGAGTTATCAATTTCAAAGCATGCTCGTGAATAATTATTGTTAATTATTCATATCCATAATGATCTTTGTTATTCGTTTATGCAATTATCGTAACCCTTGCATTAACTTTATGCAATGGATCTATATGTTATGCAAGTATTCTTAAACTTTATTCAAGCTATCTATTGATTTCAAATATCTCGATATTGTTTCATGTGATGCAATTATAATCAAAAGTTATCTATTCTTTGTGCAAATGTCCTCACTTATACAAATTGTTAAGATTATTATAAATTCGAAATTTCTTCGATTCGTTCATTGTTAAAAGTATCTTATTACTGAATTGCTATGACTCATATTGAAAATTTGTATTCTAAGTGGTTATGCAAGTGTCCCCACTTGTATGAACTATTGCACATTATCAATTACCCTTGAATTCGAAATTCGTTGATAAGTTCTGATACATACTATTAAATTTCAGTATGTATACCTAGTTTAAAGATTGTCTAAGCTATTTGTCCTAGCTAGACACGATTTGAAAAGTATTTGTCGAATGTTATTGGTTATGATAAAGTCGTCCAACTTAATTGTTTTAGTTAGGACTCCAGACTGAGTATGAACAACCCTAAATGGGAAATTTTATGCACTAAAAGCGGTGATGAAAATTTTATGCGCCAATGGCGGTGATGTATTATATAGTGTTGATCAATACAGGGCACAACGGGACTGATCATCCTCCGTGTCCGTAAGACCAGACGGTTTACAGATGAATTTCTGTTTAAACCTTTTCAAAAATGAAAAATAACAGTTCATGGTCTTTTGACCACTTAGTATTCAAAAGTCGCTCAGTTATTTCAAAAATCTTAAAATAATTTGATATGTTGTTAAGAATGGTTTCAAATGACTTCACCACTATTGATTCGTGGTAGAAGTAGTCCTCAAAGAAAATATTTACTACTTCAGCACATTATTATAATTGTTATTACTTGCTGAGCAATTGAATGCTCATTCTTGCTTTGACTTAAATGTTTTCAGCTAAGTGTGATCGACCAGAAGGCTCTAGCAAAGACAAGGGCAAAGGAAAGCTCAAGGATAGGTTTCAAGGTGTTATCTGTAATGATTAGTCTTTCGTATTGTGATCATATATATTATGTAACATGTAAGGAATGTAATTAAAGGTTGCCATACCTGGGGAATAGACAACTCTGATATAAATATTAAGTTTGTAATATATTAAACAGCTCAAAGAAACGGTATCGTGATGCACCAAGTACGGGTTTTAAGTACCCGAATTTGGGGGCGCCACAAAGATGATGCACAATTGACTCTATGCATCATGCTCGCATCCATGAGTAACGAGCTTCAGCGTCAACACGAAACTATGGATGCTCCTACTATACTCCAGCACTTTTAAGGAGTTGAATGGTGAGGAAAGTAGGACTGCTAGATATAAGATATCTAAGGAGCTCTTCCAATCTAGAATAACCGATGGCACTACTGTTGAGACTCATATCCTAACGATGATCAGTCTGATTGAACAACTTGGACATTTGGGATTCGTAATGGATGGAGGGTTGATCCAAGATTTGATCTTGCAATCACTTCCGGACTCTTTCTCACAATTTGTTGTGAATTTTCACATGAACAAGCTATATGTCAGTCTGCCTGAGTTGCTTAAACATGTTGAAAACTGTAAAGAGTCACTTTTTAACCAAGAAAGACCAAGTCTTACTAGTAGATGATTCTTCTAGGAAGCGGAAGAGGTGATGAGTAGGTTTTATACCTACGAATCAGATGCCAATGAATGCGAATTATTGTTTATTTCTATGGTATATAGTCACTTTTCATGCATTTTATTTGTTTTTGTAGGTTGCACGTGTTGGGAGTTGAGTTTGGCGAGAATTGATGGGATTGTGCTATTGCAGTTGCTGAGTTGCTGATATTGCAGAGTAGCAGGGCAGCGCGGCCGCGCCCAAAATGAGCTAGGGTGCAGCGCGGCCGCGCCTGACTTCAAACTTAGAAAAAAAATTTCTGCCAGAGTAGCGCGGACACGCGCCTTTCAAGCTTAATCTAGGCGTGGCCACGCCGGTTCGAGTGAGGGCAAATTTGACTTTTCAGATGTTTTAATTGGTTTTGATTGGAACTTGGATTTGAAACTTTGTAATTAATTAGGGGTTTTATCAGATACTATAAATAGGTGTTTTCTAGTTGGTAATTAGTGAGGATTATTATCAAACCCTAGTTTTGAGCAATTTGAGAAGACTTGAAGCAAGTTGATAGCAAGGAGAAAGCAAGGAGGAGCAGGACAGAGATTGAAGGATTACTTACAGTGTTTCTTCTCTTTTCTTTCTACTCTAAACTTTTGATGTTATTAAACTTGTGGATGATGAATTCTAGTTTAGTTATGAACTAAATTTCGTTTAAGGTTATAATGGATCTTAATGCGTAGTCTTGAATAGCATGCTTCTTTGAATATTATGATTAGTTATTTTTGGATTATCTATTATGGTTTGTGCTGAATTGTTTAATTATCTGGCCAATAATTACTAGGATATTCTATATGAACTTGAAAGATGAAGTATAGAATTAGATCTGATCATAATAACATGTGATTGTGTCTTCTGCTGTCGATGGAATTCATAATTTGTGTTTAGGATAGAAATATACCTATTCATCGCATGTAATCAAAATAGGGAACCTGGACTTTAAATCCTTTTTAATTGTAATTCACATAGAAATATAGTGAATTAGTTATCTAGGGTGATTAACTTGAGTCTATCAATTGTGGATTTGAGTTGAGTTATTTATAAAACATTGAGAGATGGTTATAAATAGTGATGAGTTCTTGGTTAACAATCCAAAACAACTAGCATAATTCGAAGGGAAGTGTGTTGAACAAGATAAAGCATTAAGTGAAGTTATAGTCTTAAATCTTTAAAAATCTGTTTTCAAACTAGTGGTAGTAATTTAATTTAGAATTAATTAGTTAAATTCAAAATTACAAAATTCATCAATTATTTGTTTACTAGAATTGTTTTGATTTAAATTTGGAATTTGTCATTATAGAATCAATTCTTCTCTGTGGGACGATACTTTACTTTCACTTTATTACTTGTGGATTGCGTATACTTGCGTATTGTGCTAGTATAGATTTAGGCAAACAAGTTTTTGGCGCCGTTGTCGGGGAACAATTGTGTCTATAATTTCAAGTTTTAATTTAATTAATTCAGTTTTAGTTAACATTGTTTTTCTTGTTACTTCCTGTTTCAAGTGATTTCGGTTTGTTTATGTAAAAACGATCAAAGCAGCCGGAACTTGTGCAGAGTGAAGACGATCTTGAAAACAAGTTACGCAAGTTAAGAAAGTTTTGCCATGAGACAGTTGAGAAAGAAAAAATGTCTAACGAAGAACAGAAATCATTGAGGGAATATGCCATGCCTAAGCTTGATGAAATCAGGTCAAGCATCACAAGGCCAGCCATCACTGCTAATTCCTTCGAAATCAAGTCGGGTACAATTCAGATGATTCAGAATGCGGTGCAGTTTGTGGGATTAGCCAATGATGATCCTAATGAACACTTGGTTAGCTTTCTTGAGATTTGTGATACATTCAAATACCCTAATGTAACTGATGATGCGGTGAGACTACGTCTATTTCCGTTTACACTGAGGGATAAGGCAAGGAGTTGGTTGCATTCACTTCCACCTGGGTCCATCACAACTTGGGATGACTTGGCGCAGAAATTCCTAGCAAAATTCTTTCCGCCGGCTAAGTCTGCTAAGTTGAGAAACGAGATTTCTACCTTTGAGCAAAGTTATGGAGAGTCACTGTACGAGGCGTGGGAAAGGTTCAAAGAGTTATTAAGAAGATGTCCACATCATGCGTTACCCAAGTGGCTGCAGGTTCAGACATTCTACAATGGGTTGAGTAGTAACACTCGAACAATTATAGATGCAGCTGCGGGGGGAGCACTTTTAGATAAGAATTTTGATGAAGCGTTCACCTTGTTAGAGACTATGGCTGCAAATAACTATCAATGGCCGACGTCGAGGATGAATCACCAACAGGTAGCTAGAGTTTTGGAAGTAGATGCGGTCACGGCACTAACAGCTCAGATATGCGGCCATGTCTAAGAAGATTGAAGCTTTGGCAGAGTCGAAGGTCCAGCAAGCGGCTTATATGTGTGAGCTATGTGCGGGTGCACATCCAACAGAGTATTGTGCCATTAATCCGGAATCGGTACAGTACTTGGGAAGTTACAACTGACAGCAATAACCATACCAGAATGCATATAATCCAGGGTGAAAGAATCATCCGGGTTTCTCATGGAGCAATAACACTCAAGTTCAAAATCCCGCTCCAAGATCACAGAATCCCCTGGGTTTTCAGAACCAAGCTCCACAACATGCAGAAAGAAAACCCAATTTAGAAGAGTCGTTGGCAAGATTTATCACAACATCGGAGAAAAGAATGAATGATCAAGACAAGCTGCTAAATCAGGTAGATTTGAATGTGAAGAGCCAGGCAGTTTCAATTAAGAATTTGGAAAATCAGCTGGGACAGTTGGCTCAAGTCTTGAACACCCGACCGCAAGGAGTACTTCCAAGTGATACAGAAGTCAACCCCAAGAGAGATGGTAAGGAACAATGTCAAGCTGTAACACTTCGAAGTGGGAAGCAACTCCAACAGAGCAGCGCGGCCGCGCCTGAAATACAAAGGGAGGCAGCGCAGCCGCGCCCGTCCCCAGTCCCAACTCCTGCAGAGAACTTGGTAGAAAAAGACAAGGAAACGGAGAATGAGGAGAAAGACAAGGAGCATAAAAAGCAAGCAGAAGTATACCCTCCTGTTCCATATCCTCAGAGATTTCACAAGCAGAAAATAGACAAACAATTCTCCAGATTCCTTGAAGTCTTTAAAAAGCTACAAATCAATATACCGTTTGCCGAGGCTTTAGAGCAGATGCCGAGCTACGCCAAGTTTATGAAAGAAATTTTGTCAAGGAAGAAAAAGCTGGAGGATTATGAAACAGTAGCATTGACTGAAGAGTGTAGTGCTATATTGAAGAAGAAGTTGCCACCGAAATTGAAGGATCCGGGTAGTTTCACTATCCCTTGCACCATTGGCAGCTTATCAATCAGCAGATGTTTGTGTGATTTGGGTGCGAGCATCAACCTTATGCCGTTATCGATATATGTTCAGCTGGGTCTACCTACACCGAAACTGACCAACATCTCTCTTCAGCTTGCTGACAGGTCGGTTACATATCCTAGAGGTATCGTGGAAGACATTTTGGTGAAAGTGGATAAATTCATATTCCAAGCAGATTTCATCATTTTGGACTATGAGGAGGACAAAGACATTCCTATTATATTGGGGAGACCTTTCTTGGCAACTGGACGAACACTTATAGATGTACAAAAAGGAGAACTGACTATGAGGGTGCAAGACCAAGAAGTGACATTTAATGTGTTCAAAGCCATGAAATTTCCTACGGATGAGGAAGAATGTTTTAGGTTAGATGTGGTGGAAAAAGTGATGGATGACGAGTTTTTGAGGAAATTAACTGAGGATCCGTTGGAATCTGTTTTATTAGAGGAGGCTAACATGGATGACCCTGAGATGATGGAGTTTCTTCAAATTTTAGATACAGTGCCGAGAGTACGCAAATTTCAGATTCCCTATGAACCTTTGGAACTTACTGACAAATCCTTAGAACGCTTGAAGCCATCTCTTGAAATACCTCCTACTCTTGAACTTAAACCTTTACCGAGCCATCTGAGGTATGCTTATTTGGGTGAATCATCTACTTTGCCTATTATTATTGCGTCTGTACTTAACGAATTGCAGGAAATTAAGTTGATTCGAGTTCTCCGGGAATACAAATCAGCCATTGGTTGGACCATCGCAGACATAAAAGGAATTAGCCCATCATTCTGTGTGCACAAGATCCTTTTGGAAGACGATGCCAAACCAACGATAGAGCAACAAATGAGGCTGAACCCGATTATGAAAGAGGTGGTGAAAAAGGAAATTTTGAAGTGGCTTGATGCGGGTATCATTTACCCCATCTCCGACAGCAGTTGGGTGAGTCTAGTCCAGTGCGTGTCTAAAAAGGGTGGTATGACGGTTGTAGAAAACGAGAATAATGAATTGATACCGACAAGGACAGTGATCAGATGGAGGGTTTGTATGGACTACAGGAAATTAAACAAGGCAACCCGCAAGGATCACTTTCCTCTACCTTTTATTGATCAGATGTTAGATAGACTGGCTGGGCACGAATACTATTGCTTGTTGGATGGCTACTCAGGTT
Organism: Aralia elata; assembly: GCA_034770075.1. Lineage (NCBI taxonomy): Eukaryota > Viridiplantae > Streptophyta > Magnoliopsida > Apiales > Araliaceae > Aralia > Aralia elata. Next base: position 39,840,896 of record CM068380.1, on the reverse strand, counting down.
ATAATCAGATAGTGATTGCCCCTGAAGATCAGGAAAGGACTACCTTCACGTGTCCCTATAGTACTTTTGCTTTTAGAAGGATGTCTTTTGGCTTATGCAATGCACCAACGACATTCCAAAGATGCATGATGGTTATTTTATCAGATATGGTCGAACGCAATGTGGAGGTATTCATGGACGATTTTTCAGTGTTTGGTGATTCCTTTGATAATTGTTTGGAAAATCTGGTCCTGGTTTTGAAAAGATACGTGGAAACCAATCTAGTGCTCAATTGGGAAAAATGCCACTTTATAGTGCAAGAGGGGATCATTCTTGGGCACAAGGTGTCGTCAAAAGGGTTAGAGGTAGATCGAGCCAAGCTGGAAACGATCGAGAATCTACCTCCACCAGCTACAATCAAGGGAATACGAAGCTTCTTGGGACACGCCGGATTTTATAAGAGATTCATAAAGGACTTTTCTAAAATTTGTAAGCCTTTATGCAGTCTATTGGAGAAAGATGTTCCATTTAAGTTTGATGATGAATGTTTTGCAGCTTTTAACTTGTTGAAAAGGAAATTGACCACAACGCCAGTAATAGTAGCACCGGATTGGTTAAGGCCGTTTGAGTTGATGTGTGATGCTAGTGACTATGCTATTGGGGCTGTTTTGGGCCAACGAAAGGAAAAGATTTTTCATGCCATTTATTATGCTAGCAAAACACTGTCCGATGCCCAACTCAACTACACGACTACCGAGAAAGAGTTGCTAGCAGTCGTGTATGCATTTGACAAATTCCGGTCGTACTTAATTGGAACTAAAGTGGTGGTGTTCACTGACCATTCTGCCATAAGATATCTAATTTCGAAGAAAGATGCCAAGCCAAGGCTGATTCGATGGATACTTCTACTCCAGGAGTTCGACTTGGAAATTCGGGATAGGAAGGGGACGGAAAATCAAGTGGCAGATCATCTCTCGAGATTAGAAAACAATGACCACGTCAAGGGAGACAAAACGGTGATCAATGAGTTCTTTTCGGATGAGCAGTTGTTTGTGATCCATTCAGACGTCCCATGGTATGCCGATTTTGTCAATTATTTGGTTAGCAACGTACTTCCTCCTGATTTGACCAACCAATAAAAGAAAAAGTTTCTGCATGATGTAAAAAGGTACATGTGGGATGAGCCGTTCCTGTTCAAACATTGTGCCGATCAGATGATTAGACGGTGTGTGCCACAAAGTGAAATAGAGAGTATTTTACATCATTGCCATGATTCACTATACGGAGGTCATTATGGAGGCGAAAAGACAGCGGCCAAGGTGTTACAAGCAGGATTTTTCTGGCCAACGTTGTTTAAGGACGCCCACCACTTCATGCAAAGATGTGACTGATGTCAAAGGGTGGGAAATATTTCCAAACATCATGAGATGCCTTTGAATGCCATTTTAGAAGTTGAAGTCTTCGACGTTTGGGGAATAGATTTTATGGGACCATTCCCATCGTCCTTTAACAACCTCTACATCCTTTTGGCGGTCGATTATGTCTCTAAATGGGTGGAAGCAAGTGCTTTGCCGACTAATGATGCCAAGGTGGTTCTTAAATTTCTACAGAAAAACATCTTCACACGTTTCGGCACCCCAAGAGCAATTATCAGCGATGAAGGGAGCCATTTTTGCAATAGGTATTTCACGGCTCTTTTAGCTAAGTATGGGGTAAACCACCGAATTGCTACAACTTACCATCTCCAAACTAGTGGTCAAGCCGAAGTTTCCAATAGAGAAGTGAAGAGGATTCTGGAGAAGATGGTCAACAAAGTTGGATGATGCGCTTTGGGCTTATCGGACAGCTTATAAGACGCCCATTGGCATGTCATCGTACCAATTAGTCTATAGAAAGGCGTGTCATCTACCGGTTGAGCTTGAACACAAAGCATATTGGGCCATCAGAAAGTTGAACTTTAATCTCGCGGCTGCTGGGGAAAAGAGGCTACTTCAGCTTAACAAACTCGATGAATTCCGGTTATAAGAATATGAAAATTCAAAGCTTTACAAGGAAAAAGTCAAGAAGTGGCATGATCGGAAAATCATCAACAGGACATTTGAGCCAGGACAAGCAGTGCTTCTATTCAATTCTAGACTGAAGTTATTTCCAGGGAAGCTCAAGTCTCGGTGGTCGGGTCCTTTCATCGTCAAACAAGCATTCCCACATGGCGCTGTTGAAGTTTTTGCAAACAATCCGAAAGAGTCGTTTAAAGTCAATGGTCAAAGATTAAAGCATTATTGGGGTGGTGTGTTGATCGCCAGAAAACCTCAATCACTCTTGCCGATTGAAATTGAAACAGGGAGTAGTCAGGCTGAAAGACTTTAAATCAAGCGCTAGTTGGGAGGCAACCCAATTTTTAATTGCTTTTTAGTTACACTTTCGTGATTTTTTAGGACTCATTATTAGACTTAGTTTTGTTTTGTAGTAATTAGATGCGTTGTTTCTTGGTTTTTATTGCTTATAGGTTATACATCAAGGTTACACGTGAAGAAATCATCAAGAAAGGCTTAACAGTGCAATTTTGGATTTTTAGGCCAGCGCGACCGCGCCCAAATTATGAAGGAAAGCAGCGCGGCCGCGCCGCATCTTAGAGTTGAAAAAAAAAATTCTGGTACACCAGCGCGGCCGCGCCCAATCCAAGTTAAATTCCAGCGCGACCGCGCCGCGATCCGATTCCAGGTTTTAAAACCCAGTTTAAACCCGACCCATTGCTTGCTTCTTATTTTCTTTTCCCACTTGGAATCACATTCTTATGAACCTATTCCTATTAGAACCGGTCTTTCTCCCTTTCTTCTCTTCCAAATCCAAATCACAACCAATTCCTACCATTACAAAAATCCTTCTCCAAATCAAACACTTCCTATCACAAACCCTAACTTCTATTTCCCTTCATCTCCATTCTCTCTACATACCAACACCACACGTAGCCGACTTCTTCCTTTAAACCCCAAAATACGAATCCTTCATCTATTTCAGTGTTCTTCAAGGAGATTTTTAGTGTATCACGGTGGGAAAGCAAGGAATTGCAGTGGGTCTGGTTGAAGTAAGTACATTGCGATTTAGGGTTTTACTTTGTACCAAGGTATTACATCTAGTTGTCAGATTTTAGACTTGGGATTATTGTGTATTGGGATTATTGGTTGTGATTATACTGTGCATGCAAGTATATTGGATTGGTATTGCTTGAGTAAATCCTAGTGTGGTGTCTGTCAAGTTTGGGGGAGACTTTTTATTATTGTGTATTGGGACTGATTTGATATGGCTTCTAAGAGACCACGTGGGGAATCTTCTAGTTCTCATGCATAAGCTGAGTCTGTGGATTTTGATAGGAGTAGATTTGTTTCTACTAAGGCTGGGGATTTTTATCACAGGGTTTTGTTGGGAAAGACTTTTGTGTTGGAACGTGGGCTAAAACCCGATCCGGATTTGGATGGTCAAATGATGAGCATGATCCGAGCGAAGGGTTGGTTGTTGTTTGTTAAAACACCATTGGCAGCCCCGATTTCAGTTGTGCAAGAATTCTATGCTAACGCGAAGATTACCAAGGACGGGACTGCTTTTGTGCGGGGTTGTCAGGTGCCATATGATAGCAAGAGTATCAATGCCATCTATCATTTGCCTTCTGTTCATCACTCTGATCCTGAAAGTTTTCACTTTACGAATTGGGATACTAAATTGGAGCGAATCAAGAATATTTTGTGCAAGCCTAGTACCGAATGGACAACAAAGCAAGGGACAGATCAGAAGCTTCACTTCCCTCACACTGCCTTGAGTCATTATGGCAAGGCCTGGTACAGCTTTATTTGTGCTAATCTCATGCCAACAGGGCACCAAAACGACGTGACTGAGGATCGGGCGATTTTGCTATATGGTATTGTGCAAGGAAAATCAATTAATGTGGGTTATGTTATCCATCAGTCTATTCGCCGATACCTTCAGGGTGGTACTTCCGGTGGTATTCCTCATGCATCAGTAATTACACGTCTATGCTCGGCTGCGGGGGTGGAGTGGGCTGATAGTGAGCCTGTGCAACTCCCGATGAACACGATTGACCATGCGACGATTGCTAAATATAAGGTGTGGGAAGGAGCTCCTTCTCATGCACGTGGAGCAGGATTTTTATTGGGAGACTACAGTGAGAGTGAGGAGGCCGCTGATCAGCCGGTGCCCGAACCTGAACAGCCAACTCATATATCCCAGGCTCGTTTGGATCGCATGGAGAGGCATATGACTCGGAGGTTGGATGTTATACACTCGAGTATGACCGAGCTTCGTTTTTTCTCCACTCAGCTTTCAGATAGTTTCTCGCAGGCCTTTCCTCAGTTGGGCGTTCAAGTACAATTCCCGACATTTAGTGCAGCCCCAACTTATCCGCCTCCGGACACACCTTCAGATGGGGAGGATGCAGATGCTGCTACTTCGGATTAGGGGAGTTTTTCTTTCCTTTTTCTTTCCTTTTATTGTTTTATCCAATGAGGGCATTGTCTGTTTTAAGTTTGGGGGAGTTCTTTTAGGTTTTTGTTTAGCATGTCTGTTGGTCTTGTGCATCATATCTGTTAGTATGTTGGCATATCATTGTGATTATTGTGAATCTTGCATAGTTAGGGTTATCTTGCATAGTTTAGTTTGGTTGTGTTAGGTGCATTTAGTTTGTTGCATGAATCCAATTGATTAGTTGGTATGATTTAGGCTCGGCCAATGATGAGATGGGTATTATTGTGTTAGCTTGGACAGTTTGAAAGTCGTTAGGGATACAATAATTTTGATCATGAGGGTAATTATGCTTGTCGTAACTTGCGTTATTGGATAGCACGAATAATTTGATTAATTTGACTGCTGGGGTTCAAAGGGTTGCATAACTGATTTTTACATGAGAATTTGAAAAAACATTGTGAGGTAAGTCAACAAAGAAGGCTAAAATAGGGTAAAAGCTGAGTTTGGGGGTATCTTTTAAGGCTAAAAAAAGAAAAGAAAAAAATATACAATAAATGCATTGATTAGTTGGGTTCTGTGGCCTCCATCACTCGGGTAATTAGATCCTTAGGGGTATGTTAACACCTAGTGCCCTAAAGCCGTCTGGTTTGGGAGTCACTGATTGAAAGCTCGCTACATGGGTGATTCTGAAACGCCTAAGAGAACTTAACATTGCACAGTTAAGCATAAATACGAGATGGAGCGTAAAACGCACTCGTAAAAGAATAAAGTTAGGAATAAGTCTTGTTAGAACCTTCATGCTAGGTATTTGCTTGATTTTGGTTGGATTTGTTGTATTTGCTTGAATTGAAGTAAAAATAGAGTATTCTTGTTATAGAGTTGGTTATGTGGCTTTACTTTGAACTTTGGGCAGTTAACTTGATTAATGAACACACACGCATGACTTGGGAGATGATAGGTGTCTATTGTTTGATTGATTGGGGTTATTAGTTTCTATTGACTGGATTTACTGTTCAAGTTAGTTGTTGATATCTCTGAGGCACACAGTTAACATTCATACTGGTTATTGGTTGGATTCTTAGGCATGGTAGTTATTAGTACATTTATGGCATTGTGTTGCATTGTGTTAGTTATATTGCATTGTGTTGCTTGGGGACAAGCAATAGTTTAAGTTTGGGGGAATTTGATGAGTAGGTTTTATACCTACGAATCTGATGCCAATGAATGCGAATTATTGTTTATTTCCATGGTATATAGTCACTTTTCATGCATTTTATGTATTTTTGTAGGTTGCACGTGTTGGGAGTTGAGTTTGGCGAGAATTGGTGGGATTGTGTTATTGCAGTTGCTGAGTTGCTGATATTGCAGAGTAGCAGGGTAGCGCGGTCGCGCCCAAAATGAGCTAGGGTGCAGCGCGGCCGCGCCTGACTTCAGACTTAGAAAAAAAAATTCTGCTAGAGTAGCGCGGCCGCGCGCCTTTCAAGCTTAATCTAGGCGCGGCCGCGCCAGTTCGAGTGAGGGCAAATTTAACTTTTCAGATGTTTTAATTGGTTTTGATTGGAACTTGGATTTGAAACTTTGTAATTAATTAGGGGTTTTATCAGATACTATAAATAGGTATTTTCTAGTTGGTAATTAGTGAGGATTATTATCAAACCCTAGTTTTGAGCAATTTGAGAAGACTTGAAGCAAGTTGATAGCAAGGAGAAAGCAAGGAGGAGCAAGATAGAGATTGAAGGATTACTTACAGTGTTTCTTCTCTTTTCTTTCTACTCTAAACTTTTGATGTTATTAAACTTGTGGATGATGAATTCTAGTTTAGTTATGAACTAAATTTCTTTTAAGGCTATAATGGATCTTAATGCGTAGTCTTGAATAGCATGCTTCTTTGAATATTATGATTAGTTATTTTTGGATTGTCTATTATGGTTTGTGCTGAATTGTTTAATTATCTGGCCAATAATTACTAGGATATTCTATATGAACTTGAAAGATGAAGTATAGAATTAGATTTGATCATAATAGCATGTGATTGTGTCTTCTGCTGTCGATGGAATTCATAATTTGTGTTTAGGATAGAAATATACCTATTCACCGCATGTAATCAAAATAGGGAACCTGGACTTTAAATTCTTTTTAATTGTAATTCACATAGAAATATAGTGAATTAGTTATCTAGGGTGATTAACTTGAGTCTATCAATTGTGGATTTGAGTTGAGTTATTTATAAAACATTGAGAGATGGTTATAAATACTGATGAGTTCCTGGTTAACAATCCAAAACAACTAGCATAATTCGAAGGGAAGTGTGTTGAACAAGATAAAGCATTAAGTGAAGTTATAGTATTAAGTCTTTAAAAATCTGTTTTCAAACTAGTGGCAGTAATTTAATTTAGAATTAATTAGTTAAATTCAAAATTACAAAATTCATCAATTATTTGTTTACTAGAATTGTTTTGATTTAAATTTGGAATTTGTCATTATAGAATCAATTCTTCTCTGTGGGACGATACTCTACTTTCACTTTATTACTTGTGGACTGCGCATACTTGCGTATTGTGCTAGTATAGATTTAGGCAAACAAGAGGGCCAAAGGATCTTCTTAAAAGAAGAACAATTCAAAGAAGGTATAAGGAAAGGTAATAACTAAGGACACTAAGAACAAAATTAATTCAAATAGCAAAGGAGTTTGCTTCCATTGCAATAAACCTGGACACTAGAAATAAAACTGTAAGGAGCATCTTGTAGAGGCTAACCATAAGAAGTGTAGTGAAGCTTCGGTTACAGATATAGGTTTGCTCATGATTGAAATAAATTTTTCTGTAAGTCAAGGTTCTACTTGGGTATTGGATACCGGCTATAGTTCTCACGTATACAATCCAATGCAGAGACTAAGCAAAAGTAGAAAGCTAAACAAAGAGTAAGTAATCTTACGTGTGGAGAATGGAGCAATGGTTGCTACATTAGCCATAGGAACTTATAGTTTAGTGTTGCCTACGGACAAGTCTATTAAGTTAATGAGTTGTTATTATGTTCCAGTTCTCTTTAGAAATATTATTACTTTCGTTGTTGGACAAGGAAGGTTCTCGTATTATATTTAAGAATAATCGTTGTTCTATTTATAATGATAATGTTTTGTTTGAAACTGAAAGATTACTCAATGGACTTCGTATACTTAACTTATATAAAAAATAATTTTGCAAATTGAACAAACTAGTAAAAGAAAAGGAGATGGTCATTCAAAGAGTTGAATATGTGTATTTGATGAAATATAAGTCTGAATCATTTGAAAGAGTCAAAGAATTCAGAAGTGAAATAAATTGACAAAGTATTAAGATTCTTTGATCAGATCGAGGAAGGAATACTTGTACAATGAGTTTCTAGATCATCTCAAATAATATTTTCTCATAATGGACGCTTCATGATACGCAATAATTTATTGGTGTATCTAAAAGAAGAAATTGTACCTTGTTGGACATGGTACGGTCCATAATAATTTTTACCGACATTCCAATATCCATCTGGGGTTATGCCCTAGAAACGACTGTATATCTACAAAATAAGGTAACCTCAAAATTCGGCCCAAGACTCCATAAAAGTTATGGATAGGGAGGACTCCTAGTCTTAAGTAAGTTAAGATACGGGGTTGTCCAACTTATATGAAAATGTTTCAAAAGATAAGTTTGGGACAAAATTTGACAAGTGCAAATTTGTGGGATATCCTAAAGAAAGTTTAGGATATTATTACTATAATCCTACACGCTGCCTTCTTGGATAAAGGTGTTTATCATTGAAAGAGCTAGTAGGAGGGTAATAGATCTTGAAGGAGTTCAAGAACCACAAAACACTTTAAGTCAAATTGAGGGACCTGTAGATAGACCTATTGTACCACAACCGAATCATAAATCTGGAAGAGTACCGAAGATACCTAGGAGGTATGGATTCATCATAGAGGATGATGATGAGGTACACATCATAGAGGATGATGATCCAGTTATATACAATGAGGCTATGAGTAGAAGACACTCAGAGAAATGGCAGATGGCCATGAAATCCAAAATGGACTCCATGTATGAGAATCAAGTATAGACTCTGGTGTATATGGGTCTTTAAGAGAAAGACTGGGGCAAATGGCAAGATGGAGACCTATAAGACCAGACCTATTTAAAAGGTTTTAAATAAAGTCAAGGAGTTGACTGTGATAAAACTTTATTACCGGGTAATGCTCAAGTCCATTTAGATTTTGCTTGTGATTGTAGCTTATTACGAAATCTGGCAAAATGGATGTGGAGACCTCCTTCCTCAATGAAGACTTGAGGAGAATGTGTGTATAATACAGCCAGAAGAATTTGTTTCAAAGGTTAAAGAAAATCGTGTTTCTAAGCTACAATGATCCATTTATGGATTGAAGCAAGCTTCTCAAAGATGGAACATTCGTTTTGATGAGACAATCAAAAGAGTTTGATTTTATCAAAAACAAGAATGAACCTAATGTGTACAAAAGGGTCAATAGGAGCACTGTGACATTCCTAGTATTATATGTTGATATACTATTGATAAGGAATAACACACCAATGCTACAATTAGTAAAGATAAAATTTTCTAAACATTCCTCTATGAATAACTTGGGAGGAACATCCTATAAATTGGGGATATAAATCTATATAGATAGATTTAAAAGGATGCTCGGCTTAACCCAAGGAATGTATATTTATTCGATGCTAAAGGCGTTTGGCATAGTAAACTCGAAGAAAGGTCTCATGATGATGAGCCATGAAGTGTATCTCTTTAAATTGTCCTCAATAAAAAAGAGATCGCATGAGTTACTATCATGTATGCAATGAATATACAAGGCCTGATGTTGATCAGTCATATTCTAGAGAAGATCACTGTAAGACAGTGAAAAATATTTTAAGTACTTAACCGGTACTAAGGATGTGATCATGATTCATGGTGGGTCGGAATTAAAACTAGAGGCTAAACAGAATCAAGTTTTTCAGACTGACCAAGACGATTGCAAATCCACTTTAAGGTAAATCGTTACCTTGAATGGTGGTGCAGTGAATTGAAAAAGTTCCAAACAACAAAGAGTTGTTGGTTTAGTGACAAAGATAAAGTGTATAGCTGTAAGTGAAGCTGCAAGTTGATTGTTTGGATGAAAAGTTCAACACAGAACTAGGAATAGTTCCTAAGTCTCATCTTGGATTCAAACATGTGTTGCGACACTTTCATTTGATTAGTAGAATCATTGAAAGAGGAAAAGTCACTATAGAGATAGTGGACTCTCAAGAACAACATTGCATATCCATTTACTGAAGCTTTATCCAACAACAGGATGATCGTCACTTAGAGAAGAAGGGTATTAGATACCATGGCGATTGGCTTTAGTGCAAGTGGAGATTGAAAGTAGTATGCACATAAGCCAATCATATTTGATATGATGTAGCATATACTTTGTAATCTTATTCGATTATTAAAGGCATTTTTCATTATCTACATGATGCTGTTATATTAATATGTGATAAACCCATAGTTTTAAGCAATACTTTTAAAGTCATGATTGTGATCATGCTAATGAGATCTAAATTCTTAGAAAGCTTAAAACTAAAATCATTCCTAATCGTTGGATTACTAAAAAGGGGATTAGTGAATCCGGATAGATTAGTACATACGTTGCTTGCTCTTAAGAAGAGGATGATTGATCTTATAATCATTTGTGTGAAGACACTAAAGCAAGTATGTAGGTGCTTATTGGAGAATAAGTTTACTGAACGTGGCTCGCTAAGGAATACCTAATGGAATTTCACTTGCCTATCAATAGGAATTCCTCTAGTGATAGTAGTATAAGTGATCCTTGGACTTGAGATCATCATAATATCTTGTGTATGATGAGTTATATTTTGACATGTCCCTTAAGACCTTTAGGGTATATCAAAGGGTATGATTGGGTATAATAAATTGTACATAGAGATAGGTGAATGATCAAGAAAGAATCTACCACATCTAGTAAAAGATGTGAATGTCCTATGTGATTCGATAAATGACAACTCAGTAGTCCTTGGCCAAGGCAGAATGAAATTAGAAATGAGTTTCTAATTTGCATTATTTAGAGTTGTGCATTTGGGAATCGAAATACATATAATTAAATAAAATAAGACTTGACAGTAATTTCATGTCTTATATTTAATTGGGACATTGTATGGTAGAAGGATTGAATTGTACGGTAATTTTTCACTGAAAGGTTCTTTTGTGATTAATGTTGAAATCTATATTATCTGGAAAGTCGTTGATCCCTAAGGGGGCTTACCCTTATTGGAGAATAAATTTTATTTATTTAAATGAATTAAATAGTTTAATTTATTTATTTAAATAAGATTAGAATTGTTCTAATTGATTTGTTCACAATCGGTTTAATATGGAGAACCTAAAGGGTCACACCGCAAAAGGAAATATTTCTTTAAGAAATAAATGGCATAATTGTAATAATAAGTTAAGTGTATTTAATTTAATCTTAATTTAATCTATGGAGATAGAATAAATTAAATAGCTTAATATTTATTATTTAATATTTTGGAAATATTAAATATAAATTAATAAGAGGAGTCTTATTATTATTATTACTATTACTATTATTTAATTCCTAATAGGGATTGAGAATTAATTAATAGAAGTACTCTCTCATGAATTCTTAATTAGATTAGGAGTTTAATTTAATTAAAGGAGTTTAATTAGAATAGAAACCCTAATCCTAAATAGTTTAGGGGAGGGTTTTCCTACATCTATAAATAAGAGAAGTCTTATCATAAATTAGAGTTACACACTCTTGCATAAGAATTGTGGAGAGTACTTACAATTTCTATAGAGATAGAAACTAGGGTTTTGCTAACACTCATCTTCTTGAATAGATATTATTCCTTGGTGGATCACCTTTAGAGACCAAACACTTGGGTGGCTAACGTTAATCAAATGAAGGAATTTTAATCGGTAGAATTCAAGTAGAACGCGAAGGAATTAGAGGTGAACTTGTACTTGAGGAAGCTAGAATTTTACAAGGGTATAATTCTTATTCTCCATCTCTTTCGTTTAATTAATAATTGTGCATACAGAAAGATCATGGTGATGGTTTGTATAAAAATTTTAAAATCTGATTTTATCGCGCTTCCGTGTTATTTATGTAATTTGATTGCATGTTCGCGTTATACAAACCTAACTGAAACCTCAAGAACAGACCAACTAGGTAGTTTGACCGAATTAAAACTAGCATCATATGATATTTGTTTATCTCAAACAAAGTATGTCGTTATACCTTGCCATGTATACTAGAACTAGAAACAAAAATTACACTCAAAGAATTAACCAAGTTATTTGAAGTCAAAAGCCCTTACCCGACCATGACCAACTGTTCTTCATGAAATGAAGAACAACTTTAGCAACGGATAAGTGTCGCTATAGGCCACCTATAGCTACACTCTCCTTCCGGATTACCAGAAAACTAAAATCCTATGCAGACTCTCGCTAAAGCCTTTTAGCGACGGTAATGAATAAAAATTAATAATAATTAAAATAAATATTAAATAATTATTAATAATTAAGTTTTAAAATTCATTTTAAATTATATTCAATAACTTTTAATATTTTGACATAAATTTCATTAATAATTTAATTTAATTAAATATTAATGATAATAAATAATTATATTCAATAAATAATTTAAAAATGATATTAAGGTATTAAAATTATTTTAAATGATAAATAAATCATTTAAATAATATACTAACTTTTTAAAAATATTATAAATGATAACTAAATCATTTTAAATAATATACTTACTTTCTAAACTTATTAGAATAATATATTAAATTTCTAAAAATATTATAAATGATAAATAAATTATTTAAATAATATTCTAAATTTCTATAATTATTCTAAATGATAAATAAATCATTTAAATAATATACTAAAATTCTAAAAATGTTATACATGATAATTAAATCATTTAAAAATACTTCTAAGCTTGTAAAAAATTATTTAAAAATACTACCAAGCATGTGAAAGTTATTTAAAAATAATATGAAGCTTCTAAAAATACTATAAAGGATAATTAAATTATCTAAGTTAATATTTAAGCTATTAAATAAAGATTTATCGATAAACCTACGTGTTTAAGTGTCTATTAACGTTATCGAAAGGCCGAATCAATGTCGAACCTTAACGATACTTGACTAGTTTAATTCGATATGTGTTATTATAAATTCTAACGCTTATTATTGATATAAATAGACTACATGACGTAGATAGACAGCGTAACCTAAACGTCCTACGCACAGGCAAGTCTCCAAACTTGTTACCTTTATGCAAGTATTATACATCTTGCTATCAATTGTTATAAAGTTATTGCTTCTTGATTTAGCATAACTTAAAAAATGAATTATTATTCATATATTGTTTATCCGAGCATGAATTGTTGTGTCAAGCCAAATTGTTTGGTACGACATCTTATAACTGAGTATACAAACACCATATATGGGTTGTTATTGTCGATAATATATTGGCATCTAGTGCATATTGGGCACGATTAGGATGGTATGCATACTCCTAGGATATCTCGATTAGGCTGATCCCCTATAAGATATCTGAACAAAGCTTTTATAAGTCATTCAAGACTGATAGAACTGGTTAGAACACATGGTTCATGTATTGAACCCTCAGTTGGCAAAAGTTTTTGAACTTCTTTCAAATCAAACACATTGTGTTAAATTTTTGACATAAACTTGTTGAGCATTCTGTAGCTCCTCCTTGCATAAAACTTTCCTTTGCAGTTTTAGATGGTAATCCTGGAATTTCAAGGACGGACAAGGGAAAAGGCCGTGTTAATTAGTTTTATCTTACTGTTTTGAATAAATTCAAGTCTTATAAGACTTTCTTGTAATAACAACATAGTACTGAGAATGTTGTAATCAAACTTAAAGTTATGAAATATATATCATCTTTTGTTATATATCTTACGTTGTATTTACATTCTTAGTTAAGTTAAAAAGTAGCAGTTGATCTAGTACAGTATCCATATGAACTATACATCTGAATGAGGGTATTTAAATGATATTGGGAGTTCTGTAAGCGCCGAGGTTACACTTAATGAGCGCCGGTAAGGTGCCACCTTTACCGGAATGTTTGTGACACCCCCAAATTCAGGAACAATACCTCGAATTTGGTGCTTACGATAAAATGCATCCATACACCTCTAAACAACATAAATCAACTAATGCGGAATAAAATAAACATACGTTGTTCATTACAAAAGGTTTACTACGGTCCCAAGGTCTATAACCTTAAATAAATACATCGCAGAATACATTAATAATACAAAACTATTCCACGATTACATAACGGGATAGTACATATAACTATTCCTTAAGCTTTCCTTTGCCTTTGTCCGCTTTGGAACTCCCCGGCTTAACTGCAATAGGTTCATGATATAGCAAGGGTGAGCAACTACTTTGCTCAGCAAGTTTAAAAGCAAGAATGAAGATATATCATGGATGAATAAGAATAATAGCTACATAGATCAACAATTTATGAACATTGATGAAATAGCTGAAATGACATAATCAAAGTTCAAATGAAACAATGAATAATGATTATTTACTGCTGAGTGGTCCAACCGACCATGAACTTTTGGCCAAAGAGTCAATCATTCGACTAACTCTTTTAAAACCTGGCCCCGTCAGTTGTACTCGAGGGGATCAGCCTCTTGTACACCATGTATATGCATAACATTTAACTCTGACTGCATCGAATAACCGACACATTATAATCCCCTAATAAGGGTTGCTCTCTCAGTCCAAGAATCCGTACCAACTACTGGTTTGGATAGCTTTTGAAATAATAACCTGTATGTGTCTAGCTGAAATAAATGGCGTAGACTATCTCCTTAAACAGTTCATGAATGAAAAACTTAAACGTTTCACAGTCCAACAACAGATAATGAATTCAAGTGTATAAGCTGCGAATATCAATAATTATCTTGGAGGTGGAGTAATTAACAATAATTAATCCACTAATATGATTCAAAAGTAATAACTCCATTTGAGTCATGAAACTTGTAACAATATACAACACCTGTATAAAATATGAAACCTGCTCAAAATATAATTCGAGTAAGGTTAAGGAAACTTTCCCAACACAAGGGTTAGACAAGCGTTAGGAAACTTGCCTGAAGCGCTGCTACAATATTACAACACACGCTCCTTAATATCCTACACAATTAGGTACATATTCACATACAATTAGTCACATACGGAATATCAAATATTTGTTTACACAACTCTATAATGTCCCATTCAAATAAGAAACAAAATATTAAACAAGGTTATGCCCACTAGTTACGGCGTTACGATGCTTGCACGTCTATACGCCCAACTTGCCTATTCGAATGCCCAAGCGACACGCAATTGTGTACGTCTAACACGCCCGTTCGATTTATCTAATACTTATTGGTTAATGCTAAGTATCATTATAAATCATAATAATCATGTTATGAAGGTTAGAACATCACTTTACAGGGTCGGGGGCATCACGTGTGCAAATGTGCATGCCCGACGCCCTCCGATTGACCCCAATTACGCATCAGTCCTATAAATGGCTAATTTAGGCCATGATACAGGCCTCAAATCGAAAAACTTAAAGAACGAAAGTTGTAGGGCTACTCGTTCTCTTTCCGAATCATCTTCAATCATCTCAATCCGAGTTCGTATGCAAAAGTTATGGTCATTTTACTACAGGAGGTCAAAGTAGTCCACTCGGGCACGTCTGCGCCTGACACGTGTCCGGCGCAGCTGCGTCCCTTTTGGCCTTATGAACAGCGCAGCTGCGCCATGCATACAGGCCACAATCTGCAAAAAGCTCCATACGCGAATTTCCGACCTCTTTCCACTCCGATCTCCATAACTTCTTCCATACACGTTCAAATTGGTTCATTTCGGACTCTATGGACTCCTAACTCATGGGGCTACAACATATCAAAAATTTAGAAGTACCCATAAACATTAACATGGCCAAATCTTAGGCCAAAGTACTAGGTTCATACTCTGTTTTAGGTGTTCTAAGTGTTCTTCACTAAAATCAACACCAAATCTTCGTTTTTACATCTTTTTACTCGATTCCAGCTGGGTTAGCTTCGTAACCCATGGAGCTACAATACCATATCAACAAATAAAATTAACAAACACGAAATCATAGCTTTATAGTCCTCTAAAAAGTCCGAATGTCCAAAAAGTCCATTGTTCTTCATGTTCTTCATCCTCCTTACGCATAGGTACGAATTTCTTCTATTTTTGTTCCACTTTGATGTTATTAATGACTTCTATAGTCTCTTAACAACGTTTACAAACATCCAAAACAAATAACAACAACAAGAATCGCAAGAAAATCGAATCACAAGCTCAAGAGCTCAAAAACCTTTAAAACTCGAAAATCTTTACAAAAATCAAATGGAAACGATTTTGGTTGCTTGTTTACCTCTGTAAATCCTTCCTAGATGATTAAGAAGCTTGTTAGGCTTGCTTGGCTTGAGTTTTCCTTGCTTGGATTCTCCTTTTCCTCACCCGTGCCTTCTTCTTCTTCCTCCTTTCTTTTCCGGCGAACTTCCGGCGACTTCTTCCTCCTTCTCCTTTTTCTGGCGAGCTCTCTCTCTCTCTCTCTTTGCAGAATTTGGAATGAGTTTGAATGAGGAGCTGATGGCTTGCAAGAGAGAAATGAATTGGTTGATTGATTTGGGAGAAGTGGAGGAAATTAGGGAGAAGTGGGAGAAATGGGTTCATGGCTCAAGGTGGCCAAAATTTCAAAGGCTTTGCCGGCAAGCTCATTTCTCTCTCCTCATTTCCTAGCAATTTGATTGGTTGAAAGTGGTTTGATGGTTCCCACTTGGAGCAATAAGCCAAATTAGATACCCGAAAATACCAAAAATATATCCGAAAACTCCCACTTTTGTACCAAAACTGGTAAATAACTCTACCCAAAATTAAAATGGGTACTCCCATAATTATTGGGACGTATAAAAATAATTATTATGGGATTTGTCCAAATATTCGGAACACCCATTTACTACATTTCGGATACGGATAAAATCACGTATCAGCTCAAATAAAATTTCCGACACTTGGAAAAATTATTCGTATGCATACACGTATTTATGAAATTTATTAACATCGAAAAAGAACAAAAATATCTAGCATGAATAGTGTCTCGGGAAACGTGCCCCGTGAATAGTGATTTAGCGACGCTACGCAAAATCAATTATTCACTTAAACAAAACTATAACACGTAAAATTTCATGCATCCACATAATCCAGGTTGTCACGCAACCTTCAAACACGTAACACAATATAATATTAATAAAATATAAAATATTCATTAATATTCAAAAATTCGAATTACAAGGAAATTTCAGAATTCCTGGTCGTTACATCCTCCCCCCCTTATAAGAATTCTGTCCCCAGAATTACAGTCTAGGTACGGAAAACTTAACGGGTTCACTCAAAAAGATGCGGATAATTCTTCCTCATCTTCTCTTCTAGCTCCCACGTAGCTTCTTCAGCTGCGTGGTTCCTCCAAAGTACTTTGACCGAATGAATGACCTTATTTCTCAACGTTTGCTCCTTCCTATCTAATATCTGGACAGGAATCTCTTCATATGACAAGTCTTTCTCAACTTGAATCGGTTCATAGGATATCACATGCTTGTAGTCGGGTTTATATGGCCGCAACACAGAAACGTGAAACACATTATGAATATGCTCCAGTTCAGGAGGTAGAGCTACCTCGTACGCCACTTCACCTACCCTCTTTAAAACTTCAAATGGTCCTACGAACCTGGGACTCAATTTTCCCTTCTTACCAAATCTGATCTTCCCCTTCCAGGGGGATACCTTCAAAAACACAAAGCTGCCAACTTCAAAGTCTCGCTTCTGACGATGCAAATCGGCGTATTTCTTCTGTCAATCCTGAGCTGCTACCAATCGAGCTCTTATCACTTTGACGACATCCACAGTCTGTTGCACCAATTCAGGTCCCAACAGTCTTCGTTCACCGACTTCGTCCCAACACAGAGGTGTTCGACACTTCCTTTCGTACAATGCTTCGTATGGCGGCATGTCAATACTTGCATGATAACTGTTATTATATGCAAACTCCACCAACGGTAGGTGATCGTCCCAGCTGCCTTTAAAATCCATCACACATGCTCTAAGCATGTCCTCAAGCGTCTGAATCGTTCGTTCGCTCTGCCCATCAGTTTGAGGATGATATGCCGTACTCAACCTCAACTGGGTTCCCAACCTTTCTTGTAAGCTCTTCCAGAAATTCGACGTGAAGCGCGGATCTCTGTCAGATACAATAGATACTGGTACTCCATGTCGTGACACAATCTCTTTCACATATAACTTTGCTAGCTGCTCCAAATTGTACCTTATCTTGATCGGTAGAAAATGTGCAAATTTAGTTAAACGATCCACGATCACCCAGATCGCGTCGTAACCCTTCTGAGTTGGTGGAAGCCCCGTCACAAATTCCTTCGTGATATGCTCCCACTTCCACTCCGGAATATCCAGTGGTTGTAGCAGTCCACCCGGTTTCTGATGTTCTGCTTTTACCCTTTGACATGTCAAACATCGTCCAACACATTCCGCAACCTCCCTCTTCATGTTCGGCCACCAGAAATGTTGGCGCAAATCCTGATACATCTTGGTACTACCAGGGTGTATCGAATACTTTGTAGAATGAGCTTCTTGCAGAATCTCTTCTCTCAACTCCGGAACCATCGGTATCCAGATCCTTCCGTCAAACCTTAGCAGTCCCGTGCTGTCAATTTTGTACTTTAATTCCTCTCCTTCTGAGATTCGCTTCTTTATGGCGATACATCATCATCCCTTTCTTGAGCCTCCTTTATCCTACCTAATAAAGTTGGACTCGCCTCCACTGTGAACAGTTTCTCATCTGCATTCGTCGGATGTTTGACTTCCAACTCCAGTCTTTCCATATCCTTGATCAGTTCCTCTTGAGCTGTCAGCATCATCAACTTATCTTTGCCTTTCCTACTTAGAGCATCGGCTACCACATTGGCTTTACCGGGATGGTATAGAATCTCACAATCGTAGTCCTTGATCAACTCCAACCATCGCCTCTGCCTCATGTTTAGTTCCTTTTGAGTGAAAATATACTTCAAACTTTTGTGGTCTGTGTATATTTCACACTTCTCCCCATACAGATAGTGCCTCCAAATCTTTAGAGCAAACACCACTGCCGCTAGTTCCAGGTCATGAGTCGGATATCCCTTCTCATAATCCTTCAGCTGTCGTGACGCGTATGCAATGACCTTCCCATGCTGCATCAGTACGCACCCAAGGCCTTTGTGTGACGCATCACTGTACACCACAAATCCCCCTGTATTATCTGGCAGTGATAACATAGGTGCTTCACTAAGTTTCTTCTTTAACTCCAAGAAACACTCTTCGCACTTATCCGTCCATACAAACTTCACAGTCTTCCTTGTCAAATTTGTCAACGGTGTCGCTATCTTTGAAAAGTTCTGAATAAACCTCCGATAGTAACCTGCTAATCCCAAGAAACTTCGGACTTCTGTTGGCGTCTTCGGCTGCTCCCAGTTTATTACTGCTTCTACCTTGGCAGGATCCACTGACATGCCATCCTTGTCAATTACGTGCCCCAAAAACTGCACTCTCTGTAGCCAAAATTCACACTTGGAAAACTTTGCATACAGCTTCTCCCTTCTCAACGTTTCCAGGGCTATCCTTAAATGCTCGACGTGTTCCTCCTCCGTCTTCGAGTAGACAAGAATGTCATCTATGAAAACGACAACAAATTTATCTAGGTATTTCTTGAACACTCTGTTCATCATGTCCATGAATGCTGCTGGCGCGTTCGTCAGCCCAAACGACATCACCAAAAACTCAAAGTGTCCATATCGAGTTCTGAATGCTGTCTTTGGAATATCTCCCTGCCTCACCTTCAGTTGGTGATATCCCGTCCTCAAGTCAATCTTCGAAAAGTATTTCGCTCCCTTCAACTGGTCAAACAGATCATCAATTCTGGGCAACAGGTACTTGTTCTTAATCGTGACTTTGTTCAACTCCCGATAGTCAATGCAAAGCCTAAGCGATCCGTCTTTCTTCTTTACGAACAGTACTGGCGCTCCCCATGGAGATATACTTGGACGAATATACCCCTTATCTATCAACTCCTGCAATTGAACCATCAGTTCTTTCATTTCCACTAGTGCCATTCTGTACGGTGCCTTTGAGATCGGTGCGGTTCCCGGTACTAAGTCGATCACAAATTCCACTTCCTTATCCGGTGGTAATCCTGGTATCTCATCTGGGAAAACATCTGGGAATTCCCTTACTACAGGTATCTGACCCAACTCACCCTCTACTCTTTGGGTATCAACCACATGAGCCAGATAACCTATACAACCTTTTCGTAGCAATTTCTTTGCATGCATCATCGTCAGACAACAAGATTGTCTCGGCGATTTACTACCGTAAAATACGACCTTCGACTTATTCGGAGTCTTTAGGTGTATACTTTTCTTCTGACAATCAATCATAGCCCCGTGACTAGACAACCAATCCATCCCAAGAATTACATCAAATTCTCCTAGCCGTATCGGAATTAAATCTACGCTCAGTTTAAACCCGTTTATCCCAGCACAACAATTTCTATGGATGTATTCCACAGGAATAACTTCTTTATTAGCTACTTCCACATTCATTGGATTCTCTAATTTCTCACGAGGTAAGTTTAGCCGTTTAGCAAATTCATCCGACACAAATGAACAGGTAGCTCCCGAATCAAATAATACATATGCATTAATATTATTGACCGAAATAATACCTGACACCACATCCTTTGATTCCATCGCATCCTGCACTGTCATGTTGAAGGTGCGTGCTACTGGTCTGTTCTGCTGTGCTGGTCCTCCGATAGTCAGCTTACTGTTGTTCCCTTGGTTAGCACTGCCTGCATCACTCTTCCTCTTTGGGCAATCCTTCTTCTAATGATCTGAAGTGCCACAAGAAAAACAACTTCCTGCCTTCGCCTTTGGGCATTGTGGGGCAAAGTGCCCTGGTTGACCACAGTTGAAACAAACCCCTTTTCCTTTCATGCATTCTCCAAAGTGATTCTTTCCACATTTCTCACATTTATTACCCTTCTTTGTATCCCCTCTGGATTTGCTTCCTGTCATCTGACTGTCGTTCCATTTTCTCTTATTTGGGTTACTTCCCCCACTGCTACCTTCCTTATGACCATCATGACTCTTTTTCTTTTTCTGATCTTGGTTGTGCCTGGCCAAAGCTTCGCTTCCTCCCTCAGCAATGATTGCTTTCTCAAGTAATGTAGAGAATGTGTTGATCTGCAAAACCGCAACCTTATTATACACCCAAGGTTTCAGTCCTTGTTCAAATCTCTTTGCCCGCCTAGCTTCGGTGTCCACCTGATGTGGAGCAAACCTAGCTAACTTGTTAAATTTTGCGGCGTACTCCGCAACTGACATGCTTCCTTGCTTTAGTTCCAGGAATTTTATCTCCATGCTTGCCTGCATACTCGCTGGAAAGTAATTTTCGAAAAACAGCTCCTTGAAACGAGCCCATGCAATCGTGCCCTCCCCGGCTCGACCTTTGTTCGCCTTCCACCAGTAATTTGCCTCACCTTTCATCATGAAAGTGGCAAACGACGTCATCTGTTCTTCTGCCACCCTTGCGACCTCAAAAACTCTCTATTTCTTCTACCCATGTCTGGGCTTCAATCGGATCCGTAGTACCACGAAATTCTGGTGGTCCTACTAATTTGAAGTCCTTAAAATTCGCCATGTGACTTCCTGGCTGATCAACTATAGCGGCTTGTCTGCCCTACATTGCTTCGGCTAATAAGTTCACAAAAGTCCTCATAGGTCTGCCTGACCCCCTTCATCTTTCACCGACTCCTCAACCCTTTGGTTACGCGGTCGTCCTCTTGGCGCCATGATCTGCTAAAAGAAAACCGTCGGCTATTACTAATAGATCTAGGCCTCATGCAATAAGTCATTTAAGTCAACAATTAAAAGTAAAAGCATCTATCCAACACGTTTGATTTAAATAAAACAACTGCATTTATAACCATATGTCATTATCTTAATACAACCAGACTCAACATGCGGCATACTTCTATAAATGCTAAATGACATAGCCTACAACCATTAACTATCCCCTAAAGAACAAAACTGGGGAATAATAGCCTCCCACCCCTCTATCAGGAACAAGATTTGGGGGTTCAACTACTATCCCACGCATGCTACAAGCAGAGGGATTTACAACATAAGTAAGCCCCTAATACAACAAAAGTGGAACCTATTACAAACATAATGCTAGAAATAACACATCACTGCCTGCTGCAGCGAATTGCAACCCTGAGCTCCCGTCGAGCCAGCCTGTCGACCACTCGGCGCCTAATCACGCGCCTGCTGCTACCCTCGTCCCTGGGGTACCTCCTCACCCTATCCCTCAGCCTGCCAATGGAAGTGGTCAAGCCTGACCTGAGGGAATCAATCTCTGCAGTCTGGGCTGCCAACTGCTCTACAGCCTCATCTCGCTCCAGACGAGTAGTCTCTAGCTGATCCTCTACCCGCTCTATCTGTCCTACCAGCATCACATTCCTCTCTAGGAGGTCATAAACCATCACACCAAACTGAACAGAAACCCCTCGGCGACCGTGAACCTCTGCCTCTAATTCGGCAATCCTCTGGTCCTGTTCCTGCAACTTCTGGGTCAACTCAGTCTTTTCCCCCAAAGTCTGATATGCCAATGACCTATACTGCTCTTCTCGGTCTTGGTGCTCCTGGTTCTGCTCCTCTAAGTGAGTTACTCGATTCTCGAGCTCCTCGTTCCTATTTGTCAGCTCTTCGATAATATCACTAGCAGTAGTGCCCATGCCATCTGTATACTCAGGTGGCTCATCATCCTCCGTCAATGGATCCTCCTCGGGGTCCTCATCCTCCCCCTCGTCGCTTAACAGCCTCAGCACTCTTCCGGTAACTGGCTCCTCCTCAGAACCATACTCGGCCTCGGACTCATCCCTAGTGTCCATCATCTCTGGCTCACTCGGATGCATCTCCACTAAGTGCCCTTCATCCACATGTATGTCTGTGAACTCTACCTCTCTAGCAGGACTAAACTCTCTCATCTCAGACATCCTACAGCCACAAACAGAAACAAATAGATAGCAAGATGTCAGTGTCACAATAAAATATATTCATTGATAAAATGAAATGATATTTTATCATGCACAACTCGGCTCGATGGATTTCCACAATCCACCTCCAGACATGACAATCAAATGAATCTCCCCTATCCATCACCTAGCGTACTCAATACGAGTTTAATACTAAGGTTATAACCTAGGTTTCGCAAATCCTAAAGTTTATAACCTAAAGCTCTGATACCAACCTGTGACACCCCCAAATTCAGGAACAATACCTCGAATTTGGTGCTCACGATAAAATGCATCCATACACCTCTAAACAACATAAATCAACTAATGCGGAATAAAATAAACATATGTTGTTCATTACAAAAGGTTTACTACGGTCCCAAGGTCTATAACCTTAAATAAATACATCGCAGAATACATTAATAATACAAAACTATTCCACGATTACATAACGGGATAGTATATATAACTATTCCTTAAGCTTTCCTTTGCCTTTGTCCGCTTTGGAACTCCCCGGCTTAACTGCAATAGGTTCATGATATAGCAAGGGTGAGCAACTACTTTGCTCAGCAAGTTTAAAAGCAAGAATGAAGATATATCATGGATGAATAAGAATAATAGCTACATAGATCAACAATTTATGAACATTGATGAAATAGCTGAAAAGACATAATCAAAGTTCAAATGAAATAATGAATAATGATTATTTACTGCTGAGTGGTCCAACCGACCATGAACTTTTGGCCAAAGAGTCAATCATTCGACTAACTCTTTTAAAACCTGGCCCCGTCAGTTGTACTCGAGGGGATCAGCCTCTTGTACACCATGTATATGCATAACATTTAACTCTGACTGCATCGAATAACCGACACATTATAATCCCCTAATAAGGGTTGCTCTCTCAGTCCAAGAATCCATACCAACTACTGGTTTGGATAGCTTTTGAAATAATAACCTGTATGTGTCTAGCCGAAACAAATGGCGTAGACTATCTCCTTAAACAGTTCATGAATGAAAAACTTAAACGTTTCACAGTCCAACAACAGATAATGAATTCAAGTGTATAAGCTGCGAATATCAATAATTATCTTGGAGGTGGAGTAATTAACAATAATTAATTCAAAAGTAATAACTCCATTTGAGTCGTGAAACCTGTAACAATATACAACACCTGTATAAAATATGAAACCTGCTCAAAATATAATTCGAGTAAGGTTAAGGAAACTTGCCCAACACAAGGGTTAGACAAGCGTTAGGAAACTTGCCTGAAGCGCTGCTACAATATTACAACACACGCTCCTTAATATCCTACACAATTAGGTACATATTCACATACAATTAGTCACATACGGAATATCAAATATTTGTTTACACAACTCTATAATGTCCCATTCAAATAAGAAACAAAATATTAAACAAGGTTATGCCCACTAGTTACGGCGTTACGATGCTTGCACGTCTATACGCCCAACTTGCCTATTCGAATGCCCAAGCGACACGCAATTGTGTACGTCTAACACGCCCGTTCGATTTATCTAATACTTATTGGTTAATGCTAAGTATCATTATAAATCATAATAATCATGTTATGAAGGTTAGAACGTCACTTTACAGGGTCGGGGGGCATCACGTGTGCAAATGTGCATGCCCGACGCCCTCCTATTGACCCCAATTACGCATCAGTCCTATAAATGGATAATTTAGGCCATGATACAGGCCTCAAATCGAAAAACTTAAAGAACGAAAGTTGTAGGGCTACTCGTTCTCTTTCCGAATCATCTTGAATTATCTCAATCCGAGTTCGTATGCAAAAGTTATGGTCATTTTACTACAGGAGGTCAAAGTAGTCCACTCGGGCACGTCTGCGCCTGACACGTGTCCGGCGCAGCTGCGCCCCTTTTGGCCTTATGAACAGCGCATCTGCGCCATGCATACAGGCCACAATCTGCAGAAAGCTCCAGACGCGAATTTCCGACCTCTTTCCACTCCGATCTCCATAACTTCTTCCATACACGTTCAAATTGGTTCATTTCAAACTCTATGGACTCCTAACTCATGGGGCTACAACATATTAAAAATTTAGAAATACCCATAAACATTAACATGGCCAAATCTTAGGCCAAAGTACTAGGTTCATACTCTGTTTTAGGTGTTCTAAGTGTTCTTCACTAAAATCAACACCAAATCTTCGTTTTTACATCTTTTTACTCGATTCCAGCTGGGTTAGCTTCATAACCCATGGAGCTACAATACCATATCAACAAATAAAATTAACAAACACGAAATCATAGCTTTATAGTCCTCTAAAAAGTCTGAATGTCCAAAAAGTCTATTGTTCTTCATGTTCTTCATCCTCCTTACGCATAGGTACGAATTTCTTCTATTTTTTTCCACTTTGATGTTATTAATGACTTCTATAGTCTCTTAACAACATTTACAAACATCCAAAACAAATAACAACAACAAGAATCGCAAGAAAATCGAATCACAAGCTCAAGAGCTCAAAAACCTTTAAAACTCGAAAATCTTTACAAAAATCAAATGGAAACGATTTTGGTTGCTTGTTTACCTCTGTAAATCCTTCCTAGATGATTAAGAAGCTTGTTAGGCTTGCTTGTCTTGAGTTTTCCTTGCTTGGATTCTCCTTTTCCTCACTCGTGCCTTCTTCTTCCTCCTTTCTTTTCCGGCGAACTTCCGGCGACTTCTTCCTCCTTCTCCTTTTTCCGGCGAGCTCTCTCTCTCTCCCTCTGCAGAATTTGGAATGAGATTGAATGAGGAGCTGATGGCTTGCAAGAGAGAAATGAATTGGTTGATTGATTTGGGAGAAGTGGAGGAAATTAGGGAGAAGTGGGAGAAATGGGTCCATGGCTCAAGGTGGCCAAAATTTCAAAGGCTTTGCCGGCAAGCTCATTTCTCTCTCCTCATTTCCTAGCAATTTGATTAGCTGAAAGTGGTTTGGTGGTTCCCACTTGGAGCAATAAGCCAAATTAGATACCCGAAAATACCAAAAATATATCCGAAAACTCCCACTTTTGTACCAAAACTGGTAAATAACTCTACCCAAAATTAAAATGGGTACTCCCATAATTATTGGGACGTATAAAAATAATTTTTATGGGATTTGTCCAAATATTCGGAACACCCATTTACTACATTTTGGATACGGATAAAATCACGTATCAGCTCAAATAAAATTTCCGACACTTGGAAAAATTATTCGTATGCATACACGTATTTATGAAATTTATTAACATCGAAAAAGAACAAAAATATCTGGCATGAATAGTGTCTCGGGAAACGTGCCCCGTGAATAGTGATTTAGCGACGCTACGCAAAATCAATTATTCACTTAAACAAAACTATAACACGTAAAATTTCATGCATCCACATAATCCAGGTTGTCACGCAACCTTCAAACACGTAACACAATATAATATTAATAAAATATAAAATATTCATTAATATTCAAAAATTCGAATTACAAGGAAATTTCAGAATTCCCGGTCGTTACAATGTTCCCCTCAGTTCTAAGAACAATCTTATCATTAATACTATGAATGTCAGATAGATAGGGAATATCGATATGAAAGAGATATCCATAAGATATGAATCTATACATCCAAGTGAGGGTATCCAAACACAGTTAATGTTCTGACGAGAACTATTATCTGTTATGTGATACTATGAACCTTGGATAGATAGAAGTTATATATTATGGAATATTTATAGTTGAATAGTCTCACGTGAGCACCAAATCTGCTACAGGGAGTGTAGAGAATTTGGGAACTTCATAAGTTGGTATCAGAGCTGTAGATTATAGCTCTAAAATAGTTAGGAAATGCCTTAGGATATAGTCTTTAAGTCATTAAAATACTTAATTATACATAAAATAATCTTAAAAGCTTTATATTTATATGTAAACTTGCTTCACTATAATACTAAACAAGTAAAATTCTTTTGTAGAATGATAGACTCGGATTGGGAAGACCTTCCGGTAGTGATAGACTTACCTATGATAGAGTCTCAGTAGGATAGTGACCCCGAGGAGGAAGAAGTGAAGCCCTTAGAAATCGCCGAGTGGAAATGGAAACATATCACCATAGATTTCGTAGTAGGTTTTCCAAACATACAGAAAGGTCACAATGCCATTTGGGTAATTGTAGATCATCTTACCAAGTCAGTTCATTTCCTACCCATAAAAGTTAACTTCAATCTTGACCAATTAGCCAAGCTTTACATCAATGAAGTTATTTCTAGACATGGAGTCCCGGTTTCTATAGTATCAGACCGAGATCCATGGTTTACTTCAAACTTTTGAAAAAGTCTCCATAAACACTTAGGAACCCAGTTGAGATTAAGCACAACTTATGACCCACAAACAGACGGTCAGAGTGAGAGGACAATTCAAACATTGGAGGACATGTTGCGAACTTGCATCATGGACTTCAAGGGAAGTTGGGAGGATCAGTTACCTTTAGTAGAGTTTACCTATAACAATAGTTACCATGCCAGCATAGGAATGCCACCATTTGAAGCTCTGTACGGAAGGAAATGTAGGACGCCATTATGTTGGGACGAAGTCGATGAACGATAACTGTTAGGACCAGAAATAGTTCAACAGACCGCTGAGGTAGTTCGGATTATACGCAAGAGATTGCAAGTGTCTCAAGATCGACAAAAGAAGTATGCGGATCAACATAGGAAACTACGTGATTTCGATGTCGGTAGCCACGTATTTTTGAAAGTATCTTCGTGAAAAGACAAAATACGTTTCGGCAAGAAAGGAAAATTGAGTCTGAGATTCATTGGACCATTCCAGATATTGAGGAGGATAGGTGAGGTAGCCTATGAGGTAGCCCCACCTCCTGAGTTAGAACCTATCCATAACGTGTTTCATGTGTCCGTGTTACGACCATACAAACCCGATTATAAACATGTTATAGTTCACAAGCCTATTCAGATCGAGAAAGATTTGCCATATGAAGAAGTTCCTATTGAAATTATAGATAGGAAAGAACAAATTCTACGGAATAAAGTGATACCTTCAGTCAAGGTAATTTGGAGAAATCAAAACATAGAGGAAGCTACGTGGGAGCTCGAGAGAAAAATGCGAGACAACTACCCATATTTATTTCTGTAATCTGTACTGTAATTTCGAGGACGAAATTCTTATTAGAGGGAGTGAATGTGGTATTCCAGACCTTCATAAGATTCGTATATGTAAATTATGTGTTTATTAAATGAAATTTCTTATTCCGACTTTGTGTTATGTGATTGTATATTTTAATAAAGAATTAGGTCAAATAAAAAAATTTGAAGCTGCTTAGTCATGCTTACACTGACAAAATGATTTGTCATGCTTTCCACGATTTCACCGAAAAGCATCCCGACAAATTATTTTCAGCAAGCTATTGTGTCGTGCTTGGGAATGAAAAAGTAATTTGTCGTGCTTCGGAGTTAATATAATAATATATTAACTGATAAAAATCTAAATATGTTAATTAGGGTTAAAAATAATAAGTTGAATTATATACCCTAATTATAAAACCCTAATTGACAATTATTAACTAAATTTGCGAATCGAAACCCTAATTGGTGCACAACAACCCTAATTGATATAATTAGATCCTAAGTAATGAAACATAATATAAATTATGAATTATTAAACTTAAAATGAAATCTTAATTGAAGGATTAAAACCCTAGATCATAAATTAGAAAACACTAAACCCTAATTAAGAAACCCTACTCTAAATTAGGAAACACTAATTCTAATTATGAGCTCCTAAATCTTAATTATGAAACTTAAGCTTAATTAAGTTATTACTAACCTAATTAGGTTATCCTAACCATTAATTACAAAACCCTAATCATGATTAGGGTGAATTAAACCTAGATTAGTAAACTAACCAATTAGAAAAGTTGTAGGAGTATGCTAGCTTGTGTCCAACACACTCCAGCACAAGCATGAGGCCAAGATCAGATTTGAAGTAGCACAAGTTCAATGGCTAGATATTTGTGGAGGCAAAAATGTGTGAAAAGTCCATAAAACCCTAATTTTGGAATTCTATAAATAGCCCAAGCCTCTGACCATTAGACTTATGAATTCACAAGTTCATACACTCCTAAATATAGTCTGAATAAACTCCAAGTGAAGTCCCAATCATATCCTAAGCATCAGATCAAGAATTAGCTCAAAAAGGTGTAAAACTCTAATTTTATGCTAGATCTTTAAAGCTTTGTTAGATGTTATATTTTAGTGTTTAGGAATGCTTAATAACATGTTATTTGATGATCTGGGTTGTTAAAACATGTTTCCATAACATCTAGATATGAGAATTAATCAAAATTAGCAAACTGTTCATGGCAGTCAAGAACAATCTGACAGGCTATTTTGTCAGACCTTTTGATCCCCTTAGGTTGTTAGTTTGATGCGTTTTGATGCATGTTATTGTACTCTACCATGAGGGTAATACATTAGAATTGGTAGAACACTAAAAGAATCCTTGAATTAAAAGTTATGGGTGGTCAAAACCCGTTAACCGACCATGAAAAACTGATTTCTGGGTAACCCAGAAACCATATGAATGTCTGACATGGTGTGTGACAAGGTTTGACCGACCTGAATCTTCCACATATGATGTGGTTAATGATATGTTAATACATGTCATTGTACCCTACCATATAAGTTACAATTATAAACTAATTAAACACTAAAAACATTCATCAGATGGAAATTAAATCAAGTTGAAAGTCCTTGTTGGACCGTGACCGACTGGTTTCTGGGTAACCTAGAAACCTCAAGAACAGACCAACTAGGTAGTTTGACCGAATTAAAACTACCATCATATGATATTTGTTTATCTCAAACAAAGTATGTCATTATACCTTGCCATGTATACTAGAACTAGAAGCAAAAATTATAGTCAAAAGATTAACCAACTAAAAGTTATTTGAAGTCAAAAACCCTTACTCGACCATGACCAACTGTTCTTCATGAAATGAAGAACAACTTTAGCAACGGATAAGTGTCGTTATAGGTCACATATAGCTACACTCTTCTTCCGGATTACCAGAAAACTAAAATCCTATGCAGACTGTCGCTAAAGCCTTTTAGAGACGGTAATGAATAAAAATTAATAATAATTTAATTAATTAAAATAAATATTAAATAATAATTAATAATTAATAAGTAAATTTTAAAATTCATTTTAAATTATATTTATTAACTTTTAATATTTTGACATAAATTTTATTAATAATTTAATTTAATTATATATTAATGATAATAAATAATTATATTAAATAAATAATTTAAAAATGATATTAAGGTATTAAAATTATTTTAAATGATAAATAAATTATTTAAATAATATACTAACTTTATAAAAATATTATAAATGATAACTAAATTATTTTAAATAATATACTTACTTTCTAAAATTATTAGAATAATATATTAAATTTCTAAAAATATTATAAATGATAAATAAATTATTTAAATAATATTCTAAATTTCTAAAATTATTCTAAATGATAAATAAATCATTTAAATAATATACCAAAATTCTAAAAGTGTTATAAATGATAATTAAATCATTTAAAAATACTTCTAAGCTTGTAAAAAATTATTTAAAAATACTACCAAGCTTGTGAAAGTTATTTAAAAATAATATGAAGCTTCTAAAAATATTATAAAGGATAATTAAATTATCTAAGTTAATATTTAAGCTATTAAATATTTTTTTATTGATAAACCTACGTGTTTAAGTGTTTATTAACGCTATCGAAAGGCCAAATCAATGCCGAACCTTAACGATACTTGACTAGTTTAATTCGATACGTGTTATTATAAATTCTAACGCTTATTATTGATATAAATAGACTACGTGACGTAGATAGACAGCATAAACTAAACGTACTACGCACAGGCAAGTCTCCAAACCTTGTTACCTTTATGCAAGTATTATACATCTTGCTATCAATTGTTGTGAAGTTATTGTTTCTTGATTCAGCATAACTTAAGAAATGAATTATTATTCATATATTGTTTATCCGAGCATGAATTGTTGTGTCAAGCCAAATTAGTTGGTACGATATCTTATAATTGAGTATATAAACACCCTGTATGGGTTGTTATTGTCGATAATATATTGGCATCTAGTGCATGTTGGGCACGATTAGGATGGTATGCATACTCCTAGGATATCTCGATTAGGCTGATCCCCTATAAGATATCTGAACAAAGCTTTTCTAAGTCATTGAAGACTGATAGATTTGGTTAGAACACATGGTTCATGTATTGAACCCTCAGTTGGCAAAAACTTTTGAACTTCTTTCAAATCAAACACATTGTGTTTACATTTTTGACATAAACTTGCTGAGCATTCTATAGCTCATCCTTGCATAAAACTTTCCTTTCCAATTTTAGATGGTAATCCCAGAACTTCAGGGACGAACAAGGGAAAAGTCCATATTAATTAGTTTTATCTTACTATTTTAAATAAATTCAAGTCTTATAAGACTTTCTTGTAATAAGAACATAGTACTGAGAATGTTGTAATCAAACTTAAAGTTATGAAATATATATCATCTTTTGTT
This sequence comes from Aralia elata, assembly GCA_034770075.1. Taxonomy (NCBI): domain Eukaryota; kingdom Viridiplantae; phylum Streptophyta; class Magnoliopsida; order Apiales; family Araliaceae; genus Aralia; species Aralia elata. The sequence continues at coordinate 39,809,580 of CM068380.1, read as the reverse complement.
ACATCTCTTGCGTTGTATTTACATTCTTAGTTAAGTTAAAAAGTACCTTTACCAGAATGATGGTATTTAAATGATATTGGGAGTTCTGTAAGCACTGAGGTTACACTTAATGAGCGCCGGTGAGGTGCCACCTTTACCGGAATGCGCCCCTCAGTTCCAAGAACAATCTTATCATTAATATTGTGAATGTCAGATAGATAGGAAATATCGATATGAAAGAGATATCCATAAGATATCAATCTATACATCCAAGTGAGGGTATCCAAATACAGTTAACGTTCTGACGGGAACTATTATCTGTTATGGGATACTATGAACCTTGGATAGATAGAAGTTATATATTATGGAATATTTATAGTTGAATAGTCTCACGTGAGCACCAAATCTGCTATAGGTAGTGTAGAGAGTTTGGTGGCTTCACATCTAATGTTAGGAACCACTCCAAGTTTAGTTATGAACTTCTTCATCCAAACAACTTCTTTTGCAGCATCACTTGTAGCTTTGTACTCTGCCTCTATCACTGAATCAACAACTATTTGCTGCTTGGAACTTGTCCAACTCACTGCGCCACCGTTTAAGGTAAACACATACCCTGAAACGGATTTACTGTCATCTTGGTCCATTTGAAAACTTAAGTCTATATAGCCCTCTAGTTTTAATTCAGACCCACCGTAGACAAGAAATATATCCTTAGTTCTTCTTAAGTACTTTAGGATATTTTTCATTGCCTTCCAGTCTTCTTATCTTGGATTCGACTAATATTTGCTTATTACACTAAGTGCATGAGCAACATCCGGTCTAGTACATATCATACCGTACATGATAGATCCTATTACCGAAACATAAAGAATCTTACTCATATGGTCTCTCTCCTCGGGTGTCTTTGGGGCCTGTTTCTTGGAGAGATGTATTCCATGGCTCATCGACATGAGACCTCTCTTGGAATCTTCCGTGCTAAACTTCTTTAACATCGAGTTAATGTACTTTCCTTGGGACAAACCAAGTATCCCTTCAGATCTATCTCTATAGATCTTTATCCCCAAAATATAGGATGCTTCACCCAAGTCCTTCATAGAGAAGTGTTTAGATAACCAAATTTTGATCGACTGTAGCATGGGAACATCATTCCATATCAGTAATATATCGTCAACATATAATACTAGGAATGAAACCGCGCTCCCACTAACCTTCTTGTACACACAAGGTTTATCCTCATTTTGGATAAAATCAAACTCTTTGATTATCTCATCAAAACGGATGTTCCACCTTCGAGAAGCTTGCTTCAATCCATAAATGGATCGTTGTAACTTACATACTTGATTTGTTCCAACTGTTGAAACAAAACCCTCTGACTGTATCATATATACATCCTCCTTAAGTTTTCCATTAAGGAATGTCGTTTTCATGTCCATTTGCCAAATTTGGTAGTCATAATAAGCTGCAATTGCAAGCAAAATCTGAATGGGCATGAGCATAGCTACTAGTGAGAAGGTTTCATCATAGTCAACACCTTGTCTTTGTTTGAAACCATTTGCAACCAATCGGGCCTTATAGGTCTCTACCTTGCCGTCCGCTCCAGTCTTTCTTTTAAAGACTCATTTGCACCCAATAGGCTTAATGCCCTTAAGTGGTGAAACCAAAGTCCATACTTGGTTTTCATACATGGAGTCCATCTCGGATTTGATGGCTTCTTGCCATTTCTTTGAGTCTTTACTACTTATAGACACTGTGTAAGTCAATGGATCATCATCATCTATGATGTGTACCTCATCATCATCATCTATGATGAATCTATAACTTTTGGGTATCTTCGGTACTCTTCTAGATTTACGAATAGGTTGTGGTACAATAGGTTCTTTCACTTAGTCAGGTAGCTGACTTTGATCCGTAGTATTTTGTAGTTCTTGAATTTCTTCAAGATATATTGTAGACACCCAAAATTTGCACTTTGTATACTAACCCTGACAGGAGGGCAAATTCGGCAAATGAACCGGCCTGCGAGAGCAAAGGATGGACAAGTACGAACACTCGACGCCACCGCGACGGTTTACAACCGAAACCGACGTGATAACAAGGCTGTCCGAAATGAGCATTCCCGAATGATGTGGCACGTCTCCCAGTAATTCTCGGACTACAAAATACGAGCCTGTCGGCGAGAACCGACGTCACGACACGAGAATCGAGGCGTAGCACAAAAATCGAGAAAGTCATTTCAGCCAACCGCGGATCGATCTGCGGCCAATGAGTGCGCCTTTTGAAAACACGGAACTCGAAACACGGAAACTAAAAATCAGCTGAGTGGAGGGGTGGCGGCTGGCTCTGGCCAGCCTATTTCAGTTCATCCCTCACTCAGCATACAGGGAGTTCGAAAGAGGAAGAAAGGAAATCAGCAGCAGCTCGGAAAAGAGGGAAAAACAGCAGAAATTTGCAAGAAAAATAGAGAGAAAAGAGAAAAAAAAGTGAGGAATTATATATTTTGTGTAAGATTATATATCCTATACCTTCTACTCTATTCAATATACAAATTCATACACATTGTGAGGATTATTTACAAGGTGAAAAGACCATTTCTATAGCAATTTTGATATATCATTTTGTTAATCCTTTTGTCAATTGGGTTATGTGAAATGTAATTTTTCTTGTATATTGTTGTGGATACATGGAATAGGGACCATTAGTGAAGGTTCCCACGGAACGAAATGCTTCCTAATGACCCGAGGATGTCCATTTAGCGAATTAATTTAGCTTGTTTTGATGATTTATTGGGCCTAGTTTGTTTAGATTGCCATTTTGGATGTGAGCCTAGGAATGCGACCCCGTGGTCCAAATCCGATGATGGACATCTTTTGATATAAGTAGTAGGAGCGATGTAGTTTTCATTTGTAAGTATGTAATCGTCGGGCCTTAAAGCGACGCCAAGGCGAGAATCGTGTTTAGGGCCCCGTCATAGTGAAAATATGTGATTGTGGGCGTTCGGGGTTATTTTGATGGCTTACATGCCCGTGAATAATCCCCTACGCATTATAATGTTAGATTTGAATTGCAACACCAAAAAGGGATTTCAAAGCTAAGGGATAAAGATCTTCATAAAATAAATCAAACTAGGTTAGTAGCATCACGAGGATAAGAAATTGGGAGTGCTAATAAATGTCGATTTCTAATTAAGGAGAAGGCTAAAGAAAGAAATCGTTTTCAAACATCACACGAATGATTTTATAAAAATAAATAATGTTTCATTAAATCCTTGTGCATAGGGTTAAAGAGATTCTAGAAATTGCCCGCTCGTTTTACGAAAGCAACGTATAGGTCTCGATTCCTATTTTGACGAAGGTTTAAAAACTCTTGTTTTGCCAAAACGACACCTAATGCAATCTCACAGTTTTGACAATTAAAATCAAACATTTTCTCATAAAGCTTTCTCGTATAAACCGAAGGACATTCTAAAGCATTCCCACAAGAAAAACACGACTTTTCTGGAAAACCCAATTGGTTTCTTCATGCAAACTCACCACCACATTCATATAGGCACACACACACACGCACACATACACATTTCATGAATTAAAGGATAGGAAAGTATCAAGATTGCGGTAATCGTGTTTCACGGAAGTCGGGGGGTGCCTAACACCTTCCCCTCACTTAAGCAAGCCCCCGAACTCTATGAATCTCGGTTCGCAGACCAATTAATTCGGAGTCACATATGAGCCAGCGATTTACAAAAACGAAATTCGGATGAGTTGGTACATCCATTTCAAATATACCAACTGGCGACTCTAATTAATTGGCTCATAATAAAAAACGATCTTTTAAAACCCCGTCGACATTAATGTCGACCTTTTCCAAAAGAATCATCTAAATAAAAAGGCTAAAATTGGAAAGGGTAATAATCACGAAAGGAGCGACATTTCCCGGCGTCGACATATATCTTACTCCCACTGAACCCTTCACGGATAAACTCTTTTTCCAAGAAGGCAGCATGTTTCGCAACAAACACCTTTTGATTAGTAGGATAATAAAAATAATACCCCAATATTTCTTTAGGGTATCTCACGAATCTACACTTATCGGATCTAGTCTGTAGCTTATCATTTTCAAACTTTTTGACATAAGCTGGACAATCTCAAGTCTTAACATGCTTAAGATTTAGTTTTCTCCCTGTCCATAACTCATATGGAGTCTTTGGAACGGATTTGGTAGGTACCTTGTTAAGTAGGTATGCAGCCGATTCTTGGGCATAACCCCAGAAGGATAGTAGAAGGTCGGTAAAACTCATCATGGAACGAACCATGTCCAACAATGTTTGATTTCTCCTTTTAGATACACCATTCAACTGTGGCATCCCTGGTGGAGTTGTCCATTATGAGATTATACCATTTTCTTTGAGACAATTGAGAAACTCATTGCTTAAGTATTCCCCTCCTCGATCCGATCGAAGAATCTTAATACTCTTGCTAGTTTACTTCTCTACTTCACTTCTGAATTCTTTGAACTTTTTAAACGATTCAGATTTGTATTTCATCAAATACACATATCTAAATCTTGAATGATCATCGGTGAAAGTAATAAAATAAGAATACCCTCCTCATGCAGTCGTTGTCATAGGTCCACATACGTCTGTGTGTACCAACACTAACAACTCTTTAACTCTTTCTTATTTTCCATTAAAAGGTGATTTGGTCATCTTACCAATGAGACAAGATTCACAAGTTGGATATGATTCATAATCAGATAACTTTAAAAGCCCATCTTTATGTCACTTGGTTAATCTTGTTTCATTAATATGACCGAGTCTACAGTGCCACATAAAGGTATAATTAACATCATCTCTTTTTCTTTTCTTAGTTTGTTCAATTTGAAAGTATATTTTCATGCAAGTTAAGTATATAAAGTCTATTCAGTAAATTGCTAACACCATATAGAACATTTTTATTATAAATAGAACAACTGTTGTTCTTTATTATATTATCCAAACCATCCATATCCAATACAGAAATAGAAATAATGTTTCTTATAAGTGTTGGAACATAATAACAATTATTTAAACTAATGAAGTTGCCCATAGGCAGTGCTAAACAATAAGTTCCTACAGTTAATGCAATAACTTTTGCTCCATTTTCCACTCGTAGGACGACTTCATCCTTGTTCAGCTTTCTACTTCTGCTTAGTCCCTGCATAGTGTTACATATGTGAGAACCACTGTGACGCCCCAAATTCTCTACACTTCCTGTAGCAGATTTGGTGCTCACGTGATACTATATAACTATAAATATTCCATAATATATAACTTCTATCTATCCAAGGTTTAGAGTATCCCATAACAGATAATAGTTCTCGTCAGAACGTTAACTGTGTTTGGATACCCTCACTTGGATGTATAGATTCATATCTCATGAATACCTCTTTCATATCGATATTCCCTGTCTATCTGATATTCACAGTATTAACAATAAGATTGTCCATAGAACTGAAGGACGCATTTTGGTAAAGGTGGCACCTTATTGGCGCTCATTAAGTGTAACCTCAGAGTTTATAGGACCTTCAATATCATTCAAATACCCTCATTCAGATGTATAGTTCATATAGATACTGTATTTACTTAGTACAACTATACTAAACAATTTAAAGATAAGAGTATAACGCATTCGATATAATAAAAGATGATAATATATATTTCATATCATTACGTTCGGTTACATCGTTCTCAGTACTAAGTTATTACAACAAAGCCTATAAAAGACTTGAATTATTCAAAACAGTAATTAAAACTAATTAACATGGCATTTTCCTTTGTCTGTCCCAGAAGTGCCGGGATTATCATTTAAAACTGTAAAAGAAGATATATGCAAGAATGAGTTACAAATGCTCAGCAAGTTCATTTGAAAACGTAAACACAATGTGTTTGATTTGAATGATGTCAACGATGTATAACTGAGGGTTCAGTACATGAATCATGTGTTTCAATCAGTTCTATCAGTCTTCAATGACTTAGAAAAGCTTGATTTCGGATATCTGGTAGGGGATCAGCCTAACCAATACCCTAGAAGTATGCATATCATCCTACAATTTTATGTCAATATATAATCGATGATTTTACAACCTTACATCAAGGTGTTTCATTTCTCAGTATAAGATGTCTTACCAAAATAATTTGGTTTGACACAACAATTTAAGCTTCATCAAGCAATATATGAATAATGATTCATTTCTTAAGTTATGTTGAACAAGAAGCAATAACTTTGTAACAATTGATAGCAAGATGTATAATACTTGCTTAAATATAACAAGGTTAGAAGACTTGCATAAAGATAACAAAGTTTGGAGACGTGCCTTAGCATAGTACGTTAAGTTCACACTGTTTATCAACATTGTGTAGTCTAGTTATGTCTATTCATATCAATAATAAACATTAGAATCTATAATAATACTTATCTAATTGATTTAGACAAGTTTCACGAAGGTTCGACGTCGATCGGTATCTCGGTCGCGTCTTTAAACAGCTAAACACATAGGTTGTTCAATAAAACTTCATTTGGAAGCTTAATTATTAGTCTAGATAATTAAATTATCATTTATAATATTTTTAGAAGCTCAATATTATTTTTAAATAATTTTTATAAGCTTGGTAATATTTTTAAATAATTTTACAAGCTTAGGAATACTTTTAAATGATTTAATTATCATTTAGAATATTTTTAAAACATTAATATGTTATGTAAATGATTTATTTATCATTTAGAATAATTTTAGATATTTAAAATATTATTTAAATGATTTATTTATCATTTATAATATTTTTAGAAAGATAGAATATTATTTAAATGATTTATTTTATCATTAATAATATTTTTAAAATTTATTTTATCCTTTAAATGATGTAATTATTATTTATAATAATTTTTAAAACTAAGTTTAATATTTAAATGATTTAATTATCATTTATAATATTTTTAAATACTTAATATATTATCTAAAATAATTTATTTATTATTTATAATAATTTTAGAAAGTTAGTAATATTTTTAAATGATTTAATTATCGTTTAAACTAATTTAAATACATTAATATTATTTTTAAATCATTTATTTAATATATTTATTAAATAATTTAATATTAAATTAAATTAAATAATTATTAAAAATTATATCAGAATATTAAATATAATTAAAAATGAATTTTTAATATTTAATTGTTAATTATTTTGAATTATTTAATATTTATTTATAATTTATTTAATTATTTTTATTAATTTTTATTTAAAACTGTCGCAAAAGTGCTTTAGCGACGGACTGCTTAGGATTTTAGGTTTCTAGGAATCGGATGAAGACTGTCGCTAAAGGTGTTCTTCATTGAAGAACAGCCGCTCATAGTCCAAGTGGGACTTTTAACCTTAAATTAATTCTAACTGTTAATGTTTTGAGTTTAAGCTTGTTGTAGCCAACATGGCAAAGTATAACGACATGTATCAAACTAACACTAATTATATCACATATTGAAGATTTGATTCGGTCAAACCACCATGTTCATGTTGTTCTTGAGTTTCTGGGTTACCCAAAAACTCAGCCAGTCATGGTTGGTCAACGAAGTTTGACCAATGATTCCGTTCCGGTTAGTTATTATTTACGTGTTTTAATGCTTCAAGGTTGTAGTCTACATAGCATACTATAAGATCAAGCCAAGAAACAACACATATAATATCATTTAAGTACGATCTGGGCTGCTTAATAGTTTGTCAGAACATTTTCAGATTGTTCTTCACGTTTCTGGGTTGCCCAGAAACTTAGACCCGTGGTCAGTCAACGGGTTTTGACCATTTATATCTCTCATCCTAGAGATATTTTAAACATTCTACCAATTGGACATTATAGCTAACATGGCATACTATCAATTCATGCTTTAAAACAGATCTAACAAACAGTTTAAGCCGATTAAATCGCCTGACAAAGTAGGTTGTCAAACTGTTCTTAACTGCCAAGAATAGTTTGAGTTTTTTTTATCAAATTCGACTATTTAAATGTTATGGATACTTGTTTACCTAACCCAGATTATCATATAACATGTTTACACATAATCCTAAACATCTAAAACATAAAATTATTGCAGGCTTGAAGATCTAGCATAAAATTAGGGTTTTGCACCTTTTTCTTCAATTTTTGATTTCTGACTTCTCATTCTGATCTTTTACTTACAGAGGTTTGTTATGGTTTGATTAGTAAGTGTTTAAGCTTCAAAATTTTGCAGCTTACAAGATCAGATTAGGGTTCTATTTATACAACTTGTATTTTAGGGTTTTTAGGTCATTTTTCCACATTTTACCTCCACAAATATCCTAGCCTTGTTACTTGTGCTACTAGAAATCTGATCTTATTGTCCTTCTTGTGCTGGAGTGTGTTGAGCACAAGCTTGCACACTCCTAGCTTAATTTCTATTGGTTAAAGTTTTTATTTTTGATTTAATTCTTACTAATTAAACTTAGATTTTTGCTGATCATGTTTAGGATGTTTAATTATGTTTAGTAATACCCTAATTAAGCTAATATATTATAATTAAGGTTTAACATTTCATAATTTATAGTTTATGATAACCTAATTAGAATTTGGGTTTCATAATTAGGGTTTAGGGTTTCCTAATTCATGAATTAGGGTTTAAATCTTTCAATTAGGGTTTTAATCTAAGTTAAATGATTCCTAATTAATGTTATGATTTATTACTTAGAATCTAATTATATCAATTAGAATTCTTGTGTAATAATTAGGGTTTTGATTTACCAATTCAGACAACTTTTACCAATTAGGGTTTTCAAATTAGGGTTTTTAATTCAGTTGATCATTTTAAACCCTATTTAACTTATTTTAGATTTTTATCAGTTAATATAATATTATATTAACTTCTAAGCACGACAAATCACTTCGTCATTTCCAAACACGACACAACAGCTTACCAAAATAATTTGCTGAGACGCTTCTAGGTGAAATAGTCGGAAGCACGACTAAGCAGCTTCGGATTTTTTTTTTATTTGACCTAATTCTTTAATAAAATATACAATCACATAACACAAAGTCGTAACATGAAATTTCATTTAATAAACACATAATTTACATATACAAATCTTATTAGGGTTCGGAATATTACATTCACCCCCACTAATAAGAATTTTGTCCTCGAAATTACAGTACAGATTACAAAAACAAGTGTGGGTAGTTGTCTCGCATTTTACTCTCGAGCTCACACATAGCTTCCCCTATGTTTTAATTTCTCCAAATAACCTTGACTGAAGGTATCACTGTATTCTGTAGATTTTGTTCTTTCCTATCTATGATACCAACTTGTAACTCATATCCGTAAAAGGATAGCACCTCATAAGCGTACCTATCAATTTGCCACTGACTTCTTCGGCGTCCTACATTTCCTTCCGTACAGAGCTTCAAATGGTGGCATTCCTATACTGGCATGATAACTATTATTGTAAGCAAACTCTACCAAAGGTAACTGATCTTCCCAACTTCCCTTGAAGTCCATGATGCAAGTTCGCAATATGTCCTCCAATGTTTGAATTGTTCTCACTCTGACCGTCGGTTTGTGGGTGATAAGTTGTGTTTAATCTCAACTGGGTCCCTAAGTGTTTCTGGAGACTTGTCCAAAAATTTGAAAAAAATCGTGGATCTTGGTCTGATACTATAGAAACAGGGACTCCATGTCTAGAAATAACTTCATTGATGTAAAGTTTGGCTAACTGGTCAAGATTGAAGGTAACTTTTATAGGTAGAAAATGAGCTGACTTGGTAAGACGATCTATAATTACCCAAATGGCATTGTGACCTTTATGTGTGTTTGGAAGACCTAATACAAAATCCATGGTAACATGTTCCCATTTCCACTCGGAAATTTCTAAGGGCTATAGTAATCCACTCGGCTTCTGATGTTCAGCTTTTACCCTTTGACACGTTAAATATTTACTTACCCATTCTGCTATTTCTCTTCTCCTGTTAGACCACCAAAAGTGTCGGCTTAAATCTTTGTACATTTTTGTACTACCTGGATGTACGGTGAACTTAGAACTATGGGCTTCATTCAGTATTTCATCTTTTAGTTCTTGTACTGAGGATACCCAAATTCTATCCTCGTACCTTAGTACCCCATCCTTGTCCACTCTGAATTTGATATTCTTTTTATGAGTTATTTCAGTCTTATACTTCTAACACTCTTCATCAGTCTCCAGTAGTTCGTTGACTCTATCCAATAAAATCGAACTACTTTCCACAACGAACAACTTCTGGGTAGAATTAGCTGGAACTCTTACCTCAATCTCAAGGTTGTCAAACTCTTTTATCAGTACCTCGTTGTTGGTTATTACATTCAACTTCTCTTGATTCTTCCTACGTAACGCGTCTGCTACGCCGTTGGCTTTCCCGGGGTGATATAAAATTTCACAGTCGAAATCCTTTATCAACTCTAGTCATCTCCTCTGCCTCATGTTTAACTCCTTCTGCGTGAAAATATACTTCAGACTTTTGTGATCTGTGTATATCTCACACTTCTCTCCATACAAGTAATGCCTCCAAATTTTTAGGGCAAATACGATCGCGGCTAACTTAAGATCATGCGTAGGATACCTCTTCTCATAATCTTTGAGTTGTCGTGATGCATATGCAATCACCTTCCCATATTGCATCAACACACAGCCTAATCCCTTGTGTGATGCATCACTATAAACGACAAGGCCTCCTGTATCATCTGGTAAAGATAACACTGGTGTCATGCTCAATCGTTTCTTCAATTCTCGGAAGCTTTCTTCACATTTATCTGTCCAGACGTACTTTACCGTCTTTCGAGTTAAATTGGTTAGCGGGGTTGCTATTTTTAAAAAATCTTGTATAAAACGTCGATAGTACCCTACTAAACCGAGAAAACTTCTTACTTCTGTGGGAGTTGTTGGTTGTTCCCAATTCACAACCGTCTCTATCTTTGCTGGATCTACCGCGATTCCATTCTTGTCAATCATATGACCCAAGAACTGAACTCGTTCCAACCAGAATTCGCACTTGGAAAACTTTGCATAAAGTTGTTCCTTTCGTAGTATCTCCAATACGTATCTTAAGTGTTCAACATGCTCCTCCTTTGTTCTCGAGTATACTAAAATATCATCGATGAACACTGCGATAAATTTGTCTAAGCATGGTTTAAACACTCGGTTCATCAACTCCATAAATGCTGCCGGTGCATTCGTCAATCCAAAGGACATCACTAGAAACTCATAATGTCCATAGCGTGTCCTAAACGCTGTCTTCGGCGCATCTTCTTTTCTTACCTTTAATTGATGATAACCTGATCGTAGGTCGATCTTCGAAAAATGTTCGGCCCCTTTTAACTGGTCAAACAAATCATCAATTCTTGGTAAAGGATATTTGTTCTTTATGGTCAACTTATTTAATTCTCTATAGTCAACACATAATCTCAACGTTCCATCCTTCTTCTTTACAAACAACACTGGTGCTCCCCAAGGTGAAACACTAGGTTGCATGTACTTTTTGTCTAAGAGTTCTTGTAATTGCACAAGTAACTCCTTCAACTCCACTGGTACCATCCTGTACGGTGCCTTTGAAACTGGCGTCGTACCAGGTGCAAGATCAATAACAAACACGATCTCCCTATCTGGAGGTAGACCTAGTAAGTCATCTGAAAACACATCCAAAAATTCTCTAACTATAGGTATTTGGTCTAGCTTTACTCCTTCCTTTCGAGTATCTACTATATATGCCAAATAACCTGCACAACCCTTCCTAAGTAATCTCTTTGCTTACTTTACCGTCAGACATCGAGATCGCTTAGGTGAATAACCTCCGTTGAACACTACCTTTGACTTCGATGCAGCCAATAGGTTTACACGTTTTCGATGGCAGTCAATCATTGTATTATGATTAACCAACCAATCCATGCCTAAGATTATATCGAATTCCCCCAGCTGTGTAGGAAAGAGGTTCATAAGAAACTTGTGTCTTTTAATCTCTGTGTTACAATTTCCATATATGGTTTTAACGGGAATTATCTCTCGGTTTGCAAAAAAAAAATTTTTACGTTTTCAAAGGTATATCTAAATTTATTAACTATTGGGTTGGGTTTACTTCTCTATTTTCTGCCTTTACTAATGTATATGGTCTTCTTCCAAGCGGCATTAAGCTATATAAGTAAGAAAACTAGTATAATTACAAGTATGTAATACACATATTGTTCAAACATAATTTGTATATTCATACAGAAGGTTTACATATTCGGCTAGTAGTTTATATAAGTACTACTAGCATTCCAAAACCAGTTTCCCAAAACTTGGGTAAAGTAGTTTAGATACTAATATTTACATATACACTTTGGTGACTAGGTTTATCTAAAGCTTAATCTTACGATACTCATCACACAACATACTAGATACCACCCACCTATTGATGTCGTATCCAGTCTTTCCATTCTCTACGGGATAAACCTTTACTCGCTTATCTAGATCCACAAGTGTTTCACGAAATTCTCTATTAGTTCTATCTAGCCTTGTTTGGATTTGATATCTTTCTCTTTCCTTTCTTGACAACAGTGTCTGAAGTCGGATATTTAATCGTTCTTTATTCTCCAACCTTTCTTCCACATACGTTACCCTATTGTTTAAGGTATGTATTTCCATCTGGGCTTGTTCTAGTAGGTTTGTCTCTTCTAGGTTTCCTTCTTCTAACTCTTCTACAAATTGATTTTGAACTTCTGATATATCCCGCTATATTGGTTCTTCCTCATCCTCTCCTTCTTCTATACTCTGAACCTCTACAGTATACTCATTAGGTTCTGCCTTTACCGCATCATGGAATTCTAATTCATATTGAACTTCTTATCCTTCACGATCACTGCCCTGCTCGAGCTCTATCACTTATGAACATATCTCCCTTGAAATATCTCCCCAATTTGGGTCTGCTATCTTACAAAAGAATTTTACTTGTTTAGTATTATAGCAAAGCAAATTTACACATAATATAAAGCTTTTAAGATTATTTTATGTGTAATTAAGTATTTTACGGACTCAAAGACTATATCTTAAGGTATTTCCTAACTACCTTAGAGCTATAATCTACAGCTCTGATACCAACTTGTGACGCCCCCAAATTCTCTACACTTCCTGTAGCAGATTTGGTGCTCATGTGATACTATATAACTATAAATATTCCATAATATATAACTTCTATCTATCCAAGGTTCACAGTATCCCATAACAGATAATAGTTCTCGTTAAAACGTTAACTGTGTTTGGATACCCTCCCTTGGATGTATAGATTCATATCTCATGAATACCTCTTTCATATCGATATTCCCTGTCTATCTGACATTCACAGTATTAACAATAAGATTGTCCATAGAACTGAAGGACGCATTCTGGTAAAGGTGGCACCTTATTGGCGCTCATTAAGTGTAACCTCAGAGTTTATAGGACCTTCAATATCATTCAAATACCCTCATTCAGATGTATAGTTCATATAGATACTGTATTTACTTAGTACAACTATACTAAACAATTTAAAGATAAGAGTATAACGCATTCGATATAATAAAAGATGACAATATATATTTCATATCATTAAGTTCAGTTACATCGTTCTCAGTACTAAGTTATTACAACAAAGCCTATAAAAGACTTGAATTATTAAAAACAGTAATTAAAACTAATTAACATGGCATTTTCCTTTGTTTGTCCCAGAAGTGCCGAGATTATCATTTAAAACTACAAAAGAAGATATACGCAAGAATGACCTACAAATGCTCATCAAGTTCATTTGAAAACGTAAACACAATGTGTTTGATTTGAAAGATGTCAACGATGTATAACTGAGGGTTCAGTACATGAACCATGTATTTCAATCAGTTCTATCAGTCTTCAGTGACTTAGAAAAGCTTGATTTTGGATATCTGGTAGGGGATTAGCCTAACCAATACCCTAGGAGTATGCATATCATCCTACGATTTTATGTCAATATATAATCGACGATTTTACAACCTTACATCAAGGTGTTTCATTTCTCAGTATAAGATGTCTTACCAAAATAATTTGGTTTGACACAATAATTTAAGCTTCATCAAGCAATATATGAATAATGATTCATTTCTTAAGTTATGTTGAACAAGAAGCAATAACTTTGTAACAATTGATAGCAAGATGCATAATACTTGCTTAAATATAACAAGGTTAGAAGACTTGCATAAAGGTAACAAAGTTTAGAGACTTGCCTTAGCGTAGTACGTTAAGTTCGCGCTGTTTATCAACGTTGGGTAGTCTATTTATGTCTATTCATATCAATAATAAAAATTAGAATCTATAATAATACTTATCTAATTGATTTAGACAAGTTTCACGAAGGTTCAACGTCGATCGGTATCTCGGTCGCGTCTTTAAACAGCTAAACACATAGGTTGTTCAATAAAACTTCATTTGCAAGCTTAATTATTAGTCTAGATAATTAAATTATCATTTATAATATTTTTAGAAGCTCAATCTTATTTTTAAATAATTTTTATAAGCTTGGTAATATTTTTAAATAATTTTACAAGCTTAGGAATATTTTTAAATGATTTAATTATCATTTAGAATATTTTGAAAACATTAATATGTTATTTAAATGATTTATTTATCATTTAGAATAATTTTAGATATTTAAAATATTATTTAAATGATTTATTTATCATTTATAATATTTTTAGAAAGATAGAATATTATTTAAATGATTTATTTTATCATTAATGATTTATTTTTAGAATTTATTTTATCCTTTAAATGATGTAATTATTATTTATAATAATTTTTAAAACTTAGTTTAACATTTAAATAATTTAATTATTATTTATAATATTTTCAAATACTTAGTATATTATTTTAAATAATTTCTTTATTATTTATAATAATTTTGGAAAGTTAGTAATATTTTTAAATGATTTAATTATCATTTAAACTAATTTAAATACATTAATATCATTTTTAAATTATTTATTTAATATATTTATTAAATAATTTAATATTAAATTAAATTAAATAATTATTAAAAATTATATCAAAATATTAAATATAATTAAAAATGAATTTTTAATATTTAATAATTATGAATTATTTAATATTTATTTATAATTTATTTAATTATTTTTATTAATTTTTATTCAAAACCGTCGCAAAAGGGCTTTAGCGACGGATTGCTTAGGATTTTAGGTTTCTGGGAATCGGATGAAGACTGTCGCTAAAGGTGTTCTTCATTGAAGAACAGCCGGTCATGGTCCAAGTGGGACTTTTGACGTTAAATTAATTCCAGCTGGTTAATGTTTTGGGTTTGATTTTTGTTGTTTGTTGTAGCCAACATGGCAGAGTATAACGACATGTATCAAACTAACACTAATTATATCACATGTTGAAGATTTGATTCGGTCAAACCACCATGTTCATGTTGTTCTTGAGTTTCTGGGTTACCCAGAAACTCAAACCCAGAAACTCAGCCAGTCATGGTTGGTCAACGAAGTTTGACTAATGATTCCGTTCCGGTTAGTTATTGTTTACGTGTTTTAATGCTTCAAGGTTGTAGTCGACATAACATACTATAAGATCAAGTCAAGAAACAACACATATAATATCATTTAAGTACGATCTGGGCTGCTTAAAAGTTTGTCAGAACATTGTCAAATTGTTCTTCACGTTTCTGGGTTGCCCAAAAACTTAGACCCGTTGTCGGTCAACGGGTTTTGACCGTTTATATCTCTCATCCTAGAGATATTTTAAACATTCTACCAATTGGATATTATAGCTAACATGGCATACTATCAATTCACGCTTTAAAACAGATCTAACAAACAGTTTAAGCCGATTAAATCGCCTGATAAAGTAGGTTGTCAAACTGTTCTTAACTGCCAAGAATAGTTTGAGTTTTTTTTATCAAATTCGACTATTTAAATGTTATGGATACTTGTTTAACTAACCTAGATTATCATATAACATGTTTACACATAATCCTAAACATCTAAAACATAAAATTATTGCAGGCTTGAAGATCTAGCATAAAATTAGGGTTTTACACCTTTTTCTTCAATTTTTGATTTTTGACTTCTGATTCTGATCTTTTGCTTGCAGAGGTTTGTTATGGTTTGATTAGTAAGTGTTTAAGCTTCAAAATTTCGTAGCTTACAAGATCAGATTAGGGTTCTATTTATACAACTTGCATTTTAGGGTTTTAGGTCATTTTTCCACATTTTGCCTCCACAAATATCCTAACCTTGTTACTTGTGCTACTAGAAATCTGATCTTATTGTCCTACTTGTGCTGGAGTGTGTTGAGCACAAGCTTGCACACTCCTAGCTTAATTTCTATTGGTTAAAGCTTTTATTTTTGATTTAATTCTTACTAATTAAACTTAGATTTTTGCTAATCATGTTTAGGATGTTTAATTATGTTTAGTAATACCCTAATTAAGCTAATATATTATAATTAAGGTTTAACATTTCATAATTTATAGTTTATGATAACCTAATTAGAATTTTGGATTCATAATTAGGGTTTAGGGCTTCCTAATTCATGAATTATGGTTTAAATCTTTCAATTAAGGTTTTAATCTAAGTTAAATGATTCCTAATTAATGTTATCATTTATTACTTAGAATCTATTTATATCAATTAGAATTCTTGTGTAATAATTAGGGTTTTAATTTACCAATTCGGATAACTTTTACCAATTAGGGTTTCTAATTCAGTTGATCATTTTAAACCCTATTTAACTTATTTTAGATTTTTATCAGTTAATATAATATTATATTAACTCTGAAGCACGACACAACAGCTTACCAAAATAATTTGTCGAGACGCTTCTCGGTGAAATCGTTGGAAGCACGACAAATCATTTTGTCCGTGTAAGCACGACTAAGCAGCTTCGGGAAAAAAAAATTATTTGACCTAATTCTTTAATAAAATATACAATCATATAACACAAAGTCGGAACATAAAATTTCATTTAATAAACACATAATTTACATATACAAATCTTATTAAGGTTCGGAATATTACAACCACAACCGGTATCCAATACCCAAGTAGAATTTTGACTTTCAGAAAAGTTAATTTCGATCATGAACAAACCTTGATCAGAAGTCGAGGCTTCTTCTGCTTTTGTTACGCAAGATACTCCTTATAGTTTCTTTTCCGATGACCCGGTTTATTGCAATAGAAGCATATTCCTTTACTATCTGGATCAACTTTCTTATTATCCTTTACCTTCGGCTTGCCCTTAGCCTTCTTCATTTTCTTCTTTTTCAGAAGATACCTTTGGCCTCTTCCTTTTCTTGGAAGAATCATCCACCAATAAGACTTGGTCCTTCTTGGATGGGAAGTGACTTTCAGCAGTTTTCAACATGTTAAGTAACTCAGGCAAGCTGACGTCCAAATTATTCATGTGAAAATTCACAACAAATTGTGAGAATATGTTTGGGAGTGACTGCAAGATCAAATCTTGACTTAACTCCTCATCCATCACGAACCCTAACTGTCCAAGACGTTCAATCAAATTGATCATCTTTAGGACATGAGTCTCAACGGTAGTGCCCTCGATCATTCGAGATCGGAAGAACTCATTAGATATCTGATATCTAGCAGTCCTACTTTCCTCGCCATACAACTCCTTGAGGTGCAGGAGTATAGTAAGAGCATCCATAGATTCATATTGACGCTGAAGCTCGTTACTCATGGATGCGAGCTTGATGCATTGAGCCACAGTTGCATCATCTTGCCACTTTCTAAAAGTAGCAATCTCTTTCTTAAATGTTGTTTCTGCAATAATTGTAGGGACGTGCGAATTTAGGACATAAGAAATCTTTTCAGCAGTGAGAATAATTCTCAGATTTTTTAACCAGTCCGTATAATTCGGTCCAGTCAGTTTGTTAACATCAAGTATGCTTTGCAGTGATATTATTGAGTTTGATATTTTCAAATTCTGCATGTGAAAATAGACAACATTTTAGCATACATTCATTTTATTAATTACCAAAATAAATTAGGTCTTTATTTAAATTGGTATCTCCCACAATTTTCATCAAATTATATTACCCTCAATATATAGTTCAACAAATCTAGTTAAAGATCTGCTACTGAGAATAAGGATCCCATTTCAAATGTATATAGCCTTGTGGTGACACAACAAAGTATATATAAACAAATAGGTAGATAACTATTGTCAATTACATGACCATGTAATTCCTTATATTTTGCCTCTTAGATTATTTTGATCAAGTGTTGAAACATCCGAATCAAAATTGTCCAAGTTAAGTCCAACGTAGCACTTTCATATAAGTAAAGAAAAAAATACCGTCCTTGTGGTGACACAACAAAACAACATCATTCAATTCCTTTATAAGCATCAAATGTGATAAAACAACATCTCAAAAAATTAAAATAAGCCTTGTGGTGACACAACAAATTTATAATGAATTAATTGATACTCTATCGTTTTATCATGTTATAAGGCAACGTTCGATATTCCAAATATCTTTAAATGGCACAACTTAATATAATTTCTTTGAGGGTTTTGTTATTATTTGTCTCATCTTATTTAGCGCGCATGCACACACACACACACACACACACACACATATATATATATATATATATATAGTAAACATGCACATATAGAATACTATATTATACTCGGATTGATTATGGACTTTTATTCTAGTTTGGTTTATTAGAGCCACAAAGTGAACCAAAAGGTCAAACCTAGGGTACAAGAACTGAATTTAAATATAACTATTACATTTAAACCTATGCTCTATTACAAACGGGTCTTCAAGCGCTCCTTACCCCTTTGTCTCCAATTTTTCAAAATAATTCTAACTAATCCTATTGCATAAATTATTTATAATAAATAGAAACCTTGATCAGCAGTCAAGGGGAAGTACATAGGAGGAAGATAGAATTTATATCAAGAAAAACTAGAGAAGACGAGGTACGCAGACTCCATTTGTAAAACTCATTCATTCATGCATTCTAATATAATAAAATTCAATCATCCATTGGTCAATAGTCCATAATCAATCTCATTTATTATCATACATATCACCATATACATTAATAAATAACATTCATCTCGTGAATAATAAAATCATTCCATATATGCATCAATATCATTTAATGGGCAAAAGTTTGCTAAAATTTAGTTTTGAAACAAAATAAACTCTTTTATTTTAATCAAAAACCAAATCAAAATTAAACTCCTTTAATTTTAGCAACCTGGAATCCTATTCCAGACAAAATAAACATCTTTATTTTAAACTTACTCCAATTGAATAAACCATTTACTTTAATTGAAGATAAAATAAAATTTTCAAATTCTGCAGACCGGCGCGGTCGCGCCCAAATTACCCTTGGAATCGGTGCGGCCGCGCTACACCTCCAGAAATGATTTTTGAGTTTGGGCGTAGTCGCGCTCCAAAATGAACTAGGAGGGGCGCGGCCGCGCTGCGATGCAGGTTTTGAAAACTCATCTATTGCCCAAAAAATTGATCGAATCACATACCCATACATACATGAAATCATCAAAATCGATAATTAGCACAAAGTTTGGCTTTGATACCACTGTTAAATTTGTATATAACGCGAGCAGGCAATCAAATTACACAAATATAGTGGAAGCGCGCTAAAATCAAATTTTAAAGTTTTATACAAACCATCACCATGATCTTTCCTTGTACTCAATTATCAATTATACGAAGGAGATAAAGAATCAGAATCATACCCTCGTAGAACCGTGCTTCCTCAAGTACGAGTTCAACTCCAAATCCTTCGCGTTCTCCTTGAATTCATCGGTTAGATTCCTTCTTTTGATCAACGTTAGCCACCCAAGTGTTTGGCCTTTAGAGGTGATCCACTAAGGAATAATATGTATTCAAGAAGATGGATGTTGGCAAAACCTTAGTTTTCTATCTCTATAGAATTTGTCAATACTCTCCCAAATCTATTAGAAGCATACCCTTTGATATACCTTAATATGTGAATCTGTTGAAATTAATATAACAAATTATTATAATAAATTATGTTTAAATGTATCCAAATATGTGAATCTGTTGAAATTAATATAACAAATTATTAGTTAATTCAGAACTACAAATTATCTCCATGTACAACTTATTATAACAAGAAATACCCTTTGATATACCTTCAGGGTCTTGAGGAACATGTCAAAGTATAACTCATCATACACAAGATACTATGATGATCTTAAGTCCAAGGATCACTTGTACTACTATCACTAGAAGAATTCCTATTGACAGGTAAGTAAAACTCCATTAGGTATTCCTTTAGCGAGTCACGTTCAGTGAACTTATTCTCCAATAAGCACCTACATACTTGCTTTAGTGTCTCCACACAAATGATTATGAGATCAATCATCCTCTTCCTAAGAGAAAACAAAGTATGTACCAATCTATCCGGATTTATTAACCCTCTTTTTAGTAATCCAATGATTAGGAACGATTTTAGTTTTAAGCTTTCTAAGAGTTTAGATTTCATTAGCATGATCATCATCATGATTCTAAAAGCATTGCTCAAAACTATAGGTTTATCACATATAAAATAACAACACCATATATATAAAGTAAAATGTCTTTAATAAATTAATCTTTTTATTAATAAATGAATAAGATTACAAAGTATATGCTACATCATATCAAATATGATTGGCTTGTGTGCATACTACTTTCAATTATCTCCTAGATTTGTGTCGAATCGTGAAGCATAAGGTATCGTCTCCTTTGTAGTCTAAGTCGAAATCTAGAGTATCGTCTTTTAGAGTCAAGTCATGAAATATAAATAACCTCGGGGTCGTCACCTAAGGTCAAGTCGTGGAATCTAAGGTGTCGTCTCCTAGAATCGTCAAAGTCTTGGTGGAAGCATTATCTTGGAAGCAACTTTAAGCCTCTTTGAACTTATGCACAAATGATTTGATTGGAAGGAAAAGTTTCATTTTAACTTTCATTTGATAAGAACTTTTTGGTGTCATTTAGGGAAAACATTATTTTACAAACCCGTCGTCAGATAGGAATCGATGCTCTCTATCACTTCCTATTTTAGCCTAGAATTAATCTAATAACCTAGTTTGATTCAATTTTAAAAGATCTTTGCAATTTCGTTCGAAAATTATTTTCGTATGTTGGAAGATAAAATAAAGCATCGAAAATAGGGTTGGAGGTACCCGTGAGCATGTAAACCATCTAAATAACTTCAAGTATCTTGCAATAATAAAATCCACTATCAAGAGGCCTTAAATCTAATTTTCGTGGGATGGAACCCTCGATATCGTTTTAAGGCCTGAATTACATTTAAACGGATCGAATCACAAAAATTATAATCGTTAAATATGTCCATCGTGGGAATATCATTCAATTCCCATTAAACACGATGTTTAATGGTCTTGAATTCATTCCTAGACTCACATGATTCGTAATCATACCCACCAATGTATCATGATCTATAAATGGAGTTTAGAGTTTAGGAAAGGACTTCCGTAAATCCTAAATCCATAGATCGCTCAACAAATCAATAACATTGCAAGTATATCGTTAACTATATCGTAAGAATCGAATATCACCAACTATTATCGAAATCGCAAGGATTTATTACGTACTGATGAGATCTATTAAAAGAATTTAGAATCTAAGGAATGAAACCTGTAGATATAAGATTCCATAGATTTAGAAAAAAATATAATCAAGATCTAATCGAAAATATATCCTAGATTGGCTATAAGGATATTCTATTAATGAGAATTCCTCGCCAGCCAAAATCTGGGATCCTCTCACCACTAGATATTAATCTAGGATATTTGGGTGACCTAGGAGTCAATAGAAAATAACTCCCAAGCAAAAATAATGAATAAAAATGAGTCGAATCGAAGTCAAAATCGATAAATTACTAAAAGGATATCCTCGATTAGTTAGGAGGAGATTCCATCAGTGAGAAATCCTCTCTAACCATCCATAATCCCAAAAATAAGATTCAAACACCTCTAGATATAATCTAGGATGCTAGGAGAGCCTTAAATGAAGAAATAATCATAAACAAACAAAGCACAATAATTGATAAAATATGCTAGATCTAGTATAAAGGTGAGAACTTTAATCTTGGGAGTAGGAGTTTCTTCCTCCTTAAGTTTTGTATGGATGTCTTGATTATAGATTGATGGGAGATTTGATAAGAGAAACTAGATCTAGATTGGATTTAGAAAGGTTTTTCTCTTCCTTTTTCTATTTCTTTCCCTAGATAACATATTTTTTTCTCTAAAATGCCTTCTTCCTTACAAAAAATGAACAAAACCAGCTTATATAGGCACCCTAGGCCTGTCGCAGGTCCACCTATTGCAGCCCTAGGTCGGGGCCCACCTGCCTTGATTTTTGTGCCGCAACATCGGTTTTTCGTGTTGTGCGCTGAAACGTCCATAACTTCCAAACTGGAAAGAATTATAAAACGTGTCATACCTATCCAGAAAGCTCTTTTTGAGAGCTACACAATGGCGTCAAGTTTGATCAATTTCAAATTCAAGAAGATAGAGAAAAAGGGGAAAAATCATCCATCTATAAACGCCGATTAGTCGCTCATCTTCTTTTTCACAGCTTGTCGCTCGAAGGTTATTGTGGGGACTCCGAATACTCGTTCTAAGCCTTGTAATCTTTGTTTTGACATCTTGGCCTTGAGGTGAAATAACACTCTTGTCCTTCTGCCACTGTTAGAAAAAAGATGTGCGAATTTTGGGTGTCTATAGATGCCCCTCTTTGTCATGCTTATACAATGCAATAAAATGAGCATGACAAAGATATAGACGCCCAAAGCATGCAAGACAATATATAATGATGCAATGATGAAAGACAATATAAAATGATGCAAGTCAATATATAATGATGCAATGATGCAAATGTCGAACCTCATGGTCGTATCATTGTCTAGGTCACTCTACGGGGATAATCGCTATCGCATTATCGTCGGGGTCATTGTTGGGGTAATCGCATCATCACTGGGGTCATAATCAGGGTAATTGCATCGTCGCCTGGGTCGTCATTGGGGTAATCGCATCATCGCCGGGGTCGTCGTCGGGGTAATAGCATCGTCGTCATGTGTCGTCGCCAGGGTTGTGGTCGGGGTAATCGTATCGCCGTCGAGGTCGTCATGTCATCGCCGGTGTAATCGTTGACTGCTGATATGATGTTGTAGATGATCTCATTGGCTGTTGTATCTTCTTTGAGGAGCGCTTGTGACCCCATATATCTACTTATACATCTTTCTTTATCTCTGACATGCACATGCATAATTGAATTCTAATGTTTCGTAAGTCAATACTAAAAATGATAATAAATATGGATGAACAAATGATCAATATATGATAATTCAATAAAAGAGTTGTGAAATGACCCCTGGTTAGTCAAATTATACGATTTTACCAACAAGACGATTGTTCTTGAATTTAAGGACTCGCTTGGATAGGGAATCTCGTCTTTTCCCTTCCCCTATCGTAGTGAGCTTACTTTATCATAATTTCTTTCGAGACTCTCTAAATTATTTTGATGAGGACATGTTTGGCACAACCTTGGACTCCTTTCATTTCAACAAATCCAAAAATGCCTCAACCCTTGCGCTTGTTGTTATCGGAGATTCATATGGGAAACTCGCTTTATTGACCACGCCAAGTTACCCACAGTGAGCAATATCTTGCACACAAAACGAATAACAAACGCGCTAATAGCTTGACGGCTTAGGCCGATGGGGATAGCTCCGATATAAGGATTACTGTAATCTCGACAATGAGGCATATAAAGTTAAAGTACATGAAATTGAATGCTCACCGCTCTACAACTTAGCTCGTATCTGTGGTGTATCGCTAAAGAACTTGAAATCGAGTAGGAAAATGAATCTTTTCAAAGCAAGTTGTGAATTGTAAATAATGTGCCATGAATTTATTTCTGTTATTTTTTTATTCTGATAATTTTTTATTTAATAGGTTATGAAATCACAAGAAACTTTTAAGCATCTATGGTCATATAATTACCCCGACGACGATACGATTACCCTGACGATGACCTTAGAAACTATATGATTACCTTGGCGATGACCCCAGAGACGATACGATTACCCTAGCGATGACCTCGGTGACAATACGATTACCCAAGTGACGACCCCAACGACAATAAGAGTATGGCGACGATACGATTACCCCGACGACGACACCGACTACGACCTCGACGACGATACGAATACCCCATAGATGACCCCGACAATGATACGATTACATGACGACGACCCTGGTGACGAGACGATTACCCCAGCGACGACCCCAGTGATGATGCGATTACCCCAATGACGATCCCGTCGATGATACGATTACCCTGACGATGATGATAATATGATTACCCCGATAATGACCCCAGCGACAATACGATTACCCCTGGCGATGACCCCAGCGATGATACGATTACCCTAGTGATGACCCCAGGATTATCCCCATAGAATGACCCAGACAACGATACGATCATGAGGTTTAACATTTGCATCATTGCATCATTATATATTAACTTGCATCATTACATCATTTTATATTGTCTTGCATCATTGCATCATTATATATTGTCTTGCATCATTATATCTTGATATACATTGGGCATCTATAGCTTTGTTATGCCCATTTCATTACATTATATAAGCACGACAAAGAGGAGCGTCTGTAGACACCAAAAAATTGCACATCTTTTCTCTAACAGTGGTGGAGGGCAAAAGTGTCATTTTACCTCAAGCCTAAGATGTCAAAGTAAATATTAGAAGGCTCAGAACGAGTATTCGGAGTCCCCATAAGGACCTCCGAGCGATAAGCTACGAAAAAGAAGATGAGCGACTAGTTGGCGTTTACGAAAGGATGGTTTTTTTCCCTTTTCCTCCATCTTCCCAAATTTGATATTAATCAAACTTGCTGCCATTTTGTAGCTCTCGAAAAGAGCTTTTCGGATTGGTATGAAATGTTTTCTAACTCTTTTTGATTTAAAAGTTATGGACGTTTCAGCGTACAACACAAAAAATCGAGGCAGGTGGGCCCCGCCCTAGGGCTACTGCTGGTGGACATGTGGCTGCTGTAGGTAGACCTGCGACAGGCAGGCCTAACGTGCTTATATAAGGCGGTTGTGCTTGTGACGCCCCCAAATCCGGGTTGCCTTAACCTCGAATTCGATGCATCACTGTGCAACTCATAAAGCATTCTATCAATAACTAATTGCGGAATAATAGAAATATTTACATTGATATAACATAAATACTCTCATCCCAAGTCTCGATACCAATACAAATACCTGACATAACATAGTACACACTATAATTAAGTCTTAATACATAATACATTAGAATATATAATCTTAAATAAGTCTTAATATATGACAAAAATACAACATAATAGGACAAAGCTAATCCGTAGCTTTGCCTTTGCCTTTATCCTTTCCCGAGCTCTCGCCTCTTTCGGTGTTACTGAAATATTTTAAGGAAAGCAAGGGTAAGCAACAAGTTTGCCCAGCAAGTTAACAACAATGATAATGAGAGTCATGGGTAAGGTTTTCTCAAGTTTCAATTCAAATCTCTACTATTACTGGTATGTCACTATGGATTGGATGAATATCAAATGAATTCAAGGATTTCAAATTTTCCAAATGCAAGAATCACTGTGTGGTCACCATGGCACTTTCCTTCCATTAGAATTAATAGTATTACACTATTAACCCCAAAAACAACAAATACAAGTACAATATGTGATCAGCCTAAAATACCCGGCGTTATGCATAACCCTCAAACATTCAACTTGCGCGCATGTCGGTTCCTCGACCAAAAATATAATTTTCCCTACTATGAGGGTTGTTCATCTCTGCAAAGAGTCCGCACCAAAGCAATTGGTTTGGATCGCTTTCTAAATCCTGGATATTGGTCTAGCCAAATCAAATGGTATCGACACTCTTCGTAAACAATTCATGCATAATTTGAACTTAAAAGCTTTAACAATTTATGTCAATAACATATCTTGAGCACTTGTGCAAATATTAAAGATTCACATAATTATGGAATTCACATAATCATATATGTATTACGTAAATATGAACTTTGAACATTAAATAGCATCCGTAAACCGGGGACTAGACAAGGGTTAGAAAACTTTCTATAATATAGAATACTTGTTCAATACCGAATTAAACAAGAATTAGAAACTTGCTAAATAAATAAATCCAGTAAGGTTAAGGATAGGGAACTTACCTCTTTCGTTGATTAGGCTTAACGTAAATTGTTCTTCAAATATCCTACATAATGTAGTACATATTCACATATCAATTAGTCACATAAGGGATACCAAATATTGGTTTATACTACTCTATAATGTTTCACTCTTATTAGAAACAAAATATTGAACAAGGTTATACACTCTAGTTACGGGCGTTATGACGCTTGCACGTCCGTACGCCAACCTTGCCTACCCGAATGCCCAAGCAACTCGCATTTGCGTACGCTTAGCATGCTCATTCGATTTATCTAATACCCATTGGTTAATGATGAGTATCATTATAATTCATAACATTCATGTTGTAAAACTTAGAACACCATCTTATACCATCGGAAGCATTACACATGCATGCGTGCATGCCCGACGGCCTCCGATTGCCTCTAAATACACAACAGTCCTAAAAATGGCAAATTTAGAATTTGATTCAGATAGTAAATTTCAATTCTAATAAATGAAAGTTGTAGGTCTCTCTCTAAGGTTTTCGGATCATCTTCAATCATCCAATTTGGAGTTCGTATGAGAAAGTTAGGTACATTTTACTAAAGGAGGTCAGAATCGCAAAACTGGAACACAAAGAGCTCGCCCCGACGGGCTTCCTAGGCCAAACAAGCTCGCCCCGGCGAAGAGTCCCATGTATGTCTCAATTTCATTCTTCCAGCAAGCTTTGTTTTGACACACAAACTTCAAACCTTCATAATTTCTTCGTTATAAGTTGGAATTAGGCCATTTCAGAGGCTATGGAAAGCTTACAACATGAACTATAAGACTCCTATAAGTATCATTATCAGGCCACAAAATTGGCCCAAATGTCCCTTCAAGACTAAATTTTCACTGTTTTGGACAGATTTGACACCTCTTCTCCCAAACGCCATAACTCCCTCATCCGAGATCAAAATGCGTTCGTTCCAAAGCCTACTACTTTCAAACTAAGTGTTATATACTACTCCAGAAGCTCACAATTTAGTATACAACACATCAATGCCAGTTTTTTTTCCAACGGATAGTGTTAATCTAAGGTTTCCTTATTAAGGCATAGTTTAATAAATCATTCACCATGGTTTCGTTTCTAAAGATTTTACCCTCATTCCAATTGGGTGATACCCATCACTCATAAGAGTACATCATAACACCCTTGAACTTAATATTCAGTTAGTAGCACATTAGAAGATTAAGGCCCAAAATAGTCCATACGTATCCATTTCTTCCTCCTTTATGCATAGGTTTGTGTTTTCTTTCTTTGTTCCACTTTTGTAGGTTATTAACAAGGTTTTAAGGTGTTAGCAACATTTATAATCATTCATGAACAACTAATAATAACAACATCTAATTTTCACATTTTAATAAATTTATCTCAGTGAAGCATTTAATCGAACACGTTGTGGGCATAGTCTTAGAAACTTAATTTCATAAACATATAACCATAGGTTAGCGAAGATTTCTTCATAGAAATCCTCCCTTTATTCCTCTATACCATTACTACATTCACAACCCAAGCATAGCAACTACATCAATAAGTCCATATGCATTTACTCAAGTTTAATAAGCATAATGTTCACATCTTTATTAACACATGAATTGTCCATAATAGTCCATGTCTTCTTCCTTATTCATAGGTTCTGATTTCTCATTCATTATTCCACTTTCATTGATTGTTAATAAGGTTTTTACAAGGTTAACAACATCCATACACGTTCATGATCAACCAAGCAATTTCAGCAACATCTTCCTCCAATAAAGCAACTAAAGCAAAACTGAAAACTTGAAACTATCATGGAAATGAGCTATGCTCTATATCACTAACCTCTTGAAGCTCCTTCTATGATGTTAAGAGAATCAATGCAGCTGCTACAACACTCCTTCTTCTTCCTCAAATCACCCATACACCAACTCTCACAACTCTCTCAATTTTCAGTTTTTAACTTAGCAATAATGGAAGGAATGGATGAATGGCAAAGGAATAGCATTTATAGATGGAGATTATCATCAAACAAGCTTCTTGAAGGAGGGAAGAGTTGAGCATGCCTTGCATGAAATTAGCTCCCTATGTATGGGAAGGTGAAATTGGCCTCTCCCATGTATGGGTAACTCCCCTCTCCTTCTCCCCAATTGTTCTTCCTCCCTTTTCCTTTCCCAAATGCAAGAATTGGCTTCCCCCATAAATTCTTATTCCCTCGGTTCCCTCTCTTCTTATTCTTTCCATCCGTATTCCTCTTCTCCCTTCAATTTGCAACTACAAATTTTGTAACCCATTTCCCACATGGGTCATGGGTTGGGTCATGGGTCGAGTCATGGGTCATGGATCATGGGTTTGGGCCACCCTTAAAACAATTTGGGGCTTCTAATTAAATCCCAATTTAGCTCAAATAAAATCCAACACTTGAATTATTAATCAATCACATTAACACATTGACGAAAATAAGAAAAGTTGAAATAAACGAAAAAGACGTTTTTGGTGTGGATAGTGTTTTAGCGATATTAACCCGAAATCATTTTAATAACTCCTACCAAATAACAACACTTAATAACATTGCAAACACATAGTCTAGGTTATTACATAACCTTTAAACACATACACAAAATAATATTAATAATAAATTTATTCATTAAATAATATTCATAAGCTCAGATTACAAAGCCATCCAAAATTCACGGTCGTTACATCTTCCCCTCCTTATAAGAATTATGTCCCCAGAATTACGACTAAACAAAAAGATGGGGATAATGTTTCTTCATTTTATCCTCTAACTCCCACGTAGCCTCCTCGACATTGTGGTTTCGCCAAACTACCTTTATAGAAGGTATAACTTTATTTCTTAATACTTATTCCTTCCTATCAGTTATGTGGATAGGAATTTCCTCATACGTTAGATCCCTCTCTATTTGAACGGGCTCATAGGATATCACGTACTTATAATCGAGTTTGTATGGTCGTAGCATCGAGACATGGAACACATTGTGGGTATGCTCCAGTTCGAGAGGTAGAGCTACCTCGTACGCCACTTCGCCTACCCTTCTCAAGACTTCGAACGGTCCTATGAACCTCGGACACAACTTTCCTTTCTTGCCAAATCGGATCTTCCCCTTCTAGGGAGATACCTTTAAAAACACAAAACTACCACTTTCAAAATCTCGACTTTGACGGTGTAAATCTGATATTTCTTCTGTCGATCTTGGGCTGCTACCAGTTTGGCTCTTATTATTTTCACAATATCTGTCGTCTGCTGGACTAATTCTGGTCCCAACAGTTATCGCTCTCCGACTTCATCCTAACATAACGGTGTTCTGCACTTTCTTCCATATAGGGCTTCATACAGCGGCATACCGATACTTGCATGATAGCTATTGTTATAAGCGAATTCCACGAGTGGTAAGTGGTCATCCCAATTCCCTTTGAAATCCATCACCCAAGCTCTAAGCATGTCTTCTAGCGTTTGTATTGTTCGTTCGCTCTGTCCGTCAGTTTAAGTATAATAAGCAGTACTTAGCCTTAGTTGTGTTCCCATTCTCTCTTGCAAGCTCTTCCAAAAATTTGATGTAAAACGCGGATCTCGATCAGAAACAATTGACACTGGCACTCCATGTTGCGAAACAATTTCCTTTATATACAACTTCACTAACGAATTTAAATTGAATCGGATCCTTATTAGTAGAAAGTGCGCTGACTTCGTCAATCAGTCCACAATAACCCAAATTGCATCGTAGCCCTTCAATTGACGTGACGCATACACAATGACCTTGCCATGCTGCATTTGAACACAACTAAGACCTCGGTGCGAGGCATCACTATACACTACAAAACCTCCAGTATCATCTGGTAGGGATAATACAGGTGCCTCGCTCAATCTCTTCTTCAACTCTTTGAAACTTTCTTCGCACTTCTTCGTCCAAACAAACTTCACAGTCTTCGTCGTTAGATTGGTCAACGGGGTTGTTATCTTAGAAAAATCTTGGATAAATCTTCGATAGTACCCGGCTAACCCTAAGAAACTCCGCACCTCTGTTGGCGTCCTCGGTTGTTCCCAGTTACTCACCGCCTCCACCTTCGCAGGATCCACTGAGATTCCATTTTTGTCTATCACGTGCCCTAAAAATTGTACCCTTTCCATCGAAAATTTGCATTTAGAAAATTTTGCGTACAACTTCTCCCTTCTCAATGTTTCTAGTATCACCTTCAGATGGTCGGCGTGCTCCTCTTTGGTCTTTGGATAAATTAGGATGTCGTCGATGAAAACTACTACAAACTTGTCTAAGTACTTGAGAATTCGATTCATCCAATCCATAAATGTTGCTAGCTCATTCGTTAAACCGAAAGACATCACCAAAAATTCATAGTGCCCATACCTCGTTCGAAATGTTGTCTTTGGCACATCCTTCTTCCTCACCTTTAGCTGGTGATGTCCAGTCCTCAAATCTATCTTCGAGAAATGTCTTGCTCCTTGTAACTGATCGAAAAGATCATCGATTCTTGGCAATGGATACTTGTTCTTGATTGTTGCCTTATTCAACTCTCGGTAGTCGATACAAAGCCTCATCGTCCTGTCCTTCTTTTTGACAAACAAAACCGGTGCTCCCCATGGGGACACACTTGGCTGAATATACCCATTGTCCAGTAATTCTTGAAGTTGTATCAATAATTCCTTCATTTTCACTGGCGCCATGTGATACGGGGCTTTTGAAATTGGTGCCGTCCTTGGCGCTAAATCTATTGCAAACTCAATTTCCCTGTTTGGCGGTAGACCGGGTAAATCGCTTGGAAACACGTCTTGAAATTCCCTCACTATCCGTATATCTGTTATTTCTACCCCCTCATTCTTAGTGTCTACAATATAGGCTAAATAGCCTACGCACCTTTTTCTTAGTAACTTCTTGGCCTGCAGCATTGTAAGACAACATGATCGTCTAAGCGACGTGCTACCATTAAACACTACCCTTGACCGGTTCGGGGTCCGAAGGTTCACACTTTTCTTCTGACAATCAATTATTGCCGCATGCTCGTATAACCAGTCCATTCCTAATATCACATCAAACTCTCCTAATTTAATCGAGATCAAATCTACATTTAGGTTATGACCCCTAATTTCAGCACAACAATTACAATATATGAACTCTACGGGGATTACCTCCTCATTAGCAATTTCTACACTCAAAGGATTTTCTAGTCGCTCTTGGGGTAAATTTAATCGTTTCACAAATCCCTCCGATACAAACGAATAGGTAGCACCCGAATTAAATAATACGTAAGCATTTATATTATTGATCAAAATAATACCTGACACCACGTCCCTCGAAGCTATGGCATCCTGGGCCATCATGTTGAATGTTCTGGCGGTTGGTCGGTTAGGCTGAGCAGGTCTGCCAGTCGCTGGCTTATTGCTTCCTCCTTTGTAGCCACTTCCCCCGTTATTTCCTTTCTGGGGACAGTCCTTGATCCGATGCTCGACCGATCCACAAGCAAAACATCCACGAACCTTCTTCGGATTTGGGCAATTTGGCGCTATATGCCCCTCCCGGCCACAGTTATAGCAGACACTGCGTCCCTTCCAGCATTCTCCCAGGTGATTCTTCCCACATTTTGGACATGCTTCGATCCTCTTTCTGAATCCTCCTTGGTTTCTTCCGGTCGAATTGTTGTTGGTACTATTGTTATTGCCGCCTTTGCTTCCCCCACTACTATTTCCTCCACGAATTTCAACTCTGCTTTTCTTATTCTTCCTTTCCCAGTTGTATTGACTCAAGGCCTCACTTCCACCTTCAGCAATGATGGCCTTCTCTAGCAGTGCGGTAAAAGTCTCAATCTAGAGCACGGACACCTTATTGTACACCCATGGCTTCAGCCTTTGTTCGAACCATTATGCCTTCCGTTCTTCTGTATCCACTTGATGTGGCGCAAAGCGTGCGAGTTCATTAAATTTGGCGGCGTACTGTGCCACCGACATATCCCCTTGCTTTAGTTCTAGAAACTTTACTTCCATCCGATTTTTCATGCTCTTCGGGAAGTAATTCTCGAAGAAAAGCTCCTTGAATCTTTCCCATGGTACTACCCCTTCTCTGGCCCGTTGTTGATTGGCCCCACACTAATAGTTCGCCTCTCCCTTCATCATATAAGTGGTGAATGCTGTCTTCTGGTCATCTCCCACGCGTGCAATGGTAAAAGCCTTCTCTATTTCTTTGACCCAAGACTGGGCCTCAATTGGGTCGGTCGTTCCTTTGAACTCTGAGGGTCCCACACTTTTAAAGTCTTTAAAATTTGCTACGGGGACAGTTGGGGGAATGGGGTTTCCGGGCCCTGCATTTTTGCCCTCGAATACTTCCTCTAGTAGGTCTACTAACCGTTGCATAAGGTATGCTTGGCCTCCTTCATTATTCATTGATCCTTCGGGTGTTTGCTGTATGGGTATTCTATGCGGCACCATCTTCTGCTTAATGGAAGAAAACTTAGGGTTATTTATCTCATTATACCCTATAAATATCTACCAAGTAATGCGACAGTTAAGCAACATATTTGATAAAAATGTTTTCATTGATATGTCAATAGCCAGTACATTATACGTGATCGTCCTATAGCACACCGCTATGAACGTCATCATCTATCCCCTAATATAATAAAAAGGGTGGGGATTTACTAACATACTACTCTCCTATCAAGTACAAAAGTTGGGGTATACAATATTCATCCCATACATATTATAAAAGGTCGGGATTTACACATACAAAATCGCTTACTGCTAGACACATAATCTAACTAGTCTATCCAAGCATGTCGCGCTCCATGGCGCTGTTATACTCCAAGTGTCCCATATGGACCATCAGATCTCGGCTCAAAGTGTGGCGAGTCTACCCTTCCTCGGCCAGATAATGACAGACACCATCTATCCATTTACCGATAGCCGTACTGAAAGCATAGCCCATCCGATTCATCTTCCTATTCTTCCTCCTTACTTCCCCCTCTAGGTCATCAGCTCGCTCTAAGGCATCATCCCGCTATTCCTCAATTTGGATGCGGTCAGTTACTTCTACCTCTAGTTGGGCTCGCAAAGGCTCCTTCTCCACCTGTAGGCTTCCCGCCCGCTGCTCGGACTGCTCTAGATTTCTTACCAGCTCTACATTCCTTGCTAGGAGTCGGTATACTATGTCCCCCAATTATGTAGAGACCTCCTGATAGACTCCACGGCACGCTTGCGTGAGGTGGTCGTCACCCGGATCGTTTCTAACAAGTTGATAGGATGGATAGCTTGCAACACCTTAACCCTTTGCCTATATGTAGACGGTAATCTTGATAAAATTACTGGCTTAGGAAATTTGCGAACACCAACGACACTTCGACCCCTCGCTTATATTAAAGCGGTAATCTCGGTACAGTCGACGATTGATGCGGTAGAAGACGTCACACACAACTATGAATGGTTGTATGATAAGTCAATTATGAATCTAAAAAGAAGAACTAAGGAACACTTAGGAATTCTTCAAAGAACCACAAGTAGAGAAATAAACTTACAATAATATTGATAATCTAAAAATTGATATGAATGATTGATGAGTAGCCATTACAACAATCACCTATTTATACTAAGCTTGGAAGCACACAATGTGACACCCCCAAATCCAGGTTTCCAAACCTTGAATTCGGTGCTCACGATAATCGATGACAACATACTATCTAACTAAATGCGGAATAATAAACATACATTGTTTATCGAATGGAAATAAAGTCTTACAATTCTGGTCCCAAGGTTCTTTAACCTTAACATAAAACGTACTCTTAACACAAATAAAGGCTCACTTAATCGAACCACATTCAGAAATAGCTAGTCCGTAGGCACTAACGGGCATCTACTCTTGCACCTTCCCTTTTCCTTTGTCTCCTCTAGACGTTTCTGCCTTAGCTGAAATAAAGATCATGATATAGCAAGGGTAAGCAACTAATTTGCTTAGCAAGTATATACACAAAGAGATATATCATGATGGAAGGAAGTTTCGCTTTCAATGTTCAACAACAGTATAAGAGTGAGAAGGAACATGAATTAGTAAACAACAGTGGAATATTCGAATAATTGAATAACAATTACTGAGTGGTTTGAAATAACCAAGGACGTTTTCCAAGGTTCTCAGCATTTAAACTGGACCTCTTAAAAGTTTTGGTAATCGAGGGGATCAGCCTCTCATACCCCGTGATTTATGCATAAACACTTAATAACCGACATTGATATCATGCCTTAAACAAGTTTATCCTTTTCTCAGCCAAGAGTTCTTACCATAGCAATTTAATAAGAACAGCTTTTAAAATACCTTTGATTTAACAAATTAGACATGCTTGATCTAGCTGATACAATTAGCATAGATCTATCTCATAAACAATTCATGCTTGAAAGAACTTTAACCAAATTCACAATTCAATAATAATAGAATAGGAATTTCAATTGCACAAGGTGCGAATCTCAATAACTAGTATAGATGTGAATAATCAACGATAATTATTCACTAACATGCTTCGAAAATAATAACTCGAGTTTGAGTTAGGGAACTTGCAATAATGTAAGAAGTTTAGGGTTAGGAACTTGCCTGTTTGCTCAGCTACAATTAATTTTAGCTTTAACTATTTGTCCTTTGAAGAACCTAACATAAATAATGTCGGTCTATCAATTAGTACTGCGTAGTTGTACGCCGATACGCTTACTTATGCTATTTATTTAACAATTTAAGAAATTCACATAGCACACAGTAAATAAACTATAGCAAATTTCATAAGGCACTTATTTGGCTTTTAGGTTGATGGTTTAAATAAATCAACCATGTATCCCTTAAGTAATAAACGCTTATCAATCCCTTAAACAATTAATTATAATTGTTTAATAAATGAGCTATTAAACTCTCTCTATTTTATTAACTCTATCTTCATTTAATAGTAATTCATTAATTTAGTTGTTAATAATAGTAATTAATAACTAATTATATTCACTTATTATTAATTAAATAATAATCGAATTATAAATTTTTGTTGTCTTTAATTATTATTTAAGAATAAATAATAATTGTTTAGGTTTGTTTATTATTTAAAGTTAATCAAAGAATTATTATTTTTTTTTTTTAGTTATTAATAAATAATAACTAATTAGATTTATTTATTAATTAAATAATAAATAAATAATTAGTGTGTAAGAGTTACCTTTAGTTATTATCTAATAGTAAATAATAACTAATTAGGTTTATTCATCAATTAAGGTTAATCACATAATTATTAATGAACTTATCTTTAGTTATTATTTAGTAATAAATAATAACTAATTAGGTCTACTTATTATTTAAAGTAAAAATAAATAAATCAAATAAATAATTTACTATACATGGAAAATATAATAGCATATAAGGCTATTATTTAATTACTTCTTATTCACACCTAATTATTATCTAATAATAATTGTTTATTGATAAATACTTTATTCATGCATATATCTTTATTTATTGGTTATAAATAATTACTTTATTAGCTTCATTTATTATTCAATATTAATTAAATAATAATTAAATATTTATTATCTTTATTTATTATTTATTGATAAATAATAATTAATTAACTTACTAATTTTATTTGTATCAACAGTGTGATGGACAATAATACCACATGAGTAAAAATCTGGTTCAGGCATTCAAATTAAACTAAAGCTTGATTCTAACCATGTTGTTGTCTGCACAAATGATATCCAATGAAGATAGCCTTATTCATGCATTACATCAAATATTTGGTGGCCATACAGAGACTCGACATTAGCCTAACTATTTTGCCTAATTGAGTTACCAGAACTCTATAGCTCTCCAGCATACAGAGTTCCAAACATCACAACCTAATTTTCCAGTTCAAGAACAATATTTTACAACCCAACAAGAGTATCCTTATATAATATATACTACAAACAATATAATATAACCCAACACAGCACAATTGATTGCTACAACAGTTTTCAATCCCAGCAGTACAAACACAAAGTATACTATAGCCAATACAATGCACAAATACGATATCAAACTTGTAAATCCCAGACAATCTATATTATCACCAATATCCTGTGTTTCGGTACAACTAACCAAGCCCAACCGGCAACACAAAACCAACTACAACAGAATGAAATTTATACAAAACCAAAAATTATCACAGACTCTCAGACATCCTATTGCCATACCTTGGGTTCGACCGAACCTCTGTTCTCCTTCTTCTCTCAGTGGCCGTTCTCCCTCTAATTCGAATAGCAAAAAAAAAATCCTAGCAACTTAATTTAGGGTTTTGGGTACAATTTATAGCAGAACCTTTACCCAATTTGGTTTGGGTATTATCTAAATTGGCCAGTTAATAACCTTTGGTCGGAGGGGGGGTGAGTCGTCCGTCGTTCCCATCGAACCGATTGTGACAACGCCGGCAGGCCTCGAGCCGTGCGCTCCCATCCGTCAGTCGCCGGTCGCTTGGTGTCCTTCGGTCCGAACGTCGCACGCTGGGTCGCCTTCATTACCCGTCGGTCGACGACCTTCCTCTTCAATCCAACCGGTCGACGCAAGCTGTCGCCGGCGATTGACAGTCCCTCCCGTCTCTTGCTTGTCTGATTCGACTGATGGGGGGTTTGGGGGCTAGGGCTTTGGATCCATTTTTGCTCGGCTGGTTATGAAGTGAAAGTCTGAGACTCTTTTTTTTTTTGCTCGAATTGTCCCAATTAATCTCAGCTATCACATTGCTCTTGCCGGTTTCCCCAATTGTTATTGGATCGACCCGTTCGCTTGGCTCAACCCGGCTGGGTTAAGGTTTGGGCTCAACCCAATAGTTGGGCCGGTAAAACAAAAAAACTGGCGCGGCCCAAAAGGAAATAAAAAGGAAGTTGGGCTCAATGAAAATTTGGTCCAATCCAATAAATAAAAACAATAGGTCAGTCTAAATAAAAGAAAAGTGACCCAATTTAAATCAATCACATTGTATTTCTAATTAAATAACTAAACTAATTATTTATTCAAAATATTTATTTTAACCATAATTCCTTATTCGAATTATTTACTCCAAAAATGATAAATTATTTATTAAATTCCTTCCCAAATTCTCTTACCAATCAATTGTTAGGGATTAAGTCATTAATTTATTTAAACTATTAATGAGCCTCTTTAATGCAAAGAAAATTAGTGGACCACATATTTATATAATTAAATAATAATAATACCTACACGGATCCAATTAAATTTGTAAAATTAAATAAAACGAATTTTATTTATCAAAATAAATTTGATACGACGTTTGAAAATTCCTGGACATTACATCCTCTCCCCCTTATAAAAATTCCGTCCTCGGAATTTCAATCTAAGGTTACTCAAACAACTGGGGGTAATTCGCTCTCATCTTCTCTTCGAGTTCCCACGTGGCTTCTTCCACCGCGTGATTCCTCCAGAGTACTTTAACCGAATGAATGACTTTATTCCTCAGTGTCTGTTCCTTCCTATCTAGGATTTGAACAGGAATCTCCTCGTACGATAAGTCCTTTTCGACTTGAATTGGCTCATAGGAAATGACATGCTTGTAATCTGGCTTATACGGACGCAACACTGATACATGAAACACGTTGTGAATGTGCTCAAGTTCAGGAGGTAATGCTACCTCGTACGCCACTTCTCCTATTCTCCTTAATATTTCAAAAGGTCCTATGAACCTAGGGCTCAGCTTGCCCTTCTTCCCCCAAAACGGATCTTCCCTTTCCAGGGAGATACCTTCAAAAAACACATAACTACCAACTTCAAAGTCTCTTTTCTGACGATGTAAGTCGGCGTACTACTTCTGACGATCCTGGGCCGCTACTAACTGTTGTCTTATTACTTTAATGATTTCCACGGTTTGTTGTACCAATTCTCGTCCCAACAATCTCCGTTCACCAACTTCATCCCAACACAACGGCGTTCGACACTTTCTCCCATATAACGCCTCGTACGGTGGCATACCGATGCTAGCGTGATAACTATTGTTGTAAGCGAACTCTACCAAGGGCAAATGATCGTCCCAGCTGCCACTTAAGTCCATCACAACTGCCCGGAGCATATCCTCTAAAGTTTTGAATTGTTCGCTCACTCTGACCATCAGTCTGAGGATGATACGCCGTACTCATTCTCAACTGGGTTCCCATTCTTTCCTGCAGACTTCTCCAAAAATTTGACGTGAAGCGCGGATCTCTGTCAGATACAATAGACACTGGTACTCCCATGTCGCGATACTATCTCCTTCACATAAAGTTTCGCCAACTGTTCCAAATTTGTACCTGATCTTGATCGGTAGAAAATGGGCAGACTTGGTCAAACGATCTACGATCACCCAGATGGCGTCTAGACCCTTTTGTGTTGTCGGGAGTCCTACCACAAAATCCATAGTGATGTGCTCCCACTTCCACTCGGGAATCTCTAAAGGTTGTAACAATCCGCTCGGCCGTTGGTGCTCTGCCTTGACCCTCTGACAAGTTAAACACCGGCTGACGAATTCTGCAACTTCCCCTTTCAAATGCGGCCACCAATAATGTTGACGAAGATCTCGATACATCTTGGTGCTACCCGGATGTACCGAAAATCTCGTATTATGGGCCTCCTGCAATATTTCTTCCCTTAAGTCTGGTACATAAGGTATCCAGATCCTTCCCTCGAATCTCAGCAGACCTGTGCTGTCAACCTTGAACTTCAACGTTTTACCTTCTGAAAGTTGCTTTTTAATGCCAATGCATTCTTCATCAAATTCTTGAGCCTCCTTTATCTTATCCAGTAGAGTCGGACCCACTGTCACGGTGAACAATTTTTCGTCCGTCTCCGTCGGATACTTAACCTCCAGTTCTAGGCGTACAAAGTCCCTTATCAGTTCTGCCTGAGTTGTAAGCCTCATTAATTTCTCTCTGCCTTTCCTACTCAGGGCATCCGCTACTACATTTGCTTTGCCTGGATGGTACAGAATCTCACAATCGTAATCCTTGATCAATTCTAACCATCGGCGCTGCCTCATATTCAGCTCCTTCTGAGTGAAGATATATTTCAGACTTTTGTGATCTGTATATATCTCGCACTTCTCTCCATATAAGTAGTGCCTCCAAATCTTCAAGGCAAACACTTACTGCTGCTAACTCCAGATCATGAGTCGGGTATCCCTTCTCATAGTCCTTCAGCTGGCGTGAAGCGTACGCAATGACCCTGCCGTGCTGCATTAGTACACAACCAAGGCCCTTGTGTGACGCATCACTGTATACTACAAAACCCCCAGTGTCGTCCGGTAATGCCAACACTGGTGCTTGGCTAAGTCTCTTCTTCAGCTCCAAGAAACTCTCCTCGCATTTCTCTGTCCAAACGAACTTTACCGTCTTTCTGGTCAGATTGGTCAATGGTGATGCTATCTTTGAAAAATCCTGGATGAATCTCCGATAGTATCCCGCTAACCCAAGGAAACTCCTGATCTCCGTTGGTGTCTTTGGCTGCTCCCAGTTGATAATGGCTTCCACCTTTGCTGGGTCTACCGAAACACCATTACTGTCAATGACGTGTCCTAGAAACTGCACCCTCTGCAACCAAAATTCACACTTTGAAAACTTCGCGTACAGTTTCTCCCTTCTTAATGCTTCCAAGGCAATCCTTAGATGTTCAGCATGATCTTCCTCCGTCATTGAATATACCAAGATATCATCGATGAATACTACCACGAACTTGTCCAAATACTGCTTGAACACTCTGTTCATCATATCCATGAATGCCGCTGGTGCATTTGTCAGGCCAAATGACATAACCAGAAACTCGAAATGTCCATAACGAGTTCTAAATGCCGTCTTCGAGATATCCTCCTGTCTCACCCTTAGTTGATGATAGCCCGTCCTTAAATTGATCTTCGAAAAGTATTTTGCTCCCTTGAGTTGATCAAACAGATCGTCTATTCTGGGCAGCGGATACCTATTCTTAATCGTAACTTTGTTCAACTCACGGTAGTCGATACAAAGCCTCATCGAGCCATCCTTCTTCTTTACGAACAGAACTGGCGCTCCCCATGGTGACACGCTCGGTCTGATATAGCCCTTGTCTAACAGTTCCTGCAATTGAACCATCAGTTCTTTCATCTCTACTGGTGCCATTCGGTAAGGCGCCTTAGATATCGGTGTCGTCCCGGGTACCAAGTCGATTACGAAATTCTACCTCTCTATCCCGGTGGCAGTCCGGAAGTTCATCTGGGAAGACATCAGCGAATTCCCTTACAACGGGTATCTGACTCAGCTCACCCTCGACCCGTCGAGTATCTACCACGTGAGCCAAATAACCTATACAACCCTTCTTAAGCAATTTCTTCGCTTGCATACATCGTCGTCAGACAACGAGATTGCCTCGGCGATTTACTACCGTAGAACACCACCTTCGACTTACCTGGAGTCTGTAGGTGTATGCACTTTTTCTTACAGTCAATGACCGCCCCGTGGCTCATTAACCAATCCATCCCCAGGATTACATCGAATTCTCCAAGACGAATCGGCAACAAGTCCACGTTAAGCTTAAACCCTCTCACATCAGCACAACAATTCTTATAAATGTAGTTTACGGGGATAATCTCTTTGTTCGCTACTTCTACATTCATCGGGTGTTCTAACAGTTCACTAGGTAAATTAAGTCTTTGAGCAAATTCATCAGAAACAAAAGAACATGAAGCACCCGAATCAAATAGCACATAGGCATCTATGTTGTTGATTGGAATAATACCTGACACCACCTCTCTGGATGCCACAGCATCTTGTACTGTCATGTTGAAGGTCCTCGCTGTTGGCTTATTTGGCTGGGTTGGTCCTCCACTGGTTGTCCTCGAGTTTTTGCCCCTATTGCCGTTTCCGCCATCCAAGTTCCTCTTTCGGGGACATTCCTTGCTCCGATGTCCTAACTCTCCACAATTGAAACAACCTCCCTTCTTTGCCTTAGGACAATTGGGCGAGATATGCCCTTCTTGCCCACAGGTATAACAAACCATCTTTCCCCTCATGCACTCTACCGAGTGACCCTTTCCGCATTTCCACATACCGGCCTTTTTCTGCTGCGTGTTCCCTTGCTGCAATTTCAGAATTGCTACCCCCCACTGCTCCATTGGCGCTTCCTGTGTTGCAGCCACCACTACTAACATTCACATTTCCCTCCTTCTACCTTCTTCTTGTTTTCTTTCCCGATTATATCTTGAAACTACCGCTTCACTTCCACCTTCAGCAATGAGAGCTTTCTCCAGCAAGGTTGAGAACGATGTAATTTGCAAAACCGCTACCTTACTGTAGATCCACGGCTTTAATCCATTCTCGAATCTCCTGGCCTTCCTCACCTCAGTGTCCACCTGATGTGGGGCGAATCTAGCCAATTCATTGAATTTTGCAGCGTACTCTGACACTGACAAGTTTTCCTGCTTCAACTCTAAAAACTTGATCTCCATTTTCGCCTGCGTACTCTCAGGGAAGTAATTCTCGAAAAACAACGTCTTGAATGCTTCCCACGCCCACGACTCCAGTTCCAGCTTTGTTCTGATTGGCTTCCCACCAGAAGTTAGCCTCACCTTTCATTAAGTAAGTAGCAAAAACTGTCTTCTGCGCCTCACGCGACTCTAGCAATGACAAAGGCCTTTTTCAATCTCCTTTTATCCATGACTGGGCCTCTATCGGGTCCGCTGTTCCTCTAAACTCCGGAGGCCCTACTGCCTTGAAGTCTTTAAAATTGGCTAAGTGGTTGCCTGCCTGATTTCCTGTAGTAGTGGTTTGATTCCGCAAGGCTTCTGCCATCATGTTCACAAAATTGCATTGGGTTTGGTGGAGTTCTCTCTACATTGTTAACTGACCGTCTTCATTTCACTTGTGGTTTCGTAGGATTCGCTGTATGCGGCATTATCTGTTTAAGCAAACCCTAACACGTTACTCGGGCTTTCTTAAAACATAAGTATTTAGCATGTAATACAATAATCACATGACTCTTGTGTGGGAGTTTTAGATTACCCAACCTCGGGAATTCTACCTTTTACTCGATTAGTGGTTTAAGTTGCTAAAATACCGATTCAAGTTTTACTGAATTAAACATAACCATTGAATTGACCGTTTACCAAGTAAAATTCTCAAACACATACCATAATAATGCATTTATATTCATACTGACTTTAGCGTCTTACACGTTTAATCACAGGCATATTGTCATAATTGCTACCCATCCCCATTTAATATAACAAAAGGTGGGATTCACTTAAACTATTCTTTCCTACCTACATAGTTGGGAAGTACATCCTACCTACGAACTATCTCGCACCTTGCTGAGGTTAATAAACCAAATGGTAGTACCAATAATACTGATCAAGGCATAACCACCCATTTCCAACTATCCTCTAGGGGACACAAGGTGAATGCAACTCACGCTTACTCTCGCTACTGGAGGGCAGATTCATCCATCTAGCGTCGAACTGCATCCAGACAATGTCTAAGGCTCGCTCCAATTCAAATATCTTCGCATCCTTAGCCTTTACCTCATCCTTCAATTGTCCTAACTGCAGCTCCCTTAGCAGCAGCCTCCCTCGCAACTCGGCTAACTCAGCCTGGGCCTGGTAAGCAGTGTCCTTGTACTGCTGTTCAGAAATCTGGTGGATGTGGTTCTGCGCCTCTAATTGTTTAGCCCTAACCTCTAGCTCTCGGGCGTTCCTCGCAGCAAACCTCCTATCACATCAGGCTCTATGGGCTCCTGGTTCACCTGGACAACTGGGAAACTATCTCGTCACTCGTACGACATCCTACAAACACCACACAAATAAATCAACATCAGTACCACAATAAAATATATTCATTGATGAAATAAAATGATATTTTATTCGGTACGACTAGAACTCTATGAATCTCCCCGACCCATCACCTACGTACTCTATGTGAGTTTTCTACTAAGGTTATATCCTAGGTTTCTTGTTCCTAACGTTTATAACCTACAGCTTTGATACCAACCTGTGACACCCCCAAATCCAGGTTTCCAAACCTTGAATTCGGTGCTCACGATAATCGATGACAACATACTATCTAACTAAATGCGGAATAATAAACATACATTGTTTATCGAATGGAAATAAAGTCTTACAATTCTGGTCCCAAGGTTCTTTAACCTTAACATAAAACGTACTCTTAACACAAATAAAGGCTCACTTAATCGAACCACATTCAGAAATAGCTAGTCCGTAGGCACTAACGGGCATCTACTCTTGCACCTTCCCTTTTCCTTTGTCTCCTCTAGACGTTTCTGCCTTAGCTGAAATAAAGATCATGATATAGCAAGGGGTAAGCAACTAATTTGCTTAGCAAGTATAATACACAAAGAGATATATCATGATGGAAGGAAGTTTTCGCTTTCAATGTTCAACAACAGTATAAGAGTGAGAAGGAACATGAATTAGTAAACAACAGTTGGAATATTCGAATAATTGAATAACAATTACTGAGTGGTTTGAAATAACCAAGGACGTTTTTCCAAGGTTCTCAGCATTTAAACTGGACCTCTTAAAAGTTTGGTAATCGAGGGGGATCAGCCTCTCATACCCGTGATTTATGCATAAACACTTAATAACCGACATTGATATCATGCCTTAAACAAGTTTATCCTTTTCTCAGCCAAGAGTTCTTACCATAGCAATTTAATAAGAACAGCTTTTAAAATACCTTTGATTTAACAAATTAGACATGCTTGATCTAGCTGATACAATTAGCATAGATCTATCTCATAAAAACAATTCATGCTTGAAAG
This sequence comes from Aralia elata, assembly GCA_034770075.1. Classification (NCBI taxonomy): domain Eukaryota; kingdom Viridiplantae; phylum Streptophyta; class Magnoliopsida; order Apiales; family Araliaceae; genus Aralia; species Aralia elata. The sequence continues at coordinate 39,765,482 of CM068380.1, read as the reverse complement.
AACTGTAACCAAATTCACAATTCAATAATAATAGAATAGGGAATTTCAATTGCACAAGGTGCGAATCTCATCAATTAACTAGTATAGATGTGAATAATCAACGATAATTATTCACTAACATGCTTCGAAAATAATAACTCGAGTTTGAGTTAGGGAACTTGCAATAATGTAAGAAGTTTAGGGTTAGGAACTTGCCTGTTTGCTCAGCTACAATTAATTTTAGCTTTAACTATTTGGTCCTTTGAAGAACCTAACATAAATTAATGTCGGTCTATCAATTAGTACTGCGTAGTTGTACGCCGATTACGCTTACATTATGCTATTTATTTAACAATTTAGAAGAAATTCACATAGCACACAGTAAATAAACTATAGCAAATTTCATAAGGCACTTATTTGGCTTTTAGGTTGATGGTTTAAATAAAACAACCATGTATCCCTTAAGTAATAAACGCTTTATCAATCCCTTAAACAATTAATTATAATTGTTTTAATAAATGAGCTATTAAACTCTCTCTATTTTATTAACTCTAACTTCATTTAAATAGTAATTCATTAATTTAGTTGTTAATAATAGTAATTAATAACTAATTAATATTCACTTATTATTAATTAAATAATAATCGAATTATAAATTTTTGTTGTCTTTAATTATTATTTAAGAATAAATTATAATTGTTTAGGTTTGTTTATTATTTTAAAGTTAATCAAAGAAATTATTATTTTTTTTTTTTAGTTATTAATAAATAATAACTAATTAGATTTATTTATAATTAAATAATAAATAAATAATTAGTGTGTAAGAGTTACCTTTAGTTATTATCTAATAGTAAAATAATAACTAATTAGGTTTATTCATCAATTAAGGTTAATCATATAATTATTAAATGAACTTATCTTTAGTTATTATTTAGTAATAAATAATAACTAATTAGGTCTACTTATTATTTAAAGTAAAAATAAATAAATCAAATAAATAATTTTACTATACATGGAAATATAATAGCATATAAGGCTATTATTTTATTACTTCTTATTCACACCTAATTATTATTATCTAATAATAATTGTTTATTGATAAATACTTTATTCATGCATATATCTTATTTTATTGGTAATAAATAATTACTTTATTAGCTTCATTTATTATTCAATTATTAATAACATAATAATTAAATATTTATTATCTTTATTTATTATTTATTGATAAATAATAATTAATTAACTTACTAATTTTTATTTGTATCAACAGTGTGATGGGACAATAATACCACATGAGTAAAAATCTGGTTCAGGCATTCAAATTAAACTAAAGCTTGATTCTAACCATGTTGTTGTCTGCACAAATGATATCCAATGAAGATAGCCTTATTCATGCATACATCAAATATTTGGTGGCCATACAGAGACTCGACATTAGCCTAACTATTTTGCCTAATTGAGTTACCAGAACTCTATAGCTCTCCAGCATACAGAGTTCCAAAACATCACAAACCTAATTTTCCAGTTCAAGAACAATATTTTACAACCCAACAAGAGTATCCTTATATAATATATACTACAAACAATATAATATAACCCAACACAGCACAATTGATTGCTACAACAGTTTTCAATCCCAGCAGTACAAACACAAAGTATACTATAGCCAATACAATGCACCAAATACGATATCAAACTTGTAAATCCCAGACAATCTATATTATCACCAATATCCTGTGTTTCGGTACAACTAACCAAGCCCAACCGGCAACACAAAACCAACTACAACAGAGATGAAATTATACAAAACCAAAAAATTATCACAGACTCTCAGACATCCTATTGCCATACCTTGGGTTCGACCGAACCTCTGTTCTCCTTCTTCTCTCAGTGGCCGTTCTCCCTCTAATTCGAATAGCAAAAAAAAAATCCTAGCAACTTAATTTAGGGTTTTGGGTTCAATTTATAGCAGAACCTTTACCCAATTTGGTTTTGGGTGTATTATCTAAATTGGCCAGTTAATACCTTTGGTCGGAGGGGGGGGTGAGTCGTCCGTCGTTCCCATCGAACCGATTGTGACAACGCCGGCAGCCTCGAGCCGGTGCGCTCCCATCCGTCAGTGCAGTCCGGTCGCTTGTTTGTCCTTCGGTCCGAACGTCGCACGCTGGGTCGCCTTCATTACCCGTCGGTCGACGGACGACCTTCCTCTTCAATCCAACCGGTCGACGCAAGCTTGTCGCCGGCGATTGACAGTCCCTCCCGTCTCTTGCTTGTCTGATTCGACTGATGGGGGGTTTGGGGGGCTAGGGCTTTGGATCCATTTTTTGCTCGGCTGGTTATGAGAAGTGAAAGTCTGAGACTCTTTTTTTTTTGCTCGAATTGTCCCAATTAATCTCAGCTATCACATTGCTCTTGCCGGTTTTCCCCAAATTGTTATTGGATCGACCGTTCGCTTGGCTCAACCCGGCTAGGGTTAAGGTTTGGGCTCAACCCAATAGTTGGGCCGGTAAAACAAAAAACTGGCGCGGCCCAAAAGGAAATAAAAAGGAAGTTGGGCTCAATGAAAATTTGGTCCAATCCAATAAATAAAAACAATAGGTCAGTCTAAATAAAAGAAAAGTGACCCAATTTAAATCAATCACATTGTATTTCTAATTAAATAACTAAACTAATTATTTATTCAAAATATTTATTTTAACCATAATTCCTTATTCGAATTATTTACTCCAAAAATGATAAATTATTTATTAAATTCCTTCCCAAATTCTCTTACCAATCAATTGTTAGGGATTAAGTCATTAATTTATTTAAACTATTAATGAGCCTCTTTAATGCAAAGAAAATTAGTGGACCACATATTTATATAATTAAATAATAATAATACCTACACGGATCCAATTAAATTTGTAAAATTAAATAAAACGAATTTTATTTATCAAAATAAATTTGATACGACGTTTGAAAATTCCTGGACATTACACACAATGGTTGAAATATAAGCACACAAATGTTGAAATACAAGCACACAAATGTTGAAATATAGCATTACAATCATGTGATTGAACCTAAATGCTGAATCCATGTTTTGGGTGAAAAGAATTTTGAAAATATCAAAAAGTTAAAAATTGACAACTTGCATATAGGAGGTTACCGTCGGGGCAGTGGAAAAGAACTGCGTTTGGCCGTCGGGGCGAGCTCACCGCTGGAGTGGTGGAAATGAATTGTATTTGCCGTCGGGGCGAGCTCACCGTCGGGGCGGTAGAAATGGCTTGGATTTCCCGTCGAGCCGAGCTTACCGCTGGGGCGGTAAAAATGCCTTGTTTCCTACCGCCGGGGCGGTGAAGCCGGTTCCATCCAAGTTGGTTTCTTTCGTTGTTTTTGGTTGCGCCACGTCCATTCGCAACATGTTCACGGGCTTTATACGCTTGGGCTCCGTCTCTATAAACTCTATACTTGATCCAACCTCGTTCCTTAGTTCGTGGATCATCCCGTTAAGTCCTTCTTTAAAGGTTTTGACTCTAGCTCTCGTAATGGGTCCACGAGGCAAATGCAATGGATCTTCTCGGGTTTCGTCATGGGTCTCGGGGCTAAGGATGTCCTCATCATACCTCTCCTCTTGGGAAGGATTTGTCCTCAAATCTTCACCTACATCAAACGGGCTTAGATCAGAAACATTGAAAGTTGCACTAACAGTATACTCACCGGGTAAATCCAATTTGTAAGCATTGTTGTTAATGCGTTCAAGCACTTGAAATGGTCCATCTCCTCTTGGAAGTAGTCTCGAACGCCTTTGATCAAGAAATCTTTTCTTATGCAAGTGTAGCCACACCCAATCCCCGGGTTCGAAGATTACTTGACGCAGACCTTTGTTGGCCTGTCTAGCATATTAATCTGTTCTCTTCTCGATGTTGAGTCTTGTTTTCTCATGTATCTTCTTAATAAAATCAGCTTTGTTCTTGCCATCCATGTTAGTATACTCAGAAATAGGTAATGGTGATAAATCCAATGGTGTTAAAGAATTAAAGCCATACACAATTTCAAAATGTGAGAATTTAGTAGTAGAGTGAACAAACCTATTATAAGCAAACTCAACATGTGGTAGACATTCTTCCCAAAGTTTAATGTTATTTTTAATGATGGCTCTCAATAATACAGATAAAGTTCTATTTACTACTTCCGTTTGACCATTAGTTTGTGGATGACAAGTAGTTGAAAACAGCAGTTTAGTTCCTAGTTTATACCACAACACCTCTAACTCTAGATCCTCCATCTTGGCCTGTCGTTCTCGGGCTTCACCTTCCAACTCGTGGATCCTATTCGCCTGATCAAGAATACGGTCGATATATTCCTCCAACCGCTCCATCTCCAGTGTGGTGTTAACAGGGGGCACCTCCTCCGATTCCTCTTCCGGGTCCTCCTCCGGATCCTCTTCTGGGTTTTCCTCCGGGTCAGACTCTAACTTGGGCTCCTCCTCAGCTGGTACAGTAGCTGGAGTAGGCTTAACCACCAGGGGTGTCTCGGATACAACATGGATGTCACGTGGCTCCTCCTCCCCAACTCTGTTAGGTCCACCTATAGCTGTCATCCTACAACCATAACACAAGACAAACAAATTCTATTAATACTCCATAGTAAAATATAAATCCATTGTATGGAATGAAGATATATTTCATAACACTACTGACCCTCTATGAAAAGTTAGCGAAGACTAATACGTAAAACTCTACATGAGTCTTATCCCCTTCTATTCCTCTACATTCTCTAAAGTTATAGCCTAAGGACTCCCTTTTTCCTAAGGTTTATAACCTATAGCTTTGATACCAACCTGTGACGCCCCCAAATCTAGGTTGCCTTAACCTTGAATTCGGTGCATCACTGTGTAACTCATAAAGCATTCTATCAATAACTAATTGCGGAATAATAGAAATATTTATATTGATATAACATAAATACTCTCGTCCCAAGTCTCGATACCAATATAAATACCTAACATAACATAGTACACACTATAATTAAGTCTTAATACATAATACATCAGAATACATAATCTTAAATAAGTCTTAATACATGACAGAAATATAACATAGTAGGACAAAGCTAATATGTAGCTTTGCCTTTGCCTTTATCCTTTCCCGAGCTCTCGCCTCTTTCGGTAACAATTGAAATGTTTTAAAGAAAGCAAGGGTGAGCAACAAGTTTGCCCAACAAGTATAATAACAATGATAATGAGAAGTCATGGGTAAGGTTTTCTCAAGTTTCAATTTAAATCTCTACTATTACTAGTAAGTCACTATGGATTGGATGAACATCAAATGAATTTAAGGATTTCAAATTTTTCAAATGCAGGAATCACTGTGTGGCCACCATGGCACTTACCTTCCATTAGAATTAATAGTATTACATGATTAACCCCAAAAACAACAAATACAGGTACAATAGGTGATTAGCCTAAAATACCCAGTGTTATGCATAACCCTCAAAAATATAATTTTCCCTACTATGAGGGTTGTTCATCTCTGCAAAGAGTCTGCACCAAAGCAATTGGTTTGGATCGCTTTCTAAATCATGGATATTGGTCTAGCCGAATCAAATGGCATTGACACTCTTCGTAAACAGTTCATGTATAATTTGAACTTAAAAGCTTTAACAGTTTATGTCAATAACATATCTTGAGCACTTGTGCAAATATTAAAGATTCACATAAGTATGGAATTCACATAATCATATATGTATTGCGTAAATATGAACTTTGAACATTAAATAGCATCCGTAAGAATATAATCGAATGAAGTTGATAAGCTTGCCTAGCACGAGGACTAGACAATGGTTAGAAAACTTGCTATAATATAGAATACTTGTTCAATACCGAATTAAACAAGAATTAGAAACTTGCTCAATAAATAAATCGCGTAAGGTTAAGGAAACTTACATTCAATATATAGAAATAATGAAGTTAGGGAACTTGCCTCTTTCGTTGATTAGGCTTAACGTAAATTGTTCTTCAAATATCCTACACAATGTAGTACATATTCACATATCAATTAGTCACATAAGGGATACCAAATATTGGTTTATACTACTCTATAATGTTTCACTCTTATTAGAAACAAAATATTAAACAAGGTTATACACTCTAGTTTCGGTGTTATGACGCTTACACATCCGTACGCCAACCTTGCCTACCCGAATGCCCAAGCAACATGCATTTGCGTACGCTTAGCATGCCCATTCGATTTATCTAATACCCATTAGTTAATGATGAATATCATTATAATTCATAACATTCATGTTGTAAAACTTAGACACCATTTTATACCGTCGGAAGCATTACACATGCATATATGCATGCCCGACAGCCTCCGATTGCCTCTAAATGCACAACAGTCCTAAAATGAAAATTTTGGAATTTGATCCAGATAGTAAATTTCAATTCTAATAAATGCAAGTTGTAGGTCTATCTCTAAGGTTTCCGGATCATCTTGAATCATCCAATTTGGAGTTCGTATGAGAAAGTTAGGTTCATTTTACTAAAGGAGGTCAGAATCGCAAAACTGGAACACAAAGAGCTCGCCCCGATGGGCTTCCTAGGCCAAACGAGCTCGTCCCGGCGAAGAGTCCCCTATATGACTCGATTTCATTCTTCCAGCAAGCTCTGTTTTGACTCATAACTTCTTCGTTATAAGTCAGAATTAGGCCATTTCAGAGGCTATGGAAAGCTTACAACATGAACTATAAGACTCCTATGAATTCACACATTTATAGTATCATTATCAGGCCACAAAATTGGCCCAAAAGTCCTCCAAGACTAAGTTTTCACTATTTTGGACAGATTTGACACCTCTTATCCCAAACGCCATAACTCCCTCATCCGAGATCAAAATGCGTTCGTTCCAAAGCCTACTACTTTCAAACTAAGTGTTATATACTACTCCAGAAGCTCACAATTTAGTATACAACACATCAATGCCAGTTTTTTTTCCAACGGACAGTGTTCATCTAAGGTTTCCTTATTAAGGCATAGTTTAATAAATCGTTCGCCATGGTTTCATTTCTAAAGCTTTTACCCTCGTTACAATTGGGTGATACTCATCACTCATAAGGGTACATCATAACACCCTTGAACTTAATATTCAGTTAGTAGCACATTAGAAGATTCAGGTCCAATACAGTCCATACGTGTCCATTTCTTCCTCCTTTATGCATAGGTTTGTGTTTTCTTTCTTTGTTCCACTTTTGTACGTTATTAACAAGGTTTTAAGGTGTTAGCAATATTTATAATCATTCATGAACAACTAACAATAACAACAAATCTAATTTCCACATTTTAACAAATTTGTCTCATTGAAGCATTTAATCGAACACGTTGTGGGCATAGTCTTAGAAACTTAATTTCATAGACATATAACCATAGGTTAACCCAGATTTCTTCATAGAAATCTTCCATTTATTCCTTTATACCATTACTATATTCACAACCTAAGCATAACAACTACATCAACAAGTCCATATGCATTTACTCAAGTTTAATAACCATAATGTTCACATCTTTATTAACACATGAATTGTCCATAACAGTCCATGTCTTCTTCCTTATTCATAGGTTCTGATTTCTCATTCATTATTCCACTTTCATTGATTGTTAATAAGAATTTTACAAGGTTAACAACATTCATACACGTTCATGATCAACCAAGCAATTTCAGCAACATTTTACTCCAATAAAGCAACTAAAGCAAAATTGAAAACTTGAAACTATCATGGAATGAGCTAGGCTCTATATCACTAACCTCTTGAAGCTCCTTCTATGATGTTAAGAGAATCAATGCAGCTGCTACAACACTCCTTCTTCCTTAAATCACCCGTACACCAACTCACACAACACTCTCAATTTTCAATTTCTAACTTAGCAACAATGGAAATGAATGGATGAATGGCAAGGGAACAACATTTATAGATGGAGATTATCATCAAACAAGCTTCTTGAAGGAGGGAAGAGTTGAGCATGCCTTGCATAAAATCAGCTCCCCATGTATGGGAAGGTGAAATTGGCCTCTCCCATGTATAGTTAACTCCCCTATCTTTCTCCCCAATTGTTCTTCCTCCCTTTTCCTTTTCCAAATGCAAGAATTGGCTTCCCCCGTAAATTCTTATTCCTTTGGTTCCCTCTCTTCTTATTCTTCCCATCCGTATAATTCTTCTCCTTTCAATTTGCAGCTGCAGATTTTGTAACCCATTTGTCACATGGGTCATGGGGTAGGTCATAGGTCGGGTAACGGGTCATGGATCATGGGTTACCCTTAAAACAATTTAGGGCTTCTAATTAAATCTCAATTTAGCTCAAATAAAATCCAACACTTGGATTATTAATCAATCATATTAACACATTGAATAAAATAAGAAAAGTCGAAATAACCGAAAAAGACGTTTTTGGTGTGGATAGTGTTTTAGCGATATTAACCCGAAATTATTTTAATAACTCCTACAAATAACAACACTTAATAGCATTGCAAACATATAGTCTAGGTTATTACATAACCTTTAAACACATACCCAAAATAATATTAATAAAAAATTCATTCATTAAATAATATTTATAAGCTCGGATTACAAAGCCATTCAAAATTCACGGTTGTTACAGTGCTTATTTTTTGAAGAGAAGAAGGCATTTTAGAGAGAGAAAATATGTTATCTAGGGAGAGAAATAGAGAGAGGAAGAGAAAACCTCTCTAAATCAAATCTAGATATATTTTCTCTCATCAAATCTCCCACCAATCTTGAGTCAAGCCATCCATATAAAGCTTAATGAAGAAGAAACTCTCACTCCCAAGGTTAAAGTTCTCATCTTTATACTAGATATAGCTTAGATCTAGCATATTTGGTCAATTATTATGCTTGGGTTTGTTTGTTTATGATTATTTCTTCATTTGAGGGTCTCCTAGAATCCTAGATCATATCTAGACGTGTTTGGATCATATTTTTGGGATTATGGATGGTTAGAAAGGATTTCTCACATATGGAATCTCCTCCTAACTAGTGGAGGCTATCCTTTTAGTAATTTATAGATTTTGACTTTGATTCGACTCCTTTTTACCGATTATTTTTGCTTGGGAGTTGTTTTCTATTGATTTCTAGGTCACCCAAATATCCTAGATTCATTATCTAGTGGTGAGGGGATCTCATCTTTTGGTCGGCGAGGAATTCTCATGAATAAAATCTTCTTATAGGAGTATGATATAAATCATATTTAAAAAAATTTCTGCAATCCCAAGAATCACCTTTATGCGGTATTATTAATTGAGGAAGGTTTAAAATTATACCGTATGAAGACAAAATAACTCTTAATTTAATCTTTTAGTTCCAATTCTCCGTTCCTTCGCACTCCTTCAATTGCATAGATCAAACACAAGCTATTCAGTGTGTGTAACACTCCAAAGGTGATCCACCAAAATAATATAAATGAAGAAAAAGTAATTTAGGGTTATAGAAAACCCTAGGTTGGGTAGTCTTTTTCTCTCTATCTCTCCTAAATTATTTAGGCTTTGGAGAATAATAGTAATAGTAGTAGAAGTGTAGTAAACCCAAATCTATAATAATGTCTCTCCTTAAATAGAGAAATCATCTTTCCTAAACTCTTTAGGATTTAGGATTTTTAACTAATTCCTAAACTATTTAGGAACTAAATTATTTATAATAATAATAATAATAATAATAATAATAATAATAATAATAATAATAATAATACTTCGTATTAATTTATAATTAGTATTTCTTAAATACTTTATTATAAAGATTAAGCTATTTAATTGGTTCCACCATGGTACAAATTAAATATACTTAATTTATTATTATTTGAGCTAATTACTTCTAAATCAATATTTTTTATGGTGTGACCCTTTAAGTTCGATATTATACCGATAGTTGAATAAATAAAATTAGAACTATTCTAATTTTATTTAAACAAATTAAACTCTTTTAATTCTTGTATATAATTAATAAAATTAATTATATTTACTCTACATCATGAGTGATACATCTAAGCAAATTATTATCCAGATAATATGAAATCAACGTTTAACCACAAAGAACCTATTCAGTAAAATAGGTTTCGTATAATTAAATCTTTCTACCACACAATGTCCTAATCAAATTTAAAACATGAAATTATCTGTTAAGTATTATTTATTTGATTATATGTATTTCAATTCTTGGAAGCACAACTCTAGTTAATGTAAATTAGAAATTCTTTTCTAATTTTCATTCAACCCTGGCCAGGAATTTCTGAGTTGTCATTGATCAAATTGTATAGGATATTATCTCCCTTTACTAGAAGTGGTAGATCATTCGTTAATCATTCACCTACCTTCATATACACTTTATTACACCTGAACATACCCTTTTATATACCCAAATAGTCTTAAAGAATATAACAAAATATAACTCAGAATACACATGGTACTATGTTGATATCAAGTCCAAGGATTACTTGTACTACTATCACTATAGGAATTCTTACTGACATGTATGTAAAACTCCATTAGGTGTTTTTTTAACTGAGTCACGTTCAGTGAACTTATTCTCTAATAAGCACCTACATACTTACTTTAGTGTTTCTACACAAATGATTATGAGATCAATCATTCTCTTCAAAAGAGAAAGCATAGTATGTATTAATATGTCTGGATTCACTAACCCCATATTGGTGATCCTATGATTAGGAACGTTCTAGTTTTGTTGACTCTGTCTAATTGACCCCCATTAAAATCAAGCTTTCAAACTCCGTTGACATTTATATCGGTTTTTCCCAAAATCACCCTTAAAATCCAAGATATGTAATCTCAAAACCATAAAAGGAAAATCTCGTTGTCAACAGAAAGCAACTCTGTTGGAGATCTTTTAAGAGGGCTTAAGTCGCGTTCAATCTTGATGTTTTCCTTTCTTAATCCTTATGTTATGTGAATGGTTTGATTGTATATTGTGATGGATGCCTTATATTATTCTCGATTGCTATATTTTAATGCTTCACACAATGTCATTCATATATATACGGTGAGAAACGATGAATGTATGTGAATGTATGTTGTGTGATTCCTCCATCGAGAGGCAAACCCATCGAATGTTCATTACTGGACTCAAAGGGACGTTCCCCGGCGAGGCTCTGTAACGATTGAAAATATAGCTTAATCTTGTAATAAGACTTATTATTATTTATTTAATAAAATGAATATTTTGATGGAAATGCTTGTGTGTTATGTGGTTAAAAGTCGATTTTTGACCTAGTCTATGTGTTATATGACTGTGCATAAGTGTTGTGAAATTGTAGAAGAAAAATAAAAAAAATTCGAGAAAAGACGCTAAAACACTATTCACGTCAGAAATATCTTTTTATTTTTTTGACTTTTCGAATTACGTCATAGCGTTTATTCGTGAAAGGGAGATGTAATCTCTAATAAAATTTACGAAAGAAAATTTTCACAGTTTGGCTAATCGAGCGAGTTAGGAAAACCTAACTAGAAAGAAAACAAGTAACCAACTTAGTTTGGTCTAACCGAGCGTAGGGTTGAGCCTAGGGTTTGAGAGGCTTAGCTAGGGTTGAGCCTAGGGTTAGAATGGCTTGGCTAGGTTTGAGCTTAGAGTGTGACGAACGAGATTTTTATAATTTATTTTAAATATTTATTGAATTAAATAAATATTTTTCGATGATTTGATTATTGAATTAAATAATTAATTGATGAATTTGTGGTAGATTAATTTAATTATATGTGTTACATTGGTTAATTTGATGTGGAGAATTTTTATATTTAAAGTATGTGTTTAATTGAGTTTATTTGATTAAATACATTATTTAAATAAGTATAATGTTATTTCTAATTAATTTAATATTAATTAGAGATTTAATAATTTGTCATTATCAATAAAGGAGAATTTTAGTTATGTGACTATGTGATTTAATGTAGAATTATTCTATTTTATTTAATTGATTTAAATGAGATTATTTAATTGATTAAACATGTGACATGAACTATATAATAAGTAATTTATTAAAATAAACTAGAATGGAGGATAAAAGGAGTAAGCCAAACATGGCCTTAGTAGGAGTTGGTGCCAGTTATTAACTGACACCATGTTCTGTTAGTTTAATTTCACGTAGTTTCATTATACGCATTCCATTATCAGTATTTCTAAACCAAGTCAGAGAGGAAAAGAGAGAAAATCAGTGAAGTCTTGATATTGAAGAAGAAATCCTTACATTGTTACATAAATTAGCATCTCATCAAAGGTAATTTCCTAATCCGAAGCTTCAATTTATGTTTTTAAAAATTTTCTCCATAAAAACCAAAATTTTGAGTTCTTTGTAACATAAATTGTTCATGATTGTTGAATATATGATTTTGTGTTTGTTAATATATGTTTTCTATCATTTGTGCATGTTTAAAAACAATCAAAACCATGTAATTATGCCTTAATTGAATTTTCATATGTTACAGAGTATGAAAAACTTGTATATGGCTCGTATGTACAAATTGTATGCTCTAAATTGTTTATTTAACTTAAAATTGATTGTTGGGTATGATTATACATGATTTAGCAAACAATACAAAGTTCAAACGGACAGATTCGGAGTTATAACCAATCTCTAACATTGAAATTCATGAATTGTTTCGAAACTTTACGAAATACCAAAAACAATGAAGTTAAAAGTTTTAAAATTGTGTAATTATGTGATTTAAGTTGATAGAACCATGCTATAATTGTTATTAAACGTTTCTATAAAGCCCAAAAACTATGGGTAGTAATTTAATCGATGAATTGTGAAAAACTTTGGCCAAATTTGGCATTTTTCTGTGTTCTTTGCGAACTGCAGGAATTGACATTCGGATCCACCGCCCCGGCTGTGGAATTGCTCTATAATTACCGCCCCGGTGGTGCAAATGAACTGACTTTGTCGCCCCGGTGATGACCCCGCCCGGGCGACAAAATTGAACTAGAATTCCCGCCCCGGCGGTTGAGTCGCCCCGGCGGCGATTTGTAAAGGATACCACCGCCCCGGCGGTGGAACAAAAAAAAGAGTAAAAAGAAGAGAGTAAAATTTTTTTTCTTTCTTTGTGATCATGTTATGTTATCGTAGACATATCTAAAGCTTAGACTAATGTATGAAATGAACATTAAGATACTGTGATGGGTGGTAAGCATATACCCATTGATTATCAGATATAAAATAAAATTGGATGAGAATGAATCGTGAAGTGTTTATAATACTGTAACTAATTATTGTTTCTGCTTTATAAACCGAATGTATAGGTTGATTAAAGAACGTGAATTTTAATTTGTAATCTATGCACGAGGCAAGTTTACTACTCCTAATCTTTTTATTTCGTTAAAAGCAAGTATCTTATCCTTACTTACTACCTTCATTTCAATTACGCAAGTTCCTGAACTATATTTCTTTTACCATGCAAGTTTCATAATGCTATTACTTAACAGAGCAAACTCTTAATTCCGTTTCATTCAATCTCATAGATTCGAATGAGATGTTTTAATTTCCTCTTTATAATGCTTCAGTTATACAGAATTTATTCAATTGTATTGCTTTGAGATTCAGTCTTTTGTTCTCGAATACCTTTCACATTAGATTATTGAACCTTGATTGACTAGCAAACCCTTATTGATTTGACTAGTCCATAGTTGATGAGCGTTCTAAATTCTAGAAATGTTATTGAAGTAAATTCGAACCAAACTTCCTTTGGTGCGGACTCTAATGTCAAACTGAGATGAACAACCCTTTTATAGGGGATTATTTTACGCATTAGCGTTTAGATGTTGTGCACATACATGGTACAAAGGGCTGATCCTCCTAAGTACGAGAAGTAAGGTCCATATAGTCTTACGACTGTTAAATGTTTAAAGTAGAAATACTTGATAACCTGGGACATAGTTCGTGGTCTTGTGACCCTCAGACGTTCTTTTGATTCTTGTATTCTAATCTTGATTCAAAAGCTGAGTATTTGATTATCCGATATCCATTGTTTATTCGCATGTTATTATGATTATTTTTATTGTGTTACTTGCTGGGCAATTGTTGCTCACCCTTGCATAATAATATTGCAGCTAAAGTTGAAAGAACTGCCGAGCCATCCACTAGTAAGGGCAAAGGAAAAGCAAACAAGTAATGAAAACTTGTTATATTTATTTAAAGGATGTTTATGTAATAGAATTAAGTTATGTTTCCGCATTGATGTTTATTTAAGGTTAGATGACCTGGGATTTATTTGTTAAAGATGTTGTAACCCTTTAATGGGAGATTTCTATTTTAATTAAGAGTTTTCATTTATATTTGAATGGGTAGTTAGATATGATGTGGTGTATTTGGATAGTGAACACCAAATCCTGAGGAAACGAAGTACCCGGATTTTGGGGTGTCACATAGAGTTTAGCCAAAGGTTGAGCCATGTAAGCCTAGGTTTGAGCCAAGCTTGGAAAGTCTAAGACTTGGTCAACATGCTAGCTAAATGAGGATGAAATAAAGATGAAATGGAGATAAAATGAAATCCAAATGAGGACCAAATGGGGGGAGGTAATCGGCCATTAAGGCCAAGGGGTAAGAAGGATGAGCAAGTAAGCCATTAAATGCTAAGCAAGAAAGTCTTGTGGTGATGATGATAACCCAACCTTGATTAGCTTAATTGATGATTGGTTAAGTTAGTTGAGGGTTAGTTAGTAAGGATTTGGAGAGTTGAGAGGAATGACTAGGGAAGACCTTAGTTAGGTGACCAAGTTAAAAGACTAAGCAAAGTATGTTTTATCTATACAAACTAAAGTCATTATCCATTCATTTCTCTTCATTTCACTAAGTAAAACAATTGAGAGAGAAAAGAAAGCAAGAGAGAAATAGAGAGAGAGAGAGAGGGAAGCACGACTAGAATAAGAGGAAGAAGGAAGAACAAACTTTGATCATCCAAGTTAAGCTAAGTAAAGAGTAAGAAGGAAGAACATCAAGAGGTAACCATGAAACCCTAGCTTCATCCATCTTTTTCTTTAAGCTTTTATTATGCTTTGTTGGTGGTTGTTGTTTTTGTTTGTGATGGATCATGAAGGATCCTGGAGATATAAGGTAGTGGTTATAGTGTTTATACTTGTGAACTACCGGTAAATAACATGCAAAGTGGAACAAAAATAAAAAAGATAAACCCAAGCATAAAGGATGAACAATGGACTAATAGTAGACTGTTTTGAAACCAATTTTTATAGTGCTCTAAAATTAAAAATTTAGTTCCGGGGTGATGGGTTATGCTCTTGTGAGTTATGAACACCACCCAATTGGAATGAGGGTAAAAGTCATTGTAACGAAGTCATGGCGGATTTTCTAATAAAACTAGTTTTAAAAACTGAAAAACCTAGTGTGTGTACTGACTTTCGAGTCATTTTTATGGGCAGTTTAATTTTTTAGAAAAATCTGTTTTTCTAGGGATTGTGTAGTACGTAGAACAAGGAAGCCATAGACTTAAGAACGAACTCATTCTGACTTCGGATGAGTGAGTTATGAAGCTTGGAAATAGGTGCGTCAAATCTGCTTAAACTAAAAACTAGTCAACGAAGGATTTTCGAGCTACTATTTTGGCTTGATAATGAGTTTGGAAAAATTTTCCACTTAGGGGGATTTGTAGAGAATGTTACGAGTAAGAAAATGGCTCAAGAACGAACTCATTCTGATGTCGGATGAGTAAGTTATGACGTTCGAAAATAGGTGCGTCAAAACTGTAAATGCTGAAAAATAGCACTGAAATTAGGATGAAAGGGTGACTTTTGGGTAACTATTTTAGCTAGTTAGAGTTGCTGAAAAATTATGATTTTTTGAAGTTTTGTAGAGTGCAATCCCAGTAAGCCATAACCTCAAGAACGGACTCATTTCGACTTAGAATGAGCGAGTTATGAGGCTCGGAAGTAGGCATGTCAAAGTTAAAAATCAGTGCAATGCTAAGCACTGCCTAGGTAGCGCTGTGACAACCCGAATTTCAGTAGTTATTAAATAATAATTTAATAAATAAAATTCTTATTATGAGAGTTGTCGGATTCGAATAAATATATATGTGTGTTATATATTTTGAAATATGTGATTTGGTGTGAAGAGATTAAGTGTGAATATAGAAGAGAAATATATTTTTATATATTAGAAAAATGAGGTTTAATGGTTAATTAAACTATTGAAGAAAGTAAATGAAATTATTGCGAAAAGGAAATTAACTGAATATTATTAGTTAATTTAATTATGTTGAAAATTATATTATAAAATAATTTGATTATTATGCCTTGTTGGCAATAGAATTGTTATGAATTAAATTTCATAAATAATGAGAGTAATTCACTTAATTAAAGTAGTGAATTAATATAAATATATAATTATTTTAATAAAATGAGAAAGCAATGTGTTACGTATAAATATAATATGTTAATGTAATACGATTGTGAATTTCGTAAATAGTTAAAATATTTATCGAATAAAATAAATATTTTAGTTGAAATATTTACTGAATAAAATAAATATTTGATGAAATTATTGTGGAATAATTTAGTTAAGTGTGTTAATATTAAGTAAATTGATGATAAACATGGCCTTGAGTTATAATTGTTGCGTATTTTATTACGCAAGGGTAATGGTAATATTTTAATTTAATTAAATAATTAAATTAGAGTATTAATGATTTATTAAATAAATTGTAATTATGGATGGCTAAATAGAAATTATAATTTTATTAGTAAGATTTAATTGGATTTATTAATAAAATAAGTTTAATTAAATTTAAGTGTGACAAGATATCATATAATAAGAAGATTATTAAAATAAATTAGAATAGAGTTTTAAATTGGTTTAGCCAAACGTGGCCTAGACTCTCTACATTTCATAACAGATGAGGCCTTTGGTTTTCCATAACTGAAAGCCAAACTAGAGTAACGGGCATACTCCTCAAGAGTCAGTGTAAGCTCCAATGATCCGAACCAAAATACATGACAATCTGGAATCCAGTGGGATATCATAGCCTCAACAAATCCCTCCGGCACCTGAAATGATAAAAACGACATCGAATGCCTCAAAAGTCTACCAACTGTCGACCAATCCTCAGCAGGCAAATCATCGAACCAGTGCCTCAACCTAGAGGCTGTACTACCAGTGGAGTAATGATCTAAACGAGTAACCGAAGAGGAAGCCATCTGTAAAATCGGTATCAAAAGACTACACGGGGGTCAATTTTATGCATTTCATATAATAAACATACATCGTGACAAATAAAATAGATGATCATCCACATATCTAAAACTGCGAATCATACATAAATATTTACATCATTTCCTTTATACAATGTATGAAAACGAACAAATAAAATGTACAGGGAAAAAGGGGCACAGACGCCCAATATCTAATATAAATCTGCTAAATGAAATCTACATCATCTATGAAGGCAATATTATCATCGAACCGACCAACTCGGGCTAAGTCATCCTGGCTCGGTGTATCTGGGTCAAAGTTCAAATCAGGGTAGTAAAAGGACGGGACCCCTCCCTCTAGAATATCAGCAGCACCTGGGCCGGATGATGAACCAGTGCCTAGGCCAGCAGGATCACATGTGTAAGCCTCCGTTGGATCCTTGCCCATCTGGCGGATGAAAAAGCACAACTGATCCACCTGGTGAGTCAAGTTAGCAATCTGGGAGTGATGTGTAGGCTCGTGAATGCACGTCATCCAGTCAAACATCACTACTGACCCTGGCACAAGATCCCTCGGTAAATGGGTAGCTCGGGTCTGAGCACCAATGGTCCGAGGCCTCCACCAAATAGCGAAATCCTTTGAGCCGGTGGGACCATCCGACAGTAGAAATCCATCCGCGCCGACCAGGGGAATCTCCACAATCTGGGCATCAACAGGCCATGATCTCTGGGGAGGAGGATGGAAAGGGATGCGGATCTCCCCTGAAACACACCGGAATGCCCACTCCCTAAAATAAAGCTCCCAACCTCCAAGTGTCAATAGGGGAACACGACAAGTGGACAATGCAAACTCTGATCCAGTCGGAAAGTCACCCTCAAAACCCACGACCAGATGCTCAGAGGTATACGGGACCCAAATTACGTCAGTGGCAGTAAGCAGCTCAAGCTGGAGTAAACAATGAGTAAAATTGTCAAAAACAGGTACCTCCTCTATGGTGGTGTGATGCCATCGGCGACCCCAGGGATATGTATCCAAACCCAAGGTAGTGACTGGGCGAAGGCACGAAAATCTCTCAGAAGCCAAAAACTAAAAAAGAACGACAACAACTACGTCAATCAAAATGACAAAAGCAGAAAGAATTACTAAAATTAAAAAGGAAGGGAGGCTTACCAAGAGAAAAGGGAAGAAGCCCAACCAAGCATCAGTTTGTCCCTCCGAGCGGAGGCGCATACCCTGGAGGAAGTAGGCAAAAGTAAACGACCCCCAGAAGTAAACGACCCCCAGTCATACTCCTCGATACGATCTACATCTCGAAGGGCGCCCACTATGCTAAAATGAATGGTGGAGGAATAGCAAGAAGAGACGACGGAGAAGCCGATCGCGTTGGATGGGATCCGTAGAGAATGGCTCAGATAAAGCTCCTCTGATAGCATCAATCGCCAAGGCTCTAGAACAGATACTACGGGCCTTAAAGACACTGTCACGGGGAGAAAATCCCAACAATGTACGAACAACAGTAGGAGATATAGTGGGCTCCAAGGGAACCCGATGCCCAAAAAACTCTATGCCAGTAATGTACTGCCAATCCCAAGGTGTCATCATCACCTCGCAATCCAATAGATGAAGAGACTGGGTGTGATGAAACCATCTCTCTGACAAAGCGCGAAGGTAACCCCAAGGACAACGTTGGGGTGCTATAGTGAAGAAATGCTTGAAACCCCAAGAATGTACTCGAGCTCTGTAATGATCATGGAGGGTCTCATGAGGGAGTAGACGCTAACCAGTTACCCCGAGGCTGTGTCTCCTCCGGGACCTGCAATGCTAGAATTTTAAAACAACTACGACAAGAAACCAAAAAGGCTCAAGGGCTTCGTAAATATATACCTCATTAACGCACAGGTACGCTGATGAGTGATGACTCAGATCGAGTCCCAAGAGATCTGGAATGGCCATGTGAGCACTAGGAAGGGAGTGATTGCGCACAGATGGGACAGCCTCGTTAACACCCGAAAGATCCTCCTCCAAGCAGCATCATCAGCTCGATCTGAAGCGATTGGGCAAATACAGGCCTCCGCCAGGCGTCAAGGTTATCTAGTAACGCGAGGAGATAGGGTGGTAAACGCCTTATGCCGATGAACCCCTGAAAATGCCCGGTGGGACGAAGAACTACCTGGATCCATAAACTAAGGAAAGATCAACCTTCTCGATATAAGGTACGCCCTGCCTAATTTTATATTAAATATTAAAATGCATTTGAATATGGCATCATGCATGTTCTGCACAAGCGTTGGGGGGAATCCTACAACTCAATCTCTAACTGCCTAGCTTAGTCATCTAGCTCCCAAAAAATTTTGGCAAAACCTCCCCTAAAAATATAGACTACCCGCAAGCAAAGGTATGCATGCATGACCATCTTATCGGTCCCCAAGGCACAACACAAGAAACAGGCATAATACATAATTTTTATATTTTAATATAAATCAACTGATGAGTAGGTTTTAACCTACGAGTTTGATACGTCTTTGGCTTAATTCTTTACAGTCTTTAAGTGTTTTTAGTATCTTTTTATTTGTTTTTGCATTGCTTTTGTAGGTTGAGGTTGGTTGCAGGTTAGAAGAAGATAAAGTAGCTGGGTGCAGGGCAACCTCGCCGCGGCGAGAAGTCATGGTCTAATTTTCTCGCCGGGGCGAGACCTCGCCGGGGTGAGGAGTTTTATGAAGAGTTTCTCGCCGGGGCGAGAATGCGGCTGAGTGAATTTAAAAGATTTGTCAGCATTTCGTTATTTGAAAAGGTTGAAGCTAACAAGGATTCTATCTACCATTCTGATGAGGATTTTATGAGGATATAAATAAGAGATAACACATTGGATAAGAGAGAGAGAAAAAGATTGAATTTTCAGAGCTGAACAAGGAGATTGAAGATCAAGTCAAGCATCGTGAGGAATTCAGATTGTAGGACTAGAGATTACATTTAGTTTTCTTTTAATCTTTTATCTCTGATTTGTAATTAATTATGATGACTTATTTTGGATTTTTAGTTTTTATTGTCAGTATGAACTAAACCTTTAATTAAGGCTACAATTGAACCAGTTACATTTATGAATTAATTATCTATTTAATTCCAGTTATTCAATCAGTTTGAGTTGTCTATCTTATTTTATGCTTATTGATTAAATTGTTTGGCCGACAATTAGCGGAATATTCTAGGTGAATTCGGGAGATGCAATCTAGGGTTGGAACTGGATGAGACAGTATGTATTCTTAATTATTTGCATATGTTGAATAATTAGGATTGTGAAGTGAATAGGGATATCTCTTTACTGCATGTAACAACTGGAGATTGAAGCTTGATGAATTTAATCCTTTAGTTTTGCATAGGAATATCGCAAAGTTAATTGGATTAGATAGATTTATTTGATCACTTAGAAAAGGGCTTATAATATAATTGAATTTCTGTTAACAACTCCATTGAAGTGAATAATTGGAATGTGTAGATAGATTGGTTTATGACATATAATTGGGGATATTGTAGTCTTAATCTTTTTAAATCTGAATTTCAACCTTTGTGATTATTGTCAGTGCTAGTGTTAATTTAATTAGTTTCAATCAATATTTAAATTGTGATTGTTTAACAGAATAGCCATAATCTAAATTGACAGTTGGAGATATTGAGCATAATAATTCATGTGGGTTCGACACTCGTTCTTATCACTTTATAACTTGTTGATCGTGTATACTTGCACGTAATTGTTGATTGTGAAATCGGGCAACAAGTTTTTGGCGCCGTAGCCGGGGAATTATTTGTGTTTATAATTTTCAATATCAGTTTAATTAAGTCTGTTCTAATTAAGCAAACTTATTTTTTCTTTTGTTTTTGTTTCAGGTGTCTTTTGATTCGTTTATGCAAATGCGATCAAAACAACCAGAACTCGTGCAGTGTGAGGATCATCTTGAGAAAAAGCTACGTCAGTTAAGAAAATTCTATCGGGAAACAATTGAGAAAGAGAATATGGCTAACGAAGAACAGAAATCATTAAGGGATTATGCTATGCCTAAGATAGACGAGATCAAATCAAGCATCACGAGACCAGTTATCACCGCTAATTCCTTCGAGATCAAGCCAGGAACAATTCATATGCTTCAGAATGCGGTACAGTTTGGGGGATTAGCTAACGACGATCCGAATGAACACTTGGTTAGCTTTTTAGAGATCTGTGATACATTCAAATATCCCAATGTGACAGATGATGCAGTGAGATTACGTCTGTTTCCGTTCACACTAAGAGATAAAGCAAAGAGTTGGTTGCATTCACTTCCGCTAGGATCCATCACAACTTGGGATGATCTAGCTCAGAAATTCCTAGCGAAATTCTTCCCGCCAGCTAAGTCGGCTAAGTTGAGAAACGAGATTTCTACATTTGGGCAACAGCATGGAGAGTCACTATACGAGGCTTGGGAAAGGTTCAAGGAGTTATGGAGAAAATGTCCACATCATAGGCTACCCAAGTGGCTACAAGTTCAGACATTCTACAATGGGTTGAATAGTGACACTCGAACATGTATTGATGCAGCTGCGGGAGGAACATTTATGGATAAAAATTTTGAGGAAGCTTTCACTTTGTTGAGACTATGGCTGCAAATAACTATCAATGGCCGACTTCCAGAATGAATCAACAAAAGGTAGATAGAGTATTAGAAGTAGATACGGTCACGGCACTAACAGCTCAGATGGCAGCCATGTCTAAGAAGATTGAAGCTTTGGCATAATCGAAAGTCCAGCAAGTAGCCTATGTGTGTGAGCTATGTGCAGGTGCACATCCGACGGAGTATTGTGCAATTAATCCGGAATCGATACAGTATTTGGGGAGATATAACAGACCGCAACAGCCATATCAGAATGCTTATAATCCGGGGTGGAAGAATCATCCGGGTTTCTCTTGGAGCAATAACACTCAGACTCAAAATCCAGCTCCAAGATCACAGAATCCCCAGCTTTTCAGAACCAAGCTCCACAACATGCAGAAAGAAAATCGAGTTTAGAAGAATCGTTGGCAAGATTCATCACAGCGTCTGAGAAAAGAATGAATGATCAAGATAAGTTGTTAACTCAGGTAGATTTGAATGTGAAAAGCCAGGCAGTGTTAATTAGGAACTTGGAAAATCAACTGGGACAGTTGGCTCACGTCTTGAACAATCGACCATAAGGAGCACTTCCAAGCGATACAGAGGTTAACCCAAGAACGGATGGAAAAGAACATTGCAAGGCTATCACCTTAAGGAGTGGAAAAGAGCTTCCTGATACGGTTAAAGGAAATTCTACCCCAGAAACAGTTGTGGAGAATGAAAATGAGGTAACCCCGGCGAAAAGTAAGACGAACGAACCAGAAAAGGTGAAGGATGCAGGTTCGGAGGCAAAGTCAACAGAACGGAAGCCAGATAGTGTAGTGCCTCCCGTACCATTCCCTTAAAGATTGCAGAAAGCTAAGTTAGATAAGCAATTCTCTAGATTCTTAGATGTTTTCAAGAAACTGCCCATTAACATACCATTTGCAGAAGCCCTGGAACAGATGCCCAGTTATGCAAAATTCATGAAGGAGGTGTTGCCAAAGAAGAGAAAATTGGGAGAATTCGAGATGCTGGCATTAACTGAGGAATGCAGTGCAATTTTGCAGAATAAATTGCCACCCAAACTAAAGGATCCAGGAAGCTTCAATATTCCATGTGTAATTGGTAACCAGTTCTCTGGAAGGGCATTGTGTGACTTAGGAGCTAGCATCAATTTAATGTCGTTATCAGTTTACACTCAGCTTGGGCTAAAGGCACCAAAACCGATAAACATCAGCTTTCAGTTGGCAGACAGGTCAGTGACATATCCGAGGGGTATTGTGGAAGATATCTTGGTTAAGGTTGATAAATTCATCTTCCCGGCTGACTTCGTCATTTTGGATTACGAAGAGGATAAAGAAATCCCCATCATATTAGGTCGTCCATTCTTAGCAACAGGGAGAACGTTGATAGATGTACAAAACGGTGAATTGACAATGAGAGTTTAAGATCAGGAAGTCACCTTTAGCGTGTTTAAATCGATAAAATTCCCTGAGGAAGGCGAGGAATGCTTACGAATAGACCTGCTAGATGAAATCGTGAATGAGTGAACCAGTGTAAGTTATTATGAAGATACATTAGAAGCTGCTCTAGTTGGGATAGACACTCTTGATGATTTTGATGAGTGGGATTATGTCAAGGTTTTAGATGCATTACCTATTTCTCAGAAATTCAGCAGGCAATTTGATACACTTGACCGGCCAAAAGAAGGGGAAAAGAGGTCCAAACCGTTAGTGGAAGAACCACCTATGCTTGAACTCAAACCACTTCCATCTCATCTAAGGTATGCTTACTTGGGAGACTCTGACACGCTACCAGTAATAGTTTCTGCTCATTTGAATGAATCTCAAGAAGAAAAACTATTAAGGGTTTTGCGTGAGTATAAAACAGCAATTGGGTGGACAATAGCAGACATCAAGGGAATCAGTCCGTCATTTTGCATGCACAAAATTCTGCTTGAAGAAGGAGGAAAACTGGTTATTGAGCAACAAAGAAGATTGAATCCGATCATGAAGGACGTAGTGAAGAAGGAAATCATTAAGTGGTTAGATGTCGGTATTATCTATCCGATTTCAGACAGTTCTTGGGTAAGTCCTGTACAGTGTGTGCCTAAAAAGGGGGAATGACAGTGGTTGAAAACGAAAATAATGAACTCATTCCTACAAGAACAGTTACAGGTTGGTGAGTGTGTATGGATTACCGCAAGTTGAAGAAAGCGACGCGCAAGGATCACTTTCCACTGCCATTTATTGATCAGATGTTGGATAGGTTCTCCGGTCATCAGTTTTACTGCCTTCTTGACGGATACTCAGGTTATAACCAGATAGTAATAGCTCCGGAGGACCAAGAGAAAATGACTTTTACATGCCCTTATGGAACGTTTGCATTCCGGAGAATGTCTTTCGGGTTATGTAATGCACCGGCTACATTTCAGCGATGTATGATGGCTATTTTCTAGGATATGGTTGAGCAGAATTTGGAGGTATTCATGGATGATTTTTCTGTATTCGGTGATAGTTTTGATCTGTGTCTTAGTAATCTCATCTTAGTGTTGAAGCATTGTGTGGAGACAAATCTGGTGCTTAACTAGGAAAAATGCCACTTTATGGTGCAAGAAGGGATTATTCTGGGGCACAAGGTTCTGAAGTAGGTTTAGAGGTGGATAGAGCAAAGATCGAAACCATTCAAAAGCTACCTCCACCGACATCTGTAAGAGGCATTAGAAGTTTTCTCGGACATGCAGGATTCTACCGTCGATTCATCTAGGACTTCTTAAAAATTTCAAAACCATTGTGTTCACTCCTTGAGAAAGATGTTCCCTTCAAGATGGATCAATCTTGCATCGAAGCCTTTGAAGTGCTGAAAAAGAAGTTAGTCACAGCCCTGATCATAGTTGCTCCCGATTGGACTTTACCTTTTGAGTTGATGTGTGACGCAAGTGATTATGCAGTGGGAGATGTGTTGGGACAGCGAAGGGATAAGATTTTTCACACCATTTATTACTCAAGTAAGACACTCACTGATGCACAATTGAATTACACCACTACAGAAAAAGAGTTACTTATAGTAGTATTTACCTTTGATAAATTTCGAGCATATCTGATCGGAACCAAGGTGATAGTCTATACTGATCATGCAGCCATTAAATACTTAATTGCAAAGAAGGATGCCAAACCAAGGTTGATTTGATGGGTCCTCCTGTTGCAAGAATTTGACTTAGAAATTCGAGATAGAAAAGGTATGGATAATCAGGTGGCTGATCATCTTTCGAGGTTAGAGAATGCTGACATTCAGAAAAAGGATGAAGTGGTAATTAATGAGTCGTTTCTGGATGAGCAGTTGTTTCGTATCACCACCGAAGTGCCTTGGTATGCTGATTACGTGAACTATCTAGTCAGTAACGTACTTCCACAAGATTTCACTTCTCAACAAAGAAAGAAATTCTCCATGATATCAAGCAGTACCTCTGGGATGAACCATTTCTCTTCAAAACTTGTGCAGATCAAATGATACGACGTTGTGTGCCTCAGGAAGAAATGGAGAGCATATTGACTCGTTGCCATTCGTCAGAGTATGGAGGACATTATGGGGGAGAAAGAACTTCAGCAAAAGTGCTGCAATCAGGGTTTTTCTGGCCTTCGTTGTTCAAAGATGCCCACCTTTTTGTTCTAAAGTGCGATAGATGTCAAAGGGTTGGCAACATTTCGAAACGGCATGAAATGCCTCTCAACACTATCCTTAAAGTTGAACTCTTCGACATATGGGGTATTGACTTTATGGGGCCATTTCCGTCGTCATTCAACAATCAATACATACTTTTGGCTGTGGATTATGTATCAAAATGGGTTGAAGCATCTGCATTACCCACAAATGATGCCAAAGTGGTTCTACGGTTCTTGCAGAAAAATATTTTTACTCGATTCGGTACACCAAGAGCCATAATCAGTGACGAAGGTACCCATTTTTGCAATAAGCAGTTCACCAAGTTGTTAGCTAAATATGGAGTCAAACACAGGATTGCTACGGCTTATCATCCCCAAACGAATGGCCAAGCGGAGGTGTCGAATCGTGAAGTTAAGAAAATTCTGGAGAAAGTGGTGAACCCATCTCGTAAGGATTGGGCGATGAAATTAGACGATGCTTTATAGGCGTATCGCACGGCCTATAAGAATCCCATTGGAATGTCACCGTATCGCATGGTTTACAGAAAAGCGTGTCATTTACCGGTCGAACTTGAACACAATGCATATTGGGCAATTCAGAAATTGAATTTTGATCTCCAAGCATCGGGCGAGAAAAGGTTACTTCAATTGAATGAGATGGAGGAGTTTCGTCACCAAGCCTATGAAAACGTTAAGTTGTATAAAGAAAAAGTCAAGAGGTGGCATGACAAATGGATAGTTGATCGGAAATTCGAACCGGGACAGGCAGTATTGTTGTTCAACTCCAGATTGCGGTTATTTCCTGGAAAGTTGAAGTCTAGATGGTCAGGTCCTTTCATTGTCACTGCTGTAGCCCCCCACGGAGCAATCGACGTCGAAGAACCAAACTCAAAGCGCAGTTTCAAGGTCAATGGTCAGCGACTCAAACATTATTGGGGAGGCGATGTGGATCGACAAGCATCAGTGATTTATCTCTCTTCCCTCGATCAAACTGATGCTTAATACCGCAGAGAAAGTTGGGCTGACGACTATAAACCAAGCGCTCGATAGTAGGCAACCCAATCATGTTACTTTGTTGCTTTAATAGATTTAGTGTAGTTAGTAATTTTGTTCTAGTTAGTAGAAGTAGTAGTTCAAATTGTTCATGTTTTGAAATATCTCTCAAATCTCTCGTGATTAGACTCATTTATGTTGTTATTCTGTGGAACAGGGGCAAAGACTTGGGGAATGCATTAGAAGAAGAGACATGATAGTGGGATGGTACCAATTGAAGAAAGGGGGAACAAAGCAAAAATCTCAGAAAAGAGGTTTCTCGCCCCGGCGAGAAAAATACACTAGGGATTCTCGCCCCGGCGAGAACCTCTCTGCCAAAACCCGCTCCAGGGTGAAAATTTCTCGCCCCAGCCCATTCTCGCCCCGACGAGATGTTCAGGTATAAACTTCTCGCCCCGGCGAGGATCGCGGAAATCTAATTTTAAAACCCGATCCCAATTCAGTTTCTTTGAATCCTAAACCCATTTCTACCTCTCCTATACCGAACCAACCTTCTCCTCTCTAATTTCTCTTCTAAATTCATCCCTTATCCTATCCACACTTGGATTCCTTCTTAAACACATCAAACTCCTCTCCAAAATCAAAATCCTAAAACGGCTCTAAGTCCATCTCCCGTTCAAAAGAGGAATACTCTGTTTTCCATGCACAATCTACATAAGCTATCTCTTTGCAGGAACGAGTCCTAAGGTTTGTTCCTAATTGAAGAAGCAAGTTAACCAATTCAACCACTCAAACTCCACAAAATCTGTCAGGTATCCTACATTGGGTTTGAGTCAAGTTCATCTGGAATTGATATTGGGCAGTTTGAATCCATGCTATACTCTTGCGTTTTGATTTCTGTTGAATTTTGGTTGGATTGTCTGGGTCTCAAATTGTTTTTGTGTCTTCACTTGTGCAAAGTTTAGTTGGAAATTAGTAGTGTTTGAGTTTGGGGGATTTGCATAGCAGAATTATGGGGTGTTTGTCTTGTTGTTTCGGAATCTACGATTGGGTTTGATTGTTCAGTGGTTAGTAATGGCTCCTAAAAGGCATCGAGGTGAGGGTTCATCTTCAACACCATCCAAGCAATTTGATAGAAGGAAATTCGTCAGTGCTGAGGCCGCTGACAGATATGATTCGTACACATCGGGTAAAGCTCTAACTCCCGAGCGCGGTCTCACACCTGACGAAGTGGTAGATGGTGAGATGATGCTACAGATAATTGAGAGGGGATGGGAGACATTCACCGCACATCCAGAACCTGCATGTATAGCCATTGTCAAAGAATTCTATGCCAATGCAGAAGACGTGGCTTCATGCGAGGTTACAATCGGGGGTAAGAAAGTTTCATTCAGAGCTTAGACAATCAATGAATATTATAACTTGCGGCCTGATATACGTTGTAGATACACTCAATTTCTTGTGGAGGGACCGAATTTGGAGAAGGTGGTTACTGACTTGTGTAAACCGGGGACGACTTGGATATCCAGAGGGCCACGTGTAGCAATTTCATTCCATAGTAAGGATTTGAGTCGTTATGGTAAGGTTTGGTATATTTTCCTCTCCGCTAAGCTGATGTCATCACAGCATGTGAGTGATGTACCCAAGGAGAAAGCTTTGTTATTATATGCTATTGTGACGGGTATTGAGATTAATGTGGGAGAGGTGATTGAGGCGTCGATTCACCGAACATTACGGAGCTTACATAGCCAAGGTGGTTTGCCACACCCTTCTCTGATTTGTGGATTATGTCTTCAAGCGGGTGTTCGTTGGGGAGCTGAGGAAGCTTTGCAGCAACCGTTACTACTGTTGGATCACCGTCTAATTGTGCGATATAAGGAATGGGAAGGAGGTGAGTCGCATCCCCGTGGTTTGGGGTATATCATTCATTCTCCTTCTGAAGATGAGGAGCAGGCAGCTGATGCAGAGGTAGCGGGTCCTTCGGCATCCACCTCTACAGGCAAATCTCAGTTCAGCCTTCAATTTCGTGAATTGTAACGCCTTATCGATTCTCAGCATAAAACCATATTAAGGCAGAATCAACGGTTGGCGGATCGACAGGAACATATGTTCGCTTATCAGCAGAGTTGTACACAAGCGATAGCAAATATGTATTCTAATATGCAACCGTTGATGGATTATGTTCATTTTCCTGAAGCGCAGCCATTGCCAGTTTTTCCACCACCAACCCCAAATGATGATGACGAGTTCGGGCTTACTGCTTGACCTGTCAGGGAAGTCCTATGTTCTTTATTTTCTTTATTTTTTGCACAATGAGGACATTGTATCGTTTGAGTTTGGGGGGGTTTATTTTTATAATTTGCACATATAGTTGCATTTTAGTTTTATTAGTTTCATTTTAGATTGCATTAGTTACCTTTATGAAAAAAAAATCAAAAAACCCAAAAATTTAGTAGCGTAGGATCATATAGTATTGCATTTAGTAGGGGTATTGTAACGAATGCAATTTTTGTGAACGAATAAAAATATTTATTGAGCTTTATAAATATTTTTATTAATTTATTGAGCTAAATAAATAATTTATTAAGTTTTGTGGAATGGGTGTAATGTTAAATGTTATTTGAATGTGATTTGTTATGTTATTCTAATTTAATTTAATAATTAAATTAGATGATGAAAAGGTTTATTTGAATAAATGATTTATTTGAATAAGAGAATTTATTTGGTATTATTGTTATTTGTTAAATGAAATTATTAATTTAGTTAGTAAGGTTTAATTGAATTTATTTAATAATAAGTTCAATTAAATTAGAAGTATGACATTTAAAACTATATGTTATAATGATTTATTAAAATAAATTAGAAAGTGTTTAATTCAGTTTAACCAAACAAAGCCCTATGATCTTTGTTTGGGAATAATGGGTTATTTTATTTGTGTTTTACCAAACAAGGTCTTATAACCTTTAGTTAGAATAATGGGTTATTTTTAAAGTAGTTTGCCAAACAAGCCTTATGGCTTTTTGAATTATGTAACTGATAGATTAATATCAGTATACGTTATTATTTGATTCAATTATCAGTTTTTATTTTTATTCTATCAGTTTTATTTTTTTAAACTACGTAAGAAGAGAAAGAAAAGAACAGAAGAGAAAGAAAAGAACAGAGTTGAGAGAACTCTGTGAATTTGAGAGTTGAGAGAAAAGAGAGAATTGAGAAGAAGAGTTTGGAAATTGAAGGTAGAAATTCTAAAACCCAAGGAGATTAATCAAAGCAATAGAAGGTATAATCCTTTTCTAAAAAGTTCTTCACTATACTTCTCTGTATATGATTTTAAATTTCCTGTATATAAATTTTATGCTAAATACATGAATTACTTGGTTATAATTGTTAGTAAGCATGTAATAGAGATTATGTGATGATTATAAACTAGTTTGAAGAGTTAATTCATTAAAACATGTTTTTGAATTTAGTTTTTAGTTTTTACAGAGTTTATTTCATGAATTGTATATATGTATGAAAATTGATGATTCAATTTGGTTATTAATCGGTGAATTAATAATTGTTTATGATTATATGATGGAAAACAAGAATAATGCAAGAAGAATAGTTTTAATTGGTTGACAAATGAATTTACAGAGTTTAATTTCATGAGAATGGTTAAAACTTGAATATTTGGTTTTAACAGAGAATTTTTTTGATTTAAATTGGTTGTTTATGTGTTAGAATGATTAAAATATTTAGAAAACATGTTGGGTAAATGTTTTGTATCATGTATGATGTCTGGGTATATTTAATTTGTTTACTGGATGGTAGAATTTGGAAAATTTGGCCAAATTTAGTCTTAGTTTTAACTGGTTCGCGAGCTGAGGAAGACAACTGCCGAGTCTCTCGCCCCGGCGAGAGAAATGTGCTGTAAATCTTCGCCCCGGCGAGAAATTTTGTTAAGGAAAAGCTCGCCCCGGCGAGATATTTGTTCAGTAAATCCTCGCCTCGGCGAGGGAACAGTACTGAAATTTTTAAAATTTTTTATTTTCTTTGTGCTTTTACTATGATGTTATAAACAAGTTTAAAACTTATATTAATGTATTAAGTGACTACTGAATTGCCAAGATTGTTGATAAACTAGTATTTGTTGTTTGTGGTATGCTAAATAAGATGTTATAATAAAATGGGATAGAAAGCAAGCCTAGAATGCTTTTACCATCTTATAATTAAATGTATAGGTTGTTTAAGGATCGTGAGATATTTAATTTGTAATCTACGCTTGAGGCAAGTTTTTTATCTCAATTTATTACTTTTACGTTGAGCAAGTTGTTCTTTCCTTTTAACTTGTTAATTTATTCAATGCAAGTTTATTTATATTGAGCAAGCTTATTGACCTTAGCTTATTGATATTCAAGCAAGGTTACTATCATGTTACATACTTAAGCTTTATTCCAAACATTGTTTGTTATTCAAATTTCGAGTATAGTTTCTATTGAACAAACTCTATTGATGAATTAGACTAGTAAACTCTTATTGATTCAGCTAGTCCTTAGTTGATGAGTGATTTCAAAGACATAAAATATTTTCTATACTTGTTCCAAGCCAAGTTCCTTTTGGTACGGATTCAGATGATAAACTGAGATGAACAACCCTAATATAGGGGATTACTTACGCGACAGCGTTAAAATGTTTGTGCACCATACATTGTACAAAGGGCTGATCCCCCTGAGTACGAGATGTTGGTCCATAGTCTATATGACTGTTAAAGGTTACAGTAGAAATATTTGTTAACCTAGGACATAGTTCGAGGTCTTGTGACCCTCAGATATAATTTCTAAATCTTGAAATCTATTTTTCCTTGAATCAAATGTTCTAACGAGCTTTTAGACTTTGATCATTTATTAACTGAGATTCAGAAAACTATTATTCCTCAGTTGAAATCCATTTCAAATAAATATTATTGTTATCGTACTTGTGAGCAATTGTTTGCTCACTCTTGCACTAATCATTGCAGCTAAGCCAGAAAAGCAGGACGAGCCGTCCACGAGTAAAGGCAAGGGCAAGATGCCAAAGTAGCAAGAAATTTATGATCCACTTGATGTTTATTTGGATTAAAGACTTGTTTAATATTATGTTTTATTCCGCATTGATGTATTATGGTTATAATGACCTGGGATTTGATTGTTTAATAGTTTGGTGATGTAACCCATTTTGGGAAGATGTTTCATTAAGTTTATTTAATTGTCATTTCATTGGGTAGTTAGTTTTGAATGTATGTTATAGTGAACACCAAATCAGTGGGAATTAAGTACCTGGATTTGGGGGTGTCACAGGTTGGTATCAGAGCTCTAGGTTATGAACCTTTAGGTGGGGAAAACCTTAGGGTAGTAGCCTTTTAGAAGATAGAGAATATAGAGGTGACACACTCTTATCGAGTTCTAAGGAATGAATTACGGAAATTCATAAAAGATAATAAAATGATTATGTGCTATGTGCTTATTTGATAATAAACTTATGTGCTCGCGAGTATTATCGATTAGTAATTAAAACTTAAAATTTTGTTGTCAAGATGACTGATAGAGGAGAGCCCAGCCAGGCTAGGGAGGAGGAGCCCCGAGATATTCACGTAGTTCATGAGCAGCTAGTGCAGAGGGAGCCATCCCCATTGATTGCAGTTACAGGTCATGAGTATGAGCATGCGACTGATTTTGAGGAGGACCATGAGGAGGATCCTGAGGAGTACCCTGAGGAGGTCGAGGAGGAGGAGGGAGATCCTGAGGGGATATCACTATCTTCCTTAGGTGTTCAGATGTACGAGCAGGTGTATAATCGCAACATAGAGTTGCAGGACAGAGTGGAGGAGTTAAAGAGGCAGCTGGCGGAGCGACAGACTGCCTTGGAGCAGAAGAGCAGTGAGATTGAGGAGCTCGATATACGTCTTGGAGACGTGGAGTGGAAGCTGGTTCATGTAGAGAGTGAGAAGGAGGAGTTAGAAGAACAGGTTGTGGTGCGTTAAGCCGCTCTGGAGCAGAAGGATGCTGAAATCCAAGACCTTTCATCACGTCTTGCAGAGGCTGAGTAGAGGCTAGCACAGTCTGAGTATCGACAAGGACAGCTGATAGCCAGAAATGAAATTGTACGAGATGAGTTGAAAGAGGAGTCAGCTAAGCGGGAGAGAGCTGAGACTGCTTGGTTGAGGGAGACTAACTGCGCAGATCGTGTTGAATGTGAGGTGCGGTCAAAGAAGGCCAAGATTGATGAGATGGAGTATATTTTTCACACCACGGTAGATAGAGCTCAGGATCGAGTTCATCGTCATCCAGATATGGTGGATCGAAGGATGGTGACTCGTATTATGGAGCAGGAATGCAAGGAAGCTGTGCGCCGTGGGATGTCATCATAGATTATGATTAGTTATGTTATTATGAAAATTTATGAGTTAATAAGTTGTAAATCCCAGTCTTATATAATGGGATAGAATAATGATGTAATCCTGGAACTTTATGATTTCAAGATAGATGATTTGATGTAAATAACTATGATGTTATCCATATTATGTTTTGAAGCAGTTAATGAATAAAATGCGAAAGTTTATCAAATGTGATGTGTGTTAAGTATTGTTTATAAATGTTTAAGTTAAGACTTAAATGTTTAAGTAATTGAGCAATAGTCTAATAACGAGAATTCTTAACAGTAAAATGCCGCCAAGAAGATAACCAACCCGTCAACAGACCCCTGAGGGATCTACCAATAACAACGAAGAAGCCAACGCTAATCCAATGCAGCAGCTGGTGAATCTGCTAACGGGGGCATTTGTTAATCAACCCCAAGCTCAGGCTACGACCATTAAAGACTTCAAAGCAGTTGGACCTCCGGAGTTTCACGGTTCCATGAATCCGATTGAAGCACAGACTTGGGTCATGGAGATGGAGAAAGTATTCGATGTCGCCAGGGTCAGTGAGAACCAGAAGACGGCATTTGCAACCTTTATGCTGAAATCAGAAGCCAGCTACTGGTGGCAGGCGAACAAGACTCGAGGTGGCCAAGGGATTATTCCGTGGGAACGATTTAAGGAAATATTTTTCGAGACCTATTTCCCAACAAGTGCTCAGAATCAGATGGAGGTGCAGTTTCTAGAGCTGAAGTAAGGTACCATGACGGTACCTGAATATGCTGCAAAGTTCAATGAGCTGGCGAGGTTTGCGCCATATCAGGTCAACACGGATGAGCGAAAGGCTAGGAGATTTGAGCAGGGATTGAAGCCCTGGATATATAGTCGAGTTTCGTTATTTCAACTGAACTCATTTGCGGCAGTGTTAGAAAAGGCAATTATCGCTGAAGGAGGCAGTGATACTCTGTCCAAGTACAATCAGGAGCAGAAGAAAAAGAAGAATGAGAATGAAAACAAGGCAAGTGGTAGCCATGGGGGCAGTAGCCAGAAAAGGAAATGGAATGATAGTAACTCTGCTGGAAGTCAGCAGGGTAATCAGAAGAAGAAGATGGAGGTGTGCAACAACTGTGGAAAGAGCCATATGGGTGCTTGTTTGAAGGGTAAGAGGGTATGCTTCAACTGTGGACAAGAGGGTCATATTTCACCAAATTGCCCTAATCCGAAGAAAGGAGCATGTTTCATCTGCGGGTCGAAGGATCACTTTGCCCGAGACTGCCCTAAGAAAGCAACGACAGGTGGAGCCAGTGTAGGAAAAGGAAACAGCGGTGGAGGCAACCTTACTATCACAGGACCGGCACAACCCAATCGACCTACCGCTCGAACATTCAACATGACGGTGCAGGATGCTGTGCAGTCAAAGGATGTAGTGTCAGGTATCATTCCAGTCAATAATGTTAATGCTAATGTATTGTTTGACTCGAGTGCTACTTGCTCATTTATATCCGATGATTTTGCTAAGAAATTAGAGTTACCTCAGGAAGAATTAGATTACCCCATGAGTATAGAAATTGTGAATATGGAAGTGATTCCTGTTAAGTTTGTCCACAAGAACTGTCAGGTAGATATTAAGGGTCATATGATGACAGTAAACTTGATCCCAATTCGTCTTGGGGAGTTTGATGTCATTCTGGGAATGGATTGGTTGTTCAACCATGGGGCAGTTATTGACTGTCAAAAGAAGTGTGTGAACCTTATGACTCCGTCAAAGGTAGTGTTTTATGGCAGCAAGTCGCCTAGACAAACAAGTTGTCTGAAAAATGATGCAGGCCAGAAGGATGTTAAGACAAGGATGTGTAGGGTATCTAGCCTACATAGTTGATACCCGAAAGGTGGGTGCAAAACTGGAGGAGATACCAGTAGTTAGGAATTTTGCGGACGTGTTTCCTGATGATTTGCCAGGATTACCGCCAGATAGGGAAATTGAGTTTGTGATTGATTTAGCACCAGGTACAGCCCCTATATCAAAAGCCCCATATAGAATGGCTCCGGTAGAGATGAAGGAGTTAATGGTGCAATTGCAAGAGTTACTGGATAAAAAGTATATCCAACCGAGCGTTTCGCCGTGGGGAGCGCCGGTATTGTTTGTTAAGAAGAAGGATGGGTCCATGCGTCTTTGCATTGATTATAGAGAGTTGAACAAGGTCACGATTAAAAATAAGTATCCGTTGCCAAGAATCGATGACCTGTTTGACCAACTGAAGGGAGCGCGATATTTTTCAAAGATAGATTTACGAAGTGGGTACCATTAGTTGAAGGTGAGAAAAGAAGACATACCAAAGACGGCATTTCGAACTAGATATAGTCACTATGAGTTTTTGGTTATGTCATTTGGTTTAACGAATGCGCCTGCAGCATTCATGGACTTAATGAATAGGGTGTTCAAACCATTTCTGAATAAGTTTGTAGTGGTGTTTATAGACGACATTCTGGTCTACTCCAAAACTCAAGAAGAACACGTGGAGCATTTGAGGGTGACATTGGAGGCGTTAAGGAAGGAGAAATTGTATGCAAAATTTTCAAAGTGCAAATTTTGGTTGGAGCGTGTTCAATTTCTTGGACATATGATCGACAAAGACGGGATTTCGGTGGATCCAGCGAAAGTGGAAGTTGTCATGAACTGGGATCAGCCGAAGACACCGTTGGAAGTGAGGAGTTTCCTAGGTTTAGCAGGATACTACAGGCGTTTTATACAAGATTTCTCCAGGATCGCCACTCCGTTGACGAATTTAACAAGGAACTTAGTGAAGTTTGTGTGGACGGAGAAGTGCGAAGAAAGTTTCCAAGAACTCAAGAAGAGACTAAGTTCGGCACCTGTGTTGTATTTACCAGATAATACAAGAAATTTTGTGGTGTATAGCGACGCATCGCATAAAGGACTTGGTTGTGTGTTGATGCAGAATGGTAAGGTTATTGCATATGCATCGCGCCAACTAAAAGACTATGAAAAAGGGTATCCGACCCATGATTTGGAGTTAGCAGCTGTGGTGTTTGCTTTGAAAATCTGGAGGCACTATCTCTATGGGGAGAAGTGTGAAATATATACAGACCATAAAAGTCTGAAGTATATTTTTACACAGAAGGATTTGAATATGTGGCAGAGAAGATGGATAGAATTGATCAAAGACTATAACTGTGAAATTTTATACCATCCGGGAAAGGCTAATGTGGTTGCCGACGCTTTGAGTAGAAAAGGTCGGGAGAAGCTGTTTATGTTAACCGCTCAGGAGAAGCTTGTGGCAGAAATGGCTAAATTGGAGTTAGAGGTGAAGGGTTTGGCAGAGCCTAATGAAAAACTGTTCCAAATGGAAACTCAACCAACTCTGGTGGACAAAGTCAAGGAAGCGCAACTCAAGGATGAGGAGTGTATTAATATACGCCAAAGAGTGCTTGAAGGTGAAGAGTTTAAATATAAAATCGATACCGAAGGGTTGCTGAGATTTGAAGGCAGAATCTGGGTACCGTCAGTATTGGCAATCAGAGAGGAGATTCTGAACGAAGCTCATAGTTCAAGAATTTTGATTCACCCGGGTAGCACAAAAATGTACCAGGATCTTCGACAACATTTTTGGTGGCCAAACATGAAAAGAGAGGTTGTTGAGTGTGTTGCGAAGTGTCTCACTTGTCAGAGAGTTAAAGCAGAACATCAACGACCAAGTGGTTTGTTACAGTCCTTGGAGATACCAGAATGGAAGTGGGAGCATATCACAATGGATTTCGTGGTAGGGCTACCAACTACTCAAAAGGGATATGACGCAATATGGGTCATAGTTGACAGATTAACGAAATCAGCGCATTTCTTGCCTATCAAAATCAGATTCACTTTGGATCAGCTGGCGAAATTATACGTAAAGGAGATTATCTCAAGGCACGGTGTTCCAGTGTCAATAGTGTCAGACAGAGATCCACGTTTCACCTCAAAATTTTAGAGGAGTCTGCAAGCTTGTTTGGGAACGTAGTTGAGAATGAGTACAGCATACCATCCTCAAACCGATGGCCAGAGCGAAAGAACAATACAGACGTTGGAGGATATGCTTCGGGCGTGCGTCATGGATTTTAAAGGCAACTGGGATGATCATCTACCTCTGGTCGAGTTTGCTTACAACAATAGTCATCACGCTAGTATCGGCATGCCGCCTTATGAAGCATTGTACGACAGAAAATGCAGAACTCCATTATGCTGGGATGAGGTTGGTGAACGACGACTATTGGGACCCGAGTTGGTACAACAAACTGCTGAAATTGTCAAGGTAATAAGAACCAGACTGATAGCCACTCAAAACAGACAGAAGAAGTATGCTGATCAACACCGACAAAATCGTGAATTTGAATTCGGGAGCTTTGTGTTCCTCAAAGTATCTCCCTGGAAGGGAAAAATCAGATTTGGTAAAAAGGGTAAACTCAGTCCGCGGTTTATTGGACCCTTCAAAGTGCTGAAACGAATAGGCGAGGTGGCTTATGAGGTAGCTTTACCTCCCGAGTTAGACCACATTCATAATGTATTCCACATATCGGTCCTACGACCGTATAAGTCTGATTATAAACATGTCATAGAATATGAACCGATACAATTCGAGAAAGATTTGTCTTATGAAGAGGTTCCTGTACAGATAGTGGACAGGAAGGAGCAAGTACTTAGAAATAAAGTGATACCTTCTGTTAAGGTAATCTGGAGGAACCACAGTGCTGAAGAAGCAACGTGGGAACTCGAACAGCAAATGATGCAAAATATTCCTCAATTATTTGTTTAGTCTTTATATTGCGATTCTGGGGACAGAATCTTTGTAAGGAGGGGAGAATGTAACGGACGATTTAATTGCGTTGTGATTCTGGGGACAGAATCCTTTTAAGGAGGGAAAGATGTAACGAATGCAATTTTTGTGAATGAATAAAAATATTTATTGAGCTTTATAAATATTTTTATTAATTTATTGAGCTAATTAAATAATTTATTAAATTTTGTGGAATGGGTGTAATGTTAAATGTTATTTGAATGTGATTTGTTATGTTATTCTAATTTAATTTAATAATTAAATTAGATGATGAAAAGGTTTATTTGAATAAATGATTTGTTTGAATAAGAGAATTTATTTGGTATTATTGTTATTTGTTAAATGAAATTATTAATTTAGTTAGTAAGGTTTAATTGAATTTATTTAATAATAAGTTCAATTAAATTAGAAGTATGACATTTAAAACTATATGTTATAATGATTTATTAAAATAAATTAGAAAGTGTTTAATTCAATTTTACCAAACAAGGCCCTATGATCTTTGTTTGGGAATAATGGGTTATTTTATTTATGTTTTACCAAACAAGGCCTTATGACCTTTAGTTAGAATAATGGGTTATTTTTAAATTAGTTTGCCAAACAAGCCTTATGGCTTTTTGAATTATGTAACTGATAGATTAATATCAGTATACGTTATTATTTGATTCAATTATCAGTTTTTATTTTTATTCTATCAGTTTTATTTTTTTAAACTACGTAAGAAGAGAAAGAAAAGAACAGAAGAGAAAGAAAAGAACAGAGTTGAGAGAACTCTGTGAATTTGAGAGTTGAGAGAAAAGAGAGAATTGAGAAGAAGAGTTTGGAAATTGAAGGTAGAAATTCTAAAACCCAAGGAGATTAATCAAAGCAATAGAAGGTATAATCCTTTTTTAAAAAGTTCTTCACTATACTTCTCTGTATATGATTTTAAATTTCCTGTATATAAATTTTATGCTAAATACATGAATTACTTGGTTATAATTGTTAGTAAGCATGTATTAGAGATTATGTGATGATTATAAACTAGTTTGAAGAGTTAATTCATTAAAACATGTTTTTGAATTTAGTTTTAGTTTTTACAGAGTTTATTTCATGAATTGTATATATGTATGAAAATTGATGATTCAATTTGGTTATTAATCGGTGAATTAATAATTGTTTATGATTATATGATGGAAAACAAGAATAATGCAAGAAGAATAGTTTTAATTGGTTGACAAATGAATTTACAAAGTTTAATTTCATGAGAATGGTTAAAACTTGAATATTTGGTTTTAACAGAGAATTTTTTGATTTAAATTGGTTGTTTATGTGTTAGAATGATTAAAATGTTTAGAAAACATGTTGGGTAAATGTTTTGTATCATGTATGAAGTCTGGGTATATTTAATTTGTTTACTGGATGGTAGAATTCGGAAAATTTGGCCAAATTTGGTCTAAGTTTTCACTAGTTCGCGAGCTGAGGAAGACAACTGCCGAGTCTCTCGCCCCGACGAGAGAAATGTGCTGTAAATCTTCGCCCCGGCGAGAAATTTTGTTAAGGAAAAGCTCGCCCCGGCGAGATATTTGTTCAGTAAATCCTCGCCTCGGCGAGGGAACAGTACTGAAATTTTTAAAATTTTTTATTTTCTTTGTGCTTTTACTATGATGCTATAAACAAGTTTAAAACTTATATTAATGTATTAAGTGACTACTGAATTGCCAAGATGGTTGATAAAGTAGTATTTGTTGTTTGTGGTATGCTAAATGAGATGTTATAATAAAATGGGATAGAAAGCAAGCCTAGAATGCTTTTAGTCTTGTGACTAATTTTGTTACCATCTTATAATTAAATGTATAGGTTGTTTAAGGATCGTGAGATATTTAATTTGTAATCTACGCTTGAGGTAAGTTTCTTATCTCAATGTATTACTTTTACGTTGAGCAAGTTGTTCTTTCCTTTTAACTTGTTAATTTATTCAATGCAAGTTTATTTATATTGAGCAAGCTTATTGACCTTAGCTTATTGATATTCAAGCAAGGTTACTATCATGTTACGTACTTAAGCTTTATTCCAAACATTGTTTGTTATTCAAATTTCGAGTATAGTTTCTATTGAACAAACTCTATTGATGAATTAGACTAGCAAACTATTATTGATTCAGCTAGTCCTTAGTTGATAAGCGATTTCAAAGACTTAAAATATTTTCTATACTTGTTCCAAGCCAAGTTCCTTTTGGTACGGATTCAGATGATAAACTGAGATGAAAAACCCTAATATAGGGGATTACATATGCGACAGCGTTAAAATGTTTGTGCACAATACATTGTACAAGATGTTGGTCCATAGTCTATATGACTGTTAAAGGTTACAGTAGAAATACTTGTTAACCTAGGACATAGTTCGAGGTCTTGTGACCCTCAAATATAATTTCTAAATCTTGAAATCTATTTTTCCTTGAATCAAATGTTCTAACGAGCTTTTAGACTTTGATCATTTATTGACTGAGATTCAGAAAACTATTATTCCTCAGTTGAAATCCATTTCAAATAAATATTATTGTTATCGTACTTGTGAGCAATTGTTTGCTCACTCTTGCACTAATCATTGCAGCTAAGCCAGAAAAGCAGGACGAGCCGTCCACGAGTAAAGGCAAGGGCAAGATGCCAAAGTAGCAAGAAATTTATGATCCACTTAATGTTTATTTGGATTAAAGACTTGTTTAATATTATGTTTTATTCCGCATTGATGTATTAAGGTTATGATGACCTGGGATTTGATTGTTTAATAGTTTGGTGATGTAACCCATTTTGGGAAGATGTTTCATTAAGTTTATTTAATTGTCATTTCATTGGGTAGTTAGTTTTGAATGTATGTTATAGTGAACACCAAATCAGTGGGAATTAAGTACCTGGATTTGGGGGTGTCACAGGTATTCAAGCAATGCATTAATGGAAGTTATTTAGGGATCGCCGATCATGAAACTTGATCAGTTCTAATTCAATTTAATGGGATGGATAGTAATTGCTAAATCTGAAGTTTGACTGTTTTTAGTTGTGTTTACTTAAGACCCTTGGTTTTTAATTACTCACGAATGTGTATTGAAGTAATTAGGAATTGGTTCTTCTTTGGTGTATTACGTGCTCATATGAAGATATAGACTGTTATCACTTGTTGGATCGGAAAAAAAAGTTGTTGAATAAATACTGCTTCGATGTCTGTCTAAGTGCAAGAAAAAGAATAATTAACAAATATAGACAGATAAGAGCAGGTCTTGACTAGTTTGTCTTTGTGGCCGGTGTCATTTGAATGAGTATGCCCTTAGGAGATGTCTTTACACTCAGCGCCCTAAAATCGTCTGGTTTAGGAGTCGTTGGTTGAAAGTTCGTTACACGGGTGACATTGAATAGCCTAATAAAGATGAACATTGCACTAGTCAGGATGTATGACGAGATGGGGCGTAAAACGCACTCGGTAAAAAAAATTAAAAAAAAAGAAAGAAAAATGTGAAGACAAGTGAATAACAGTTGAGCTTGAAAGTAAAATATGTGAACTTATCTTTTTCTAAGCATTGTGATACTAAGAATTGAATTCATATTATGATTGGTTGATATATTTTGCACACACTTATGGATGGATTGAGAGTAAGTCATAACTGATGATAGTTGGCTTGTTGATGGTGCGAGGTTGAAGTTATGTTGAATTGGTAGTTACTGATTTCTGAGGCCGAATTTTTATGATGTATGTTAATTATTTGCTTGAGTATGGTTAGTCATGCATATGCATTCATGTAGGTAGTTAGTTTAGATGTATTTATGGTTTGTTTTGTGTTTTTTCTTGAAGACAAGCAAAGTTTCGAGTTTGGGGGTATTTGATGAGTAGGTTTTAACCTACGAGTTTGATACGTCTTTGGCTTAATTCTTTACAGTCTTTAAGTGTTTTTAGTATCTTTTTATTTGTTTTTGCATTGCTTTTGTAGGTTGAGGTTGGCTGCAGGTTAGAAGAAAATAAAGTAGCTGGGTGCAGGGCAACCTCGCCGAGGCGAGAAGTCATGGTCTAATTTTCTTGCCGGGGCGAGACCTCGCCAGGGCGAGGAGTTTTGTGAAGAGTTTCTCGCCGGGGCGAGAATGCGGCTGAGTGAATTTAAAAGATTTGTCAGCATTCAGTTATTTGAAAAGGTTGAAGCTAAGAAGGATTCTATCTACCATTCTGATGAGGAGGCTTATGAGGATATAAATAAGAGATAACACATTGGATAAGAGAGAGAGAAAAAGATTGAATTTTCAGAGCTGAACAAGGAGATTGAAGATCAAGTCAAGCATCGTGAGGAATTCAGATTGGAGGACTAGAGATTACATTAAGTTTTCTTTTAATCTTTTATCTCTGATTTGTAATTAATTATGATGACTTATTTTGGATTTTTAGTTTTTATTGTCAGTATGAACTAAACCTTATTTGAGGCTACAATTGAACTAGTTACATTTATGAATTAATTATCTATTTAATTCCAGTTATTCAATCCGTTTGAGTTGTCTATCTTATTCTATGCTTATTGATTAAATTGTTTGGCCGAAAATTAGCGGAATATTCTAGGTGAATTCGGGAGATGCAATCTAGGGTTGGAACTGGATGAGATAGCATGTATTCTTAATTATTTGCATGTGTTGAATAATTAGGATTGTGAAGTGAATAGGGATATCTCTTTGCTGCATGTAACAACTGGAGATTGAAGCTTAATAAATTTAATCCTTTAGTTTTGCATAGGAATATCGCAGAGTTAATTGGATTAGATAGATTTATTTGATCACTTGAAAAAGGACTTATAAATATAATTGAATTTCTGTTAACAACTCCATTAAAGTGAATAATTGGAATGTGTAGATAGATTGGTTTATGACATATAATTGGGGATATTGTAGTCTTAATCTTTTTAAATCTGAATTTCAACCTTTGTGATTATAGTCAGTGCTAGTGTTAATTTAATTAGTTTCAATCAATATTCAAATTGTGATTGTTTAACAGAATAGCCATAATCTAAATTGACAGTTGGAGATATTAAGCATAATAATTCCTGTGGGTTCGACACTCGTTCTTATCACTTAATTACTTGTTGATCGTGTATACTTGCACGTAATTGTTGATTGTGAAATCGGGCAACATCAACCGAGGGCGAATAATAGCAGTAAAAATATTTCAAAAATAGGAAACTTGCATTAAAAGCCGACTCTCACATTAAAACATGTAATTTTATCCGAAATGTGCAACAAAAAATGATCTCATGTTACTAAAATTCTTACATCCGCAGGTTTAGAATATTTAAATACATGCATGCATCGAATCAGAATATTTTTATCAAGTTAGTAAAGCCTACATTGATGATACATTGCATTTTAATTAACTAGTATCTGTAATATAGCAAAACGAAACTGAAAACACGTGAAAACTATATGAATGTGTTACTTATGAGTAAATGAACGAACGTACAGAGTCAGAAATAGCAGAATCGGATCCCTCGAAGCAGAATGTGTGGAAATGCGCGAGGAAAAGCAAGAGAATATGAAAAGAAGAAGCAAAAGAACACAAGAAGAACGAAAGAAAATGAGCCGCGCAATTGGGATATACTCGTTGCGGTCAGCCGCAGGTATACCTGCGGCCAAACCTAGTGGGTCCCATCCCTCCTATTTTGATAAACACGAGGTCAGAATGCGTTCGTTTCGGTCCAAATAGACGTAGCCACGAATAAAAATACCCTTTCGAAGCATAAAAAAATCATTTCGGGCGATAATGCTCACGAGAATTTTAAATCTGGCATCAAGGGATCTTAAGGTGGATCGACGAAAAATGGCAAAAAAAAATAA
This sequence comes from Aralia elata, assembly GCA_034770075.1. NCBI lineage: Eukaryota > Viridiplantae > Streptophyta > Magnoliopsida > Apiales > Araliaceae > Aralia > Aralia elata. Next base: position 39,721,999 of record CM068380.1, on the reverse strand, counting down.
ATCAAGAATGAGCAAAACGATAAAAATAGATCAAGGATAGGTTAAGCTCGGGAAAAACCCAACCTTCTATTAAACCCGTTGAGGGCGAGACTCAATAGATAAAAAAGGGATCGGGGACAAGACCTGATAATTAAACCCGTTGGGGACGAGACTCAACAGATAAGAAAGATCAGGGACGAGACCTGGTAATTAAACCCGTTGAAGGCGAGACTCAACAGATAAAAAAGATCGGGGACGAGACCTAGTAATTAAATCCGTTGGGGACAAAACTCAATAGATAAAAAAGATCGGGGACGAGACCTGGTAATTAAACCGTTGGGGATGAGACTCAACAAATAAGAAAGATCAGGGATGAGACCTGGTAATTAAACCTGTTGAAGGCGAGACTCAACAGATAAAAAGGGATGAAGGACGAGACCTGGTAATTAAACCCGTTGGGGATGAGACTCAACAGATAAGAAAGATCGGGGATGAGACCTGGTAATTAAACCCGTTGGGGACGAGATGTTAGGTTTGTATGTAACGCGAACATGCAATCAAATTACATAAATAAAGCGGAAGCGCGATAAAATCAGATTTTAAAATTTTATACAAACCATCACCATGATCTTTCTTTATGCACAATTATTAATTAAACGAAAGAGATGGAGAATAAGAATTATACCCTTGTAGAATTCTAGCTTCCTCAGGTACAAGTTCACCTCCAATTCCTTTGCGTTCTCCTTGAATTGCACCGATTAAATTCCTTCCTTTGATCAACGTTAGCCACCCAAGTGTTTGGCCTCTAGAGGTGATCCACCAAGGAAGAACAAGTATTCAAGAAGATGGGTGTTTGGCAAAACCCTAGTTTTCTATCTCTATAGAAATTGTAAGTACTCTCCACAATTCTAATGCAAGAGTGTGTAACCCTAATCTATGATAAGACCCCTCTTATTTATAGATGTAGGAATAACCCTTCCCTAAACTATTTAGGATTAGGGTTTGTATTATAATTAAACTCCTTTAATTATATTCATAATCCAATTAGGAATTAATGAGAGAGAGAGAGTACTTCTATTAATTAATTCTCAATCCCTATTAGGAATTAAATAATAGTAATATTAATTAATTCCCAATCCCTATTAGGAATTAAATAATAGTAATATTAATTAATTCCCAATCCCTATTAGGAATTAAATAATAGTAATAGTAATAATAATAATAATAATAATAATAAGACTCCTCTTATTAATTTATATTTAATATTTCCAAAATATTAAATAATAAATATTAAGCTATTTAATTTATTCTATCTTCATAGATTAAATTAAATACACTTAACTTATTATTACAATTATGCCATTTACTTCTTAAATAAATATTTTCCTTTTGCGGTGTGACCCTTTAGGTTCTCCATATTAAACCGGTTGTGAATAAATCAATTAGAACAATTCTAATCTTATTTAAATAAATAAATTAAACTATTTAATTCATTTAAATAAATAATATTTATTCTACAATAAGGGTAAGCCCCCTTAGCGATCAACGACTTTCCAGATAATATAGATTTCAACATTAATCACAAAAGAACCTTTGAGTAAATAGTTACCGTACAATTCAATCCTTCTACCATACAATGTCCCAATTAAATATAAGACATGGAATTTCTGTCAAGTCTTATTTTATTTAATTATATGTATTTCGATTCCCAAATGCACAACTCTAAATAATGCAAATTAGAAACTCCTTTCTAATTTCATTCTGCCTTGGCCAAGGACTACTGAGTTATCATTTATCGAATTACATAGGACATTCACATCTTTTACTAGACGTGGTAGATTCTTTGTTGATCATTCACCTATCTCCATGTATAACTTATTATACCCAATCATACCCTTTGATATACCCTAAAGGTCTTAAGGGACATGTCAAAGTATAACTTATCATACACAAGACACTATGATGACCTCAAGTCTAAGGATCACTTGTACTACTATCACTAGAGAAATTCCTATTGACAGCCGAGTAAAACTCCATTAGGTATTCCTTAGCGAGTCACGTTCAGTGAACTTATTCTCCAATAAGCACCTACATACTTGCTTTAGTGTCTCCACACAAATGATTATGAGATCAATCATCCTCTTCATAAGAGCAAGCAACGTATGTACTAATCTATCCGGATTCACTAATCCCCAGTTTAGTAATCCAACGATTAGGAACAATTTTAGTTTGTGAGCTATCTTGAATTTAGATCTCATTAGCATGATCACCATCATGATTCTAAAAGCATTGCTCAAAACTATGGGTTTATCACATTTAATATAACAGCACCATGTAGATAATATAAAATGCCTTTTAAGAAAATTAATTCTTTTATTAATAAATGAATAAGATTACAAAGTATATGCTACATCATATCAAATATGATTGGCTTGTGTGCATACTACTTTCAATCTCCCACTTGCACTAAAGCCAATCGTCATGGTATCTAATACCCATCTTCTCTAAGTGACGATCAAACTGCTGTTATGTTAAAGCTTTAGTAAATGGATCTGCAATGTTGTCTTGAGAGTCCACACGCTCCAGGGTGACATCTCCTCTTTCAATGATCTCTCTAATCAAATGAAACCGCTGCAACACGTGTTTGGATTTCTGATGAGACCTGGGTTCCTTAGCCTGCGCAACGGCTCCATTGTTGTCACAGAATAAAGGTACTGCTCCTCTAATGCTAGGAACCACTCCAAGTTCAGTTATGAACTTCTTCATCCAAACAGCTTCCTTTGCAGCTTCACTTGCAGATGTACTCTGCCTCTGTCACCGAATCAGCAACTGTTTGCTGCTTGGAACTTTTCCAACTCACTGCGCCACCGTTTAAGGTAAACACGTACCCTGAAACGGATTTACTGTCATCTTGGTCCGTTTGAAAACTTGAGTCTGTATAGCCCTCTAGTTTCAATTCAGACCCACCGTAGACAAGAAATACATCCTTAGTTCTTCTCAAGTACTTTAGAATGTTTTTCACTGCCTTCCAGTGCTCTTCTCCTGGATTCGACTGATATCTGCTTGTTACACTAAGTGCATGAGCGATATCTGGTCTAGTACATATCATATCGTACATGATAGATCCTATTGCGGAAGCATAAGGAATCTTACTCATCCGGTCTCTCTCCTCAGGTGTCTTTGGGGCCTGTTTCTTGGAGAGATGTATTCCATGGCTCATCGGCATGAGACCTCTTTTGGAATCTTCGATGCTAAACTTCTTTAGCATCGAGTCAATGTACTTTCCTTGGGTCAAGCCCAGCATCCTTTTAGATCTATCTCTATAGATCTTTATCCCCAAAATATAGGATGCTTCACCCAAGTCCTTCATGGAGAAGTGTTTAGATAACCAAATTTTGATCGACTGTAGCATAGGAACATCATTCCCTATCAGTAATATGTCATCAACATATAATACAAGGAATGAAACAGCGCTCCCACTAACCTTCTTGTACACACAAGGTTCATCCTCATTTTTGATAAAATCAAACCTTTTGATTATCTCATCAAAACGGATGTTCCATCTTCGAGAAGCTTGCTTCAATCCATAAATGGATCGTTGTAGCTTACAGACTTGGTTTGTTCCAACCGTTGAAACAAAACCCTCTAGCTGTATCATATATACATTCTCCTCAAGCTCTCCATTGAGGAAGGCCGTTTTCACGTCCATTTGCCAGATCTCGTAGTCATAATAAGCTGCAATCGCAAGCAAAATCCGAATGGACTTGAGCATAGCTACTGGTGAGAAGGTTTCATCATAGTCAACTCCTTGTCTTTGTTTGAAACCTTTTGCAATCAGTCAGGCCTTATAGGTCTCTACCTTGCCGTCCGCTCCAGTCTTTCTCTTAAAGACCCATTTACACCCAATAGGCTTAATGCCCTCAGGTGGTGAAACCAAAGTCCATACTTGGTTTTCGTACATGGAGTCCATCTCGGATTTCATGGCTTCTAGCCATTTCTCTGAGTCTTCACTACTCATAGCCTCTTCGTAAGTCAATGGATCATCATCATCTATGATGCGTACCTCATCATCATCCTCTATGATGAATCCATACCTCTCAGGTATCTTCGGTACTCTTCCAGATTTACGAATAGGTAGTGGTACAGTAGGTTCTTCTACTTGGTCAGGTACCTGACTTTGATCCGTAGTATTTTGTGGTTCTTGAACTTCTTCAAGATATATCTTACTCCTACTGACCCCTTCAAGGGTAAACTCTTTTTCCAAGAAGGCGGCGTGTTTCGCAACAAACACCTTTTGATCAGTAGGATGATAGAAATAATACCCTGATGTTTCTTTAGGGTATCCCACGAATCTACATTTGTCGGATCTAGTCTTCAGCTTATCATGCTCAAACCTTTTGACATAAGCTGGACAATCCCAAGTCTTAACATGCTTAAGATTTGGTTTCCTCCCTGTCCATATCTCATATGGAGTCTTTGGGACGGATTTGGTAGGTACCTTGTTAAGTAGGTATGCAGCCGATTCTAGGGCATAACCCCAGAAGGATACTGGAAGGTCGGTAAAACTCATCATGGAACGAACCATGTCCAACAATGTTCGATTTCTCCTATCAGATACACCATTCAACTGTGGCGTCCCTGGTGGAGTCCATTGTGAGATTATACCATTTTCTTTGAGACAATTGAGAAACTCATTGGTTAAGTATTCCCCTCCTCGATCCGATCGAAGAATCTTAATACTCTTACCAGTTTGTTTCTCTACTTCACTTCTGAATTCTTTGAACTTTTCAAACGATTCAGATTTGTATTTCATTAAATACACATATCCAAATCTAGAATGATCATCAGTGAAAGTAATAAAATAAGAATACCCTCCTCGTGCATTCGTTGTCATAGGTCCACATACGTCTGTGTGTACCAACGCTAACAACTCTGTAACTATTTCTCCTTTTCCAGTAAAAGGAGATTTAGTCATTTTACCCATGAGACAAGATTCACAAGTTGGATATGATTCGTAATCAGATAGCTCTAAAAGCCCATCTTTATGCAACTTGGATAATCTTGTTTCATTGATATGACCGAGTCTACAGTGCCACATAAAGGTATAATTAACATCATCTCTTTTTCTTTTCTTAGTTTGTTCAATTTGAAGTATATTTTCATGCAAGTCAAGTATGTAAAGTCCATTTAGTAAGTTCCCAACACCATATAAAACATTTTTATTATAAATAGAACAACTGTTGTTCTTTATTATAATATCAAAACCATCCATATCCAATACAGAAATTGAAATAATGTTTCTAATGAGTGTCGGAACATAATAACAATTATTTAAACTAATGAACTTTCCCGAAGGCAGTGCTAAACAATAAGTCCCTACAGCTAATGCAGCAACCTTTGCTCCATTCCCCACTCGTAGGACGACTTCATCTTTGTTCAGCTTTCTACTTCTGCTTAGTCCCTACATATTATTACATATGTGAGAACTACAGCCGGTATCCAATACCCAAGTAGAATTTTGACTTTCAGAAAAATTAATTTCAATCATGAACAAACCTAGATCGGAATTCGAAGCTTCTCCAAGCTTCTTCTGCTTTTGATCCGCAAGATACTCCTTGCAGTTCCTCTTCCAGTGTCCCGGCTTATTGCAATGGTAGCAAATTCCTTTGCTATCTGGATCAGGTTTCTTTTTATCCTTGATTTTCGCCTTGCCCTTAGCCTTCTTGTTTTTCTTCTTTTGAGAAGATACCTTGGGCCTCTTCCTTTTCTTGGAAGAATCATCCACTAGTAAGACTTGATTCTTGTTGGATGAGAAGTGACCTTCAGTAGTTTTCAACATGTTAAGTAGCTCAGGCAAGCTGACATCCAACTTATTCATGTGAAAATTCACAACAAATTATGAGAAGGTGTCCGGGAGTGACTGCAAGATCAAATCTTGGCTTAACTCCCCATCCATCACGAACCCAAGCTGTCCAAGTTGTTCAATCAGATTGATCATCTTAAGGACATGAGTCTCAACAGCAGTGCCCTCAGTCATACGAGATCGGAAGAGCTCCTTAGATATCTGATATCTAGCAGTCCTACTTTGCTCACCATACAACTCTTTGAGATGCAGCAATATAGTAGGAGCATCCATAGTTTCATGCTGACGCTGAAGCTCGTTACTCATGGATGCGAGCATGATGCATTGAGCCAAGATTGCATCATCTTGCCACTTTCTGAAAGTAGCAATCTCTTCCTCAGAGGTTGTTTCTGCAACACTTGCAGGGACTTGATGAGTGGGTTTTATACCTACGAGTTGAATGCTTTTGAGGCTCAATTCTCGGCTATCGTTAAGCATTTATAGCACCATTTCACTAGTTAATGCATTATTGTGCAGGAAGAGGATCTATGTTGATGATTGTGGAATTATGGAATTTTAGTGCAAAAATGTTAAAATCCAACAGTAGGCTCCAGCGCCGGGGCGACAGCTTGAAGGCAACATCTAGCGCTGGGGCGACGATGTCGCTGGGGCGACAGTTTGAAGGCAAAATTCATCGCCGGGGCGACGTCGTCGCCGGGGCGGCATTACGCAGTGTATTTTTGTCGCCGGGGCGACAGGTCGGGACAAGAGATATGGCTGGCATTTGTCACTTCTGCTGGTAGTGGAGTTTCGGTGGAGGAATTTCGGGAGCACAATGGAAAAGCAAGGAGAGAGGGTAATCAGATTAGTAGCCATCCAGGGAGTAGAGAGCAATTCATTTCAAGCTTGGTTACACACTTGGAAAAAGCTAGGGTTTGAGAGAAAAGAAGAAGAACAAAGGAGCTAAAGGAAAGATTATCAGAATTTCATCAACCAAAGAGGCTTGGAGCACGAAATAGGAAACAAGAGCAACTCAAGAAGAACTACATCTCACTAATTCGGGAATATCATCACAAAAGGGGTGTATCTTCATTTGTTGTAGTTCTTTATTCTTACTTTGTTATTCCAAACCATGTACTATAATCAGTTTATGATGTTATTAAGATTAAATATGAGCTAAACTCTTCATTCTAAGATTGCAATGGAACCCAACTTGTAGTTTAAATTGAATGCTCTCTCTTGAATGGTAATTAGGCATTTTGTGAATTGGAGTTTATAACCTTTGATTAAGGATTAATTACTTGGCCCGTAATTACTTTGGTAACTTATATGGAATTGAGAGAGGAAGTATAAGTTGAGACCTAGTTATGAATTCATGTGAAAATTAGATATTCTTTATGGATAATGTATGAGATTATGTGACGTGAGTCTTATGTATTATTCTTGAGGGTTGATAATTTGATTGTATTTAGGATAGACATATACCTAAATACCACATGTATCCATTTGAGAACCATGCTTAATGATTTCTATTGTGAAAGTTGGTAATTGATAGAATGGTTAATGGGACTTTACGTGACATGTGTCTTATTAATTGTTCTTGATATGGGATTCTTGCTTGTGTATAGAATAGAAATATATTTATGCACCACAATAGGAAATACGTATTCGACCATCGAGAGAGGCTTATATATACTTGTGATTTCTCGGATAGCAATTCTTATGTTCTAATTTACCAAACAAGAGAGAGTAGGATGTTTAAATGAAGAGTTGGGGAATATTGTAATCTTAGACCTTTTTATCTTGAACTTTATCCGTGTTAGTAAAACCTTGTTTTCTAAATTTCCTTTATTTTAGTTTTAATCAACAACAAACACAAACCATATTGTCATTGTTTAAATTGGATTGATTTTACATGCGATTGATATTTGGTAATTATTTAACATAATTCCTCGTGGGTTCGACACTTTACTTATCTTATATTACTTGTGGACCGCGTATACTTGCGCGTGTTTTATTAATTGCGAAATCGAGCAACAAGTTTTTGGCGCCGTTGCCGGGGAGTTAATTTACAATAATTTTACCAATATTGATTATAGTTGAATTGATCTTAAATTAGACTTGTTTTTAATTTTTGTTTACTTGATTTTGTAGGTACTCTTGATTTGTATGCGCCGATCACAAAGTCTTGAGTTATTTCCTTACGATCCCGAGATCGAGAGAAATACCCGAAGACTAAGAAGAGAAAGAATCAGGGATTCTAACAATCAAGAAACCATGGCGGCAGAGGAACAAAAAGCATTGAAAGACTATGTAACGCCGCAGATTAGTGATCTACAGTCTAGTATCATAAGACCGGCAATAACTGCAACTGCCTTTGAAATTAGACCGGGAACAATACAAATGGTGCAAAATTCGTTACAGTTTGGGGGTTTGCCCAATGACAACCCTAATGAGCATTTGTTGAGTTTTATTGAGATATGTGATACTTTCAAATTTGTTGGGGTAACGGATGATGCTTTGAGACTTAGACTTTTCCCGTTCACTTTTTGAGACAAAGCTAAGAGTTGGCTTCACTCATTCCCACCGGGGTCCATCACTACATGGTCAGACTTAGCACAGAAATTTTTGGCAAAGTTCTTCCCTCCTGCAAAGTCTGCTAGATTGAGAAATGAAATTGCAACCTTTGAGCAACATCATGGGGAGTCATTGTATGAGGCATGGGAAAGATTTAAAGATTTGCTTCGAAGATGCCCACATCATGGATTCCTCCCATGGATGCAATTGAATACCTTCTACAGCGGATTGGGATCTCACAATCGGTCTTGTATAGATGCAGCAGCTGGGGGATCTCTCATGGCTAAGAATTATGGGGAAGCAATTGAGTTATTGGAGGTCATGACTGCAAATAACTACCAGTGGCCAACTTCTAGAATGAGTCAACCAAAGGTAGCCGGAGTATTAGAGGTGGATGCCATCACAGCCTTAGCAGCGCAAATGGCAGCAATGTCAAAGAAACTTGATTCCTTGACTGATTCAAAAGTGCAGCAGGTGGCTGTTGTTTGTGAAGTTTGTGCAGGAACACATGCCAATGACCAATGTCCATTTGACCACGAGGCAGTTCAGTTTGTAAGTAGCTACCAGAGACCGCCAAATCAGTACCAAAACACTTACAATGCTGGAAATAGGAACCATCCTAACTTTTCTTGGAGCAACAATCAAAATTTTCAGCAAGCTCCTAAGCCACATCATCCACCAGGGTTCCAAAATCAGCCTCAACAACATCATACAGCTCAAACCTCACAACCACAACCAGAGAGAAAATCAGATTTTGAGGAGTTGATATTGAAACACATGGCTAACCAAGATATCTTGATTAAAAACCAAGCAGCAGCACTTAAGGCTTTGGAAAATCAAATTGGGCAGATGGCTAGTTCCATGTCAAATAGACCTCAGGGATCTCTTCCTTGTAACACAGAGACTAATCCAAGAAGAGATGGGAAAGAGGAATGTCAGGCAGTAACTCTCAGAAGTGGTAAACAAACCTTACAGGAGCCCGAATTGCAAAAGGGGGCAGCCCACTCAAGCTCTCCTTCGGACTTGACTAATGCTGATTTTTCTAAGGAAATGGACAGCAGTGTACCACCTGAGTCAGGGCAGAAAGATACCACAGATAAACCTAGTGTTGAGCCTACTCCAAAAGTGTATCCACCAGTACCTTTCCCTCAGAGATTGCAGAAGCAAAAGTTGGATAAACAGTTTGCCAAATTCCTGGAGGTCTTCAAGAAGCTACAAATTAATATTCCTTTTGCAGAGGCCCTAGAACAGATGCCTAGCTATGCCAAATTTATGAAAGGAATCCTATCTAGGAAGAAAAGACTAAATGACTTTGAGACAGTGGCTTTGACAGAAGAATGTAGTGTCGTGCTGCAAAGAAAGCTACCTCCCAAGTTGAAAGATCCAGGCAGCTTCACTATACCGTGTACTATTGGTAGCCTTTCTTTCAACAAATGTTTGTGTGACCTGGGTGCTAGTATTAATCTCATGCCATTATCCGTGTATACTCAGTTGGGACTGCCTGCACCAAAGCCTACAAACATTTCTCTTCAGCTTGTCGATAGGTCGGTTACATACCCAAGGGGAATTGTTGAAGACATTCTTGTCAAGGTGGATAAATTCATCTTCCCGGCTGATTTTATCATCTTAGATTATGAGGAAGATAAAAACATTCCTATTATTCTGGGGAGACCATTTTTAGCCACTGGAAGAACTTTAATCGATGTGCAAAAGGGAGAGCTCACTATGAGGGTTCAGGATCAAGAAGTGACCTTCAATGTATTTAAGGCCATGAAATTCCCTTCGGATGAGGAAGAATGTTTTCATGTGGATGTTATCGAGCAAGCTGTGAATGACGAGTTTTTGAATGTATTAAACAATGATCCATTAGAAACTGCACTTCTGGGAGAGTTTGACATAGAAGATCCAGATTTGGTTGAATATCTACAGATTTTAGATACAGTGCCACGGGGGAGCAAGTTTCAAATTCCGTTTGAATCTCTTGAACATGCTGAGAATGCTACAGATCGGTTGAAACCATCCCTTGAGACACCTCCATCACTTGAGCTAAAACCCTTGCCTAACCATCTCAGGTATGCATATTTAGGTGATTCAGCTACTTTACCTGTTATTATTGCATCTGTGCTTAACGAGTTTCAGGAAAGCAAGCTGTTGCGGGTTCTTAGAGAGTACAAATCTGCTATTGGATGGACCATCGCCGACATCAAGGGAATAAGCCCATCTTACTGTATGCACAAAATCTTGATGGAGGATGATAGTAAGCCAACTGTGGAACATCAAAGGAGGCTCAACCCAATCATGAAAGAAGTAGTAAAGAAAGAGATTTTGAAATGGTTAGATGCTGGAATAATTTATCCTATTTCTGACAGTGCTTGGGTGAGCCCAGTTCAGTGTGTACCCAAGAAAGGGGGTATGACAGTCGTGGCCAATGAAAATAATGAGTTAATTCCAACAAGAACAGTAACTGGATGGAGGGTGTGCATGGATTACAGGAGGCTTAACAAAGCAACTCGAAAGGATCACTTCCCATTACCCTTCATTGATCAAATGTTGGATAGACTAGCTGGACATGAGTACTATTGTTTGTTGGATGGATATTCGGGATATAATCAGATTGCTATTGCTCCAGAAGATCAAGAAAAGACTACCTTCACATGCCCCTTTGGTACTTTTGCTTTTAGAAGGGTCTCATTCAGGATTGTGTAATGCACCGGCCACTTTTCAAAGGTGCATGATGGCTATTTTCTCAGATTTGGTAGAACGCAATGTTGAAGTTTTCATGGATGACTTCTCAGTATTTGGTGATTCATTTGACAACTGCTTGGAAAATCTAGTTCTAATACTGAAGAGATGTGTGGAAACTAATCTGGTGCTCAACTGGGAAAAATGTCACTTCATGGTGCAAGAGAGCATAATACTTGGGCATAAGGTGTCATCCAGAGGTCTTGAGGTGGATAGAGCAAAACTCGAAACAATTGAAAACTTACCTCCACCAACCTCAGTGAAGGGCATTCGCAGTTTTCTGGGACATGCGGGGTTCTACCGAAGATTCATTAAGGACTTTTCTAAGATCACTAAGCCTTTGTGCAGTCTACTAGAGAAAAATGTGCCATTCAAGTTTGATGAGGAGTGTTTGACGGCATTTGAGCTACTAAAGAAGAAATTAACCACTGCACCAGTGATAGTCGCTCCGGATTGGTCAAAACCCTTTGAGTTGATGTGTGATGCCAGTGATTATGCGGTGGGGGCTGTTTTGGGACAGCGAAAGGAGAAGGTTTTTCATGCCATTTACTATGCTAGCAAAACCTTAACTGATGCACAACTCAATTACACCACTACCGAGAAGGAGTTGCTTGCAGTAGTTTATGCATTTGACAAGTTTCGATCTTACTTGATTGGAACAAAGGTGGTTGTATTCACAGACCACTCCGCTATTCGATATCTCATTGCAAAGAAAGATGCTAAACCGAGATTGATTAGATGGATCCTATTGCTACAGGAGTTTGACTTGGAGATTCGGGACAAAAAGGGAACTGAAAACCAAGTAGCCGACCATCTATCTAGATTGGAGAATCCGGGGCATGATAAGGAAGATAAGGTGCTAATAAATGAATCTTTCCCGGATGAACAACTGTTTGTGGTTCAAGGCGAAATACCTTGGTATGCTGATTTTGCTAACTACTTGGTTAGTAACACTCTTCCACCGGACTTATCGTGGCAGCAAAAGAAAAAGTTTCTTCATGATGTTACTAGGTATATGTGGGATGAGCCCTATTTGTTCAAGCATTGTGTGGACCAAATGATTCGAAGGTGTGTTCCACAGAGCGAGGTCGAGAGCATTCTCCATCACTGTCATGATTCGTTATATGGAGGACACTACGGAGGTGAGAAAACAGCCACTAAGGTGTTGCAAGCGGGGTTCTTTTGGCCAACTTTGTTCAAGGATGCTCATCAGTTTGTGCTAAAATGTGATAGATGTCAACGGATGGGGAATATCTCCAAAAGGCACGAAATGCCTCTAAACATTATCCTGGAGGTTGAAGTATTTGATGTTTGGGGTATAGATTTCATGGGGCCATTCCCACCCTCTTTCAACAATCTATACATTCTCTTGGCAGTAGATTATGTATCTAAATGGGTGGAGGCAGCCGCATTTCCCACTAATGATTCCAAGGTAGTGCTGAAATTCCTTCAAAAGAATATCTTCACAAGATTCGATTCGCACTCCGAGAGCTATGATTAGTGATGAAGGGAGTCACTTCTGCAATAAATATTTTGCTGCCCTCTTGGGAAAATATGGGGTCACTCATAGGATTGCTACTGCTTATCACCCCAGACAATGGACAAGCAGAGGTTTCCAACAGAGAAGTGAAGAAAATCCTGGAAAAGATCGTTAACCCCACAAGAAAAGATTGGTCAACAAAGCTGGATGATGCATTGTGGGCGTACAGAACGGCTTTTAAAACACCCATTGGTATGTCACCATACCAGCTTGTTTATGGCAAGGCATGCCATCTCCCGGTTGAACTCGAGCACAAAGCGTTCTGGGCCATTAGAAAGTAGAATTTTGACCTCACAACTACAGGCGAGAAAAGGCTTCTTCAGCTCAATGAACTTGATGAGTTTCGACTGCAAGCTTATGAAAATTCAAAATTGTACAAGGAAAAGGTAAAGAGGTGGCATGATAAGAAGATTGCTGACAGGAAATTCGAACCTGGCCAAGCAGTAGTATTGCTGTAACAACTCTAGATTGAGGCTTTTTCCCCGGAAAACTCAAATCGCGTTGGTCGGGTCCCTTTCACTATCAAACACGCATTCCCACACGGAGCTGTTGAAATCTATGGTGATAATCCGGAAGTGACATTCAAAGTTAACGGGCAACGCCTTAAGCATTATTGGGGTGGCGGCTTCGCTCGCCAGAAGACCTCGATCACTTTAGCCAACTAAGCCTTGAATGGATGTGAAGTCGGGCCGAGGACTTTAAACCACGCGCTGGATGGGAGGCAACCCATTATCCGTATCCGTATCCTTTACATTTTGATGCTACATTTCAGTTCGTCAAGTTTGTTTTCTTATGTTTCTAAATTTTTCATTTTTTTCTTTTTTGCGTTTTGGTTAGAAAAGCTATTCGCTCATTGTGCTCTAAATGTTAAATTTTTGGGCAAGATATTCAGAATATGTGTGCAATGATGCTTAATACAGGTTGGTAATGTTAAGTTGGGTTTTGGGTCAGATTTAGAAGAACACGAGTTGGGTGATGCAGTAGGGTCCGTCGCCCCGGCGACAACTCCTAAGCCAATTATATCGCCCCAGCGCTCCTATCGCCCCGACGACGTTTCAGGCTCAAATTTCGTCGCCCCGGCGACAAACACGGAATCCAGTTTTTAAAAACCCCCATTTCAGCTGCAGTTCGTACATTTCATTCCCAATTCCTCTCCTCCCAGGCTCGGTTTCCCCTCTCAATCCATTCGAAACACTCCCCACACTAACCCACAACCAATTTCAACCCATTGCAGTCGGATTTCGCACCACCAACACAAGTTTCAACTGAAGATTCTGGAATTTCATGAGGTAATTGGGAATTCAAGCTAGGGTTTGTCTTTTGCGATTTTGCTCACTGAAATCATCCAAGGTATGTCATTGTTGAGCTAGGTGCGAATTGCTTTTGTTTATTGATCATTGACCTTGCATCTATAGTAGTCAGTGAGGTTGAATTGGACCAAATTGAATTTTAGTTGGGATTTTCCATTACCTGCAATTGGGTGAACCACTTGTAACTGCTCTATCGTGAGGTTGGGATTAAATTGCCAGTGTAATCCTTGGTGTTAATTGCTTCTGAGTTTTAGTTCATGATCATCACTACTTGGGTCTGCAGTGTGATTTATTTTTGCAATTGTTGAAAATTTGCAACCTTTGTACTCTGTGAGGTGGGCTTTTGCATATATTGGACATCAATCTGGGGTATTTTGTGTCTGCATTGAGTTTTGTTCAACTGCTATAAACTGAGGTTGTGAGATTACACTGTATTATTCATTTGTGTGGGCTAAATCGAGTGTTGGTCTATATATATTGCTGGAATTGGGTTGTTGCAGTGAAACTGAAAATTTGTTGGAATTAAGTTTGGGGGAAATTTTTGTTTGTGGTTGTTTGCACCAAGTATTGATCAGTCATGCCGCCAAAAAGATTCAGGGGTGAGGGTTCTTCAGCACCATAGGCACGGGCTTTTGATCACAGTAAGTTTATCAGTGCTGAGGCCGCTGAGCGATTTGACACCTTCATAGTGGGTAAGGCTCTGACGCCCGAGCGTGGCCTGCGTCCTAGTTGGAGAGTGGATGGAGAGATGGGCGATCAGATTACTGAGAGAGAGTGGGACACTTTTATTGAGCAGCCGAGGCAGCTGTGTGGTAGCCATCGTCCAGGAGTTTTATGCGAATGCAAAAGACACGCTGCCCTATACTGTGACAGTGCGAGGCAGAACAGTACCATTCAGCGCCCAGGCTATTAACGATTACTATTCATTGGACGCTCCGCCTGTGTGCCAAATATACTGAGTTCCTGCGATCCTCGCCCGACTATGACAGAATCATGACAGACTTGTGCAGACCGGGCACCACGTGGTGTTGCTAAGGGCAACAGAGGGGGTACTTTTTTTCATAGCAAGGAGTTAAGCTTATTATGGTAAGATTTGGTATGCTTTTCTCTGCGCTAAGCTGATGCCCACAGTCCATGTGATGATGTTCCAAAAGACAGGGCTGCCCTCTTGTATGCTATAGTCATGGACTACGCAATCGACGTGGGCCGTATTATTGAGAGTAACATTCGCAGAATCCTGAGGAGTAATGTTCACGGCGGGTTGCCACACCCGTCTCTTATTTGCGGATTGTGCCGGGCAGCAGGCGTTCAGTGGACCGAGGATGAGATTGTTCAGCAGCCATTGCTGGTCTTGGACCATCGACTGATTTCCAGATATTCAGTTTGGGACCAGGCAGAGTCGCACCCGCGGGGTCGAGGATATATTATTCAGCCCCAGGCAGACCCAGTGGATGCCCCTGCTTCACCTACTGATTCTAGCTCCCAGCCGAGATCTCGTGTCAGCAGTCAACTCAGAGACATGCAAATGCTGCTGGTACAGCAGAACCAACGACTTGCAGAGAGGCAGGAGCACATATTCAACTACACCACGAGCTTCAATGCAGTTCTGGGTCTGAACAGTTCGCGAGGCTGAATCCTGGAGGACCACCGATCCCCATTTCCCGTGGCCCCAGCCACTCCCCCCCTTTCCGCCGTCTGATGCTGAGGTGGAGGATATCAACCAACCATGATCAGGGGAGTCCTCAGTTTCACATTTTTGCACTCTTTAGACAATGAGGACATTCTCCATTTTAAGTTTGGGGGTGGTTTTACTATTATTTCAGTTGGTTTAATGCTTTAGCATGGTAGTTGTAGTTAGTATGCAGGTCGTCCAGCTTTAAAGACAGTTTTTGAAGGATGGTTTTTATTGAAAATAATCATGTGAAATATCATCAAAATGACTTTTCTTGCTATGAATGCTTATTTCTATTAATGTCACTTGTTGATGATCATTGAGCATATTCATAATCTATCTTTCCTTTTGATTTGTGGTTTCTCAGCATTATGTAGATCTGCATTTAGAAACCTATGAGCAGTGTATTTAAGGAAAGCCGATGATGACTTAGTAATCACTGTTTTAATGTCTTATGCACCTTGGATCTGAATTGCTATATTAGAAATGCTAACTCGTGCCTATTTCTCTTGAATTTTTAACCCTTGGAGTTCCTAATGCACATGGTATTGTTGTGGTTACGTGAGATTTTATATTCAACTCGTGAAACTGTTGCTCATTAAAAGATAGGATAGTCAAAATTAAAAAAAAAAATGATATTTATTTATGCTTATTTACTGCTTCGATGTCTGTCTTGAATGCTGGTTATGATTGAAAATGAAATATAGACAGATATGAGCAAATCTTGACTAGTTTGTCTTTGTGGCCTTTGTCATTCGAACAAGTAAGCCCGTTGGAGCGTTTCTACGCTTGATGCCTTAAAACCATCTGGTTTGGG
This sequence comes from Aralia elata, assembly GCA_034770075.1. NCBI lineage: Eukaryota > Viridiplantae > Streptophyta > Magnoliopsida > Apiales > Araliaceae > Aralia > Aralia elata. Next base: position 39,705,520 of record CM068380.1, on the reverse strand, counting down.
AGTCATCGGTGGAAAGTTTGCTACATGGATGACATTGAAAAGCCTAATGAAGATAGACATCGCACAAGTCTAGATGTTAGTATAACATCATCGAGATGGAGCGTAACACGCACTCGGTGATAGTAATATAATATAGCTAATTAGAATGTAGAAATAGAGGCTAGTGAGCATGAGAGTTGCTAGCATTTTGGGTATTGACTGTTTTATCTTCTTTTGAGCAATGTAGTTCTAGGATTGAATTGTAATCAGTGCGTGATCTACAGTCCAACCACACACACACACACTTAAGGGTTAAACATTTGGCGAAATTGTTGTGAGTTTCATTTCTGGTAATCATTTGGTGGAAAGGTTGTGTATTTGTTTTTAATTGTTGAGGCTGGATGTCCTTATCCTGACTGCACTGCTCTAGCATAGAACTCTTGCATTTGCATTCCAATAATTGTAGCATTATGTGTTTTGCATTTCCTTTGTTTTTCTTGAGGACAAGCAAAGTCTTAAGTTTGGGGGTATTTGATGAGTGGGTTTTATACCTACGAGTTGAATGCTTTTGAGGCTCAATTCTCGGCTATCGTTAAGCATTTATAGCACCATTTCACTAGTTAATGCATTATTGTGCAGGAAGAGGATCTATGTTGATGATTGTGGAATTATGGAATTTTAGTGCAAAAATGTTAAAATCCAACAGTAGGCTCCAGCGCCGGGGCGACAGCTTGAAGGCAACATCTAGCGCTGGGGCGACGATGTCGCTGGGGCGACAGTTTGAAGGCAAAATTCATCGCCGGGGCGGCATTACGCAGTGTATTTTTGTCGCCGGGGCGACAGGTCGGGACAAGAGATATGGCTGGCATTTGTCACTTCTGCTGGTAGTGGAGTTTCGGTGGAGGAATTTCGGGAGCACAATGGAAAAGCAAGGAGAGAGGGTAATCAGATTAGTAGCCATCCAGGGAGTAGAGAGCAATTCATTTCAAGCTTGGTTACACACTTGGAAAAAGCTAGGGTTTGAGAGAAAAGAAGAAGAACAAAGGAGCTAAAGGAAAGATTATCAGAATTTCATCAACCAAAGAGGCTTGGAGCACGAAATAGGAAACAAGAGCAACTCAAGAAGAACTACATCTCACTAATTCGGGAATATCATCACAAAAGGGGTGTATCTTCATTTGTTGTAGTTCTTTATTCTTACTTTGTTATTCCAAACCATGTACTATAATCAGTTTATGATGTTATTAAGATTAAATATGAGCTAAACTCTTCATTCTAAGATTGCAATGGAACCCAACTTGTAGTTTAAATTGAATGCTCTCTCTTGAATGGTAATTAGGCATTTTGTGAATTGGAGTTTATAACCTTTGATTAAGGATTAATTACTTGGCCCGTAATTACTTTGGTAACTTATATGGAATTGAGAGAGGAAGTATAAGTTGAGACCTAGTTATGAATTCATGTGAAAATTAGATATTCTTTATGGATAATGTATGAGATTATGTGACGTGAGTCTTATGTATTATTCTTGAGGGTTGATAATTTGATTGTATTTAGGATAGACATATACCTAAATACCACATGTATCCATTTGAGAACCATGCTTAATGATTTCTATTGTGAAAGTTGGTAATTGATAGAATGGTTAATGGGACTTTACGTGACATGTGTCTTATTAATTGTTCTTGATATGGGATTCTTGCTTGTGTATAGAATAGAAATATATTTATGCACCACAATAGGAAATACGTATTCGACCATCGAGAGAGGCTTATATATACTTGTGATTTCTCGGATAGCAATTCTTATGTTCTAATTTACCAAACAAGAGAGAGTAGGATGTTTAAATGAAGAGTTGGGGAATATTGTAATCTTAGACCTTTTTATCTTGAACTTTATCCGTGTTAGTAAAACCTTGTTTTCTAAATTTCCTTTATTTTAGTTTTAATCAACAACAAACACAAACCATATTGTCATTGTTTAAATTGGATTGATTTTACATGCGATTGATATTTGGTAATTATTTAACATAATTCCTCGTGGGTTCGACACTTTACTTATCTTATATTACTTGTGGACCGCGTATACTTGCGCGTGTTTTATTGATTGCGAAATCGAGCAACAGGACTGGCGAATTTAGGATATAAGAAATCTTTTCAGCAGTGAGAACAATTCTCAGATTCCTTAACCAGTCCGTGTAATTCGGTCCGGTCAGTTTGTTAGCATCAAGTATGCTACGCAGTGATAGTGAGTTTGACATTTTTAAATTCTGCATGTGAAATAGACAACATTTTAGCATACATTCATTTAATTAATTACCAAAATAAATTAGGTCTTTATTTTAAATTGTTATCTCCCACTATTTTCATCAAACTATATTACCCTCATTATACAGTTCGGCAATTCTAATTAAAGATTTGCTAGTGAGATTAAGAATCCCATTTCAAATGTATATAGCCTTTTGGTGACACAACAAGCGATATATAAATAAATAGGTAGACAACTATTGTCAATTACATCACTATGTAACTCCTTGTATTTTGCCTCTTAGATTATTTTGATCAATTGGTGACACATCCGAATCAAAATTATCCAAGTTAAGTCCAACCTAGCACTTCCATATATTCGAAAGAAAAACACTGTCCTTGTGGTGACACAACAAAACAGCATCGTTCAATCTATTTATAAGCATCAAATGTGATAAAGCAACATCTTAAATATTTAATACTTGCCTTGTGGTGACACAACAAACTCATATTAAATATTTAATACTCTATTGTTTTACCATGCTAGAAGGCGACGTTCGATATTCCAAATATCTTTGAACGCTTAGGACTTAATATATTACTTTGAGGGGTTTGTTATTATTAGTCTCATCTTGTTTAGCGCGCATGCACATATATATATAAAATACGCGTCATATTATTTTACATGTGAAGCATGTTGGATAATATATAATATATATATATATAGTTAACATGCACATATAGAATACTATATTCTACCCGGATTGATTATGGACTTTTATTCTAGTTTGGTTCACTAGAACCACCAAGTGAACCAAAAGGTCAAACCTAGGGTGCAAGAATTAAATTTAAATATGACTATTACATTTAAACCCGGGCTCCAATACAAACGGGTCTTCAAGCGCTCCTTGCTCCTTTGTCTCCAATTCTTCAAAAATTAATTCTAACTAGTCCTATTACAAAACTATTTACAACAAATAGAAACCTTGATCAGCAGTCAAGGGGAAGTACATAGGAGGGAGATAGAATTTACATTAAGAAACAATTAGAGAAGACGAGGTACGCAGACCCCATTTATAAAAAATCCATACATTCAAGCATCCTCTAAAATAATTATAATCACACATTGGTCAATAGTCCATAAACAATCCCTATTTATTATCATACATATCTCTATATGTATCAATAAATAACATTCATCTCATGAATAATAAAATCATTCTATATATATATGAGTATCATTTAATGGGCAATTTTAAGTTGCATGAAATCCAATTTCAAGATTAAAATAAACTCTTTATTTTAATTATAAAATTATTAAGGATATTATATATATATATATATATATAACATATGTAACGGATTTATATATATTTATATAAATATATAATCCATTACTAATCACCCATTTAATTAAATCAAGTGATTTCGTTTTTCATAAAATAATAATTTTACACAATTAATTATGCCCAATAAATTATTCTAAATACATACCCATATATAAATAGAATCAAAACAATTAATAATTCGCATAAAGATTGGCTCTTGATACCACTGTTAGGTTTGTATGTAACGCGAACATGCAATCAAATTACATAAATAAAGCGGAAGCGCGATAAAATCAGATTTTAAAATTTTACACAAACCATCACCATGATCTTTCTTTATGCACAATTATTAATTAAACGAAAGAGATGGAGAATAAGAATTATACCCTTGTAGAATTCTAGCTTCCTCAGGTACAAGTTCACCTCCAATTCCTTTGCGTTCTCCTTGAATTGCACCGATTAAATTCCTTCCTTTGATCAACGTTAGCCACCCAAGTGTTTGGCCTCTAGAGGTGATCCACCAAGGAAGAACAAGTATTCAAGAAGATGGGTGTTTGGCAAAACCCTAGTTTTCTATCTCTATAGAAATTGTAAGTACTCTCCACAATTCTAATGCAAGAGTGTGTAACCCTAATCTATGATAAGACCCCTCTTATTTATAGATGTAGGAATAACACTTCCCTAAACTATTTAGGATTAGGGTTTGTATTATAATTAAACTCCTTTAATTATATTCCTAATCCAATTAGGAATTAATGAGAGAGAGAGTACTTCTATTAATTAATTCTCAATCCCTATTAGGAATTAAATAATAGTAATATTAATTAATTCCCAATCCCTATTAGGAATTAAATAATAGTAATATTAATTAATTCCCAATCCCTATTAGGAATTAAATAATAGTAATAGTAATAATAATAATAAGACTCCTCTTATTAATTTATATTTAATATTTTCAAAATATTAAATAATAAATATTAAGCTATTTAATTTATTCTATCTCCATAGATTAAATTAAATACACTCAACTTATTATTATAATTATGCCATTTACTTTCTTAAATAAATATTTTTCTTTTGCGGTGTGACCCTTTAGGTTCTCCATATTAAACCGGTTGTGAATAAATCAATTAGAACAATTCTAATCTTATTTAAATAAATAAATTAAACTATTTAATTCATTTAAATAAATAATATTTATTCTAAAATAAGGGTAAGCCCCCTTAGCGATCAACGACTTTCCAGATAATATAGATTTCAACATTAATCACAAAAGAACCTTTGAGTAAATAGTTACCGTACAATTCAATCCTTCTACCATACAATGTCCCAATTAAATATAAGACATGGAATTTCTGTCAAGTCTTATTTTATTTAATTATATGTATTTCGATTCCCAAATGCACAACTCTAAATAATGCAAATTAGAAACTCCTTTCTAATTTCATTCTGCCTTGGCCAAGGACTACTGAGTTATCATTTATCGAATCACATAGGACATTCACATCTTTTACTAGACGTGGTAGATTCTTTGTTGATCATTCACCTATCTCCATGTACAACTTATTATACCCAATCATACCCTTTGATATACCCTAAAGGTCTTAAGGGACATGTCAAAGTATAACTTATCATACACAAGACACTATGATGACCTCAAGTCTAAGGATCACTTGTACTACTATCACTAGAGGAATTCCTATTGACAGCCGAGTAAAACTCCATTAAGTATTCCTTAGCGAGTCACGTTCAGTGAACTTATTCTCCAATAAGCACCTACATACTTGCTTTAGTGTCTCCACACAAATGATTATGAGATCAATCATCCTCTTCATAAGAGCAAGCAACGTATGTACTAATCTATCCGGATTCACTAATCCCCAATTTAGTAATCCAACGATTAGGAACAATTTTAGTTTGTGAGCTATCTTGAATTTAGATCTCATTAGCATGATCACCATCATGATTCTAAAAGCATTGCTCAAAACTATGGGTTTATCATATTTAATATAACAGCACCATGTAGATAATATAAAATGCCTTTTAAGAAAATCAATTCTTTTATTAATAAATGAATAAGATTACAAAGTATATGCTACATCATATCAAATATGATTGGCTTGTGTGCATACTACTTTCACGAGACTCAACAGATAAAAAAGATCGGGAATGAGACCTAGTAATTAAACCCGTTGGGGACGAGACTCAACAGATAAAAAACGATCGGGGATGAGACCTGGTAATTAAACCCGTTGGGGACGAGACTCAACAGACAAAGAAATATCAGGGATGAGACCTGATAATTAAACCCGTTGGGGACGAGACTCGACGAAGAAATATCAGGGACAAGACCTGGTAATTAAAAATCTGTTGGGGATGAGACTCAATAAAATGGCATCAAGGACGAGACCTGGTTATATGCCCGTTGAGGATAAGACTCAACAAAGAGATCGGGGGCGAGACCCAGTAATGTCAATCCAATGACAATTTCCCCCAACGGAATAGCGTAATAGCTAAGTTTAAAACGTTTCGCACCACGACATTACTTAATTAACTTACATTTTTATATATATGATCGTCTTGCATCATCAATATATATTGTCATGAAATTGGGTGTCTATATCCTTGTCATGCTTATTTCATTACATTGCATAAACATGACAAAGAGGGGCATCTGTAGACACTCGAAATTTTGCACGTGTCTTCTAACCTTGGCAAGAGGGCAAAAGAGTCATTTTAGCCAGAATGCAGAGCACCCGAACAGAAGATTTCGGGACTCAAGTCGGAATGCATAAAGACATCTCAACGATCGTCGAGTGACAAAGTACGCTCAGCATGACGGTTGATCAGTCGGCATCCTGGGGAAGATCTATTTCTACTTATTGCTTTATCTTCCCAGCTCCAGAATTGGCCAAACCTTATGTCAGTGTGTAGCCCTCGGAAGGAGTTTTCTGGAATGGTATAGCACGTCTCTTAACCCTTCCTGGATCAAAAGATACGGATATTCCAGCAAACAGGACGAAGAATCGACAACGTGACACGAAGATCGAGGCACGTGGGACCCACATGGGCCAGCTACAAGTATAGTTATGGCTGCCCAGGGCAGCCTATAAATATCGAATTTCAGCAGATTTTCAAAAAAAAGAGGGAATCTTAGAGAAAGAAAGTGTGGTATCTTAGAGAGAGAGGCTCGGAATTTAGGCAAAAATTGCTAGATTTTCTCCAACTTTGTACTAGATTAGCTAAATCTATACATATTTCAGAGCAAGGAAGTATCTAATCTTATTCCCCAAGGTGAAAGATTCAATTTTTCTCGTGAATTCAATGTAGATCTATTAGATCTCTTGCGTTTTGTCCATTATTGTGCTTAAAGTTTGTTTATCTTTTGATTATTACACCTTTTACCAAGTCCCCTTTAGATCTAGATTATTTTTATTAGAAATTTGCTCTTGTCATTGTCAAAGTTTAAATCTTTTCACTAGATCCATTCTAGATCTAGCTTGAATCTAGCTTATTGATGGTTTCAAAGTTTAAAGCTTTAACCTTTTCGCTAAATCTTGCTTAGATCTATTATGGATCTAGTCATTTATGATGTTTTAAGTCGATTTTACAAACACTCCACAAAACCCTAGATCTGTATCTAGTGGGGAGGAGGTCCTAACTAATTGCGCTAGGGATTTTAACAATTGAATAGCGGTTTTAGGATACATTTTATATATGCTTTCGTTTTAACCCCGATTGTGGCATTATACGGATCCGAGGCATCTTAGATCTATGAATTTATATCTTAGATTCTAAGTCCCTTTCCATAGATCTCGTCAATACATAGTCCCTCGAAATGTTGGCTTCGATATTGCAATCTAAAAGATAGGGTTACGGGAGCCCACCTTTAGATCTCTTCTTGCTTATGTTTAAGCATATCATGATGTGAGCCTAGGAATATTGGAGTCAAGATTCACGAATCAAATATCGACTAGATTCCCACGATGGACATGGTTTCGATTGTAAAGTTATTATCCTATCATTGTAAATGTAAATTTGGGCCTTAAAACGGTATCGAGGGTTTTATCCCATGAAAACTGGATTTAAGGCCCCGTGATAGTGAAAATTACGATTGCGGGTGTTCGAGGCTATTGAGATGGCTTTCATGCCCACGGATCGCCCCGACCCTATTTTGATGTTTAATTTCCCATTTATCACAAAAAAAAATGACTTTTAAACAAAACGACAAAGATCTTTTAAAAATCGAATCGCTCGGGTTAGTAAGACGACTAATAGAATAAAATTAAAAGTAACAAAGAATTTTGATTCCTATTTGGAGAAGGGTTTGAAAACCGTATTTTTCAAAACGTCACCCCAAAAGGTTTTCATCAAAATCAAAGCTAAAACAGACCTTTTTCATCAGAGCAAATCCATTGTGCATAAGATTTAAAGAGATTTTAAGTTATTTTCAAAATAACGCATCCCTCACGATTTTGATCTAAAGCTAGATAGCGATTTCCTTCAAAAACTCTCACACACACACACACACACTTCACACTTACGAAAATAATAAGATGCGGTAACCGTGTTTTCACGGAAGTCGAGGGGTGCCTAACACCTTTCTCTCGCTTAAGCAAGCCCTCGAACTCTATGAATCTCGGTTTCGAGACTAATTTTACGGAGTCACATATTGGGCCATATTGAGAAAATCTAAAAATTCGGATAGGTTGGTAAATCCATTTAAATCTTTACCAACTGGCGACTCTGCCTAATTGGCCCATCATTAAAATAAACCTTTCAAAATCCCGTCGACATTTATGTCGGTATTTTTCCTAAAACTCACCCTTTATGCGAAATGTATAAATCGAAATCTTAAAAAGGGGTAAAACCACAACAAATTTAGGGGAAATTAATCTTCAGCGTCGACAATACCTTATAAAGATGATACACTCCTTGATCTGATCTTCAAGTCCCAATCCTTTGATCCTCCGAGCTTCTTCAAATTCACAGATCAAACGTCAGCTACTCAGTGTGTGTAGCACTCTAAAGGTGATCCACTAAGAGATTATTGATTGAAGAAGTAAATTTAGGTTTCTCCAAACCTTGGGTGGCTAGCCCTAATTCTCTTTCTCTCTCTCTCTCTCTCCTAAGTCTTTAGGTTGTAAAGAATTATAAAATACCGATGACAATAGTCATCAATCTATAATAAGGCATCTCCTTATATATACTAATCCTCCCTCCTATACTCTTTAGGGTTTAAGGTTTTAATTTTATTCCTAAATTATTTAGGAACTAAATTATTTATAATAATAAGAATACTTCTTATTAATTTATAATTAGTATTTCTCCAAATACTTAATTATAAATATTAAGCTATTTAATTTATTCCAACATGGTACAAATTAAATATACTTAATATTATTATTATTAAGCCAATTACTTATAAAATAATATTTCTCTTTTATGGTGTGACTCTTTAGGTTTAATATTATACCGGTAGTAGAATAAATAAATTAGAACCATTCTAATATTATTTATAATGAATTAAAATTATTTTAATTCAAATTTAAATAAATATATTTATTCTACATCATGAGTGACACCTCTCAGCATATCATGACTATCCGGATAATATGAAATCAACGTTTAATCACAAAGAACCTATTCTATAAATAGTTACCATATAATTCAATCATTCTACCATACAAGTCTCAATCAAATATAAAACATGAAATTTCTGTCAAGTTTTATTTTATTTGATCATATACATTTCAATTCTAAAATGCGCAACTCTAGTTAATGTAAATTAGAAACTCTTTTCTAATTTTTATTCAACCCTGGCCAGGGATTTCTGAGTTGTCATTTATTGATCGCATAGGATATTCTCTCCCTTTACTGGAAGTGGTAGATCATTTGTTGATCATTCACCTACCTCCATGTACACTTTATTATACCTGAACATACCATTTTATATACTCTAAGAGTCTTAAGGAATATGATAAAGTATAACTCAGAATACGTAAGGTACTATGATGATCTCAAGTCCAAGGATCACTTGTACTACTATCACTATAGGAACTCTTATTGACAGGCAAGTAAAACTCCATTAGGTGTTCCTTTAAGCGAGTCACGTTCAGTGAACTTATTCTTGAATAAGCACCTATATACTTATTTTAGTGTCTCCACACAAATAATTATGAGATCAATCATTCTCTTCAAAAGAGCAAACATAGTATGTAATAATCTATCCGGATTCACTAACCCCACATTAGTGATCCAATGATTAGGAACGTTCTAGTTTTGAGCTATCTAGATTTTAGATCTCATTAACATGAACTCATCATGATTTTAAAAGCATTGCTCCAAAACTACTGGTTTATCCCAATTAATTCTACCAATTAAATATGGATAAATAAATGACTTTAAATAAATGAATTCTTTTATTAATAAATGAATAAGATTACAAAGTAAATGCTTATCACATTAAATGTGATTGGCTTGAAAGCATACTACTTTCAATGACAGCACCCACGTGGTTGGTAATGCAGCAGTTTGATGTGACATATTAGAGCCGAAAGTAAGCTGCCACATCCTCACTCAAAGTCAACATTAGAGATCTTCCACGATCGGAGCATTAAATGAGCAACGACAACTTTTCAACGGAAAAATCCCAAGTCTTCTATAAAAGGAAGTGCATATTCAATTCAACAGTACGAATCACGAATATCAAGTTGAACCTCTGCTCAAGTCTCAAGAACTCTACTCTACGAAAAGAGAACAACTTGTTCTTCTACTAACTTCATCAGAAGTTGTGCCTTAACGCCACGTAGTAACACCTCAACAATCACTTTCATCTTTTGTGATTCACTGGTCTTAGTGACCTATAGTTCCAAGTCTTAGTGACTTGAAGAGATCTTAGTGATCTGGTCTTAGTGACCTCTGTCTTAGTGACATCTACTGAGACTAAGTGACTCGAAGAAATCTTAGTGATTTAGTGTTGTAATAGATCTTAGTGATCTGATCTTCGTGACTCTCAAGCATCCTTAGTGAATTTCCTACTCGGAGAGTAGAAGAGTGGACTATAAGTTATTTGTACTCCGAACCACTTAAAAATTTTTGTCTCATTTTCTTTCTAGCACTTACATTTCAACATTCATCTTTTATATATTTGTGACTTAATTCCACATCTAAACTAAAATCAGAGCTGAAATTTCATTAAATCTTTGAAGGGATTTTTTAAACTAATATTTCGATGTGCAAAATTAAATTAACTCTCATAATTTAATCTGGTAATACTTCTTTAAAAGTAAAAGTTTTTAAAGGATCTATTCAACCCCCCTTCTAGATCTCCAAGTGCCTTTGGAAAACAACAAAATTATAATGTATCAGTTAATTAATAATTAATAATGTAATATTTTAATATAGATGTATTTGAATGAAATGTAATTAAGACCTGGGAATTGTATGACTTAATTATGTAAATAATGTAATAATAATATAAATTAGTTTGTATTATTAGTTAGTTGTTGTGATGTGGATGAATAGTGAGCACCAAGTCTAGCGAGTACTCAGATTTAGGGGCGTCACATCTTCGAAACTTGAAAAAAGATTAGGAAAACAGTAATCGTGTTTTACGAAAATCGGGGGTGCCTAACACCTTCCCCTCGCTTAAACAAGCTCCCAAACTCTTTGAATATTGGTTGCGGACCAATGTAATGGAGTCACATTTCAAGTAATCTATATTTCAAAACCTAAAAATTCAGATGAGTTAGTATATCCACTCAAACTTATACCAACTGGCGACTCTGACATATTGGCCCATATATAAAATCAATCATTCAAAACCCCCTTGAAAAGAGTCGTTTTCCAAAAATATCACCTAAATCACTTCATTTTCCTAAAAATCATAAAAGAGACGAGTTTTGGAAAGAAAGAAAAATCCATTCCCGACGTCGGCAATGGGTGGGCTTAATAATAATAACCAAGCACAACCAACGACATCATTTTGTATTTATCTTTTATAACCACTGGCTTATGATCCCATGCGAAGCACGAATTTTATTATAAAATTATTGTATTATTTATATTTTTTATATTATACTAATATATTAATTGTAAGAATTAATAATAGATTAATATTATGTATGATGATTTTTATAATAAAAAAATATTTCTTTCTAAAATATATTATTTAACTAATAATGTATATCTAATTATTGATGAAAGATAAAATAAATTTAGAAATCCACAATAGTAGCTCGTCTATTTATATAATATAGATGATAGTATTCATTTTTAAATTAATGATTTATTTGTTTATATATTCATATATTCATCTATTTATGTAATAGGAAAACATCTCACTTAAACTCAAATAATTATACTTATATGATTTCATAATAAAAATTATTATATAATTAAATACCATTGTTATCAAGAATATGAATTTTAAAAAACACTAACTAAATTAAAACTTGTATGAGAATAATAGATAGTGTGGTAAGTAGATAATTATCATAGTAAGAATGTAAATGAAAAAATTTTGAAATTTCAAATAAAAGATGAAAAAAGACATAAATTTTAAGTTTTTATTTTTAAATTTTAAGGTTGAAAGGCCATTCCTAAAATGGGTTCAAAGATAATTTTGTGTTATTAGTGTGTGTGTGTGTGTGTGTGTGTGTGTGTATATATATATTATATATATATATATATATATATATATATATATATATATATATACACACACAACATTTATCAAGTCCGGACTCCCGGACCTAATTAAAATGCGGACCTAATTTTTTTATTTTTTTTTGGTTTTTTTTTTCAAAACAGTTAATAAAAAATATATAATAATTTTTTGTATTGAATTTTTTTTTAAAACAGTGTTTTGGGTGTGTTTTGGATACATATAACAAACCATGTTGTACAGTCTGTACAACACTGTTTGTTATATGTATCCAAATCACACCCAAAACACTGTTTTAAATTTTTTTTCAATACCAAAAATTATTATATATTTTTTATTAACTGTTTTGAAAAAAAAACAAAAAAAAATAAAATTTTTGGGTCCGCATTTTATCAGGTCCGGACTCCCGGACCTGATCCTAACTCATATACAACATTTATCAGGTCCGGACTCCCGGACCTGATTAAAATGCGGACCTAATTTTTTTATTTTTTTTTGCTTTTTTTTTTTCAAAACAGTTAATAAAAAATATATAATAATTTTTGATATTGAAATTTTTTTTTAAAACAGTGTTTTAGGTGTGTTTTGGATACATATAACAAACCATGTTGTACACTCTGTACAACACTGTTTGTTATATGTATCCAAATCACACCCAAAACACTGTTTTAAATTTTTTTCAATACCAAAAATTATTATATATTTTTTATTAACTGTTTTGAAAAAAAATAAAATTTTTGGGTCCGCATTTTATCAGGTCCGAGTCCGGACGTGATCCTAACTCTCTCTCTCTCTCTCTCTCTCTCTATATATATATATATATATATATATATATATATATATATATATATATTCTTTTGTCATATGCAACCGTATACCTAATTCTATGTTTTTTCCCGCAAACTTTATGTAACGAACAAACTGTATTTTAGTAAACCCAGCAGGCCAGCATAGAGTGATCGAAGGCAAAGACTTTGGCGGTCTCGCCGAAAGTAATCATCGCCCATCAGATTCGCTCAAAATATTTGATAACTTTCGTGCCCACAATTTTATGTATTATCTCGATTAGCGATTTTGGAAGCTAATGGCTGCTAAAACAGGTAAGTCATGCTCATAATTACGTTTACTAGTCTCTAATTTCTTTTCCTCATAATGGTTCTAATGATTCCATTTTCTTTTTCTTTTGCAAATTATGAATCTGTTCGACGATTTATTTGTCCTTTGTCAGTTTCACGATTATGAATTATCAATTGGAAGCACAATCTAGCCATGAATTTATATTTTTATATACTTGCCAAAAGTTAGTAAATAATAGGGTCTGGTTAATTATGCTAATTATGCTGGCAAACTAATACGTGTCGTTGAAAGTTCGAAGTGTCATTGAAGTGTAAAATTGTCGCTAAATGCATATTTGCTCCGACAATTATTGTTAGCCATTATCAACTGCGAATAATAGAGTATATAGGAGAACAGCTTGAATAATGTGCTAATCACAGTTTCTTTAATGTGAAAACGTGGTGATAAAGTATAATCAGATTATAGCTTAAATTAGGCACAATAGGGAATAAGGTATTTATGTCATACTCATAAATACGATATTTTACCTAACAAAATTTTTTGAAAAATGCTAATGCTATTTTTGAAACTAGAAATTTTCACTCATCAAGTTCATTTAGAAGAAATGGGTCTGACTATCAGACACCATTTTTTTAAGTCAAATGATGAAGAAATTCAGTGAGACTTTGGAGATGGCGGTGAATCTTCCATTAGATCTGTTGGTGCTAATTGCCTAATCCATTTGAACAAGAATAGTGAGTAAATCTCTGGTCAACGTTTAAAGATAGCATTGGCAAGGATCCCACAAAAGTTTGTCTTCCAGTTTACTTTATGCTGTGTTTGTGAGTTTGGAGGGATAAGATGGGATGGGAAGGGAAAGTATAGGAAGGGAAGGGATGGGCAATGATGGGAAGTGATTATAGTTTTCTTTTGTCATGTTTGTGAGTTTTAAAAAGGAAGGGATGAGATGAGATTTTAATTAAATTTTCCCTTGTTTGTGAGTTTAGAAGTAGGGAAGGGATTCTTATTTTTAAACTACACTATTACTATATTACCCTTACATATATAAATATAAGAAATGCTATGATTTAATAATGTCTATCTATTAGAATTATTTTGCTTAGTCTTTTTATTTTTTTTTGCTTTGTTACACACACGCACACACAGATATATATATATATATATATATATATATATATATATTGACTTACTTGTACTATATTTATTTTTGTTAAAAAAACATACTTGTAATTATATTATATTATATAATTTGGGAAAGTCAAAATGTACATCTTAATTTGGGAAATTGTGATGGAATATTATATTCCCTCCATACCAAAATTAGAGATAGATTTTAACGTTTCAAAATAAATTTGCAAAATCATAAATTCAAAATTGATATAATTATCTATATTAAAACTAAATAAATTTTTATTAATTTTAGAATTTTAGAATTTTTTTAATGAACCCTAAAAAGTTATTTCAATAAGCTATTCTCAATGATCTTATATTCATATTATATTATTGCATGCGTCATGTCAAAAACTATAGTAATAACAAATTAACTACTTTTGGAACTATCTTCCATAATTGATACAGTTATTTTTTATGAAAATAAATATACTTCAAGTTGCTATAATAATAGTAAGCCGGATATATATATATATATATATATATAGTGATTGATTACGATAGGTCACGCCACGTGGCAATATGTTCATGTATATTATTATAATAATTTTATTTTTTCTTGATGTTGCCACTGACTTGGGGTTTGATGTGCTGAACTCGGCAGTGTACAAAGAAAAATGTAATTGAGAGTTATAATAGTGAGGGTAAAATTGTCATATTATTTATTTTACAAGGTTATTTTTGGTAATGTAAAATACCTCACTTTCCCATCCTTTCCCATCCCTCCAAATCCTCCCACTTTTGAGAGAAAAATTTTGAACAAAAAATTAAATCAATTTTACCTCCAAATCCCTTTCTTTTCTCCCTAAAAAAACTCACAAATATGTGATTTGGAGGGATTTTAATTATTTTCCCTTCCCTTCCCTTCCCCTCCCCTAAAATAAAAACTTACAAACACAGTATTAATGAACCTCTCTATTTTCTGTAGAAAAATTGGAATACTCATATCTTATTTATCAGGCTTATGAATGTGGGAAAAGTGTAATTTCATTGTATGGAGTTTGGAAATTTTATTTTATACTACATGTTGATTCAGTATCACTATCTTCCTGGTGCCTCTGATCCTCATCCCTTAGTTACTTGAAACCATAGACATTACCTCTTCACACAAACTGTTCAAAGAAATGTCTCTACAAGAAAGGGAAGAGAGGTTGATAAAAAACGAAAAAAGACAAAAAACTAAAAGGGGTATGACGGTCCTTAAACACTTTAAATGTGTGAAACAACACTGAAAAAATTCCCATTTGATACCACCACTGAAAAAATTCCCATTTGAAACCACAAATCGATTTTAAATGCCACTTTTAAAGATGATGATATCAGATGTGTTATAGTTTTGTGTTATTTGCTGGAAATTGGACTTTTGTAAGACTTACAGGAAATGAAAATGATTAACAGTTGTCTCTGGGAATATGATAAATTGGAATGATCTTTCACACTTTACTCTCACTTTCCTTTTCAACTTTATATACCTCCTAATCCTTTCTATAATAAACTGTCCACGAAACCCACTCCTAACCTCATGGAAGCCTTAGATCATTACAATAAATAAGATGATTTTAGAGTTTATGGAATGTTGAGGACTGCTTGTTTTTTCATAGAATTTTAGGTACATTTCCATCTTTGGTAAGACCTGTGACTTTTTAGCATCATTTCGGGCGCATCTTACCTTTGGGACTTTTTGAGTATTTCTAATTTTGACATTCATTGAAATTGGTGGGCACTTCCTTTTTAATTTTTTATTATCTTATAAGGACTATTTCTACCACCCCCAACCTCCAGCTGTAGTCTCTTTTTCTCTCCAATAAAGTTCCTTGTTTTATCATTTTTATATCAGAGAAAAGAAGAAGATTATACTAAATTGCCTATGATTATTCTAAAGACCTACCTTTTGGTATCATAAAACTATTATTATGGTGATCCTTGTTATTTTTGATGGACAAAACTTATACTCCGTAACCAAGTCTTGAAATTAATAAAACACCAAAGACTTGTATAGGCTAGTAAAGCATAATCCAAAAGTTACTGGTCATCATTAACACTATCTAATATGATCCTTAAAACATAAGCAATACCTCTAAAGTGTCACTATGTGAACTTGAATTAATGCTACAGTGTTTCAGGTTGATGTTTTCAGGGTTTGTTCGTTATATAGACTTAGAAATATGTTTGTGGTAATCTTTGTTTGTCCGAACTCCAAATGTTCTTGTCAAAGCAAATAAGCTATTTGTTGCTTAATTTTAGAATGATGTAGTGGTACTATCTATGAAACTAATGATTTTAATATGTCAAAAGGAAAAGACAAGGAAGGTAATTCACCCTTATGAAAAGGAATAAATTGCTTATCATGTTAACTTATCATAATTACAAACTGTGATGATTATCATAATAAGTATAACCTACAAACTATGTTGGACACATTCACTTGGACCATATATGGTACATTACTGGCTTAGTGACTGCCTTATGGTACATGGTATTCTGCTCATCTCCAAAAACCCAAATTTATCCTGCTCACGAGGCATCACATAGATCTTGAAGTTTGTTAGAGAAGTGGATTAGTATTTGTAATCCTAATTATGCATCATTCTTCTTTCATTTGTGACATCCTCTCAATTAAAATATTCCACTTGTTATCTTCGAACATTTCTTTTATTTTTGAACTACAGAGCCAACGAGAAGAACATGATTACAAAAACGATGACAGACAAAGGCACTACCAGCTTATTTAGGATAGTAGAAGAAAGAGCATTGTCAAAGAAGGAGCTGGATGAAGATAAAAACAAAAAACAACTAACTGTTGTACCTTATCTTCCGAAGGACTGCATCTCTAATATACTTGTTCGACTACCTCTTGAATCTCTCCAAAGGTCAAGGTTTGTTTGCAAGCCATGGTATAACATCATTTATAGTCCTGTTTTCATTGATGCCCATCTCCGTCGAGCTGAGACTGTCTTGATCTTTTTGAAAAAAGAAGCTTTCCACTATTATTCTACAGCATCAATCGCACAAGAAAAGCCAAACACTTTTTCTGTTGAAGCCAGAGTTTTCCAATTGCAGTCTGTACATGTATTTCATCAACCCCTCATATGCCCTTCATCAAAATTCTATATAAAGTACATGGTAATCAAAAATGGAAAAGTCATGATCGGAGAGTTCAATTCTACATGTTTGGGGAAAATTAGAGCAACTTGCAATGGTCTAATTGTTCTTAATGACGAGATGAAGAAAGGTGGGCTAGTTATCATGAATCCTGTGACTAGGGAATTGAGTATGCTTCCTTTAGGTACTTTATATCCTCCCCACAAGGAATCATATGGATTATCCTTTTGTAAAAGTACAGGTTATTTTAAACTGGTTCATTTATTTCTGGACGAACTGAACTTCATTGGTTGCGAGATTCTAACGCTGGGAACAAGATCATGGAGGTTGGTCAATGGACCCGCTTTTGGACTCTTTAGTTGGTTTGGGTATGAACCAATTTCTGCAATTGGGGCTTTACACTGGATTCCACATATTGATCATAGCGAGTACATAATATCTATGACAGTGGATAATGAAAAGTTTCACAAGATACTGCTCCCAAAAAGTAGCAGAACGAATGACAGAATTGTTGAAATGGGTGGGCATCTTTGTTTTGTCACTCATGAAGAGATGAATGAAATTGATGTGTGGATCTTGAGGAATATTTGTGGAGAAGATTGGACAAAGACGTATACCATCAGAGTTGGTTGCATAAAGGATTTGGTCCCCCTCTATTGTTCTAAATTTGAAGGTGAAATGATTTTCTTGGACAAAGATGGCTCTCTATTTGCTTATGATTTTCAATTCCAGGTTATGAAAAAGATTGACATGAAAAGGGAACATTTTCCTGTCCATGGCTGCTACCAACCGCATGTAAACAGCCTTGTCTCATGGCAAATTAACAAGGATCAGAATGTTGGTTACTAGTATGTTCTTCTTTTTATATAGGTAAATCATAGCCATATGCTTAGCCTCTTTTTCTATGTAAGTAGCTGTCTTTTTCTTTCTTAATTTGTTCACAAATAAGTATTATGTCAATTACGTGTGTGCGCATGTTTGTTGTACATTTTCAGTTATGGGTAGTGATTTTAGCATGGATCTCGGGCAGGTGAATATATGAACCTGAAATGTTAAATTGTCCTACTTTACCTTTGTGATATTTGATTTTGCACATACTCCTGACTTTAAAAAGTGAACTCATTTTGTGAGACAGCACTTATAATCTACTAAATATGAAGAGCTGGAGTGTGCAACCAAGCAACTTCATGTATAAATCTTGTTGCTCAGTTAACAGCATTGGCCCTGTTTGTAATTTGTAACAGCTTCTCGTTTCTCAGCTTCTGGATCTTGGTAGATTGTCATTACCTAACCCTTACAAAATCTAGTGGTCAATTATGATCAAATAATATTGAACGGAGGGAGTATATTTTTAAAGTTTGAAAAGTTTGCAAATGGGACTTTTGGGGAACGGATGGGTATCAGGTTAGATTAGGTACTACTGTAAGATAAAGAGCAACTCTTTGCGGAACAAATATGCATTACGCCATTACCACAATGAAGCTAATATTTAGTTGAAAAACTAGATGCAGAAATCTATTTCAGAGAATAAGAACATGAAACTATAGTTTTTAATTTATCTAACATAATGGACATATAAGTACTCCACTAGCCAGACTGAATGTGACGAAGAACCTTCTCAGATGTTATGCTTATGGATGATATAAGCAACTAGAAATGGAGCCAATAAAATGTGTTGAAGAACAAATTAAGAAAGGAAAGAAGTCATCAGAATAAGAAAAATTAAAAAATGGTAGAACTGAAATGGTACTGAGCTGAATCAGTGGTACAAGAATTTGGAGTTGCACGATGAAGAAAAAACAGAGAAAAACAAGCTATTACAATATCTGAGATAATTCTCCCTTCTCCTCCTCTCTATTTATACATTTGTAGTAGCCGCTTAACAGAATTCCCGCCCAAAAGTTGTTACAACTAACTCTCCCTCTACAAACTTCTAACTGATTCAACTAATTCTCACATGTTAAATTCACATCCTTACACGCGTCATCCTTCACAACCCTCTGATCACAACACAGATATAGCCAGGCCTGGCAAAAAAATAGGTTAGGTTTGGTATGGTTTGGATTTACTTAATATTGTTAGGGTTTTATTAAGAGTTAAAATCATATAACGTATTTTTAATATAGTTTGTATGGTTTGTAATATAGATCAACCTATATAGTTTGTATGGTTTGTTAGTATTATTATATGGTGCAATAAAATGCATTTATGCTTTTTCTCTCTCTAAAGTTTTTTATACGTACTCCCCCAAAATTTTGGTATACTTTCTCTCTCTAAACTTTTTACATTTTTTTCAAAATTTTGGTATATTTTTTTCTCTCTAAAATTTTTACACACTTTCTCTATCTAAATTTTGTTATTTACTCTCTCTTATTTTGTTTTTCACTTTTTCTCTCAACTTTTTTTCCTCCTTACTTTTTCTCTAAAATTGAAAGCTAGATTTTTTTTAGAAAGAGAGAGAGTGTCAAAGTATTTTTTAGAGAGATAATTATTAAATATTTTTATATAAATTTTTTTAAAAGTTTAGAGAGAAAATAAAAATACAAAACTAAATCATGAATGAATTTAAATTGCCATATATGAGTCAACAACTAGTTAACTAGTTTAAACATATATTTCTCATTTATAATATGTGTCTAAAACCAACCCAACCCATAGCATATAAAATAGTTATCCAACCCAATAAAATACAAGTAGTTGTGGTTGACCCAATAGTTTTTACTATATTGTCGGGTCTAAATATAACATCTCATTAGTTTCTATTAGTTCTTTCTAGACCTGGCAATTGGGCTGGGCTGGCCCAAACGGGCTGGGCCATTGTTGGGCTGGGCTAAAATTGGGCTGGGCCAAAACGGCCCAAGTTTTGGTGGGCTAAAAAAGTGAAGCCCAAAGCCCATTTTTTGGTGGGCGGGCTGGGCCGGCCCGCGGGCTTGGGCCATTTTTACAAAGGATTGAGCGGGCTGGGCGCCCACGGGCTGGGCCAATGTTGGGTTGGGCTAAATTTGGGCGGGCCAAAAAGGCCCAAGTTTTGGCGGGCTAAAAAAATGAAGCCCAGAGCCCAGCTTTTTTTGGGCGGGCTGGGCCGGCCCGCGGGCTTGGGCCAATTTTGCCAGGTCTAGTTCTTTCAGGTAAGCTTTTATATAAAATAATTCTTCCTCCATCCCAAAATAAACTATTATAATTTATTTTTTGAAGTCGAGACATTTTTAAGTTCAAAATTGACATAAATTCCATCAATATTAGTCAATACAATCATGACTATTGTAAAATATCTAAAAAGTACTATTTATTATAAAATTTATTATTTCATAATTTACAATAAATCATCTCAATTTTAAGTTTGAAAATATCTTTAATTGATTTTTAAAAATTAATAATAATCTTATAATTTAGAATGGGAGAAATAGTATACTACGGTCCTTGCATTAAAGCCTTCGAGAAAAATCCAACAAAAAAAAAAACCAGACCGGATTTGCGCACGCATAAAGGTTTTTCGGCTGTATTCGCAAATTTTAGTCTTGGAAAAACCTGGGTCTTGGCCGGCTTAATCTTGTGCGCGCGAGCCCTTTCTCCATCCAATGATAGCACCATGTCAAACACTAATAAAGGATAAATAGTTTACAAAAAAAAAAAAAAAAAAACTAATATGGGATAAACCATATGAAGCTATTATAAAAGGACACAAAATCTAACAAAAAGTCATTTTTTTAAGGATAATAGATTAAAATGGTGCAATATCTTTAAATTTAACATCACAATTTCATTATTATTTCTTAATTACTAAATTAAACATTTATTATATTGAAAGATAAACATGAAAGAAAAATATTTGCTAGAAATTAAACATTAAGATAAACATGAAAAAAAAAATATATGCTTAAAGTTTACAAATTTTATAAAATGAGGATATTTTTTTTTTGGAATGGATACTTTTGCTAAGTTTCCCCTGATATAGGTTTGCATTGAGTACATAATTTGATGATGATCTTTAAACTTTTAAATATTTGTTATTTAAAATTGTGTCTGTTAACGCCAGATTTCGACCACCCGATAAAATCACCAAAAGGCGGGGCCAAAATCGCGCCAACAGATTGATGGTGTAATATTATGGATCCTAACCCACAAAGCGTATATATAAATACAAACATACACCAACAATATAAAATATAATGAACACAAAATTTACGTGAAAACCCAATTGGGAGAAAACCACGGTGAGAGTAATGATCTACTATAATGGTTTATTGTTTACAGAGAGAGTATTGTTCGTGTTTCATTGTCTATGTAATGTGTAATTGTGTATCTCCTCCCCCTTGTGCTTCCTGCTCCTCTCTATATATAGAAGAAATGCACTCAAGTGACCCATGTGCAACATGGCCCACCAACTCCTTTAGGTCCAATCAATGACAGCCCACAATTAAATGGGAACCCACACCAAAATATCTAGTTCAATAAAGCCGAACCCAACATTGCCCCCTAGTCTCTTATTTACAAGAAACTTTAAACAAGAGACTATACAAAAAACCCACCAACAACCAAACCAGCAAAACTAATAAACCCATCACAACTGCTCACGAGTGTCCTTTTGGAAGAACAAAGTTTTCCCGAATGATGTCTATCCGAAAGAATTTTTATCCGTAGGATTTTTATCCGTTCAGGAGGAACGCTCCTCTTCGACCAAGGGCCTGAAGAGGAGAGGTCCCCGACCTTTGCCTGGGCGACCCAAAATACTCCACTTAACCAATGGCCTGAGCTGAAGAGATCCCCGTGCCCCGCAGAAGGATGTATATCCGTAGGATGTCTATCCGCATGAATATTCATCATTTTAGAAAAACTAAGCATTTCCGAAGGGCGTATACTCGATCCGACCTTATAACGACATCCAACCTTATAACGCCAAAATGGAGCCCAACAAAACAAGCCCGAAGCCAAAATATTCAATACTTCCATAAAAGTAAACCCACTTGGCCCAACAAATCCTTCAAACACCAAATCACAGCCAAGCGAAAAGGTAAGAAACCTCCCAAAACCATCTGCCACATCCAACCGAACCAAACCCAACCATGACTCACACTCACCGAATCAATAGCTCCAGTTCAAACAGGATGCCCATGCAAAGAGGCAACCCAGTCAAAATCTTGAATACTGGAACCAACACCAAAGTTCCAACTCCAATGAAGGGAACATACTGCCAACGAGGGGCCACTTGAGGCCGAAGCCAAAAGTTTGTCTGCCGAACTGAAATGAAGCTACTACTGAAGCTGAGCCCATGCCGACGTCGACCCCATCCGAAGCCATCACGCCACACCTGCCGACCCATTTCGAAGTCGATCCATCCGAAGCCATCACGCCACACCTGCCGACCCATTTCGAAGCCGACCCATCCGAAGCCATCACGTCTGCTCCGATGGCACCAAGCCGATGCCGAACTAACCACGCCGAAGCCAAAACTCAACGCCGAAATGGAGATCATCCTCGCCGAACCATGTCGCCGAAGGGACCCGAAGCGGTGGATGAATCCAAAGTCCGATGGTGTTCCGTTGAAAATCATCCGAAGGCACAGGAGGACTGCCGAACCCGACCGCCGAAGAATGACGGCGGTGGCGACCCCAATCCGCCAACGAGCACCAATTTTTCCGACCCGACCGTGCCAACTAACTATCCTCTGTAGCCACCGCCCTGATGCGAGGTCTGATGTCGGTCACCAAGGCTCCACTGCCGAAGCGGGTGGCGCTCAAGAAATAGTCATCATCTTCATCGCCTTGGACTGGTTTAGAAAAGACTGATAAAAAGTCGAGGAGAGAGAAAACAGTGATTTGATGCTCTGCCGTGACCCTTCAAAATGAATTGGCATGTTAAGCACCAAAAGGTATTATAATAATATTATACCCCATAATCATATGCACGGGTGATAGGATGGTCATGTGCAAGTGCATCAGCATCCAGGTAAATCATATATAAGCATGAATATCAAGTAATATGGCGAACAATTCATATTTAATACATTGAATATATACATTATGAATTGATTAAAAAGAACCACTTATCTTCGTCAGTAACTTTCAAGTTGAATATGGTGATTTTTGATTCAATATTAGAATCAACGCTCCCCTACCTGGCGCGCCAATGTTAACGCCAGATTTCGACCACCCGATAAAATCACCAAAAGGCGGGGCCAAAATCGCGCCAACAGATTGATGGTGTAATATTATGGATCCTAACCCACAAAGCGTATATATAAATACAAACATACACCAACAATATAAAATATAATGAACACAAAATTTACGTGGAAACCCAATTGGGAGAAAACTACGGTGAGAGTAATGATCTACTATAATGGTTTATTGTTTACAGAGAGAGTATTGTTCGTGTTTCATTGTCTATGTAATGTGTAATTGTGTATCTCCTCCCCCTTGTGCTTCCTGCTCCTCTCTATATATAGAAGAAATGCACTCAAGTGACCCATGTGCAACATGGCCCACCAACTCCTTTAGGTCCAATCAATGACAGCTCACAATTAAATGGGAACTCACACCAAAATATCTAGTTCAATAAAACCGAACCCAACAATGTCCAAAGCGTCTTATGCAAACCATAAAATTAGCAAACAAAAAGTAAAAATCATTTTTAAGATGGAGTACTTTACAGTTTCTGATCTAGACAAACATTCGCGGGCAACTGCTTAAGGTCATAGTGAAAAGTTCAATCCTAATACAACTATTAAACATATATTACATCCTTTAGATTAGAGCGCGATACGTAATGGTGCAATTTTGACACTATCCGCGATTTCGAAATCCGCATATGTGGTCTCACAATTTCATCTCTAAGTACGTATTCCATCTGTTTATTATATATATTATTAGTAATAATATTACTCCCTCTATCTCATAATAAAAGTTTTCCTTTTAATTGACTTTTTTAAAATTAATAATTAAATATATATATTTATATTTTCAAAAAAATAAACATTAAGATTAATACTAAATTGTCTCTAGTTTATAATATTTATTAGTTTTTTGTATATATTAAAAAGAATAATAAGATCTATTGATTTCAAAAATGGTCAATTTGATTATAAAAGTCAATGAATGACTTTTATCTTGAGACGGAGGAAGTAATATATATATATATATTAAACCAAGATCAAGCGTTATAAAATAATTTAGTATAAATCATATCTGCATATTAGTAACCAAGTTAATATTAAGTAACACCTTTTTTTTTCCTCTCTTCTTTCTAATCAAAAAGCATAATCTCCAAAACTTTCAGAGTCGGATATGTGAGAAAGTTTTTTTTTCTCTTTCGAAGAGACCTACTACTATATCTTTTTGTTATCATTAATATCTTATTTTATTATTATTTCTCTTTTTGTAAAGTTCCTTTTTTCCTTTTGCGGAATTGTGTTTTCTCCTATGTTCGAGGTTAAATCTCTCATTTCTTTACTCTTCTGTAGTTATTTTTCTCCTTTTGGGAGTTTTAAGTTCTCCCTATGAAGAGAATTGATTTTATCTTTAATAATGGGTGATTGTACATATGCTAATTAGATGCGTGATACAGTATATCTTCAACAAATAATTTTTGATTGTTATTTTAATTTTTTTACTTATACCAGAAAAGTTTATAATTCAATTTTCATTTTTAGATAAAATAAATATTCTCTCAATTCTATCATACATTTAATTTGCATATTTTTGATCGAATGAATCTTTCCTAACCTTGTTTTAAGGTTTGTAAAGAAAAAAAAGAGTTAATAGTAAGTATATTGGCGAAAGCTTATGTTTACAATTATTAAATGTCAGTATGTATATAATCATAACTTTATTAAACTTGAATTACTCCCACCGTCATGGCCTAAGTACAAAAAATATTACTCCCTCCGTCCCAAATTAACTGTTTAATTTTGACTTTATTTAGTTAAATTGACTATTTTTAAAATTAATAATTAAACGTATATAAATATATTTTTTAACATTATAAAAATTGGTATTAGTAGTAAATTGTATATACTTTCTTTTGGTTATAAACTCTTCACCTATATTTTGACAAAAATGGTACAAAAATTAGTTTTAAAAATAGTCAATATAACTTTAAAAAGTCAAAACCAAATAGTTAATTTGGAACGGAGGGAGTATCACGTAAAAATTGCTCAAGTATACTAAATTGCTATATAAAAACTACTTTGTTCCTAGAATACCTAGATGGGACCAAGACTTTGAAGGAAGAATGATTTCATGTGTACCGTATATAAGTCAATTAGGGGTAAAAATAGAAATTACTTGATACCCTCCTTTATTTTAAGTTTCTTAATTTACTTGAAAAGTGCACGGAAAGTGTACTTGAGCCAACTTTTTTTTTCTTCTTGGGACAGGGAGCATTAGATTATATTTCAAAGGGGCAAACAACATTCTAATGTTCATTAAAAATGAATATACAAATTATATTACTTAGCGGTGCCATTTTTGCGCGGATGCTGTTGATGTGCAGTTTCAAATGGAGTATCCGCATCCGCATATGCTATTTGCAAATTTTGAACAAGGAAATACATTAACATCCAATTTTGCATCCATATCCATAATAGTACGGTCTCTTGTGGAGTTGTAATGTGAATGCGGATTAAATTGATTTTTCTGGCTCTCCCCTAACATTGTTTAATGACTGATGAGAAAAGAATGAAAATAAATTCACTGAAAGCAAATAAGGGCATGCCACTGGAAATGTTGAAAGTAGAGTACACCCAAGTGGTTTTTCTGTATCACATAACGATCTATCAACTTTCACAAGGTATATTTATTAGAAACTCGGTGAATTTAGCTCAATCAATTGACAAACTCGATCCCTGTCAAAGGAGTTCCTGCATGTAGTTGAATGGCAACATCACCAACAACCTGCATTTAAGCAATTGACAAAAGTAATGGGTAAATTTTTAAGATTATAAAAAATCTCTTTTTGAATGGCAACATCACCAACAACCCGCAGTTAAACAATTAACAAAAGTAATGGGTAAATTTTTAAGATTATAAAAAATCTCTTTACGGGCAGCAAAAAAGATGAATAAAGATTTCATGCGCACTACCACTGATGGCCTTCAATTTGGATACTACTTGTGCTAAGTTTTCATAATTTTCAAAATTGGTTGTAGCTTTTAGTATATTATAAGAATGAGTGAAGTATAATAGATTATCTGGTTCGTATTACACTATAACTAGTTTCAACAATAGAAATCTTATCCAGGTTTTTCAAACTTCTATCATTCAAGCCAAATGAGCATATATTATGTTCAAATAACCAAAGAATCAAAACTGAACAATTTTATTATTCAGACGGACATATATGAACACATTTTGAGTTGCACTGATACTTGTCATTGTAAAGCCATAATGCTTTGTACCCTCTTCGCTTGTGCATTGTTCTTGTTGCTACAAGAACTTCATATTCTGCCTTGCTGTTAGCGGGTGGGAAATTAATCCTCAATGCATACACAGTAGTGAGCTCATTTATATTGGTCAACGTTAATCTGCCCCCATATGTTGTGGATTTAGAGGCTCCATGTCGAGAGAAGAATTTAAGAGAGAGAGAGAGAGAATAAAGAGAGGGAAAATTTATGTTATTACTTCAATGAACGACAACAGTACACCATAATTCACCTTTTAACAACTTCCTAACAAACTTTCTTCCATGATTACCAAAATACCCCTGCTAAGGTCTTACCTAAAGACATAATTAACCCTAGTCTAAAAGACTCTTATAACATTGCCTCCATCTCATAAGATCCTTGTCCACAAGGATCACAACACAATTTCAGAAACAAGTACATTATTAAGCAGTACATATAACAAAACTGGAACTTAAATTTCAAAAAGTAGAAAGTTGGAAACTTCTTTTCAATTTCTGTTGCATCCGAATGTTGAATCTTCTGGAGCTGAAGAGATTCACTGCACCAACACTTTTACTAAAGCCCTTTTACCATTCTTCTTTCAATAATTTTCTCTGGTTCCGTTCTCAACTTTCCCTCATCTCCCACTGGCGGTAGGCTAGGTTGAGCTTACAGTAGCAGTTCCCAGTTTCTTCTTTTGCAATGATACATGGAAAACAGGATGAATTCAGGAATGAGAAGGTAACTTAAACCTATAAGTAACTGGACCATTTCTTTTTATGATCTCAAAGGCACCATAAAATCTGGGTGAAAGCTTTAATGTCCTTCTAATTGCCAAGAAAGCCTGCCTGGCTGTAACCTCAAATACACCCAGTCCCCTACTTGAAACGCCCTTTTTGATCTCCTTTTATCTGCATTCTGCTTCATCCTATGCTAAGCAATGTTGAGATTCTCTTTGAGCAATTTCAATATATCATCATGCTTCCTTAAAAATTCATCAACTGCTGGAAAATTTGACGTCAGACTTTGATAGGCAACTTTGTGGGTGAATAACCATAGAGAGCTTGGAATGGAGACATTTTGACAGCAGTATGATAACTGGAGTTATACAGTTCTGCAAATGGAAGCCACTTGGCCAATTGACTTGGGCTGAATATGGGTGAGTTGAAGAAATGAACTGACGAGATTTTGATAACCTGTCAATGACCACCAACATACTATCCTTACCATCTGATTTAGGTAAAGTCCATTGCTACATCAGTCCATACTTGAGTTCATGTTTGCAGAGGTTGTAGTAGACCTGGTGAAGCAACTGATTCAGGCTTCATTTGCGGGCAAATTTGACATTCTCTAATTATTTCCTTGACGTTAGCAGTCATGTTGGGCCAATAAAATATCTGCTGTAATTTTTTTAATGTCATATTGATGCCTGAATGTCCCCCAACTACTGATGTGTGCACTTCCATGATTAATTTCCTCTGTAATTAACCATTCCCTTACATAAAGTAGTACCCCATTGCATCTCAACAACCCTTGGTGTTGATCTTGCTTCCAGGGTCTAATAAACACTGCATAATTAGTTGTTGAGCCTTATGGTCCCTATCATAGCTGTTTGACAATTCCACCATCCATGCAGGCACTATTGTTAAAATGACAAAACAACTTGCATCATCCAAGTATACTCTTGAAAGTTGATAGAGAGCATCAGCAATGTTTTCTTTGCCTCTACTACAGTATAGTCAAGGCCTAGTAATTTCCACAACCATTTATTGTATCACAGTAACCCTTTGTTACATAAAGTACCTAAAAGATTGGTGGACAGTTCTGATGATGAAATTTATGAAAGTAGTATGCACCCAAGCCAATCATATTTGATATGATGTAGCATATACTTTGTAATCTTATTCATTTATTAATAAAGGAATTGTTTTATTAAAGGCATTTTACATTATCTACATGGTGCTGTTATTTTATATGAAAGGAATTGTTTTATTAAAGGCATTTTACATTATCTACATGGTGCTGTTATTTTATATGTGATAACCCCATAGTTTTGAGCAATACTTTTAGAATCATGATGATGATCATGCTAATGAGATCTAAATTCTTAGAAAGTTTAAAACTAAAATCGTTCCTAATCATTGGATTACTAAAAGGGGATTAGTGAATCCGTATAGATTAGTACATGTTATGCTTGCTCTTAAGAAGAGGATGATTGATTTCATAATCATTTGTGTGGAGACACTAAAACAAGTATGTAGGTGCTTATTAGAGAATAAGTTCACTGAACGTGACTCGCTAAAGAAATACCTAATGGAGTTTTACTTGCCTGTCAATAGGAATTCATCTACTGATAGTAGTACAAGTGATCCTTGGACTTGAGATCATCATAGTATCTTGTGTATGATGAGTTATGTTTTGACATGTCTCTTAAGACCTTTAGGGTATATCAAAGGGTATGCTTGGGCATAATAAGTTGTACATGGAGATAGGTGAATGATCAACAAAGAATCTACCACATCTAGTAAAAGATGAGAATGTCATATGTGATTCGATAAATGACAACTCAGCAGTCCTTGGCCAAGGCAGAATGAAATTAGAAAGGAGTTTCTAATTTGCATTATTTAGAGTTGTGCATTTGGGAATCGAAATACATATAATTAAATGAAATAAGACTTGACAGTAAATCCATGTCTTATATTTAATTGGGACATTGTATGGTAGAAGGATTGAATTGTACGGTAACTATTCACTGAAAGATTCTTTTGTGATTAGTGTTGAAATCTATATTATCTGGAAAGTCGTTGATCGCTAAGGGGGTTTACCCTTATTGTAGAATAAATATTATTTTTTTAAATGAATTAAATAGTTTAATTTATTTAATTAAATAAGATTAGAATTACTCTAATTGATTTATTCACAACCGGTTTAATATGAAGAACCTAAAGGGTCACACCACAAAAGGAATAAATTAAATAACTTAATATTTATTATTTAATATTTTAGAAATATTAAATATAAATTAATAAGAGGAGTCTTATTATTATTATTACTTTTATTATTATTATTTAATTCCTAAAAGGGTTTGAGAATTAATTAATACAAGTACTCTCATAAATTCCTAATTGGATTAGGAGTTTAATTAAAATAAAACCCTATTCCTAAATAGTTTAGGAGGGTTGCCTATATCTATAAATAAGAGAAGTCTTATTATGGATTGGGATTACACACACTTCCATTAGATTTTGGGAGAGTACTTACAATTTCTATAGAGATAGAAACTAGGATTTTGCCAACACCCACCATCTTCTTGAATACATATTATTCCTTGGTGGATCACCTCAAGAGGCCAAACACTTGGGTGGCTAACGTTGATCAAAAGAAGGAATCTAACCGACGAATTCAAGGAGAACGCGAAGGATTTGGAGTAGAACTTGTACCCGAGGAAGCACGATTCTACGAGGGTATAATTCTTAATCTCTATCTCTTTCGTTTAATTAATAATTGCGCATAAAGAAAGATCATGGTGATGGTTTGTATAAAATTTTAAAATCTGATTTTATCGCGCTTCCGCTATATTTGTGTAATTTGATTGCATGTTTGCGTTATTTACAAACCTAACAATTTACCCGTGACAAATAAGGTCTCCATTTGTCACACTATCACAATAGCTAAGAATTCTTTCTCATAGGTGGAAAGGCCTAATGCTTTTGCATAAGAAGTCGCACTTAGAAAATTTCGCGTACAACTTCTCTCTCCTCAGTGTCTCTAACACTACCTTCAGATGCTCGACGTGCTCTTCCTTGGTTTCCGAATAAATCAAAATGTCGTCAATGAAAACTACTACAAACTTGTCTAAATATGGCTTGAAAACTCGATTCATCAGGTCTATAAATGTTGCCGGTGCGTTCGTCAATCCGAATGACATCACCAAAAATTCACAGTGTCCGTACCTCGTTCGAACTGTAGTCTTAGGCACATCTTCTTTCCTTACCTTTAACTGGTGATATCCGGTCCTCAAATCTATCTTCGAGAAGTGTCTTGCTCCCTTCAGTTGATCGAAAAGATTGTCGATCCTTGACAATGGGTACTTATTCTTTATCGTTGCTTTGTTCAACTCTCGGTAGTCGATACAAAGCCTCATCGATTCATCCTTCTTCTTGACAAATAAAACTGGTGCTCCTTAGGGAGACACACTCGGCTGAATATATCCTTTATCTAACAATTCTTGAAGTTGTATCATCAATTCTTTCATTTCTATTGGCGCCATACGATACATGGCTTTTGAAATCGGTGCAGTCCCTGGTACTAAATCTATCACAAATTCAATTTCCCTGTCTGGCGAAAGACCGAGTAAATCGTCTGGAAATACGTCTTGAAATTCCCTCACTATCGGTATATCCTTCATTTCTACTCCCTCTCTTTTTGTATCTACAACATAGGCTAAATAGCCTACACATCCTTTTCTTAATAACTTCTTGGCCTGCATCATCGTAAGACAACACGATCGTCTAAGCGATGTGCTACCATAAAACACTACGTTGGACCGGTTCGGGGTCCGAAGGTTCACACTCTTCTTCTGACAGTCAATTACTGCAGCCTGGTTATATAACCAGTCCATTCCTAATATCACATCAAACTCTCCCAATCTTATCGGAATCAAATCTACACTTAGCTTATGTCCCCTAATCTCTGCACAACAATTACAGTGTATAAACTCTACGGGGATCACTTCCTTATTTTCAACTTCTATGTTTAAAGGATTTTCTAGTCGTTCTTGGGGTAAATTTAGTCGTTTAGCAAATTCTTCAGACACAAGAGAACAGGTAGCACCCGAATCAAATAATACATAAGCATTTATATTATTGATTGGGATAATACCTGACACCACGTCCTTCGAAGCCACTGCACCTTGGACCGTCATGTTAAATGTTCTGGCAGTTGGTCGGCTTGGCTGAGTAGGTCCACCAATCATCAGCTTGCTGCTTCCTCCCTTATTGACGCTTCCTCCGCTGCTTCCTTTCTTCGGGCAGTCCTTAATCTGATGCTCTGTCGACCCACAAGCAAAACATCCTCAGATTTTCTTCAGATTTGGGCAATTTGGTGAAAGATGCCCCTCCTGACCGCAGTTATAGCAGACGCTTTGTCCCTTCCAACACTCTCCATGGTGACTTTTCCCACACTTCGGACACTCCTCACTTCTTTTCTTAAATCCTCCCTGATTACTTCTCATCTGATTGTTTTTGGTGCTATTATTGTTGTTACTATCCCACTTTCTCTTGCCCATGTTGCTTCCTCCACTACTACTTCCTCCACGATTGTCTCCTCCACTCTTCTTATTCTTTTTCTCCTTGTTATATTGGCTCAAGACCTCACTTCCTCCCTCGACTATAATGGCCTTCTACAACAGTGTATTGAAAGTATCGATCTGAAAAACAGATACCTTGTTATACAACCATGGCTTCAATCCTTGTTCGAACCGTTGTGTCTTCCGCTCTTCCGTATCCACCTAGTGTGGCGCAAAACGTGCGAGTTCGTTAAATTTGACGACGTACTGAGCTACCGACATCTCTCTTTGCTTCAAATCTAAAAATTTCACTTCCATTCGATTTTGCATGCTCTTCGGGAAGTAATTCTCGAATAACAGTTCTTTAAACCTATCCCATAGTATCACTCCTTCTCCAACCCGCTGCTAATTAGCCTCCCACCAATAATTTGCTTCACCCTTCATCATGTAGGTGGCGAACTCCGTTTTCTGATCTCTCCCACGCGAGCAATGACGAAAGCCTTCTCTATTTCCTTAACCCAAAGACTGGGCCTCGATCGGATCGATTGTACCTCTAAATTCTGGGGGTCCTACACTCTTAAAATCTTTGAAGTTCGTTATGGGGACTGTTGGGGGATTGGGGTTCACAGGTCCAGTATTCCTGCCTTGGAATGCTCCCTCCAGCAGATCTACAAACCTCTGCATAGGGTCCATCTGGTCCCTCTCATTATTAACCATCTCTTCTTGGGTAGGGTGCGCTTATTGGTTGCGTCTTGGTGGCATTTTCTGTTTAACAAAAACTTAATATTATTATCTCATTATATTCTTTAATGTTTATCTTTAATGCAAACAATTTAATAACACATTTAATAAGAATATTTATATTCATATGCCAACGGTCGGTACATCATACATGATCATACTATAGCATACTGCTATAAACGTTATCATATCCCCTAATATAGCAAAAGGTGGGGATTTACTTACATACTACCCCTCTATCAAAAACAAAAGTTGGGGTCTACAATCACTATCCCATACATATCACAAAAGGTTGGGATTTACATACATAAAATCACATACTACTAGACACATAAACAAAGCAATCTATCCGAGCATGCCGCGCTCCACAGCACTCTCGTACTCCAACTGTCCTATGTGAATCATCAGATCTCGACTCATCGTGTGGCGAGTTTGTCCCTCCTCAATCGGATAATGGTATACACCATTCATTCATCTACCCATCGCTATGCGGAAAGCATAACCCATCTTATTCATCTTTCTCTTCTTCACCCTCACCTCATCATCTAGGTCTTCGGCCCGCTCTATAGCGTCATCCCGCTGCTCCTCAATCTGGATACGGTCCGCTACCTCCCCCTCTAACTGGGCTCGTAGAGCCTCCTTTTCCATCTGCAAACTCCCTACTCGCTGCTCTTACTGCTCCAGTTTACCAACCAACTCTACATTCCTCGCCAAAAGACGATATACCATTGGCCCCCAACTGTGTAGAGGCCTCCTGTCGCCCCTGAATTTCCTGTTCTAACTCTTGGACCCTATCCTCCAGCTCAATGATACGGTCCGCATACTCTCCTAAGAGCTCATCCTCAAAGGTGGTGCCATCCTGGGGTACCTCCTCCGGATCATCTATGGGCTCACTATCTACCGGGTCCTCCTCTTGCTCCTCTGGATCAGACTCCAACTCATACTCCTCAGCTGGAGCTACTGCCGTAATAGGCTCCACCACAAGGGGTGTCTCGGACACCACGTGGATATCACGCGACTCCTCTACGACTCTGCTCGGCTCACCTACATCTGGCATCCTATAACCACAACACAAAACAAACAATCTCTATCAGTATCCCACAGTAAAGTATAAATTCATTGTTTGAAATGAAAATATATTTCACGACTCTATTGACTCCCTATGACAAGTCTACTTAAGAATTACCTCATAAAACTCTACATGAGTCTTATCTCCTTCTATTCCCTCTATCTCTTCTAAGATTATAGCCTAAGGATCTCTCTCCTAAGGTTTATAACCTACAGCTCTGATACCAATATGTGACGCCCCCAAATTCAGATATCTGTACCTCGAATCTGGTGCTTCATGATCCATCTCATACAACATACTAATATTAACTAATAGCGGAATAGCGGAATAATAGAAATAATTACATTGATATAGTCTAAATATTCTCGTCCCAAGTCTCAAAACCATTACTAATACATCACATACTTAGTCCCATAGAATTAATAAGTCTTAGTACATTTAAAGAACATAACCCTAACATAGAAGAACAAAGCTATTCTGTAGCCTTGTCCTTGCCCTTGTTTTTTCCTGAACTTCCACCTCGTTCTGTCTTAACTGAAATGTTTTAAGGAAAGCAAGAATAATCAACAAGTTTGCCCAGCAAGTATAATAATACAGTAAAAATGAGTGATCAAGAGTGAAGTTACATAATCTCAAGGGTTATAACGCTCGTAGATATCACAGGAAATTAAGTACGAATATTGTGAACAAAGTAAGTTTCAACAGTTCCATTTATGTTCATTACCAATACTGATGGGTCACTATGGACCGAAGGATTATCAGAAAAATTTAAGATTTCAACCTTTCCAAGTGAATGAATATTCAACACTGAGTAGCCGCTATGGCCAAGAACTTTTACCATAATTAACAGTATTACACTGATAACCCACAACATAAATAAGTATAATAGGTGATCAACCTAAAGTATCATATGTTATGCATAATATTCAAACATGATGTTCCCGCGCGTGTCGGTCTCCCGACGTTATATAGTTTCCCTATCTATGAGAGTTGTTTATCTCAGCAGATTATAAGAGTCCGCACCAAAGCAATTGGTTTAGATTGCTTTCTAATTCATGGGTATTGGTCTAGCCGAATCAAATGTCATAGACACTCTTCTCAACACATTTAGGAACAATTAATACGTTCAATGCTCGCAATATGGTTCGAAGAATCATTCAAGAATATAATTATGATTTAAATCAAGTTTCAGGGTATAAACAATAATATCTATGAATTTAGATAACACAAGAATCGTTCTATCCAATAATTTACTTGCACGATCAATAAGAGTATAAGTTTAGGTACTTGCCTGCGTAGTCGACTCTTTCCGACTTTGACTCCTTATCCTTTGAACAACCTATGTTCATCATGATCATCTAACGGTTAATCTCTATTAACCCTCAAATATAAACCTAATTGATCTAACATATTAGTCTCATACAATTAGGGTTCACAAATGTATCGCCTCTTATTTTATTTAATTAATTATTACTTTGGTCGCCACTCCCTTTATTTCCTCCATTAGCATTCATAATTAATGCACATTTACTCCATTTACTACAAATAAAATAATCCCTTTATTATTTTATTTGTTTAATTAATTGTTCACACTTTTTTTTATTTATTCATGTCTCATTACATAAGTAAATTATCTTTACATTACTTGTTAATATTTAATCACTTCTTTAAATAATTTCTTAATCAATATCCATACTTTATTAATCCACAAATAAAATAATTTATATTATTACTTTATTTCAGGGCATTCATCTCCTCTATCATAGCTTGTTTCCAGTTCTCATCACTAATTGCTTCTCTCCACCCCTGAGGAACGGATATTGAAGACAAGGAAGAAACAAAGGAATGGTAGGATGCAGATAATTTATTATAGGCTAAGAAATTAGAGATAGGATGTTGAGTACAAGATCTGACCCCTTTCCTGAGAGCAATAGGAAGGTCAGTATCATCAGAAGAACAAGTAGAATTCGGAATCTCACCATTAGCATTATCTGGACTAGGTTCTGAGCAGGGTTGGTGTAGTGGTGCAGAAATGGTGACCTTATTCTTGCCTCTTTGAACATAGGTCCTTAACTCAGGCTCATCCTGTCTAGCATACGACTCCTGTAACTCCCCCCGTGTAGAATTATCAAAAACAACAACAGGAACAGGAGAAGAGTTTATAGGATAAGGTGGTATAGTACTACTTGTAATACCAGCCTCAGGAGGAAGCTTCTCCTCATCAATAACATCCTCCCCTGAGGAGAAGGCGAGGAAGAATAAAAAGGTTCCAATTCCCAAAAAGTTACATCCCGAGTGACAAATACTTTGTGTGAAGGAGGATGATAACATTTATAACCTTTTTGGGTTGGAGAATACCCAATGAAAACACACTTAAGAGCCTTGAGATCTAATTTACCCCGAGTGAGAGATATATCATGAACATAACACACACAGCCAAAAACTCGAGGCGAAGGAGAAGGAATTGTCGTGTATGGGAGAAAAGAGATGGGACTTTTGTTCCCAAGAATTCTAGAAGGAAGCCGGTTTATAAGATATGCAGCAGTTAGAACAGCATCTCCCCATAGAAATTTAGGTGTGTTCATAGTGAACATAAGAGTGCGGGCTACCTCTAGTAAGTGTCGATTTTTCCTTTCCGACACTCCATTTTGTTCTGGAGTTTTGACACAAGAGGTTTGAAGAATGATGTTATGCTGAGATAGATAAGATGTGAAAGCATTATTATTACTATATTCACGACCATTATCACTATGGAGAATTTTGACTTTAGCTTCAAATTGGGTTTGAATCATTTTATGAAATTCCTGAAAACAATCAAACACCTCATTTTTGGAATGAAGAAGATAAATCCAAGTGACACGAGAATGACAATCAATAAAACTAACAAACCATCTATAACCGAAACGGGAAACAATCCGAGAGGGTCCCCACACATCAGTATGTATAATAGCAAAAGATTCAGAATATCGACTGCTAATAGCAGAATAAATAGAACGTTTGTGTTTATCCAATTCACACGGTTCACACAAAAATTGAGTTTTATTACATTGTTTAACTAAAGATGGAAATAAAGACTCTAATACTGAAAAAGAGGGATGTCCCAAACGTCGATGCCATTGATGGAGAGAAGTAAGGCAGCTGGAGTCATAAGTAGATTGAAGTGCCTGAGTAGAGAACATGTTAGTCGAGGGAACATCTAAATAATATAGGCCACCAACTGCACTACCACTGCCAATCTTCTGCCCTGTCACCAAGTCCTGAAAAACACAATGAATTGGGAAAAAAAGTCACCGAACAGTGTAAGAATTCAGAAAGACGTTGGACAGATAATAAATTTGCAGTAAATGTAGAAATATGAAGAACTGATGATAGTGTTAATGAAGGAGTACAAACTACTGAACCACTCCCAGAGATAGAAGAAAGGGAACCATCAGCTACTCGAACCTTGTCTTTTCCAGAGCAAGGCGTGTATGAAGTAAAGAGGTTGGAGGACCCGGTCATATGCTCAGAAGCACCTGTGTCTATGATCCAACTAGGGCAAGTTGATGAAACATGAAAAGCACAAGAATGTATACCTGACTGGGCATAATGAGAAGAAGTAGATTTGGAACAGAATTTCTAAAAAGATGAGATTTCCTCAGGAGTGAGTGCAATGGTAGTTTCTGAAGTACTAGATGCATCAACAAGAAGTGGTGTAGTAGACATATAGGCTTGGGATCCACGTCCACGACCACTACCAGACCGACCTTCACGCCCTTTAGAACGCCCATGAAGCTAAAACAGCGATCTCTGGTATGATTCTTTCCCCCACAGTAGTCACATTCGCGGGACTCCTCAACAGGAGACTGAATGGAGAAGCCAGGCTTAGGATACGAAGCAACCATGGCTGATCGGTCAACAGGATTTAAATTTAGAACCATCACCCGACGTCTACTTTCCTCTTGCTGGACTCTAGCATGAGCCTCTCGCAGTGATGGAAAAGGTGTCTGACCAATCAACTGTGCTCGAACTTGATCATACTCTATGTTCAAACCAGCCAAGAAATCCACAACTCGATCTTCACTAACACTTTTGATAAGCTGCTGCATCTTCCGTACATTTGACTGAAAAAACCCGGTAATGATCAAGCTCCCGCCAAAGAGTATTAATCTCCGCAAAATATTGTGCCACAGTCTTCTCCCCTTGACCCAGCTCACAGATTCTTTTACGGATGTCATATGCCTTAGACATATCACCAGAGACAGAAAAAGTTTGAGAGATAGCCTCCCAAAGCTCATAGGCAGTGTTTAAAAACATGTAACTATTCCGCATACTCGGTTCCATTGAATTAAAAATCCATGTTTTTACCATGAAATTATCAGATT
Organism: Aralia elata; assembly: GCA_034770075.1. NCBI lineage: Eukaryota > Viridiplantae > Streptophyta > Magnoliopsida > Apiales > Araliaceae > Aralia > Aralia elata. The sequence goes on along the minus strand of CM068380.1, from coordinate 39,667,110 downwards.
TCCATTCTTCTTGGGCCATACCTGGTTTTTCAGGCATAGCAGTTGTTCCATTGATAAAGTGTTGCATACGATTAACCTCAATTGACACACGGCATGCTTGAGACCATGCCAAATAGTTGGTTCCATCCAGTTTGAAGGGGCTGAGAACCAATGCTGAATTAAGGGTATGGTTTCTAACGGCTTATTGTCCCATACTACTGTTATGAACTCCGCTACTAGCACTACTTTCTAACGTCTACTTTCCTCTTGCTGGACTCTAGCATGAGCCTCTCGCAGTGATGGAAAAGGTGTCTGACCAATCAACTGTGCTCGAACTTGATCATACTCTATGTTCAAACCAGCCAAGAAATCCACAACTCGATCTTCACTAACACTTTTGATAAGCTGCTGCATCTTCCGTACATTTGACTGAAAAAACCCGGTAATGATCAAGCTCCCGCCAAAGAGTATTAATCTCCGCAAAATATTGTGCCACAGTCTTCTCCCCTTGACCCAGCTCACAGATTCTTTTACGGATGTCATATGCCTTAGACATATCACCAGAGACAGAAAAAGTTTGAGAGATAGCCTCCCAAAGCTCATAGGCAGTGTTTAAAAACATGTAACTATTCCGCATACTCGGTTCCATTGAATTAAAAATCCATGTTTTTACCATGAAATTATCAGATTTCCATTCTTCTTGGGCCATACCTGGTTTTTCAGGCATAGCAGTTGTTCCATTGATAAAGTGTTGCATACGATTAACCTCAATTGACACACGGCATGCTTGAGACCATGCCAAATAGTTGGTTCCATCCAGTTTGAAGGGGCTGAGAACCAATGCTGAATTAAGGGTATGGTTTCTAACGGCTTATTGTCCCATACTACTGTTATGAACTCCGCTACTAGCACTACTTTCTAACGTCTACTTTCCTCTTGCTGGACTCTAGCATGAGCCTCTCGCAGTGATGGAAAAGGTGTCTGACCAATCAACTGTGCTCGAACTTGATCATACTCTATGTTCAAACCAGCCAAGAAATCCACAACTCGATCTTCACTAACACTTTTGATAAGCTGCTGCATCTTCCGTACATTTGGCTGAAAAAACCCGGTAATGATCAAGCTCCTGCCAAAGAGCATTAATCTCCGCAAAATACTGTGCCACAATCTTCTCCCCTTGACCCAGCTCACGGATTCTTTTACGGATGTCATATGCCTTAGACATATCACCAGAGACAAAAAAAGTTTGAGAGATAGCCTCCCAAAGCTCATAGGCAGTGTTTAAAAACATGTAACTATTCCGCATACTCGGTTCCATTGAATTAAAAATCCATGTTTTTACCATGAAATTATCAGATTTCCATTCTTCTTGGGCCATACCTGGTTTTTCAGGCATAGCAGTTGTTCCATTGATAAAGTGTTGCATACGATTAGCCTCAATTGACATACGGCACGCTTGAGACCATGCCAAATAGTTGGTTCCATCCAGTTTGAAGGGGCTAAGAACCAATGATGAATTAAGGGTATGGCTTCTAACGGCTTGTTGTCCCATACTACTGTTATGAACCCCACTACTAGCACTACTTTCTAGCACTACTTTGTTCCGCCATATAATAGGTAGATACAATATAGACTAAGGAGAATAAACTTTCCAAAGGATATCAACTAATTGTGCTACACTTTAGAACAAGAATTTATGCCAAAGAAGCGGTGCGAATCTCAGTACTAATAACAGAGCCGATGAACAGTGCCGATGAACAGTGTTTTTCTGGAAAATAAGGACCAAGCTCTGATACCATGTAGAAAGAAATACTCAGAGTTTATTGATTAATTTCATCTCAATTACATTGGTTTATATACACAAGTATATTTATAGTAATCTCTAATTACAGCTATGTATACACACTAATTATGGGATATGACTAACTATAATTATGGAAACCATATCATATCTTCTAACAATTATTTTAATTGTTTACAACTCATTAGTCCACAATATTATTTAAATTGTTTATATTTTATTAACTCACAATTAAAATTATTTTAATTGTTTAATCATAGTTAAAGTAATTCTTAATGTATAATTAAAATAATCTTTTAATATAATTTTAATTATTTATTATGAATTTTTTTATTTTTTTTATAAAAAAATTCTTTTCTGACCCGTTTGACCCGACCCCACCCCATTCGCCCTGACCCGACTTGGTTTGACCCAGATCCGGGTCAACTGGAGAACTAGCCTAACGCCGCGGCGCTACCCATCAGGGAGTCCAAGTTTGATTTTTGCTCATTTCTGATTTTTGTCCCTTTTTGGTTCAATCTTCCATAACTTGCTCATTTTACATCTAAATGAGTTCAAATCAATTCCATTATCTCATGAACTTGTATATTTTCAACATCCAACCTTTAAACCACTTTATAAAATATTTATTTAATCAAAACATTGATTCTTCAAGCTAGAGTTTCCATTCCGACATATTTTACTAAATGGTTAGCCATAATTTATTCTAACTCCGTTTTCAATGATTCCACTTGGGTTGTGTTCGTATTTCATAGATCTTTAACATAACATTTTTAGATCACACAAATAGCTTACGCATTTCATTTCATTTAACACCAACCTCATGCTTTCAAGTATTCTACTCTAGGTTTCAAGCTTTCATGCAATATTTTTGTTCATTAAGACACAAGACACACACCAAGGCATGCAAAATACATATACTCCTTCCAATACCCATCCTTATACCTTCGGATCCTTCATGATCCCACAACAAATAAAACTCCCACAACCAAGCATGCGTTTTCTACTTTAAGCAAGATACACTAACTTAACTTACAAAAATAAAGCTAGGTTGTGGTCATACCTTCTTGATGCTCTTCTTCTCTTAGCAATAAAGCCTAAGTACTTCTCCACCTTCTTTCACCTTCTTGAACTCCTTTTGAGCTACCAAGGTGCAAGACTTCTCCAAGCTTTTCTATATTTTTCTCTCACTTTCTTTCTAACTCTCTCTATACTTAACAAATGAACAATATGACAACCTTAGAAGAAGAAGTATGTGCTTGCTATTTATAGGAGAATTAATACCCAATAACCAAGTTATTATCCAAAGGAAAAAGGGTATTTGGTGAAAAGTTTCACCAAACCCTTACTTTAAGTACCACTAGCCATTGGGCTAAAGCCATCATTAGCTTCACATGGACCAAACTTGTAAAGTTGAACAAAATTTTCAGCATTTTAGTCAAGTGGGGGGTGGGATTTTCGGTCATGGGGGGGTTTTTATATATAGTGTTAGAAAGTGAGAGTCTAAGAGTGTTCATGTAATAGAACAAATAAGTATAAGGAATATGAATAATTCCATTATCTAATATTACTCTCATTCATTGTATTTATTCATTGATGGTAGCTACATTTATATACTGAAGTTGAGCTAGTGGAGGAGGAAAACATGGATCATGTTTTTCTCAGTGCTAACAGCACTCAAGTAACATACACAGCACACACATACACTTAGCTTCTAACACTCCCCCTCAAATGCAACTTTACATATAAGGGACAAACTAAAGTGCATTTGACAAAAATATGAAGAAAAAATTGCAACAACATAAAGGAGCCACCATGACTAGCAAGCAGGAGCCACCATGACTAGCAAGCAGCTGAAGAATATGAGGAAAGCACCATGGAAAGTGAGCTGGAATCACCAAGAAGCAGCCAACGCCGAGAACCAATGTTGCACCCATGCAAATGAGCATGACGTAGCATGAACAACCCCTCATGCAACCTAAACCATATCATATCTCATACCTCATATCTCATATATCTCCCCCTCAAATGCAGCTTTATATAAAAAGGACAAAATAAAGTGCATTTGACAAAAAAGGAGGACAAAAAGAAAGGAAAAAAAATCAGAAAGATGCAAACAACATAGTTGCAGATTCTAACCAATTCAGACCCGGGACCATGTTGGAAAAGACATCAACAATGGATACCTTGTTGGGGTACACATCAACAATGGGTAACATATGGGAAGAAAGCATAGCAAATATGGTGCACCAAAGAAGAAAGCTGGAAAACAGTCAGGACCACCAAGTCTAATGGGGAAAAACATCCCAAAAGAAACAAAGGGTGGGTGATACCAATATATGAGATATATTGCAACAACAAATAGGACCCCAACGCTGAAAGCAAAGTTAGAAAATATGCCTAAAAAGGCAGAAAATTTTCAACAATTGCTCCAACTAATGCGGGACCTATTTGCTAACAATCATTTTAGATTTTTCGTCAAGGTGAAATCAGCAATACAAACCCACAAAGTCCAACAAGGGACAAGTGGGCCATGTAAAATCAGCAAACATGGAGTAATCAAATCAGCCATGTGCAAACAAAATAGCCCCACGTGAGAAAGCGAACAGCAACCAGGCAATAAACTCCACCAAAAACCCATCCAAACCGTGGGCCCAACAAGAACATAACCAGCCCACGCGGGGCCTAAAAAATTTCAAAACCATCAGCTTATAAAGAAGCCTCAAGCACTGAACATAAATCCAAACAGCTGGAGTCTTCATCCGTGGGTCCCAAAAGTCACCCATATCAATACATAATGGCTCCCAAACGAATAAACAATACAGCCCAAAAGTTGTTATGCGCTGGAAAGCAAAACCAGCCATCATGTGCAGCAAATTTTTTCTTTTTTTTTTTTTTTAATTAGCAGCACAATCCCATGAATTAGTGGGAATACAGCAGCCCAAATCAATAACAAACAGCAGTGAACAACCCACGTGACTATAAAATAATCTGCAAAGCCAAGTGGACAGCCATCAACAACAAGCAAGTGCAGCACCAGCCAAGAACAAACCACTAGCACGGCAAAGAAACAATACAGCGGCAGCCCACGAGCAAGAAACCCAGCTGAGCAAAATCAGAAACATGGACTGGTTCCCATCCATGACGAATCCATACATCAAACTGACCGAACCAAAAAGAGGGATCAAATCCAAGCAAACCCGGTTTTCTTCCTACAAGGCCAGTATGGATGGATAGAGGAGAGAGAGGCGACTGCCACAGAAAAAATCGCGCTGGAAAAATCTCGCCGGAAAGTGGCCCACGCGCCGGCGAGTGGCGTCGGCGGCCGGTCGCGTGGGTGGCGCATGGGGGCGCGTGCGACGGCGGCTGGGATACCGGAAAGTTCTGGCTGGTCGCCTGGCTATGGGTAATCTAATTATGGGATCAATTTCAGTGTATGTAATCGTTTAAGCAAGTTGCCAAGAAAGAATAGCTAATAAGTATAAGGAATATGAATAATTCCATTATCTAATATTACTCTCATTCATTGTATTTATTCATTGATGGTAGCTACATTTATATACTGAAGTTGAGCTAGTGGAGGAGGAAAACATGGATCATGTTTTTCTCAGTGCTAACAGCACTCAAGTAACATACACAGCACACACATACACTTAGCTTCTAACATATAGATATTATCTTCTTTTTTTTTATACCATGCTTCCATTTTTACATATATATATATATATATATGCTCACATATATATATATACATATACACATCTCCACCTATTCCAATACCCATTGGGCTTGATCAAAAATACTACCTATTGGGCTACTAACTCAATTCCCATTGGGTTACTCATTTAATATAATTTGGGTCATGCACAATTATTATTACACATTGGACTCACTTACACTACTAGCAACATTAGTCACTTGGGCTATATTACCTACACATTAAACATATCACATTATTCTCATTGGGCTTGACATTTAGTTACATGCAAGTCTTACACCATTGGGCTTGTGTCCACTAATATCTTACTAACTCATTGGATCCAATAATATACTTGCAACATAAATCAATTGGGCTAATTTTAATTACCCTCATTAATCTACTACATTATTCAATCATCTCTCAATCAATTAAATTAAGCATTTAATTAATTCATCTTAATCATTATGCCACACAAGGCATATGTCAAGCTCATCACCATCATGACTACATTTCCCAATTGTCACATACTTAATTTAATTTAAATTGAATTATTGAGGTTCATAACATATTTGTACATACATATACACAAACAAATTTTTAAACATTCTCATTTTCATTACTAGTATTATTTACAAAATTCTCGGGTATTACAGTCATTCCATATAAACTGATCTTTCTGCAACAAATTTGTCAATGGCTTGCTCACCTCTCCATAAGACTTTACAAATTTCCTATAATAACCTGTCTACCCTAAAAATTCCCTAAGTTCCTTCACAGTTTTTGGTCTAAGCCAGTTGAGCACTGCATCAACTTTGGTTGGATCCACAGTCACCCCACTCTAGTCACAATGTGCCCCAAGTATTCAACCTTTTCTTGTCAGAAAGAGCATAATGACATTTTTGCTGTTTTGCATAGAGCTGATTTTCTCTAAGTATCAAGAAAACTTTTTTGAAATGACAAAAATGGGATTTAAGGTCTTTCCTGTATAATAGAATATCAATCAAAGAAGATCAAAACAAAGTTTCTTAAGAATCAGTAATGTATTATTCCGAGTAATCTAACACTTCAATTTCCTGAATTTCTTTTTGTTGGTCTTCCTCTTGATCAAGCTTGAGCATGTAAATCTGTTGTTTTCCGCACTGTTGACAAGTAGTGTATTAGTCATCACACTTGTAACATAATCTTCTCTCCTTTCTTTGTTGCATTTCTGCTTCAGACAACCTCTTGTTGTGTATTGGTTAGGTTTGCTTTGATTTCACTGGTGGAGGGATGTTGGAACCTGGAATAGGTATTTGAGCTGTGATTCATGGGTTTGGGTTGTTGATTTTGTGACTTGTAGGGTGGAACTGAGGATGAATTGGGTTTTGGGAGCAGGGGAGGAAGATTGTTAGAAATTTTGTGTGGTGGTAGGTTTAGTTGTGGAAAATTAGGTGAAAGTTTGCAGCAAGATCAGTTAATGCCGATTCTTGAAGTTTTGCAAGGTCCAAAGCATCTGCTAAAGTAGGGGTTTTCAACAATTTCATCAAGTTTTCTTTTAAGCCACTGATAAAGTTTGAGACAAAATACTCATCTGTGTAATGTTTATCTTTTGACATCAAGATGGATATTAACCTCTCAAGCTCATCTTGGTACTCACAGTACCAGTCTGTTTTAAGTTCTTAAATTCTTCAAATGGGTTTATTTAGACCTAGTAATATAGGTCATAACCTGTTGGGTTAACTCAAATTAACTAAAACTATTTGGGTTGGTTAGGTGTTTTCTGTTACTTAGGTTGGATAAAGTTTGGACCCATATCTCAAAAAGAAAAATAACCCAAACTGGTTAACCATTTTCCAACCCACTTATTTGTTCCAAAATCCAAATAGTCCCACTTATGTCTTTTCTGTTTCTTCTCCTCGTAACGTTTTCATTTCTTCTAGTCACTGCGTTGTCTTTTATCCGCTGGTTGGGACTTTAGCCGGGACTAGATATTTTTAAGAATTTTTTTTCCCTTTTGAAAAAACATAGAATTTTACAAGTTTATTTGGTGAAACTTTGAACCATGCTTGTCATCCCTACAAGTTTATTTGGTAAAATGATTTTATTGATAAGCCTTGTACTTTTGTGGCTTTTAGCTTTATCTACTTTTTATTCCCTTTGCTACTTATTTCCATCCCTGACCCATATCAATTATCATACAAACTTGATTCTCATGGAACAACTATGAACCCCATGCATATAGCTGCTATTGTTTTCACATGTGAATTCTTACTGAACATTTAACTCGTGAAAAGTGAGTTTATGGTTTACACCATTCACAAAATTTAATGGAGCATCATAACTAGAATCATCTATAGTACGTTTAAGAAGCTTCATACCTTTGCCATAGATCTATAGGAACATTCTGTTACCCCTGCTACATGAGGTGTGATTATTACGTTTGGGAACTTTAAAACTGGATCATCCGGATCAAATGGCTCTGTCCAAGCAACATCAATGCCTAATCCTCCCAAATGGCCTGATTTAAGATGATAAAGTACAGCCTCATAGTCCAAAAGACCCCCTCGAGCTATATTCACCAAGTGTGCACCCTAAACAAAAATAGATCAACTGTACACCATCACTTAAATAAAGTAAACACCTTCTCTTGTTTCCACATACTTGAGTTAGTTTATGTTTAGTTGAACAGAAAATCTTATAATAATATTAAATATAACAGAGAAAGATGCTATAGTCAACCTTGACAATCTAATAACATAGTCGCTCTCGATTTGTGTGCATCTGTGTCTGTGTGTGAGTGTTTGTTTGTTATATGCATATGCAGCCTCCTCCCCACCTCTTCCTTCTCATATACTTTCTTGTTTATGTCGAGTAGATTGGTACTTTGGTGTGAATTATGATTCACAAATCTACCATAAATTATAGAAATCACATTATACTCGTGAATAACCAAACAATCTTATGGTGTATTGCAGGGGATCACAAAGGTATACCAAAGAAAATGAGTTATCAAGCTTCTAAAAAAACAGCAGTTCATAGAGAACAAACCTTTTTCATTGAAGCTATGAAAGACTTGTTTACTATGCCTGCCTGTAAGAAAAAAGTATATGTGAGTTGATATTAGACTAACGATTTTTGCGATAAGCAGATGCGTAGGTAATGAATTATATATATAACAAAGAGGAGTTTGACCGTTTCATGATTCATTGCCAAGCAACAGACAATTATGTCGGCTGTTCTTGCAAACTTGTGGATATCTTCATGACCACCCTTCTCATCAACCAGATCATCATAAATGCCATTTTGACTGGGTAATGCTGAAACAGATAAAAAGATATTAAGACCATAAATGCAAACAAGTTATTCTATTTCAGGTTCATATGCCCTTTCATACCACCAGAATTGCATGAATTCTGTAAATGTGAAACCCAACTCCGTTTTGTAGCAAGGACTTTCACACCAAATGGGCGCAAGCGCTTTGCCAAATGGATCCCAATATTTCCAAATCCCATAATGAATACCTGCATATGTGAGGAATCAGGAGCGTAGTCAAGAACTTGAGTGGGGGCGAAACTTTTATGAAACAAGTTGAAAGTATTCATGTAGTATAATGCTACAATCTATAGGAATTTTCTTTTTAATACTATAATTAAAAAAAAAATCTTCAAATTTGTCGAGACCTTGAGTTCCAAACATATATAGATTTAACATTTAAGATCCCAAAATATGTATAAAAGCTTTTACATTTGTATTGCAATAAAAAAAATGATTGACAAAGTAAAGAAAATTAGCGCTAACATACCTTTGTCGGTATTTATAGTGTAGCCATGTAGGTTCTGTAGGAGTGTAAGGTGGATTTTGAAAAAGGAGAAGTCACGATGAAAAAACAACTACTAAGCCGATTGGGAGAGAGAGAGGGACTATAAGTGAACCTTTTAATTTTTAATTTTTTAACTAAATTTAAAAAATTACAACTAGGCTTTGATATGTACTGAAACAGGTTCTAATATAGTACTCCATCCATTCCAAATTTTAAGATCATTATTGATTTTTTAAAGTCAATCTGAGATATTTTTAAACTCAAAATTGATATGATTCATTAACAAAGATAAAAATAATAATAATAAATAAATCTTATAAAGAATACTATTTAAATAGTTTACGATGTTCATCATTGTATTGACTAAAATTAAATAAATCTATCTCAATTTTGAATTTGAAAATATTTTAAATTAACTTTAAAAAGTCAATTATGATGATGCAGGACAGATTCTCGAACTAGATTAATAGCAGTTAACAAGAAAGAATAACTAGGATCTCTAGGATGAAATATCTCCACGATATAAAATAGTCCCTTGATAATCTCACTATTCAATAATGTGAAGAGTTAAAGAATTACATCGGTATTTAAGCAAAACAAACCCTCAATTGTACTCGGGGACCAAGAAAATAATTTAAAAAAAATACCCTAACTAATTAAAATAAATAACAACTATCTTCTTAAATTAAAACAAGTCCATAACTAAATAAACAAGATAAATAAATCATTCACGGTGATCCCTATCAAATGATCTTATATTTTGGAACAAAGGTAGTATATGTTTATATTTAAAAACATGAGCCACTATCATAAAAAATAAAAATAAAAATTATATAATTGGGAAGGGAGCAATATAAATATATTCAAGTGCTATTATATAATAGGTATAAAAAAAATAAAAAGTTGGGGGGGTGGGGTGTCATGGACTCCTCCGGTCTCAACATGGCTACGCCACTTTGAGGAATAATTAGGCGTTGTGCCAAGTTCTGCACAAAGTGGACATTAAAGTGCATATGCCAAGTCCACTTTTTCAGGGCAGTATTAGTAATGCATGCTGCTCAAGCTGTTGGGGGAATCTATAAGGCACTTGTAACTTTATCTTAGAGAAACCCTTCTACCGAAGAAGTTGCATACCACAGGCAACTAAAGCCTAGGAGGGGGTGGGGTTCAATTAGGTTATTTAAGATTAATCCTTAGAGAATCAATGGAGGATGAAGATAGGTAAGGCACCGGTAGGTGAACTTTATCTTCTTCACGGTGCTTCACTTCTTTTTTAAGCTTCCATTACATGTTCCCTTGTTGTATCAACTCCTTTATATTCACTTTCGCTTGGCCATAGTGGCATAACTTGTTTAAGTGTATAAGAAATTCAGTCCCCAGTTTTGGTTCTTTGCATATTTCAATGCGAGTGTTGTTACCTTGGGAACACCATCATATAGTCTTACCACCTATAGTCAATAACTGATATACAAACTCATTTTGAGGTCCATATCCTGTCCTTCAGGAGTGGTTTTCAAGTATTTTCATACCTTTATGGATGACTAATCCAGTAATCCTATTACATGGATTTATTTATTGAAGAAAACGTTCAGAGTTGTTCTCCATTTCCTGTCCTTTGTGTGCTTGAAAGTAAACCCAATCCAGTTTCTCTTTTCTTATTTAACGAAGTTATAATTACTTTAGAGGTGAGGATACATATATATATATACACACACACAGAGAGATTGGGAGAAACTCGTATGCGCACGATGTATAGAACAAATTTCTTAGAATAAGAGGGGGGGGGGAACTATACATATACATATATATATATATATACAGGCTGTATTGACTAATGATTAGCTGTAGTGATCCATAATAACAGGCTATAATAATGGCCACGCTAGCCTTATGAGAGAATAACTTAAGTCTAGGAAATTAATCAAGTTGTCATTATATAGTAAGCCAATACTTGTCTACATCTGCAATTTCCTAATGATTCTGCAAGTTCAACCCAAGTAGCTAAAATGTATCACAAGTAGCTAGGTTCGGGAAATATTACATAATAAAAATGATTGGCCGTGAATATGACTACTCTAACCATCCCTACTGCAAAACTACTTTGTGCCACAATCACATTTTCACTTCAGTTATGCCACTCATTTCAGATTACATTTATGCATAGAGCTGAAAACATAAGAAGGACCATTTATTCATCACATGAATTATTTGACCAGTAAGGCATAGATGAAAAAGAAAAATAAGAAAATGATATGAAGCTCACTGTTTTGCCAAGCAGTATTTCACCAATTGGCTCTCCAAGTTTCTTCTGCTTTACAGCAATTTGCATCTCGTTCTGCAGCAGCACATGATTTAAAGAAATTCAATAAGCACGAAAAAGGAACATACCAGCTCGATTAATTAAGTCATCATAAGCAAATTATAAATCTTTGAAACAGTGTAGTTGTAATTAGGTAATCATAAAGATTAAAGCATCATCTTCAAAAAAACCTATGAACTGCAATCAGGAAAATATATATTTAAGAGCACTACCCCAAGACTGTGAAACCAACTCTAGAGAGTATAGGCATAAGAAACTAAGATTAATTTTAATTTGCTTTTTGTCAAGTAAAAAACTAAGACTAGTACTGATAGGGATCAGCCATGAGATCTCATAGATGCGGATGAATATCTAGATACATTTGTGGGTTAGTTTATGGGTGTTATTTTGTTATCTTAAGATGGTAGGTATTTATAGTCTGTATGTATTTTCCTTTATGCCCAAGTACTTTACTTGGTGCCCAAGTGTAGTTTGGTGGCCAAGTATTTTCCTAGGTGCCCAAATATTTCCATTAGTGCCGAAGAGTGTGTGTGTGTGGGTGTGTGTGTGTATATATATATATATATATATATATATATATATATATATATACACATATATGTGTATATATATATATGGGGACCAATCCATAATCAACGTTGTAAGAATATAATTATCCTTACAGCAGATCGTGGTCATCCAATCACAGATCTAATGGTGAAAAATATACTCCATCCGTAGTTTAGTATGGGGGGAGCCCACACTTTAGTAGTGCGGAGCCAACTATTGTCCAACAAGCCCTCACCCGTCCGCACTTTAGTGTATCATGTATGTGATAATATAATAATTTAATATGCCCCTTAAAAAACGCCATTTCCACCCAAACAAAGCTTTTCTGTGCAGAGGAGAAAAAGAGAGAGAACCGAATACTGTATAAGAAAAGCCTCTCTACGTGTTTAATCCTTCTGGCATGTGGCGTTCATCTTCCTGATTACACCACCGGAAGCTACATTTATTTAGTCAACTATAATCTCGTTAACGCCAGGCATCTCCACTTTCTCTCTCTACATATATGTGTGTGTATATATTTACTTTCTCTCTCTATCTCCTAAAAAAAAACGATTCTCCTAGTCCGCACTTTAGTTGTGTGGACGGTATAAATTTGGGCTGGGTTTTTTTTTGTTATTTTTCTCGTCCGTAGAACTAAACTGCGGAGCCTGAGGTCATTTTGGCCATTTTTGCAATCCGCGGTTTAGTTCTGCGGGCTCCCCCATATTAAAGTATAAACGGGGTATTATTTTCACCGTTCAATCTACAGATGGGCGGTCACGATATGTTGTACGGATAATATTAAATTTACAACGTTAGCTATGGATCGTTCCCTATATATATATATATATATATATATATATATATATATATATATATATAGGGTCCCCGTCCGTGGCAACCGATTGCCACGGACACTATTCCAGCAACCATGATTCTAGCCGTTGATTGTGATAATAAAAGGCTCAGATTAAAATCAATTTTCCCCCTGCCGCTAGAGCTTCTAACGACAGTGTAATCCTTTCTAGCGGCAACCCAGTTTACCAAAATGCCCCTCTTGGCTTGGACTTACCTGCCGCTACAAACTCTAGCGGCAAGGGGATTTGGCTTAATTCTAGCGGCAGAGTTGGCTTACACTACGTATCAAGTATATCAGCTTTTTGGTCCCCTTATAGACTTCCATACCCAAGTGTCATTATTATAAAATATATTATAAAAGCATACAAAATTTTAATTTCCTCCAATATATTAAAAACTTATAGATATATTTTATTTTTAAATTATATGAAATACTAAAATTTTAAAAATAACAAATATAATAATAAATAGTATCATATTAATTAGTACACAATAATTATGCTCAGTATAATTTATTTAATTTTAATTCAAATGAACGTAATTATTGTGTACTAATTAATATGATACTATTTATTATTATATTTGTTACTTTTAAAATTTTAATATTTTAAAATTTTAGTATTTCATAAATTAATTTAAAAATAAAATATATCTATAAGTTTTTAATATATTGGAGAAAACTAAAATTTTGTATGTTTTTATAATATATTTTATGATAATGACACTTGGGTATGGAAGTCCATAAGGAGACCAAAAAGCTGATATACTTGATACGTAATGTAAGCCAACTCTGCCGCTAGAATTAAGCCAAATCCCCCTGCCGCTAGAGCTTGTAGAGCGGCAGGTAAGTCCAAGCCAAGAAGGGCATTTTGGTAAACTGGGTTGCCGCTAGAAGGGATTACACTGCTGCTAGAAGCTCTAGCGACAGGAGAAAAATTGATTTTAATCAGAACCTTTTATTATCACAATCAACGGCTAGGATCATGGTTGCTGGAATAGTGTCCGTGACAACCGGTTGCCACGGATGGAGATCCATATATATATATGTGTGTGTGTGTGTGTAAACATGCAATCCCACAAATTGGAAATGCACATTGATTATTGAATATTATTGACATTGAACTATGTTTTCTCTCTTCTACTGTTGAGAAATCCTCGGGGCAGTGAGGTGCGGAGCCTCACCCAAGTTAGTTTTCAGTTAATTTCTCCATCAATTCATTGTCCCAAATCTGTCCTGCATCAAGTATGATCAGGGACGTGTTGGAGAGTGCCCATTGAACTTTTTTTTTCTTCCATTTTTAGAAAATGTAAGGTGAAATATACAAATTGACACCACTAAAATTTTGCAAGTTTTATGACTTTCTCAGTCCCATATCACTACTAAGTACTAACTCCTTCATATATGAATCTTCCTTTAATCTTTTTATATTAGATAACGATTTAATTTATTTTATTTTGTAAAATATTTACAGAATCAAGTACTTATATCAAATTTGTGATTAAAAAAACCTATTAGGGATCAATAGCGTGTGTGTGTGTGTGTGTGTATATATATATATATATATAATGTTATTATTGATTATATTTCATTATAATCAAATACTTTCTCATTTCCAAAATTAGATATAAATTTCTAAAACAAAGATTTTAAAGAAAAAAATTTACTTTTCCTTAATATTTGTTAAAAATATAGTATTAATGGCATGATACTTCTCGATTAACTAAGTACATAAATGATGTCAAGTTAAAAGTTTCATGGTATTTTATAGTTTGAAAATAAAAATATATCTCTAATTTTTGATTGGATTCAAAAGTAAAATATATTTCTAATTTTGAAAAGGAGGGACTACTCAAAAGTTTAAATTGCTCGCAAAATTTGGGCCAGAGGTGCTGCCCCCAGACTCCCGCTGTCCCGCAAAATTATTTATAACCTTATAATAATTTTGACCCCACTGAAAAAAAATCTGGCTTCGTCACTGATTATGACCAAGCTTTAATCTTCTTGTGGTACTTTTAAAAGATCTATATACTAGGGGAGAAAAATACAGACTACCATTGTCATGTGCATGCAACTAGTGAGTCTAGTCTCGATCTTTTCCTTCTTTTTTCTTTGGCTTGGCAGCTATGGAGTTTGTTATTTAAGGTTTTGGGGGAGAATTGGTACTGCTAGTCAACTTTGGAGGAGATTCGCCTTATTTGATTTCATGGTTTCGGAGCAAGTATGGAAAACGAATGGGCCTTTTGATATCCTATGGCTGTGTGAACAAATTGAAATGCAGATCTAGAGCGGGCAATTGTTGTCTTCCAATGTATTGTAAGAAAAAATTGTGTTTTCGCTTCTCTACAATCCACTACAATGGTTGCCTTTGTAGAGCTTTATATTTCAGATTTACACAAGTATTAGAGGGTTGTCCTTCATTGAGAACTTTGTAGCCTTTCTACTTTTGAATTTAGGAGTATCTCTTGTCCTCCTTATTTTTTGTTTTCTCCGTCTGTTCTAGTTAAATTTCTTCTTCTATAAAAGAAATGTTTACACTAGAGGGATGGGAACACGAGACTTAAACCCCACTTCTCCACTGCAGGGGTGAAGCACCAATAACCAGATCTTGCAATAATTTTGACGAACTTTGATTATTAGTTTTCTAGTGCAATTTTGAGCTTCAAATATTTCAATCCTCAACATGACTGCTCAAAATAGTTCTACGAGTTAGATTGGTGGAGTATTACTTTTTTCTAGTGCGTTACACTCATTTGTTGAGGTTTTCAATTCCTTCAACTAACCACAAATGCAAGTAATCTCATGTTCATGCTCTTAGTTGTCTTGGCATACAAATATAGCTGAGGAACCAAATTGATAGACTTATGCAGGACCCAAGGATAATGGAGGAAAGGATAAAGAAAGCTAGAGGTCACACTTAAGGTCTTAGGCTCAAAACCACTCCCTCCATTCCACAAAATGAGACCCATTCGCCAAAAAATTTTGTTCCAAAAAAGATTTTTTTTATTGTTGTAAAAAAGGCCACAATGTCCTCAAATTTACCATCAGGATTCAATTATCATGTCATCACTTCTAAATTAAACACTAAATGAAGAGGCAAAGATGGAACAAAAATATATACGTTTGGAATTTGCAAATTTTGCAAATGAGACTCTTTTTGTGGAACGGAGGGAGTATGAAAAAAAAGGAAAAGCCAAGGCCTCACACCCAAGAAAAGATGCCTCAGACACCCAAACAAGTTTTCAAAAGTATATTTATTACTTTCCAAAGAATTATATTCAACGCGTATGAACATGGATAAATAAATAAATATATACACCCTCTGTCCTCAAAAGAACAAGCAAAGTATAATTTGCACACATTCGAAAAAGTAAAAGTAGAGAAAAGAGAGTAAATAAGTTCCAAATTTATTCTTAGTGACCCCACAAGATTATATAAAGTGATGAGTACTTTTATTTTTTTATACCTGTTAGAAGATATGGTTCCCATGATTGTAGTTCTTCCCTTAATCAGTGTGTACACATTACTATAATTTAGGAATTACAAGTAGTACTATACCATCTTATCCTTCTCCTGTTCCTGTTGTTGGTGTCTCTGATGAATCTAGACAGGGGGAGTCATATGCTAGACAGAATGAGCCTGAGTTAAGGACCTATGTTCGAAGAGGCAAAAATAAGGTCACCATTTCTGCACCACTGCACCAACCCTGCTCAGAGCCTAGTCCTGATACTGCTAATGGTGAGAATTCTAATCCTACTTGTTCTTCTAATGATACTGAACTTCCTATTGCTCTTAGAAAATGGGTTAGATCTTGTACTCAACATCCTATCTCTAATTTCTTAGCCTATAATAAATTATTTGCATCCTACCATTCCTTTGTTTCTTCCTTGTCTTCGATATCTATTCCTCACGGGTGGAGAGAGGCAATTACCGATGAGAACTGGAAACAGACTATGATAGAAGAGATGAATGCCCTGAAGAAGAATGATATATGGGAACTAGTTACTCTTCCTTATGGAAAAAAATCAGTTGGTTGCAAATGGGTATATACAGTCAAACAGAAGCCGGATGGGACCGTTGAGAGATTCAAAGCCAGATTAGTTGCAAAAGGGTATACTGAAACCCATGGGATTGATTATCAGGAGGCATTTGCTCCTGTGGCGAAGATGAATTCTGTTCGTACCATAATCTCATGTGCAGCAAACTTTGGCTGGGATCTTCAGCAATTGGATGTAAAAAATGTGTTCCTTCATGGTGATTTGGAGGAGGAAGTGTACATGAAAATACCCCCTGGTTTTTCTTCATCTGCAACCAAGGGTAAGGTTTGTAAGCTGCAAAAGGCTCTGTATGGTCTGAAGCAATCTCCCAGAGCCTAGTTTGGTAGATTCTACAAAGCAATGATAAGATTTGGGTACAAGCAGAGTCGAGCAAATCATACTCTATTTGTCAAGCAAATAAAAAGCAAGACTACCATTCTTATTGTCTATGTTGATGACATTGTGGTGATAGGGGATAATAGAGAAGAGATAGTTAATCTTAAAACAAGACTGGCTAAAGAGGTTGAAATAAAAGATCTTGGTCCTTTGAAATATTTCCTTGGTATTGAAGTTGCGAGATCTTCCAGTGAGATTTTTCTATCTCAAAGGAAATATGTACTTGATCTCCTAACAGAAACTGGCATGTTGGGATGTAAGTCTACTGATTCTCCTATTGAAGTTAATCATCATTTAGTAGGTGGCACAGGACCTACGATTGATAAAGAAAGATATCAACGTTTGGTGGGACGATTGATATATCTTTCTCATACTAAACCTGATATATCTTATGTTGTGGGAGTAGTTAGTCAGTATATGCATGATCCTCGACATTGTCACATGGAAGCTGTCTACAGAATTCTGAGGTATCTCAAGTCTGCTCCCAGGAAAGGTTTATTGTTCGCACCACATGGTCACAAGAGAGTTGAAGCGTTCTCTGACTCAGATTGAGCTGGCTCTATAGAGGATCGTCGTTCTACATTTGGGTACTGTTCATTTGTTGGAGGTAATCTTGTTACTTGACGTAGTAAGAAACAATCCGTGGTGGCAAGATCCAGTGCTGACAAGATCCAGTGCTGAGGCAGAATATCGAGCTATTGCTTTGGGTATATGTGAACTAATGTGGCTTCAAACTTTGCTAGAAGATTTGGGTGTTGCAACTAAAAGGCCTATGCAGTTATTTTGTACCGGGTTGTATTGCAAACAACCCGGTACAACACGATAGAACGAAACATATTGAGATTGACAGACACTTCATTAAAGAAAAGCTAATTGGTGGTCTTATTTGCTTAACTTTCGTCAAAACTGAACATCAGCTTGCTGATATTTTGACTAAGAGTCTTAGGAGTAAGATGTTTCATCCACTATGTTTCAAGTTGGGTATGTGGGACATCTATACACGAACTTGAGGGAGAGTGTTAGAAGATATGGTTCCCATGATTGTAGTTCTTCCCATAATCAGTGTGTACACATTACTGTAATTTAGGAATTATCATAACTGTAAATTAGGATACTTGTGTATATAAACTGTAGAAGGTGTAGAAAATCTATACACAATGTTATGATTTCATATTGCAAGAGTTTACAATTTATACAAGTTTGGTGCTCTATTCTAGGAGTAAAACAAGGAGCATAAAATAGGGAGAGGAAAACAAGGAACATGTTTTCCTCCTTAGTGCAGCACTTCTAACACTCCCCCTCAAGTTGGTGTATAGATATCTCGCATACCCAACTTGAAACACAAGGGATGAAACATCTTACCACTAAGACCCTTAGTCAGAATATCAGCTAGCTGATGTTCTGTTTTTACAAAAGATAAGCAAATAAGACCACTGACTAATTTTTCTTTGATGAAGTGTCGGTCAATCTCAATGTGCTTCGTTCTATCATGTTGTACCGGATCATTTGCAATACTAATGGCTGCCTTGTTGTCACAAAACAACTGCATATGCCCTTTAGTTGTAACACCCAAATCTTCTAGCAAGGTTCGAAGCCACATTAGTTCACATATACCCAAGGCGATAGCTCGATATTCAGCCTCAGCACTAGATCTTGCCACCACAGACTGTTTTTTACTACGCCAAGTAACAAGATTACCTCCAACAAATGAACAGTAGCCTGATGTAGATCGACGATCCTCTATAGAGCCAGCCCAATCTGGCAATAAACCTTTGCCAGGAGCAGACTTGAGATACCTCAAAATTCTGTACACGGTTTCCATATGACTTTGTCGAGGATCATGCATATATTGACTGACTATACCAACAGCATAAGATATATCAGGTCTAGTATGAGAAAGGTATATCAATCGTCCCACCAAACGTTGATATCTTTCTCTATCAACCGTAGGTCCTGTGCCACCTACTAGATGATGATTAACTTCAATAGGAGAATCAGCAGGCTTACATCCCAACATGCCAGTTTCTGTTAAAAGATCAAGTACATACTTCCTTTGAGATAGAAAAATTCCACTGGAAGATCTTGCAACTTCAATACCAAGGAAATATTTCAAAGGACCAAGATCCTTGATCTCAAACTCTTTGGCTAGTCTTGCTTTGAGGTTAACTATTTCTTCTCTATTATCCCCTGTCACCACAATGTCATCAACATAAACAATAAGAATGGTAGTCTTACCCTTTATTTGTTTGACAAATAGAGTATGATCTGCTCGACTCTGCTTGTACCCAAACCTTATCATTGCCTTGTGGAATTTACCAAACCAGGCTCTAGGAGATTGCTTCAAACCATACAGAGCCTTTCGCAGCTTACAGACCTTACCCTCAGTTGCAGATGAAGCAAAACCAGGGGGTATTTCCATATATACCTCTTCTTCTAGGTCACCATGAAGAAATGCATTTTTCACATCCAATTGCTGAATATCCCAGCCAAAGTTTGCTGCACATGAGATTATGGTACGAACAGAGTTCATCTTTGCCACGGGAGCAAAAGTCTCCTGGTAATCAATCCCGTGAGTCTGAGTGTACCCTTTTGCAACTAACCTGGCTTTGAGTCTTTCAACTGTCTCATCTGCCTTTTGTTTCACTGTATATACCCATTTGCAACCAACTGGTCTTTTCCCGTAAGGAAGAGTAACTAGTTCCCAAGTATCATTTTTTTTCAGGGCATTCATCTCTTCTATCATAGCATGTTTCCATTTCTCGTTGCTAATTACTTCTTTCCACCCCTGAGGAATAGATATAGAGGACAGAGAAGAAACAAAGGAATGGTAGGATGCAGATAATTTATCATATGAAACAAAGTTCGAGATAGGATGTTGTGTACAAGACCTGACACCTTTTCTAAGAGCAATAGGAATGTCAGTATCATCAGGAGAACAAATAGGATCAGGATTCATACCATTAGTATTACCAAGACTCGGTTCAGGGCAAGGTTGGTGTAGTGGTGCAGCAATGGTGACCTTATTCTTCCCTTTTCGAGTATAGGTCCTCAACTCAGGCTCGGACTGTAACTGTAACTCCCCTGTGTAGCATTATCAGAAACAACAGGAGTAGAGGAAGATGGCTCGAACTCCCCCTGTGTAGTATTATCAGAAACAACAACAGGAGTAGAAGAAGATGGTATAATAATACCTGTACTTGTACTAGTTTCAAAAGACGTCTCCTCATCAATAACATGTTCCTCCCCCTGAGGAGACGGTGAAGAAGAATAAAAAGGTTCAGACTCCCAAAAAGTTACATCCCGAGTGACAAACACTTTGTGAGAAGGGGGGTGATAACATTTATAACCTTTTTGGGTCGGAGAATAACCAATGAAAACACACCGAAGAGCTTTGGGATCTAATTTACCCCGAGTGGGAGATTTTTCATGAACATAACACACACACCCAAAAACTCGAGGTGAAGGAGAAGGACTTGTCATGTGTTGGAGGAAAGAAATGGGACTTCTATTCCCAAGAATTCTAGAAGGAAGCCGATTTATAAGAAATGTAGCAGTTAAAACGGCATCTCCCCATAGAAATTTAGGTGTGTTCATAGTGAACATAAGAGTGCGTGCTACCTCTAGTAAGTGTCGATTTTTCCTTTCTGCCACCCCACCATTTTGTTCTGGGGTTGTGACACAGGAGGTTTGAAGTATGATGCCATGCTGAGAGAGATAGGATGCAAAAGTATTATTATTACTATATTCTCGACCATTATCGCTATGGAGAATCTTGACTTTAGCTTCAAATTGGGTTTGGATCATCTTATGAAAATTTTGAAAACAGTCAAACACCTCATTTTTGGAATGAAGAAGATAAATCCAAGTTGTACGAGAATAGCAATCAATAAAACTAACAAACCATCTATGACCAGAACGAGAGACAACCCGAGAGGGTCCCCACACATCAGTATGTATAATAGCAAAAGGTTCAGAATGTCGACTGTTAATAGCAGAATAAGTAGAACGTTTGTGTTTACCTAATTCACATGGTTCACATAAAAACGGAGTTTTGTGACACTGCTTAACTAAAGAAGGGAATAAAGACCCTAGTATTGATAAAGGAGGATGTCCCAAACGTCGATGCCATTGATGAAGAGAAGTCAGGTTAGATTCAAAAGTAGATTGAAGAGCCTGAGTAGCAGTTCCATCTGTAATCAAAGGCATGTTAGATGTGACACCATCCAAATAATATAGACCACCAACTGCACTACCACTACCAATCTTTTGCCCTATCACCAAGTCCTGAAAAATACAATGAGTTGGAAAAAAAATGACTGAGCAATGTAAGGATTCAGTAAGACGTTGGATAGATAATAGGTTTGCGGTAAACGAAGGAATATGAAGAACGGATGATAATGTTAATAAAGGAGTACAAACTACTGAACCTCTCCCAGAGATAGGAGAAAGAGAACCATCAGCTACTCGGACCTTGTCTTTGCCAGAACAAGGCGTGTATGAGGTAAAGAGATTGGAGGACCCAGTCATATGCTCGGAAGCACCTGTGTCAATGATCCAACTAGGACAAGTAGATGAGACATTAAGAGCACAAGAGTGTATACCTGATTGTGCATAATGAGAAATAGATTTGGAACCTTGTTGTCCCATGCTACTGTTATGAACCCTACTGCTAGCACCACTTTGTTCCGCCATGTAAAAGATGAGTACAATATATATCCGAGGAGAATAAACTTTCCAAAGGATATCAAATAATTGCACTACACTTAGAGACAGAATTCCCTGGGAAAAACACGCTGGAAAAATTTGCCGGAAAAAGCTGCCGGAAAAAGTCGCCAGAAAAAGTCGACTGATAAATGATCAGAACCACGCCGTTAAAAAACTGTCGGTAAAAGTCGCCGGAAAAAGTCGTCGGAAAAAGTCGCCTGATAAAGGATCAGAGCTTTGATACCATGTAGAAGGTGTAGAAAATGTATACACAATGTTATGATTTCATATTGCAAGACTTTACAATTTATACAAGTTTGGTGCTCTATTCTAGGAGTAAAACAAGGAGCATAAAATAGGGAGAGGAAAACAAGGAACATGTTTTCCTCCTTAGTGCAGCACTTCTAACATAAACCAATGTAATTGAGAGGAATGAATTAAGAAATAATTATCCCAAACTCAGGTTCCTATTTTCTACAATACTAATGGACCCTACTAACTTACATATTTACCCTTCACTTTATGTAATTTATCTCATTCTTTTGAGGACAAAAAAATTGTACATTTAGTCATCCTCTCTCTCTCTCTATATATATATATATATATATACACACACACACATGTTTGTGTGTGTGTGTATAGTAGACTATTACTAGGAGACCAAGAGGTCTTGGTGGCCTAGAAAACTTGGGGCCCAAGATTCTTAATGGCCTGTTTGACCAAAGACAAATTTGACCCAAATTAAGTTAATAAACACCAACAATATATAAATATATATATATATGTATATAGATCAGTCTCTAATCTCCCAAATAGAAAGACCAAATAACCATACTGTAGAAACTCATCTAAACTTTCTTCTACCTCTAAGTCTCATATTTTCTAGTAAAATTTGACTTACTTAAAATGAATAGATTCAGCTCCTTTATGTTCTCCTTCAATGTTAACAAGATTTCACTTCCTATATCAGATCCTGAATTCTAGTGATTTCTTTGTTGTGGATGAGGCGATCTGGATGTTACCGGCAGGATAATCCTCTGGTCTAAGAGGCTCTATACCGTGTTGTTATTATCGAGAAAATAATCTTCGTCTATGTATATAAAAAAAATGGACAACTTTATAAGATACTTGTTAAAACACCTACATAGTTAACTTAAAGTGGAAATGTAAAATTAATTCTACATTAGTATATAACAGTAGACCAACTTGCTTACGCAGAAGACCCAACATCAGATATATGGCCATCTCAGCACATGAAGCTGCATTTCCAGTTTTGCCACCAGGAATTCTAGCAACTTTAATTCCATTATATGTAGCAGCATCAATATCAACACCTTCATGAACAGATAAAAGAAAGAATCAGTCTGAATAGTGTATCACTTCGTATAGGCGAAAGAACCTTACCATACTCACAAGTCAAAAGATTTCTCAATTTTTTTTGTGTATCATAGAAGAAAAATAAATAATATACTAATGAAAAGAAAAAGACCTTCCAGCCCAACACCATACTGCATTATAAGCTTCATCCGAGTTGCACGAGAAATAATACTTGAGTTTAGCTGCATGCTTTTTATTATACAAATATCGTAGTTGCCAATAACATCAACTACGTCACCAAATGGAACATCATCGACCTACACAAACAAAAGACAAACAAAAAGGAAGAGAAAAAATTAACCCACAATATGTAGGACAAGTCCTTATATAAGGAAAATCTTAGCATGTTGGAGGTAATAGTGTTATAAGAAGTAAAACCAACTCAAGAATATCACTCCCTTTAGCAATTACAGTGGCCACCCAAATAGAGGACAATACGAGTCTTATTGTGGCTGGTTTAAAAACCAGACTAAAAGTCTCGGTGTAGTCAATACCATACCTTCGATGAAACCCCTTGGCCACAAGACGCGCTTTGTATCGCTCAATGGTCTCATCCGCACGTCGTTTGATACGGAAAACCCATTTACATTGCACAAAATCCATTGATGGATTTTGGTGGAACTAATGACCAAGTTTTGTTTTTATGTAAAGCATTTAATTCAGTGTTCACTGCCGCTTGCAATTCTAAAAATTTCTTTGCTTCAGTATAGCATGGTTCAACAATGGCTACACGGACTTTAGGGTATGGAAATTTGGCAGAAAATCATTGCGTATGAACGACAATTTGTTGGTGGCAATGGAGGGAGAGGAGGAGAGGGAGGTGTAGGCTGCTAGGACGGAGATATGTTTCTGTTGGACACACATACCGTGAAAAAGAATCAACAAGGAACCACATATACCGTGGGAAAGAATCAACAAGGAGTAAGAAATAGCTATTTCCAGTAAAAAAAAAAAATTCACCAAAGTGAGACCTCATACATCCATGAAAATTAAATATAAAATTTTTGAAGAAGAAATATTAGACAATGGAAGTGACAATTTTGTAGCTTTTCCAATGTGACAAGCCGAACAAGCTACAAGATTTTTATTGCCCTGAATAGGTGATTTATTTTGCCTAGTAGTTGGTGGTGACTAGGCAATTGGTACAAAGGTAATTGTTACACAAACTCCTCTCATACAGAATCTCAAGTAATTATACAAACCATTGTATATAAATTATAGAGTACGTCCTTATTTATAATACTCTAAACAATTTTCCTAACCCAAATTAAATTGGATTCTTATAAGATAAGTAAATTACAAATAAAGTAAATAATTAATTACAATTTTAGAATTTTATATTATTTCAATGGGCTTCCAAAGCCTCTTATATTGGCTCAACCAAATCTCGTGAGCTCATGTTGCATCAATTCTCCTCCGTTGAAAAGAACTCGACTTTGTCAAGTTAAGAACATTAAAACAAGAACAAACCCGCGGGGTCACTAAGGAATTCTTTGTAAGCTTCAAATTTGACATGTCAATAGCACAAGTGAGTGTATTCAGAATACGTATTAACACAGACATCATGTTATGCATGAAGATCCTATAGCCATGTATGCCCCTAAGATGATGTGGCAAAGTTTTAAGGGCCAAAACATCACACATAACAGTATCTCTAAGCTTGCTAGCAAAATATGCAACCAAACACTTGTGGGTAACTGCAACTTTGTATTGATAATCCATGCTACATCATATGGCTCGGGGTGAGTGTAACGACCCCAAAATCTGAACAAAACAACTCTCAACATCGGTCGTTATCAATACATCTTCGTTCTAACTTTACAACAATATTCAGTGTTAAACTTAAACTAATTTTTAAACTTTTCAGTTTTCTTTCTTTGCTTTCCCTGAATCATAACCTTAAATCATTTACATATTCTAGAATCATATTTACTTTATGATTCGTTTCATCAGAGTTATAATAAAATAAACTACTTCCAGATTCAATAACCTTTTATACCTTGAATAAAATTAAATTACAAGTCAATACGAATTTTACAACTCAACGTCTGTTACATTTAATACATCATCAAATACATTATCCAAAACCTTAATCATGGTTCAAAAACATTAATTTAAGCTACAACACTTAATCTGCATGCATTACATCTGATTCATGCCATTCAAGCAGCACATAACTTTACCTTGTATCTTTAACCTGCAAAAGTGGTTATTTGCAAGAATGAACTTGACAACTCAGCGAAATCTAACAGTTTGCATACATCACATAACACATAGATAACATGCTCATCATATACATCATAAACATCTGGCTAAACATATCATACATATTGTACATCAATTACCAAGTAACAATTGAGTTCCATAACTCAATCAACATTCTAACTCAACGAACGTAGTCATAAATTGACTTTGTCGTTTCATACATACAACACATAGATCATGCTTTTACATCATAGATTTAAAACAATTAATCACTTAGTTCACATAACAAATAGGAACTGAAAGACTTGCCTGGTTCGTAGATTACCAATTACCATAATTAGCTTATACTTATCTGCACTTCACGTATCTTACACGATATATAATCATGCACAACATTTATTAGTCACATAGCAACACTTAGTATTAACTCTACTTTACATTTCATAATCCTTCATTTTATTCTCTATTCAATTCTCAACTTAGAAATTAAGTTCTCCTTGTAAACCCTTCATTTTGTTGCGTTCCACTTTAATCGACATTTAACATTTAGTTAAGTCTTAAACTTTTCCTTTACATTAGATTAGATGTATAATGTTTATAAGTTAATCTTTGGCTCGTTACATTTTTTTTTTTTTTGCATCTCCCGCCGGGGTGGGAGTTTTCTTCACAAAATTCCCCGCCGAGGCGGAAAACTTAGTCCATTGAGACCGCCGGGGCGGGGACACCGCAGGGGCGGCAAACCTAGTTCAACGAGCCCGCCGGAGCGGTGAACCTGAAACCCAGATTCTGCAGTTCGTGAACTGCAGAATACTCAAGCCCAAAAACACGAATTTTAAGCATCAAACACCAATTCCAAGCATACCCAATCATCATAAATTTTGTTAAAACAATTCTAAACATGTATTTAACCATCCTAAATACATAACTCACATTAACCCACCAATTTAGAGCCTCAAATCTCATGTTCATGCTAGTTTTTACAAACTTTGACAAATTTAGCGTAATCAATCACTACAGATTCGTTATTCAACCAAACTGATTGATTCAACTTGCAATGTTTTCGTTTTTTAACGCATAACAACAATCCATCTTCAATTTACAGATTATTACTCAAATACCTAGCCAATTTTGACTCCAAAACAAGCCAAAACATACATATAACAACAAAACTCAATTTCTTCACTTTAAAACATATTTTCATGGATTCGATACTCCAAAAATCATCTATTGACAACATATATCAGATTAAATAAATCCAATAACACATGAACCCAACTTCTCAACAATTCGACCCTAGAAATTCAATTACAGAGAACTTAGATAGCAAAACTAAAACTAGGAATCTAGAGTTTTACCTTTCATTAGTTAGATGATAAGGAGAGCTTAACTAATCTCCTTCTTTCCCTTGATTTCTTCTTTGATTTTGTCTCTCAATTTCATAGAGAGTTTCTTCTCTCTGAATTTCTCTCTTTGGCTTACAAAACTAACTGATGAAAGTAACTTACGTGACTTTTAGTTGGAGGTTTTCAGCGGTTAAGAAAATCAAAGGTTTAGGCCATGTTTGGCCAAACCCATTTAAAACTCCATTCTAATTTATTTTAATAATATTCTTATTATAAGATACTTTGTCACACTTTAATTTAATTAAACTTATTTTATTAATAAATCTAATTTAAACCTTACTAACAAAATTATAAGTCTATTTAGTCAAATTATAATTTTATTAAATAAATCATTCATCCTCTAATTTAATAATTTAATTAAATTATAATATTCTCATCACATTAGCGTACTAAAATACGCACCAACACTTCACACACAAATATATTCACATCAATTCACTATTTTAATTAAGTGAATCACTCACATTATTTATGAAATTTAATTCACAATAATTTTCATTGTCCACAAGACATAACAATCAAATTATATTATTTCCCAATATAATTTTAACTTAATTAAATTAACTAATATTATTCAACTAATTTCCTTTTCATGACAATTTCATTTAATCTTTTCAATGGTTTAATTAATTATTAAACCATTTCTTCCCAATTACATGAATATATAATTTCCTTCACATCGAACCACATATTTCATAATATGAAACACATATATACACATACTCAAACTCAAAACGTCTCATAATAAGAATTTTATTTATTAAATTCTTATTTAATAATTTCTGAAAATCTGGGTTATCACAGTGAGTCTCAACCTAACGGCCCTAGCACAAGTTTCTTAACTGCTTCCTCCAAAATAACATCATTGCAACTTTCGCTATCATTCACAAGAGAGCACACGTCCTGCACATTTAACCCTTGTTTGAAAAATTCTCCCACAATGTACTTTAGGATCATCGATTCATCGTTCCCTTTTTGAGCAACAATAAAGGTCAAAGAACACCTAAAACATCCTTCTAAATGAGCATTAGTGGCCAAACTTGTTCATCAGGATCGTATTCGTCATCAGGCTTACAAACTTCCATGTGGTGTGGGGGAAGTGGTAATTTTCATTCGTGGAGACGAATGAACAAAGGATTTATGGCCAAAACCATGACAGTTGTAACACCTAGACGAAGGATTGTTACTAGCTTGTAAAGAAACTAAAGTGCAATTAGGTCGGCTAGTAAATGAGGATCTGAAGACTTGTCAAATGGCCTGCTTCGAATAGGCTCCAAAAAATCATGTTAAATCCTAGTTTGGGCTTGTGGGCAAGGAAATCGCGCCTTGCTAGGGTTAGGGTTTCGTGTTGACTGGAGAGGCGAGAAATCCACGAAGAATAAGGAATTGATTGATTGAAGAGGGGAGAAGAACAGGTGGGTGATTACTCCAATGACACGTGGCAGAACTCTCAGAATCCGAAAACCGGGTTAGGGTAGCAGGGATTCCAAGAGCCTTCTTGAGTCTTCGAGTTGGGAGAGAGTTCCAAGTGCACAGAGCTTCCAAGAGTCCAAGTGTAATGTTCTGAGAGCGATCCCTTCTTAGAATAGAAGGACTATTTATAGAACTTTCCTGGGAAGTAGTCACATGTCAGGCACATCTTTTAAGGGAAATTCCCGAAATACCCTTTAGTCATGTCTTTAAGGGGAAATTCCAGAAATACCCTTTAGTCATAAAAATAATGCCCAAATTGCCCTGTCCTTCTAGCCGCCAATCCCTCAATCAATTCCCAAAATGGGTCGCATCCACGAGTCTTCTGCCTTGGAACACGTGGAAGCTTTCCCGGGTCTAGCACATTTATTTTTGTCTTTTCCGGTATCCATTTAATTACATCATGGACCCTAATTTGTACATTTAATTAGGTTATGTAAACCCTAATTTGTACATTTATTTCAATTAGGTCATGTGAACCCTAATATGCACTTGGACCCACATTTGTCCCCTGCACGGGAATCATGATTCCCGAGAGACTCTCGTGCAAAATACTCCAAGCTTTTGAATGATTTTGTGTGACTCCACTTGTCCAAGTCTTGAACACAAGGGTGGTCCTAGAAGAGGGAATCCCTAGGGGCCAAACCCTTAGGGTTAAACCCTAGGGAGGCAAGACCTAGAAGGGCTCTTCCTTGGACCTCTTGGTAGATCATCTGAAAACTTTTCGTATCTTGCTCAATATTTGTTTCCTTATTTTTCTGAGAATTAAAACAAGGTAGATCATCAGATATCACTAAATAAAATCCAATCTTTTAGAATCAAATCTTATTTTATTTTTTTGGAAATAAATCAAAATCTTCCTTTATTAAATTTTTGTAAAGCAAAGTCTTTCCTCTTAAGGAAATCAAATATTAAATATATATATATATATATATATATTAATTTCCAAATTTCCCTATTGTTAGGAATAAAAATATCAGATATCAAATATATATTTTTTCGCAATTTTCATTTTCATTAGGAATAAAATATCAAATATATATTTTTTCGAAATTCCATTAAAATATCAAATATATACAAATTTCGAAATTTCTATCTATATATATTTTTATTTAGAAGTAAGCTCAAATAAACTCATCTTTATATTTCGAAATCTTCCTTAATAGGAAAATAGAGGTTGCTTCCTTTTCTGTTGCAAGTATGCAGTTTGAATATATACATCTCCCAAGTCACTTAGGCTTTTCTTTTCATCGTGCAATTTTTTGTCTTGGCATTTTCTCTCTTCCTTCAAGTCGGAAGATCACCAAGAAGTCTTCAAGCAAACGTTCCTCAGCTTGGGAAAGAGGTAAAAAAGCAATTCCACCCCTATAGGGCCGAACCCTAAGGGTTGAACCCTATAGGGCCGAACCCTAAGGGGGTACCCGAATCCTAGGGGGAGGCTCCGTCCCTCCTCTCTTTCTTTCAATTTTTCTGTTTATTTGAATGCTTTCTATCGAACTTCTTCTTGACTTGCTTCACCTACTTTTCTTTTCAGGTCATTGTAACCTTTCTTATGACTTCCGAGCCTCATTACCTTGATCATATCTCGGTAGGGTTCCCTCGGATAATAAAGGAAGATACAATATTTGTTGCGACAAAAAAGCATTCGTTCCGACAAGTTGATTTGTGGAGCATCAGAATTTCAAAGGTACACAAAAGAATCCCCCCTAGGGGGCCGAACTCTATAGGTGGCCGAACCCTAGGGGGGCGAACCCTATAGGGGGAAGCTGAGCCCTAGTTTTTTTTTTTTTTTTTTAGGTACCCCTAATTTTTTCTTTTGTCTTCCGAGCCCCGTTACCTGAATCATATCTCGGTAGGATTCCCTCGGATAATAAAGGAAAATTGGCATTTTTCGACGAAATCGTGAAGTAAACACAAAAAAATACTCGTTAGCGGGACCTCCTTGCATGGCCGAGCCCTAGGGGGCCAAACCCTAGGGGGGCGAACCCTAGGGGAAAAAATGTCAAATAATGTGAAAAAATGAACTTTGGGAATCGTGACCGCTATTTTGACCATAACTTTTGTTCCGTTTGGAGTTTAGGGGCCCATAATATATCAAAACGACCGTATCGACGAGTACTACGAAAGTCATCGTTTCGGCCATGACATATACCAAAATAAGTCAAAAAATGGCTCCGAAGGATGCATTTTGGCTGTCCGAAGTATTTCAGAAAAAAATTTTAAAAAATAATTCTTTCATAATTGTGATTTTGATCCTTCTCTGACTTTATTTCTTCTTCTTTTCAGGTATTCTCAAGTGTAAATCTCAGATTTTTCCCTTACCATGGTAAGCATACTCAAATTCAAATGTGTTACTTGACATCCTTTCCTTGCTCTTTAGTACCCTTTATGTGGAGTCTTCCTTACTTGCAGGCCTCGTCAACCGAATGCTCTGAAGACTTGAAGACTTCCAAGGTAACTCCCTTTGTCAGTGATTGGGGAAGGGCTCCCTTTTTTGGGCCTTCTGACGCCTTCTGGGAGCAAGTCAGGACTTATGATCGTACAACTTTTCCTCCACCAGAGAAAGAAAGCTTGTTTCTTTATGTCGCGGCTTGCGGAGGTTAGGGCGACTTCCCCCATTCCGATTGCATTCCCCGCATGTGCATAGAGAAACAAGAATACCCTTTCAGTCCCTTTCGCTTCCTGTCTGACTCATCTAACCGCTTTGAGGGATGGCAACATTGGACCGACGAGATCCTCGGGAATGCTGAGTATAAGACTATACTAAAGAGTGCAGGCATATATCGCTGCATTCAACTATGTAGGGATTTACGTATCCAACAGGATCATGACGCCCTTACTGTGTTAATTTCCCGTTGGTGCTCTTCTTCATGCACATTCGTTACTGCTTAGGGGAAATTCACCCCTACTCTAGAGGATGTCTATGTTCTCTACCAGTAAGCCTTTCCTTCTGTTTCTTTCATTCGTTCTTATTCCCCCTTCTTTTTTTCCAAATTATGTACTTATTTTGAGTTATATCTTGTAGCCTTCCTGCTGTCGCTTCGGCTTCTTGTGACCCATCTAGTATGTCCGCTAGAGATGCTGAGTGTGTTGCCTACTTGATAGAAGCCTTTAAGCAATCTTCCCATTACGTTTCACGATTCAAAGGTAACACACTCCTTCCAGATTTCGAGACCACTAGCCGGCAGAAGACTTCCTGGTTATCTTGGGTGCGCTACTTCTTTCGGGATTACAAAACTAACCAGTGGGATAGTTCTACTTACGACAAATCCGTCCTTGCTTTTCGTAAGGAGTCTTGTCTTTTTCCTCTGGCAGCCTATCTGGCTATGTGGTTGTCCAGTTTTCTCTTTCTCGGGTCTCCTGTTGACGGTCCTTCAGCCCGTATATTTAGCTTAGCAGCTCTGCTATCTCGGGGTTTGGAGGTTCCTCTTGCTTCCCTCTTTTTGGGAACCTTGTATCGCCGTTTAGATGACGCGGCCTTTGCTTTGAGAGAATCTGTTGGGAGGTATTCGTATTCATACTTTCATTAACTGTCTTTCGCACTGCACTTTTTTCTTCTTTTTCTTGAATTATCAATCCTCCTTTTTCGTTTACTCAGGTACGATGTGAATTGCTTCATTCCAGGCTCCTTCAGATCTTCCTCTTCGAGCGTTTCAAGGGTTATTTTTCTCTTGAACATCTTTCTAAGAGGAAAAAGAAGTCTTCATTCATCGCCCCACATCAACCCCCGGACAGCCCGCTGGATTGATTACCGATTTAGTTCAAACTTGCGGCTTTTCATTGATGATTTTTCATGCTTCATTGCTCGTCCCTACACTTTTGCCTCAGAAAACGGTGGTCACCTGCCTCACTTCTATAGGCGTGAGTCTCACTCTTATCTAAACACCAACGAGTTGAGTGGTTCTTCATTGTCCTGGTTCGTCTTCCTTCGGGCTGCGGAGCTTCCATATTTTATTGAGGATAATGATTTTGGTACTGTACTTTATAATCCTCATAGGGTTATGGGGCAGTTTGGATTTGACCTGGAGCGTCCCTTCGGTCGTACTTGCAAGGAGACTAATGAGATTGCTCTTCTCAATTTCGTGTCTACCTCCCCCTCTTTTGCATGGGCCTTTCCAGAACCCTAGCTGCTCCTCACAGATCCTTTTCCTTTGCCTTTGTCATACCAACTGATACTCGGAGTGGGTGGTATACTACTGGTGAACGCAACTATTGGCAAATCAATCTTAAGAGGTGGGAGGAAGACACCCTGATGTGCTCTATACCAGCTTCTCCTCCCAAGCGTCTTCAATGGGCTAGGATGTTATGTTCTCCTAAGCCCAATGTCCGTTCGGAACAGTGGCCAGCCAGTAGCCGGTTTATTGAGCGTGAGGCCTTGATGCCTAAGTCTTCTCCTCCTCAATCAGCAGGTGTGCATTCTCAAAGTGACCTAGCTATTCTTCCCGTACAGGCCCCTACTACCTCCAGGAACCTTCCACCACGGACTCAGTTATCTCTGTCTCGGATGCCTCCTCCAACTCCTCCTCAGGGATCCTCTGATGCCGGGGAAATGAGAATTACTCGTTCTAAAACAAGAGCATCTACCACTACAGATTCTGAGTTGGCTCCTATTGCTTCTACCGTGTCCCCGGTTAGTCATCCTGGCATCATGCTTCGCTTAAGGCCATTAGCAAAGCGCCCTCTTGATGATGCTAGTCCTAGTGTGTCGGCAGCCGAAGATCCGGTCAAGAAACGCCGTAGAAATTTGGTATATATTTTTTTTTTGTAGTATCTTCATTTATGTCTGTTACTATCTACATAGCTGCTTTCGTGATTACTTATATCACTATTTCTACCGTTTTTAGATTGTCGATGCTGATGAAGAGGATGATGATGTTCCTCTTGAGTTTATGTCTAGTACTGCAAATGGGGCAACCGCGGCGGCTTCTACAAGTTGTGACCCTCCTCGACCTATCTCTATCAGCGTTGAGTCGTCTTCATCACATGATGCTTGTGTTAGTCTTGACGCTAAGGACACTTTATCTTATGTGAGCTCGAGCCTTGTTGTGGGTGATACAGCAATTTCCTCAAGCCCTCTTATAACTTCTCCACATGATAGGCCTGAGGATACCGGTGAGACTCCTGCTTCCTCGAGGGGGGATCCTTCTCAGACTATTGCTGATGCCCCAGAAGGATTCTGCCGAGTTGGTGATTTCTCGGGTTGATAGCACTTTGGGTGGGTTGAACGACATTCCGCCTTCTGTGGCATCTCCCAACTATTTTTCCATTGACTATCTTGTGAGTATCTTTCTTTGGTAAATATATCATCTTCTTTTTGAATTTTCTTTCTTTCTCCCAAATATATTATGCTTTATCATCTTGTTTTCAAAGCGAGAAGATGCAAGATTTGCCTTTGCCTGTTGATGCGCTTACCTGATTTGATGCTCTCAATCCGAATGTTGACACCTCGCTATATAATGACTTCGGTTATCCTCCGGGTTGTCTTCCGGATGACCAAGGCATCGAGGATTTATCAGCAGCACAGCAGCCCCTTGCTCCTCCATCCTTTATCTCGACAAATTCTATGATGGCCTCTAAAGTAGCTTCTGCCAGAGCTTCCTTCAATCCAAGTGCAGATCTTGTTTCTTGGAGGGGTTTCCAGATATCATCTTCTAGTCAGGAAAGTCTTGAGCGTCTCCTAGCTCGGTTCCCATAGATACTTGATCAGCTGATTATTAAGGTGTCTTCTGCCCAAACCTTCTTCCTAGATCAGCTCGCAGGCCTTGTTCTTGGGTTGCACACTCTTTCTTTATACTCTTTGCGAGTCAAGGACTTGAAGAAATTTAGCGATGAGGTAGACCTTGCAGCCGTGGGTGTTGATATGTCCCCTTTTCGGGCTAGACTGGATCTCTTCAAGTCAAATTTTAATCTGGTTGGGCTACGTTCGGATGTTGCTGTACGTAAGTGTGAAGATAACTCCTTTTCAGCACAGATTTCGGAGCTTGACAAAGCCGCAAACAAATTGAAGATCCATTCCCAAGATCTAAAGTCCCAGCTTCAGGAGGTAGAGCGTCAGCTTCAGGACTTAGAATCAGCTACTCGAGACAAGAAATTGAAAGCTGAAAATCTCGAGATTCGGGATGCTGCCATTACTAATTTAGAAGCCTTAGCTATGCCTTCTCTTCAGTTTGATATGTCATGGCCTTTAGATCATGACTTTCTGTAGTCTCTTTTTTCCTTTTCCTGTATCAGAAACTCATTTACACATTTCATTTATCAAAGTAGAGTTTCTTTAACCTTGTTGATTGCCTTTAATTTGAATGATTCCTTAAAACTCAATATTTATCATTGAATCTCAAGTTACTCAAATTAATACTCTAAGACAACAATAGGTATTATGAATAGGTAAACATTAATGTTGTCAATAACATGTATATATATTATTTTTTATTTTTTTTAAAAAAAAACATTCAAGTATAAGTAAAAGTTTGATAATTTATTGATAATCAAATTGCTTTTAACGAAAAGCATAACGTTTCAAAATTTTCATAAAAATAATAAATCTTGCTTTTGTCGGAGAAAGCATAACGTTTGCCACTTTTAGAGATAAAGTGCAATTTTTTCAGGTTGAGGACTTATAGTCAAGTGCCTCGATTACTTTTAAAGTTGAAAGTATAACTTTGAGGGCTTATAGTCAGGTGCCTCAATTACTTTTAAAGTTGAAAGTATAACTTTTGTGATGACTATCTCATGTGTAATATTTCTTTACCCATTTCGTTCAATCGGCCTGAGATAGCATTTGATCCCACACGAGATATTTTGCAATACCCGCTTTCGGAGATCTCTCGTACCCTATACGGGCCTTCCCATTTGGGGTAGAATTTGTTGGTTGGTGTTCCCCTCATGACTTGATTCGCTGTCTTGAGCACCAAGTCCCCCACCAGAATTTGTCGCGATACCACTGCGATATTGTATCGTCGTCGCAGTCTTTCGTGATACCGTTCCAATTTTTCTTTGGCTTGGTCTCAGAAGTTAGCTAAGGCCTCCGGGGCTGCTGGTCAGTTCTCTTCCTCGACTAAGCTTCGGAGTCTCATCCTAGCCGAAGGGATTTCTATTTCGGTGGGCAAGATAGCTTCTTCTCCATAGACTAAAGCATATGGGGTTTCACCTGTAGGCTTTCTTTTTGAAGTTCGATATGCCCATAATGCCATCGGTAATTGCTCTGCCCATGTCTTCGAATGATCGTCTAGGGTTTTTGATAAAATCTTGATCAAAGTTTTGTTTGTGGCTTCTGCTTGCCCATTGTCTTTCGGGTAGTAGGGTGATGATTTGTAGTGCTTCACCCTGTATCTTTCCATCAGACTTTTAACGTCCCTATTGATGAAGGGAGTTCCATTATCTGATAAAATGATCTTCGGGATCCCGAACCGACAAATGATATGTTCCTTGATGAAATTTGCCACTGCTGGCCCCGTAGCCCTCTTCAAAGGGATTGCCTCTACCCACTTTGTGTACATCTCAGTAGCGGTCAAGATCCATATGTTGCCTTTGGAATTAAGATGAATGGGACCTATAAGATCCATTCCCCATGTATGAAAGGGCCATGGTGTTGCTATGGTCCGCAGGTCTACAGCGAGAGCATGAATCAAATTCTCATGGATTTGGCAAACATGGCATTTCTTGACAAAATTTATACAATCTCCTTCCATTTTTGGCCAATAGTAACCGTGATCAATCAACCGTTTGTACAACTTGGCTCCCCCTTGGTGTTCATCTTTGTGCATTTGGTAGACCAAATCTTTGGCCTCTCCTATCTCCAAACACCGTAAGAGCTTGCCATTGAACCCTCTTCTAAACAATTCTCCATTTTGTAAGAAGAAACGTTGTGACTTCCTCCTTATTATGACTGCTTCCTTCTTTTCGGCGGGAAGATTGCCGCTTTGTAAAAACTCCACATAAGAGATTCGCCAATCCGCTATGTCATCAATGAAGGCGCATTCCTCCTCTCCAGGGTATTCTTGGCATGAAACACATTGTCGTTGAAGTGTATCTGCTTCCTTCTTCATTTCAGGCCAATAATACCCTTGGCGCTTCAACCTGCGATACAACCCAATATCTGCTAATCCGCAGCTCTCTTCATGTACTTGATACAAAACTCTTTTCGCTTCCTGCCTCCCTAAACATCGTGTCAATACACCATCTGCTTCTTTGTGATACAAGTCCTCTTTGATGATGCTGTATTTCTGAAGTTCCACTAGTGAGATTGTTCCCTCCTTAGTTTGCAATTTATGGGAGATATCATCTGTCATATCTTTGGGGAACAAATCTAGGACCGTGGTTGGGAGGGCTCTTTTTATTACCTTCACATCTAGGTCTTCTCCTTGGACAAACACTCGAGATGCTACAATTGCCAATGCGTCAGGTTGTTTGTTTTGTCCTCTCGGCACATACTCAATCACCACCTTCTTGAAAGCCTCCATCACCGTCTGTGCTATAGTTCGATATGGTGCCAAGATAGGTTCCTTCATTGCGAATTGGCCTCTTATTTGTTGTACTATCAGATTTGAATCTCCCTTGACTTTAAGATGCTTGGCCCCCAACTCTTGAGCCGCCAACAATCCCAATATAAACGCCTCATATTCTGCTTCATTGTTTGTGCAAGGGAAGTCCAATTTGTATGACAAGACCACTTCTTTCCCTTCTTTGGTAGTCAGCACTACTCCTGCTCCGTCTTTACCTTCTGCAAATGATCCGTCGAAAGCCAAATTCCACCATTCTGGGTCTTCGTCCATTAAGTCGATTGCTTCCACTTCTCCACCTGGAAGATCCTCAGAGGGAGGTTCATATTTTCCATTTGAAAATTGAGCTAGCAGGTCTGCTAAGGCTTGACATCGGATCGCCTTCGGTGTCACACACTTGATGTCGTATTCTGAAAGGATCATCATCCATCTAGCGGGTCTTCCTACTAATGCTGGCCTAGTCAGTAGATATCTGATCGGATCAGTTCTGATTGCAATCTTCACTTCGTGCGCCAGAAAGTAATGTCGCATTTTCTGCGCAATGAACACCAACGCTAGGCAATGCTTTTAACCAGCAGTAATCCTTTAGCAAAGGCCTGTTTGGATAAGATCCTACTGACCCATATAGCCATACTCAAATAAAAGCCAAACATAAATCAACACGTTTCATTTATCATGTTTATCCAGTCGGCACTCTAATTAGAGGAACCAAGTTGCGACGGCAACTCGACCAGCAATCAACAGTTTCTCTCTCCATCTCTTTCTCTCTCTTAGAATTCTGGATTATCCGTAAAACAGTTGGTCAAGCGACGACTTAGCAAGAAGTCGTCTTACTAGGCGACCAAATGCGACGACTTTGCTGTCAAGGCGCTCGACTTACGAACTTCGACCAAAGCGTATCCTCGCCTAGCCCTTGAGCAACCGCTTGGACGCTTAGGCGATGCCTTAACAACCATGATTACAAATATTTATATAGGAATAAGAAAGACCTAAATACTTGATGACCAAGTAAAATATTAAGTAACCTAATCAAATATTTTTGCAAATTTTTTTTCCCTATTTTGTTTCTTATTTTCACTAAGGTTCCTAGAGTCCAAAAAAATAGTCTTCTTTTTTTTTTTTTTTTTTTTTTTTTACAATGTCATTTTACATAACTCCCGATTATCTTTGGGCTCAAATAAAGCAAGTTGAGTATCAGATTTTTGTTTGACGTAACAAAATCATGAGTTTTTTTATTTGCTTAAGAGAAATTATGTGAAGATTTAAAGCAATATGAGCGCGAACTTAGAGATTTACTAGTGAAGTATGCGGAAGCAACCACTCCTTTATATTTTCTAAAGGCGATTCATCAAGTTGACAAATCTAAAGTAGCACAATCGAAAGCAGATGACCTTGAATTTTTGAGTTCTATACTTGTTGATCTTAAAAACATTCAAGCAATCTTTCAATAGCAATCAAAGATGACCCAGTTACCAAAAAAATTGATACAGCAGGTGTCATACGAATGGAAGATTCAACGATGGTTATCTATGAAGCAGAGAAAACTCAGATTGAAGAAGTTTTTCCTAACTTGAAGATCCAGTTTTACTCCCGCTTGTCCATGAAGATAATAAGAAAGACATATAACAAAGGTTTAGATATGGATGGCACAAATAGAACATTGTGTTTAAATTAAAAAATTTAAATGGAGAAGAGATAGTTTAGGAGCCTGTGTGTGATATGAATAATGCCTTACTGAAAATGTTTTCCGCCATTCAGACAGAGCTGAAGAAGTTTTTCCTAACTTGAAGATCAAGTTTTACTCCCGCTTGTCCATGAAGATAATAAGAAAGACATATAACAAAGGTTTAGATATGGATGGCATAAATAGAACATTGCGTTTAAATTAAAAAAATTAAATGGAGAAGAGATAGTTTAGGAGCCTGTGTGTGATATGAATAATGCCTTACTGAAAATGTTTTCCGCCATTCAGACACAGCCTAAATTTCCAATGATCCCCTGAATTGGAAATTTCACAAGCAAACGATGAACTCCTGGTAATACTGACTCCATTTTTCAGCACTCAAGATGCAGTTGCAAATTTTTCTCATGGTAAATGCGAACATTCTCCATGTGTAGTCTTCTGCAAGATAAACTAGTGGCCCTACCCTTTTCTGCAATCTGCGAGCCTTATGAAAAGAATACTGGACATTCATCCTGTGCATTACTGCCCTCTTGGGTCGATCTACGAGTTCCATGGTTCAGTTATTCAGTGGGGGTGTGACCCCCAGAAGAGCCAATTATCTAAGATTTTGAAGGTGCCAAATTATCCACACAAATAAGAAAAGCATAGTTTCATCATAGTTTTCTGTGGATGAGAGTGAGTCATTGGTGTCCATAGGGACAATTTGTAGGATTCACAATCAGGTGTGAAGACTCTGCATTTGCTTTCATCCTGGCACGCACCTTCACAATTTTATTTTCCTTCAAGAAGGCTTAGCACTC
The DNA here is from genome assembly GCA_034770075.1 of Aralia elata. Taxonomy (NCBI): domain Eukaryota; kingdom Viridiplantae; phylum Streptophyta; class Magnoliopsida; order Apiales; family Araliaceae; genus Aralia; species Aralia elata. Next base: position 39,627,553 of record CM068380.1, on the reverse strand, counting down.
GCCCTTACCACCAACCACTATTATTTATGTCATCCGTAATTTTCGTCCTTCTTAATTTTTAAGTGCTCAGTTTCTCTTTATACCAAAATAATGAAAGTATACACATTGTTTAGCATACTAGCGTAGTCAAAATTTAACTATGTTCTTTGACCACTATTAGTACCCCGAACCTAACAATTTCCACAGACAATTACCAAGTAACTTAGTTCACATGTCCAAGTCTAACGAAATCACGTGGATAGGATAAATAAATAGGATAAAGTGAAAAAATAAAAAAGAAAAACTAGAAAACAGAGTAATGACCAAATAGGAAGTAGATTAATTCGCACAAATCTTGTTAAGCAGCAGCGAAGTTTCTGAGGGAGCCTTACTATCAAGTATCAACTCTCCTTCAATAGTCTCAAAACATATTTTTAAAACAGATTAGAGACCCAAATCTTTTGAATATTTTAAGCCTGCACTAAATCTGTGCCTTGACTGCCAAAATACCCTCCTAACTTGTGCAGAATTCTTTAACAAAGCCCCTAACCAATTGGGAAGTACAAAGAAACTTTAAACTCTGTCTTAAACACTAATAATGAGATTAAGACATATGATTCAGGCTCCAATATATATTTGCTCTTGTGCAGCATCCAAGGGAATGTGGTCAAAAATAATTTCTCAACTTCAAGCTTACCCTCGTCAATCAGAATAATCCCATAAAAACAATGAAATTCTACTCGATGCACAATAATTAACCAGTAGAGGTCATCAACTAGCAGTATACGTGATGGTGGTTGTGAGGAGGAGACAGTTCATTACTTGTTTTTTTCCCTAGCGAGGCAGCAAGGAGTTTATGGACATTTGAGTTTTCTCTGTGCGGCATCTCTTGGGTGATGTCGATGCTGAAGGTCAGGCACAGGGTGAAGGTGAAAAAGAAATGGAAAAGGCATCGAGAGCTGGTGCCACATAGATTTGGAAGAAATAGAACAACCGATATTGGGAAGGCAAAGGCAAAGTGATAACTTTTTTTTTCATTTTATTTATTTTAAATTTTCTCTTCTTTTTTTTTTAACTTCATGATGTGTATTTGAGTTTCATTATGCATTTTGTGGATTTTTTTGAGAGAGTTTACATTAGGAACCTAATGTAGGTATGTTTTTTGGAGGTTTCATCTATAGGTGTTGGTTTGTTTGAGACACAGGTGTGCCTTTTTCCCCATGATGTGCATATTGTGCATGGGTTCCTGATACAAAATGGAAGAAGAAAATTAAGAGGTTAATATTATTATTTTTTTATTATTGTTTAGAGATAAATACTTAAGTATTTATGTAATTATATTTGTATTAAATGAAGTAGAATTTTCTAGAATATTAAGGTAGTAGAGTATTAATAGTAGTTTCCTCTTTATTAGAATTTTTACTTATTCTCCAAGTTTAGGTTTTCTATTGAAGCCTTATAACTCTTCCACCTTGTCCTACGTCAGTTCCCCCCTTAAACCCCCCACCCCCAAAAAAAAAAAAAAAAAACCCCAATCTTATTATTTCTTCTATGTGATTTATTTGCCTATCAAAAAGATTTACAAGCCTTGCTATCATTGTAAAGATGTAAATCCTGAAAGTAAGATTACTATTGTTTTCAAGATGTCGAGAGAGATCAAAGTTGTTAATAACTGTAGGCAGGTTGGTGTCGTCAACTCGCGAACCTTCAATTGTCAATGCAAACTTTTGGGGAATACCACCTGAAGCAATAGTATGTATGTTTAAATTGGAAAATCATAGAGTTTTATTTGTTGGAATATAATAGGAGGCATCTCAGAAGTATATACAGATGCATTTCTTTTTTCTCATTATGGAGTATACCTACATTATTTAGAATATGGAGGATTTGAGTGAATAACAATGTCATAATTCTAGAAGATGGGATTTATTATTCACTTGTACAATCCTCATCTTCAGGACAAGAGTTCTTTTCCACCTCAAGAACATAACAGGATTGACACCAAGCAAGACCATACATGTCCCTCATAATCATATACATAAGCCTAGCTCAATAAATTAATACTTTAGTTAGAAATTATAGTAATTCGGTATTTTTTTTGTTTTTGAGATTCTAGTATCTTGCTGAAGTTTTAAATTTAATTTTTATCCTCTATATTATTTGCTATCTGCATTCTTCCTATGTGATACAGAATGTTTTGATAAATGCTTACAGCATATTTAGAATCAATTTTTTTTCCTTCTAGTTCTCAATTTGTGCTTCTCTTCCCATCATCCTCTTCTACCGCTCTATCTTCTTAGTCTTCTTCCTCTTTTACACTCGTTCATCTTTCTATCTATTCTCTCTTTTCTCACCAATCTACTACAACACTGGGTCTAGATAACTATTGGTTTTGTTGGGAATGAAGTCAACGCAAACCACAAAGATAATCAAACACGATATTTGACGTGAAAAAAATCCTTAAAAGGAAAAACCACCGGCCAAACTCTGAATCTCCAATATATCAATATAATGGGCTTACAATAATCCTCCCAAGTTTTACGCTTCAAAACTTAAGATTCCACAATACTACGACACAACTTTTTGCACAGACTAAAAGGTGCAAAACAATACAACTTTTTTGCATGGAATATAAAAGCTGCAAAAACCCTCTTCCTCACATAAATACAAAACCCACTCACACCCTCTCTCAACTCTTAAGATGCTAAACTTTTGATTGTGCTACATTTCAACAACTAAACATAAGACTCTATTTATGGAGTACCTACAAATCTCCCCTTCTTATTCAAAATAAGACACTTCCAAAATAATACTCCTACCAAAAATAAGATTCATTCTCATAATAGGACTCCAGCATAGAATAAATATCCTACTAAAAATAGGTCACCACCCTTTCCATAATAGCAATTCTTTTCTGAATAGGATTCAAGGAGTAACCCAACAGGTTTATCATTTGAATCCTTTCATAACTCAACTCAATTAATCCCCCAAATCTCTCATTTTTGTCTTTTTAGAAGTGACACTTATTAATCTTGAAAAACATTAAACTCCCTCCGTTCCAAAATATAGGATCATTATTGACTTTTTAAATCAATTTAAGATATTTTCAAACCCAAAATTGACATAGATTCCTTTAATTTTAGTTAATACAATGATGAATATTACAAATTATTCCTCATTGTAAGATTTGTTTTTTTCATAATTTTTGATAAATTAACAGAACTTTAAGTTTGAAAGTCTAAAATTTAACTTTCAAAAGTCTTCTTAAACAGACTACGGAGGTAAGTTTTTAAAAGAAACATTTAAAGAGTACTTGGTTTTCATAATCTCAATTTAAGGTTTCCCAGCCTAATCAACGCATACCCAATCAAGACCCAATGGAGCTTGCATATACAGTTTCTATCAAAAATCCAGGCAACAAATTTAACCACAATAAACCACAGACACTTTTACCAGTTTCAACCAACTGAATAAGAGAAGAAGCTCTATGTAATGTAATAATACAAGAAACAGTAAATAGCAGTACAATTTTGAATAATAATTGATATACCATTTTTTATGGAAAATTATGAGGGGGTGAATTTAAGTTATCAGAATTTTTATTACCAACAACTTATTCAATACACATCTTAGATTAAGATTAGATGCGAGACAAAATTAAGCAGAGAAATGCGTAATCAGAATTACCTGGATGAATGGGTATTTCTGCAAATATTCTCTTGTATAATTATGGGAAGCAGGGAAATGAGGGCCACAAAAGATAAGACGGGTGATCGGTTTTTCATTATCTGCAGCCATCTTGTGAACTTTCCCCAAAAATGCTGCACTGAAAAGCCGAAAGCGTATCATTACAGTCGAAAGATCTTTCGCATGGATTGAGTTTTGTAACTATCTAGTATGTATCGATATTTGTACAAAGAAATTTGATACTTCCGCAGGGGCGAATACAGTCTGAAAGTTCAGTCTGTCAAATTGGAAAAAAAATTGTTTAAGAATAAAAAATTAATAAAATAAATCACAAAATTAAATAATTTTCAAATATTATTTACGATACATTTTTCGAGGTTTCATTACTTAAAATTGTTGTATAATAGCCTTATTTTTAATAGTTACAAAAATAACACGCTCAATGTATGTTACTAAACAGTCATTCGTCTATTCATCTCTCATTTGGTTACGGAGTTCATTTTTCACGATATTCATGGCTGAAAATATCTTTTTCAGCAGTTGTAGTAGCAACGAACAAAAGTAGAGTCAACTTCAGCAACAAATAGACTTAGGGATACATAGTAATAATATTTATTTGATTCGTCAACCAATCAATTTAGTATGATTTGATTCATTATCAATAACTATAATATTAAACGAACATAATCAGACCTTAATTTGAAAGAGTGAAATTATAAAAGAATAATTATATATAATAAAAAAAGGTAAAAATGACAAATACCCACTATAGTTCTCTTTTTCAACATTTAACCACTAAATTTTAAAAATATGTAATCAACCCATTGAATTAATTAAAAATATATGATTGTATCATTTTGTCAAATTAATTGAATGACTGTTAAATTGAGATTCTTATTTTCATACGTGGCAACAAGAAAAAAAATATTAATTGAAGTGGTCAATTCTTGTGGATTTGGGGTCACGTATGCAAGAATTATTTTTTAAGAAAATGAACTTTAATTTCCTTCTTTTTTTCTTTTACCTTTTCTTCCTCTCTCTTCAACATCATTTCTTTTCTTCTTTTTTTTCTCTTTACCTTGTCTTTCTCTCTCTTCAACATCTCCCTGCATCTGGGTCTAAATACATGTGACCTTCATCTTAACATTTCTATCATCAAAATTAAAATCTATATTTTCTTTCTCATTAAGTTTCCTTATAACTAATTTGATGAAAAAAATTGAGTTTCAATTTTAACTTAAATCACCAAATTTAAACTAAACAATTCCCAAAGCTTGTTGCTTTATATCCAAACAGAGTTTTTGAAATTCAAATGGGTGAAGATAGATGAATGTACACACACACACATATTATGAAAAAAGTTATGATTTTTAGCTTCAGATCTACAATTATAAAAATATGTAGAAGATGGGTCATATGATTTCAGTTACGGACGTTGGCTATGGAGTTTAGACAGTGGCTAGGGAGGAGATGTTCGCGATGAATCACGGGTGGCGTTCATTGAAGAGATCCGATGGAGCCAATAAGTTTTGGAGTAATCAGTAATGGGAATATGGGATAATGGGATTGCTTTTGGGTTTTTTTATGTTAAACATAACAATGAAACAATTTCATTCAACACCCCCTCAATATTATTTTTTTTAAGTTACCCCCCATGATCTCTGAAATTTCAGTGGGGGCAGGTGCCCCCCTTGCCCAAGCCTTGGGTCCGCCCCTGTCCGCAAGTCTACTCTCACGTGAATGAATAGTAAATGAGACCCACGTCTACGTGAGCAAGAGCTTGCGAAAATATCAAAATTCTCCATTGGAAATAACAATTCCCTTAAGCATTACTCTACTAAACTTAAAAAAATACAATTAGCACATCAAAATTTTAAAAAAATTATTAATTACCCCATTTTGTCTAATTATTTGGACGGACGTTTAATCTGATCATTTATTTTTTTACCTGACTTTAAAAAAGAAAAGAAAATGACATGTAATTACTTATTTGACTGATCAGTGCATCCTACGTGGATTGAGAGAGAGAATCCAAGTTGGGCCTTTTTGTCATCCTCATTTTCAGCGGCTGAGAAATAAGAAGAACTAGGATTTCAAAAACTTACCTAAATTGGCATCGATTAGGGGCATAAAATTAAGGCTTTTGCTGATTTTTGCTTTCCAGGTTAGTGCGAACCAAGTGTCGATCTTACATGGCTGCATCACATTCAAGATCTGTGTCAATTGCTCCAAAATAACGGATGTGTTTTTGTGATGTTCCAGCTTGAATTTATGTTTCCTAGAATGATGGATCAAGAAGAAGAAGATTTTATAGTTGTCGCAACTATAGGGTAAGTGTTATTCCCTTATTGTTGTGAACTCAGTCATTTCTCCTCTGTTTTGACTTTTTTCCTTTTCTCCATTTTTGATAGGAATCTGGGAGATATTGTGGCTATTTTGAATGATTGGAATTGTCTCCTAATGAAGATGAAGCAATGAGTGTGATGAATAATAAAATTGAAGACATGAGCTTACTGATAGAGAAAAACACCAAGCTAAAGGACAAGTTGAAAAATATGAAAAGGGAAGCATTTAAATAGAAGATGGAGGTTGACAGACTTAAAGAGGCAAAAGTCAAAACTAATGTTGCGCAGTGTTTTGTCATGGTTGGTCACTTTAGTTGTAATTTTGTCATGTATTTGAAATTAGTATACCATCAAGCCAATCACATTTGATGTGATAAAGTATTTATTTTGTAATTTTATTCATTTATTAATAAAAGAATTTATTTATTTAAAGGCATTTATTTATTCATGTTTAATTAGTAGAATTAATTGAGATAAACTCGTAGTTTTGGAACAATACTTTTAGAATCATGATGAGTTCATGCTAATGATATCTAAAATCTAGATAGCTTAAAACTAGAACGTTCCTAATCATAGGATCACTAATGTGAGGTTAGTGAATCCGGATAGATTATTACATACTATGTTTGCTCTTTTGAAGAGAATGATTGATCTCATAATTATTTGTGTGGAGACACTAAAGCACGTATGTAGGTATTTATTGGAGAATAAGTTCACTGAACGTGACTCACTTAAAGGAACACCTAATCGAGTTTTACTTGCCTGATAATAGGAGTTCCTATAGTGATAGTAGTACAAGTGATCTTTAGACTTGAGATCATCATCATAGTACCTTGTGTATTCTGAGTTATACTTTGTCATATTCCTGAAGACTCTTAGGGTATATAAAAGGGTATATTCGGGTATAATAAAGTGTACATAGAGATAGGTAAATGATCAACAAAGAATCTACCACTTCTAGTAAAAGGAGAGAATGTCCTATGCGATTCAATAAGTGACAACTCAGAAATTTCTGACAAGGGTTGAATGGAAATTAGAAATGAGTTTCTAATTTACATTAACTAGATTTGTGCATTTTAGAATTGAAATGCATTTGATCAAATAAATAAAATTTGTCAAAAATTTCATATTTTATATTTGATTGGGATATTGTATGGTAGAAGGATTGAATTGTACTGTCTTAACAAAACAATAATCAGAAAATAAATAAATCTCAAACACAACAATTGATATAATATATTAGATTTAGGCTAGATCTATACAAAATTTACATAGAGATTGAATCTTTCACCTTAGGAGTGCTAGATCTCTCTTTCTTGAGCTTGGATCTTGAAGATTTGGCTAAATTGGCAAGAGATTTGATGAAAATAGCTTGATCTAGATGGGAATTAGAGAGGTTTTTCTCTCCTTTTCTCTATTGCTCTCTCTAAATAACACCTACTCTCTCTAAAATGCATTCTTTCTCTAAAAAATCAGCCAAAATCCACTATATAGAGGGAGCTAAGGCAGTCGCGGGTACACTTGCTGCTGGTCGCAGGTACACCTGCGGCTGGCCTAGGGTGGGGCCCACCTGCCTCGATTTTTGTGTCGCGAAGTCAATTTTTCGTGTTGTGCGCTGAAACGTCCATAACTTTCAAACCGGGAAGAGTTAAGAGATGTTCCATACCATTTCGAAAAGCTTTTTCTGAGAGCTACGCAATGACATTAAGTTTGACCAATTTCGAGTTCGATAAGATAAAGAAAAAGGGGGAAAATCCTCCCTTAATAGATGTCCACTGGTCATTCGTTTTGCCTTGCGTAGTTTGTTGCTCGGAGATCGTCGTGATAGCTTTGTAAACTTATTCTGAGCTTCGTAATCTTTACTCGGATGTCTTGGCGTTGGGGTGAAATAACACTTTTGCCCTCCTACCATGGTTAGAGAACAAGTGCAAAACTTCGGGTGTCTAAAGATGCCCCTCTTTGTCATGTTTTTACAATGAAATGAACATGACAAAGATATAGATACTCGATGCATGACAGGATATATTGATGATGCAAAATGATATATAATGATGCAAGACAATTATAAAATGATGCAATGATGTAAGTCAATATAAAATGAAGTGATGGTGTATGTATCGAACCTCATTATCGTGTCATTCCGCTAGGGAAAATCGTTATCATATTGCCATCACCCCAGGTATTGTTGCAGATGGCATCGTTGGGAATCGTATCGTCAATTGTGTCATCACCGAAATCGTATCGTCATCACCAGGTATCATCACTGATGGAATCGTATCGTCAATAATATCGCATTCGCTAATCATAATCGCCAATCGTAATCGCATCGTATCATAAATCGCATCGCCAATCGCATCTCATCAGAAATCGCATATCGTGTTGCAAATCGCATATTACATCGCAAATCGCATATCACATAAGTCATCGCAAAATCGCACGTCACTTCGCAAATCGCACATCGCATCGCAAATCGCACATCACATCGCAAATCGCATATCTCATCGTACCTCGCTTCGCAAATCGTACCTCGCTTCGCAAATCGCACCTCGCTTCGCAAATCGCACCTCGCTTCGCAAATCGCACCTCGCTTCGCAAATCACACATCGCATCGCAAATCGCACATCGCATTGTAAATCATCAATCGCACATCGCTTATCGCTAATCGCATCACATCACCAATCACATTGCATCGCCACTCGCAACGCATCGCTGCTCGCGACGCATTGCATCGTCAAATATTTACCTGTACATCTTTATTTTTGATATGCACATGCTTAATCGTATTCTAATGTTTCGTAAGACAATAACAATAAATGTGGATGAGCAAATGATCCATATACAAAAATTCAATGAAAGAGTTATGAAATAACTCCTAGTTAGTCAAATGACACGATTTTACCGACGAGGCAATCGTTTTTAAGGATTCTCTTGGGTTGGGAATTCTGTCTTTTCTGATCATAATTTCTTTCGGGGGTCCCCCATTTCTTTTGATGAGAAGTTTGGTATAGCCTCGGACTCCCTTTATTTCAACGAATCTTAAAAATGCCCTAGCCCTTGGCGTGTTGTTATCGAGGATTCGTATAGGAAGCTTGCTTTGTTGACCACACCAATTTACCCACAGTGAACCATATCCTGCTCACCAGACAAATAACAAACGCGCCAAAAGCTTGGCGGCTCGGGCCGTTGGGGATAGCTCTGATATAAGAGTTACTATAATCTTGACAATGAGGCATATAAAGTTAAAGTACATGAAAATGAATGCTTATCGGCTCTACAACTTAGCTCGTATCTGCGGTGTTTTTATCTTATTGCTAAAGAACTTGAAACCGAGTAGGAAAATAGATCTTTTCTAAGCAAGTTGTGAATCATGAATGATGTGCCATGTATATACTAATCTCAAAGTTATTTTTATTTCTTTTATTTTGACGATTTTCTTATTTAACAAGTTATGAAATCATAAGAAAACTTTTAAGCATCTATGGTCATTATACACGAGTAAGATCAAATTCAAAAGAACTATCTTCCTTTATCAAAGATACTCCGTCTTCATTCTAGATACCGTTCTTCACAGGATTGACGACATGTGACATGTGCACCGTGCGATGCAACTTTTAGTAGGGGTTTCTCTTCCATGACTTTAGATGATCTTATTTCCTCTTGCCCAATTTTTTTTCTTTTTGACTCCATATTTTCTTTTCTTTTTTTCCCTAACTTAACTTGTCTCATTTTCTTAAGCTATTCAGAGTTTACCCATTTAATGAGTTTTAGACCAATGACTCCTAAACCAAACAACTTTAGGGCACTAGGTGTGAAGACACCCTTTTCGGGTTTACTTACTCGAGTAATAAAGGCCACACTTTCGAGACAAGTTAGGTGGTCTACTCTATTTATTCCTCATCTGACCTTGTGCAAGATTCATTTTCTTAGGCTTAAGTAACCCATAACGTTGGGCCGGTGACTCCCAAACCAAATGGCTTTAGGGCACCAGGTGAAAAGACACCCCTCAGCCTTAATTACTCGAATAACCCATAGCACAATTCAGATTTGCTCAGGGCTCTTCTTCTTCCAACATCTACCCATCTCATAATGCTCATTTTCTTAGGCTCTAAGTTACCCATGTAGCAAGTGTTAAGCCGGTGACTCCCAAACCAGGCGGCTTTAGGGCACCAGGTGTAAAGACACCCCTCAGACTTAATTACTCGAGTAACCCAGGCTACGATTCGAGACATTAGATTGGCCATTATTTACCTTCTGACTTTGCACTAATTATCTGAAAGTAGTATGCACACACGCCAATCATATTTGATATGATGTAGCATATACTTTGTAATCTTATTCGATTATTAAAGGCATTTTCATTATCTACATGATGTTGTTATACTAAAATGTGATAAACCCATAGTTTTGAGCAATGCTTTTAGAATCATGATGGTGATCATGCTAATGAGATCTAAATTCAAGATAGCTCACAAACTAAAATCGTTCATAATCGTTAGATTACTAAAAAGGGTATTAGTGAATCCGGATAGATTAGTACATACTTTGCTTGCTCTTAGGAAGAGGATGATTGATCTCATAATCATTTGTGTGGAGACACTAAAGCAAGTATGTAGGTGCTTATTAGAGAATAAGTTCACTGAACGTGACTCATTGAAGGAATACCTAATGGAGTTTTACTCGCCTGTCAATAGGAATTCCTCTAGTGATAGTAGTACAAGTGATCGTTGGACTTGAGATCATCATAGTATCTTGTGTATGATAAGTTATACTTTGACATGTCCCTTAAGACCCTTAGGGTATATCAAAGGGTATGATTGGGTATAATAAGTTGTACATGGAGATAGGTGAATGGTCAACAAAGAATCTACCACTTATAGTAAAAGGAGTGAATGTCCTATGTGATTCGAAATGACAACTTAGATGTCTTTGGCCAAAGTAGAATGAAATTAGAAAGGAGTTTCTAATTTGCATTAATCAGAGTTGTGCATTTGAGAATCGAAATACATATAATTAAATAAAATAAGACTTGACAGTAATTCCATGTCTTATATTAAATTGGGACATTGTATGATAGAAGGATCGAATTGTATGGTAACTATTCACTGAAAGGTTATTTTATGATTAATGTTGAAATCTATATTATCTGGAAAGTCGTTGATCACTAAGGGGGTTTACCCTTATTGTAGAATAAATATTATTTATTTAAATGAATTAAATAGTTTAATTTATTTATTTAAATAAGATTAGAATTGTTCTAATTGATTTATTCACAACCGGTTTAATATGCAGAACCTAAAGGGTCACACTGCAAAAGAAAAATATTTATTTAAGAAGTAAATGGCATAATCGTAATAATAAGTTAAGTGTATTTAATTTAATCTATGGTGATAAAATAAATTAGATAGCTTAATATTTATTATTTAATATTTTAGAAATATTAAATATAAATTAATAAGAGGAGTCTTATTATTATTATTACTATTATTATTATTTAATTTTCTAAAAGGGTTTGAGAATTAATTAATAAAAGTACTCTCATAAATTCCTAATTGGATTAGGAGTCTAATTAATTAAAGGAGTTTAATTAGAATAAAAATTCTAATCCTAAATAGTTTAGGAGGGTTCCCTATATCTATAAATAAGAGGAGTCTTATCATGATTTGGGTTAGACAGTTACACACTCTTTCATAAGAATTGGAAAGAAAGTACTTATAATTTCTATAGAGATAGAAACTAGGGTTTTTGCCAAACACCCATCTTTTTGAATACATATTATTCCTTGGTGGATCACCTCTAGAGGCCAAACACTTGGGTGGCTAACGTTGATCAAAGGAAGGAATCTAATCGGTGAACTTCAAGGAGAACGCGAAGGATTTGGAGGTGAACTCGTACCTGTGGAAGCACGGTTCTACAAATGTATGATTCTCATACTTTATCTCTTTCGTTTAATTGATAATTGAGCACAAGGATGATCATGGTGATGGTTTGTAAGAAAATTTTACAATCCGTTTTTATCGCGCTTCCGCACTATTTATGTAATTTGATTGCATGTTCGCGCTATATACAAACCTAACATTATCACCATTGTCGTCATAGCTTTATACCCCACAACTAAGAGTCAGGGCACACACAAAGTGCAAACATACATATGAGGTCGATTCTGCTCCGAATATCGCTTTGAACTAGGATTTTGTGCCTAATCAAAAGGTTGAATAGTTTTAATCTTCTAATCATACTCATGATTCTTACTCCACGGACGCTTATCAGAATTATTCCAATTCATAATAAGTCAAATAAAATTTTCTTGCTCCAAAACTTTTTTTTTTCTTTTTTTTCTCTCTCTTTTTTTAAATTTTTTTAGGCCCTAATGTAAGATTTATCTATACTTAAACTATCTACCATCCCTAATGTATGTAAATGGAGACAGAAAACGAATAAAGAGATAAAAGAGTTGTACCTTACATGTGGGTCATTGTATTTTAAGAAAATTATGATTGAAAAAGCCCAAATGATCGTACCGGCTAACAAGTGAAATGATACGAGGGAAGCTTTGATGATGATGGTGCATGCTGATGGGATTGCGCTATGGGCACCGACTTGCACATTATCCTTTCCTGGATGGTCGATGAATGCCCAGTGTCGAGTTGTCGTCGGTTCCAAAATTGCCCCAATCTTGTTTGTCGTCGGGTAGTTGCTTCGTTGTGTATTTGACAGGTGGGCTGATTAAATGTCGAGATCGCAAGAATTCTTTACCTTAGGACCCGCCTGGTGGTCAGGTAAAGGGTACGAGCTTTGATGTTCGGTGCCCCTACCATCACTTAATGAACCTTTTCTTCTATTTTGATGAAAGTTTGTGATTGAGGGGTGTCAGCTCTTTGAGGGTCATGAGAGGGGTCATCAGATAGTTACTTTGCATCGTTGAGTGGATGTTTGTTGTGATCTTCTTTGTGTTTACATTTCTTATCGTTTTAGGTTGTATTTGTCCTTGTTGATGATCATGCTTGATATATTGTTATGTTTCTGATTTCATGTTATTGCTTCAACTTCAATGATTAATGCCTAGATGCCTTCAGATTCCATTGAATTGGATCTAAGAGCTCGACTTGGTTTATGATGTGATGGTTTTAACTGAGTTTAGTTTGATTTGTAATTCTTGATTTGTGGCTTTTGTCTCGGGGAACAAGTGTTCGGGTATGAGATATAATGTGCCACGATGGTTGCCTACGTAGTTCACATATGTTGATTTGTTGAAGGGTCATAGTTCACGAATGTCGAATTGTCGAAGGATTTTGGGAATTTTGTAATGATTAAACCGCGCTGTAGACACCCAAAATTTTGCGTTTGTTCTCTAACCTTGGCAGGAGGGCAAAAATAATATTTTACTCCAACACATCCGAGCACGGATTACAAATCAAGAACAAGTATATAAAGCTATCATGACAATCCCCGAGCAGCAGACTACTCAAGGCAAAATGGTTGACTACCCGACATATTGAGGAAGATCCTTTTCTGTTTGTTGCTCCATCTTCTTGAATCCGGAATTAGTTAAACTTTATGTCATTGCGTGGCTCTCGTAAAGAGCTTTCCGGAATGGTATGGCACGCTTCCCAACTCTTTCCGGATTGAAAGTTACGTACGTTCCAACGCATAACATGAAAAATTGACGTCGGAGCATGAAAACGAGCCAGTGGGCCCTACCCAGCCAGCCGCAGGTAGATCTGCGGCCAGGCCCGGGGCCTATATAAGGCAAATTTCAGCATTTTTTATAGAGAGAGCCATTTGTAGAGAGAGAAAATGAGAGCTTTTAGAGAGAAATAGAAAAAATACTCCCTACACTTAAACCTAGATCTAGCTAATCTCATCTAATATTTTGTTAGATTAGTATCCCATCATCAAGATCCAAGAGCTAGGAAGCTTCATTCATCCTCCCCAAGGTGAAAGATTCAATCATTTTGTAATTTTTGTATAGATTCAATCCAAATCTAATATATTATATCAATTGTTGTGCTTAGATTGGGTTTTTTTTCCCGATTAATATTTTGTTAAGGCTCTCCTAACACTTTAGATCCATATCTAGGATGTGGGGACCTTCTTTATGGTATTATGGATGGTTAGAGAGGATTTCCTACGGTTAAAATCTCCTCTTAATCATCCGATGATATCCTCGAGTCAATTTATCGATTTCGAGTTAGATTCGGCCTATTTTACCGATTATTTTCCTTGTGGGTTGTTAAAGTTTGAATCTTTTCCTTAGATTCACATGATATCTAGCTTGGATCTGGCTTATTATCGGTTTCAAAGTTAAAAACTTTAACCTTTATGCTAGATTCAACTCGGATCTAATGTGGATCTATGTATTTTCATTGTTTTTTAAGTTGATTTTGGTTTACCCCCAAAAGCCTAGATTCATGTCTAGCGGTGAGGTGGTCGCACCTATTAGTCATCAAGGGATTCTAGCAAATTGAATCACCTGATAGCTAGTTTAGGATATATTGTCGGTTAAATCCCGGTTACGTCATTGTATAGGTCTATTAGATCTTAGATCTACGGATATCATATCCTAGATTCTAAATCTTTTCGCTAGATCTCGTCAATACGTAATAGTCCATCGAAATGTCGATTTCATTGTATATTCTACGGATTAGGGTCTTCAGGAGCCCTTTTTCTAGACTTTGTCTTTCATTTCCATATATTGTTTATGATTCTAAATTATGTGAGCCTAAGAATGGAGTCAAGGTCGTCATATCGAGCCTTGACATAATTCTCACGATGGACATAGTTTCGATTGTAATATCCGCAAGATGATTATTGTACATGTAAATTTGGGCCTTAAAACGGTCTCGAGGATTCCATCCCTTGAAAATCGGATTTAAGATCCCATGATAGTGAAAATTGTGATTACGGGTGTTCGAGGCTATTGAGATGGCTTTCATGCCCACAAGTTGCCTCGACCCCATTTTGATGCTTAATTTTGCCGTTTATCACCAAAACATGATTTTCAAATAAAACGATAAAGATTTTTTAAAAATCAAATCGACCCGGGTTAATAGAACAATTTTAAGCCAAAATTAAAATTAATGAAGAATCTCGATTCCTATTTGACGAAGGGTTTGAAAAATATGTTTTCCTAAGACGTCACCCAAAAAGCTTTTTTATCAAATTAAAGCTAAAACGAACTTTTTCTTAAATCAAATCCTTTGCGCATAGACTCAAAGGGGTTTTAAGTTGTTCTTAAAATAACGCATTTCTCACGATTTCGACTTAAAGCTAGGTAAATTTTCACACACACACACACACACTTCACACTTAGAAAAATATTAAGATGCTGTAACTGTGTTTTCACGGAAGTCGGAAGGTGCCTAACACTTTTCAATGCTTTTATAATAATGATGATGATCATGCTAATGAGATCTAAATTCTTAGAAAGCTTAAAACTAAGATTGTTCCTAATTATTGGATTACTAAAAGGGGATTAGTGAATCCGGATAGATTGGTACATACTTTGCTTGCTCTTAGAAAGAGGATGATTGATCTCATAATCATTTGTATGAAGACACTAAAGCAAGTATGTAGGTGCTTATTGGAGAATAAGTTCACTGAACGTGACTCGCTAAAGGAATACCTAATGGAGTTTTACTTGCCTGTCAATAGGAATTCCTCTAGTGATACTAGTACAAGTGATCATTGGACTTGAGATCATCATAGTATCTTGTGTATGATAAGTTATGCTTTGACATGTCCCTTAAGACCTTTAGGGTATATCAAAGGGTGTGCTTGGATATAATAAGTTGTACATGGAGATAAGTGAATGATCAACAAAGAATCTACCACATCTAGTAAAAGATGTGAATGTTCTATGTGATTCTATAAATGACAACTCAGTAGTCCTTAGCCAAGGCAGAATGAAATTAGAAAGGAATTTCTAATTTGCATTATTTAGAGTTGTGCATTTGGGAATCGAAATGCATATAATTAAATAAAATAAGACTTGACAGTAGTTCCATGTCTTATATTTAATTGGGACATTGTATGGTAGAATGATTGAATTGTACGATAACTATTTACTGAAAGGTTCTTTTGTGATTAATGTTAAAATCTATATTATTTAGAAAGTCGTTGATCGCTAAGGGGGCTTACCCTTATTGTAGAATAAATATTATTTAATTAAATAATTTAATTTATTTATTTAAATACGATTAGAATTGTTATAATTGATTTATTCACAACCGGTTTAATATGGAGAACCTAAAGGGTCATACCGTAAAAGAAAAATATCTATTTAAGAAGTAAATGACATAATTGTAATAATAAGTTAAGTGTATTTAATTTAGTCTATGGAGATAGAATAAATTAAATAGCTTAATATTTATTATTTAATATTTTGGAAATATTAAATATAAATTAATAAGAGGAGTCTTATTATTGTTATTACTACTATTATTATTTAATTCCTAAAAGGGTTTGGGAATTAATTAATAGAAGTACTCTCATAAATTCCTAATTGGATTAGGAGTTTAATTAATTAAATGAGTTTAATTAAAATAAAACTCTATTCCTAAATAGTTTAGGAGGGTTGCCTATATCTATTAATAAGAGGAGTCTTATTATGGATTAGGGTTACACATACTTCCATTAGAATTGTGGAAAATACTTACAATTTCTATAGAGATAGAAACTAGGGTTTTGCCAACGCCCATCTTCTTGAACAAGTATTTTTCCTTGGTGGATCACCTCTAGAGGTCAAACACTTGGGTGGCTAACGTTGATAAAATGAAGGAATTTAATCGGTGAAATTCAAGGAGAACGCAAAAGAATTGGAGGTGAACTTATACATGAGGAAGCTAGAATTTTACAAGGGTATAATTCTTATTTTCTATCTCTTTCGTTTATTTAATAATTGCGCATAAAGAAAGATCATGGTGATGGTTTATATAAAAATTGAAAATATGATTTTATCGCGCTTCCACTTCGTATGTGTAATTTGATTGCATGTTCGCATTATATACAAACCTAACAGTGGTATCAGAGCCAAACTTTATGCGAATTATTAATTATTTTGATTTCGTATATGTATGGATATGTGTTTAGAACAATTTAATTAGGCATAATTGTTAGTATAAAATCATGTTTTTGGGAGAAAACTCAAAAATTGCGATATAGAAAAACTAGAAACGAACGGACAGAGCTTGAGAGCCGCGACATTCATTTGTGTGAGCCGCGACGCATGGCCATTCTTTGGGGGCTGCGACGCTCAAATCCTTGAGTCGCGATGCTCATTGGAGTCGCGGCGTATAAAGGCCTGTTGGTTCGTTTTGTGTAATTTTTAATAAATTCTAAATTAAAATAAAGTAGTTTATTTTTGATTCGGAATTGGACTAAAATAAAGATGTTTATTTTATTTGGAATTAGATTCCATGTTAAATTAAAATAAATAGTTTATTTTGATTTAATTTGGATTAAAATAAAAGAGTTTAGTTTGATTCAAAATTGGATTTTATGCCAAGTATAATTGCCTATTAAATGATATCAATGCATATATGGAATGATTTTGATTTCATGAGATGAATATTATTTATTGATGCATATGGTGATATATATAATAATAAATGGGATTGATTATGGACTATTGGCCAATGTGTGATTTGATTTATTTTAGAGGATGCTTGAATGAATGAGTTTTTATAAATGGGGTCTGCGTACCTCGTCTTATCTAGTTTTTCTTGATGTAAATTCTATCTTTCTCCTATGTACTTTCCCTTGATTTCTGATCAAGGTTTCTATTTATTGTAAATAGTTTATGTAATAGGATTAGTTAAAATAATTTTGAAGAATTGGAGACAAAGGAGCAAGGAGCGCTTGAAAACCCATTTATAATGGAGCCCGAGTTTAAATGTAATAGTTATATTTAAATTCAGTTCTTGCACCCTAGGTTTGACCTTTTGGTTCATTTGGTGGCTCTAGTGAACCAAACTAGAATAAAAGTCAATAATCAATAGAATATAGTATTCTATATGTGAATGTCTACTATATATATTATATATTATACAACATGATTCGCATGTTAAATAATATGACGCGTATTATATATATATGTGTGTGTGTGTGTGTGTGTGTGTGTTTGTGTGTGTGTGTGTGCATGCGCAGTAAATAAGATGAGAAAAATAATAACAAACCTCTCAAAGAAATCATATTAAGTCCTAAACGTTCAAAGATATTTGTAATATTGAACATCGCCTTCTAGCATGGTAAAACAATAGAGTATTGAATATTTAATATGAGTTTGTTGTGTCACCACAAGGCAAGTATTAAATATTTAAGATGTTGCCTTATCACATTTGATGCTTATTAAGGAATTGAACATTACTGTTTTGTTGTGTCACCACTAGGACGGTATTTTTCTCTTCACATATATGGAAGTGCTAGGTTGGACTTAACTTAGATAGTTTTGATTCGGATGTGTCACCACTTGATCAAAATAATATAAGAGGCAAAATATAAGGAGTTACATAGTGATATAATTGACAATAGTTGTCTACCTATTTATTTATATATCGTTCATTGTATCACCACAAGGCTATATACATTTGAAATGGGATCCTTATTCTCACTAGCAAATCTTTAATTAGATTTGCCGAACTATATATTGAGGGTAATATAGTTTGATGAAAATAGTGGGAAATACCAATTTAAATAAAGACCTAATTTATTTTGGTAATTAATAAAATGAATGTATGCTAAAATGTTGTATATTTCACATACAAAATTTAAAAAATGTCAAACTCACTATCACTGCGTAGTATACTTGATGCTAACAAACTGACCGGACCGAATTACACGGACTGGTTAAGGAATCTGAGAATTGTTCTCACTGCTGAAAAGATTTCTTATGTCCTAAATGAAAGTAATATGCCCTCAAGCCAATTATATTTGATGTAATAAGCATTTACTTTGTAATCTTATTCAAATATTAATGATAGGATAAAAGGCATATTTTATCCATGTTAATTGGTTGAATTAATAAATGTGATGAACCCATAGTTTTCGAGCAATGCTTTTGAGAATCATGATGAGATCATGCTAGTGAGATCTAAATTTAAGAAAACTCAAAACTAAAATGTTCATAATCGTTGGATCACTAATATTGGGATTACTGATCCGGATAGATTAGTACATACTATGCTTGATCTTTAGAAGATGATGATTGATCTCATAATCATTTGTGTGGAGACACTAAAGCAAGTATGTAGGTGCTTATTGGAGAGTAAGTTCACTGAACGTGACTCGCTTTAAGAACTCTAATAGAGTTTTATTCACCTGTCAATAGGGAAGTTCTTAAGTGATAGTTGTACAAGTGATCCTTGGACTTGAGATCATCATAATACCTTGTGTATGTTAAGTTATACTTTGTCATATTCTTACTACCTTAGGGTATGTTATAGGGTATGTACGGGTATAATAAAGTATACACGGAGGTAGGTGAATGATCGACAAAGGATCTACCACTTCTGATAAAGGGAGAGAATGTCCTATGCGATTTGATAAATGACAGCTCAGAATTCCCTGGCCTGGGTTGAATGAAAATTAGAAAGGAGTTTCTAATTTAAATTAATCGGAGTTGTGCATTCTTGGATCGAAATGCATATGATTAAATAAAATAAGACTTGTCAGTAATTCCATGTCTTATATTTAATCGGGACATTGTTTGGTAGAAGGATTGAATTGTACGATAATTACTGCTGAATAGGTTCTATGTGATTAAACATTGATTTCATATTATTCGGTTAGTCATGATACATTATCGTAAGGTGTCCCTCATGATGTAGAATAAATATTATTTATTTATGTTTGAATTAAAGGAGTTTAATTCATTATAAATAATATTAAAATTGTTTTAATTTATTTATTCTACTACCGGCATAATATTGAACCTAAAGGGTCATACCACAAAAGAATAATATTATATTGGTAACAATTGGCTTAATGATAATAAATTAAGTATTTAATTTATTAGTTGAATAAATTGAAATGTTTAATATTTATAATGATATATTTAGAGAAATATTGAATTATAAATTAATAAGAAAAATCTTATTATTATTATTATTATTATTATTATTATTATTATCATTTAATTCTTAATTAGATTAAGAATTAATTTAAATGAAATGTAAATATTATTTAAATTAAATACAAATTTGAATTTGGTCAAATAATTGCAAAACATGTGTTAAGTACTTAAATACAAAATATGTGGGTTAAGAGAATAATATTACTTACATATTATGTAAGTATTGTATACTTGTAGTATACTAATTGAATTAGAGTTTCTCCTAATTAACCTAACCAAGCATTCATTGCACTTAAAGAAGTGCTAGCCTCCATTTTCAAGAACACCAAATATTAGAGATCAAGTTGTTGATCAAATCTACTAAGTGTTCTTAATGAATTGTTCTTGTTATTCTTAAGAGTTAGGGATAAAAGAACATATTGGATTAGCTATCCAAGATTTGTAAAAATCAAATATTGTTCCATATAATCATTCTTGGTGGATCACCTCTAGAGTGCTTCATACACTTTGTAGCTAGTGTTTAATCCAAGGAACAAAAAAAGAAGGAGCTTGAAGAAATCAACAAGGAGTAGATCTTGTAGCAGTTCAAAGGTTGGATCTATAAAGGTATAACTGTTAAACTGTTGTTCAAAAGCACTTACTTGGGATCCAATCTTTGGGCTTCTCTTCACAATCAGGGTGTGTTGTATTGATTATTTTTTTTTTCACACTAAGATCATCTCTTCCTATTATAGTTGTTGGGGATCCAATCATGAGCCTCTCCTCACCATTATGGTGGTGCTTTATTGATTTCTTTTTACATTAGTACCTCTTTAGATTGCTGTTTAGGATGTTCCTTTTTCCCTGTTTAGGTGTAAAAATTAATGGATAATTTTGTATCCTCTGGCTTATTGCCATCTTATTTAAAGAAGCTGTACATTATATGTAATGTCCGAGAAATTGTAAATACTGAATTGATTTATTTTAATAAATAAAGTTCATTTTATATAATTTTATAAATTTAATTGGACCCATGTAAGAATATTTATTTAATTATAGGTCCAATAATTTTCTTGCATTAAAGGGGCTCATTAATAGTGTGATTTAAATTAGTGGGTTAACCCTAAGAAGTTAATTGCAAGAAAATTTGGAAAGAAGATTAATAAGTAAATTACCTTAAATAATTTGAATAGGAATTATGGATGGAATAAATATTTTAAATAATTAATTAATTGGGTTAATTAAGTAATTCAAAATATTAAAGACACAAGGTGGACAATTTTTATTGGGTCATTTTTATTATTGGACTGGCCCATTTCGTCCCTTTCATTTTATTTGCATTGGGCCAACCTTCTTTCCTGATTGGATTAAGCAAGTGGGCTGGTCAAAATAAGTAAATTGGGTCATGGTCTTTTATTTGGTTCAAACCGGCCCAACTCCAATTGGGTGAGCCCATTCTTATTATTCCAACCGGGTCGAACCATTGCGAACGGGTTGAACCGTTTCCTATCTGATTTGGGGCTAATCAGAGTTTCAGGCTAAACCAAATTGGAGGGGGACTCAGCAGAGCTAACCAGTTTGATCGAGAGATATCAGTTGGGGGGGAAACAACCGAGCAAGGAGGGAACCCATAACCCTAGCCTCTCAATCAGTCAAACCAAGGGGTAGAGTGAGGCGAACCTAGCTGGACCTAGGGTTTCAATCAGTCGAGCGAGTCGAGCTAGAGGGGGCTGTCAATCGCCGGCGACAGCTTGCGTCGACGGGTTGGGGTGAAGAGGAAGCGGCGACCGGCGGACTAAGTGAAGACCGAGGGAGCTACCGAGGTACAAACGGTCAGACCATGGGTTCCTGATTTCCAGCGACGCGACTGGTGACAGCGCACACGGCTCAAAGGCCAACCGGCAAGTCGCCGTCGCTACCCTTCTCCTACCAACGGTCCTTGAATGATCAAATAGGGTAATAACCAGCCTAATTGGGTAACCACTCTGCTATAAATTGAACCCCTTGCCCTAAACCAAAGCTGTCGATTTTTCCCCTGTTTGTGAGTTTCCCAATTTGAAAACAATTAGGGTTTGAAATTCTTAAAGAGGGGAGCCACTGTAAATGTCCGAATTCGTTTCTTATTTTGGGAGAAGAAGGAAGGCTGCAATCCGATCGAGCCAAAGGTAAACAGTGAGGTGTTTGGTCCATTCGATTTGTGTCCTTTTTATTTTCTTCCTTTTCTTTCTGTAATTAGTTTTGGTGATGCTCGACTGTATTGGGTGATTCATTTCGTTGTTTCGTTTCTAAGTATTGGGATTGAATTATTTGGGATTGAATTAAACTCTATCTCTGTATTGGGATGTTGTAATTCCCTGTATTAAGTAATTGCTTCTCTGTATTGGAGGAAGTTAGTTCTCTGTATTGTGTATTGTTCCTCTGAATTGGAAATACTTTGTTGGGTTAGTTATTTCTCTGTATTGGAACTTCAGTATTGCAGAACCATAAGGTTCGGGCAGCCTAAATATGTGTAGTATATATGCAAATGTTGACCCTCATTACGCCCACAAGGTGTTTGTTATAATGACAATAAGAATCTGTCATTAAATTTTTCTTTCTTCTTCCCTATTGTGTGGAATAGCAGTCGGTTTAACTTGAATAATTATGTAGAGTAACTATACCATGTGTTGTTGTTGTTAGTTGTGGCATCTTGATAAAAAAAAAATATATGAATTTCCGTTTGCCTCTAGGTTATTATGCCAAAACTGGGGTAAGGGCCTTGACTGTGTGTGGCTTGAACACTTTGAGCGTGTGAGCGTATGCGTCCTGGTACAGGGACTGGGCATGAAATTAGTAGAGCCAATAGCTAAGTTAATGCCAAGAAGGGTTAATCAGGTGGCTTAGTCACTTCAATAAACCATAAATTTCTTCAAGTATCTTCCAAATGGGTTAAGTAATTCATTGGTTTATTCAAACCACAATAGACTCGGGCAAATAATTATAATTTATAAATAAAGATAATAAATATTTAGGTATTATTTAGTTAATAATAAATAATAATTAAGTATGAATAGAGTAATATCATAATTATTTATTAATAAATAATAAATAAATATAAATACAGTTAATAATTTAATTATTTATTATTTACCCTTAAATAATAAATAAAGCTAATAAATAATTGATTATTGTTTAACTACTATTAAATGATAATCAAGTATGAATAAAACTAATAGATTAATTGTTTATTATTTATCCATAAGTAATAAATAAAGCTAATGAACGTTTGATTATTGTTCAACCATTATTAAATAGGTATGAACAAGGTTGGTAAATAATTATTTATTATTTATCCATAAATAATAAATAAAGGTAATAAATATTTAACTATTATTTAAATAATAGATAAGTATAAGTAAAGTTAATAATTATTTATTATTTATTCATAAATAATAAATAAAGTTAATAAATATTTAATTATTATTTAATAATAATTAGATATAAGTAAGATTAATAATTATTTACCCATTAATAACAAATAAAGATAGTAACCATTGAATTATTATAAGGTATAGGAAAGTTAATAAATGGTTATTTATTCTTTATCATATAGTGCTAAATAAAGATAATATCTAATTATTAACTAATAATAATTAGGTATGAATAGAGCTAATGAGAATAATAATTACTTAATCAGTAATGAAATAATGATTAAGTATGAGTGAGACTAATAAGATTATCTATGGCACTTAATTAATAAAGATAATAAGCACTCAATAATTATTCAATAAATATTTAATAATAATTAAGTGCGTGTAGAATTAATACTTTGAATGTTTAATTATTGTTGAATAAAGGACCAAGTGTAATAATTACTCAATTGCCCTTAAGGTGGATAGTAATTAAGTAAATAAAAGATTAAGTAAGAGATCAACTACTATTTAGTTGTTATCAAATCATGATTAAATTTATTAATTATCGTATAACTAATAAATAAGGAATTTTAACCCACATTTAGAAGGGTACTCAAATGATAGGTAACCATGACTAACTATTGTTTATCTTAAATAATAGCTAGAGGCCATTAAAATTAAATTCTGTTTAGCTGATGGCTAGGTAGTAATTAAATGTATTCGGTGAATTGTTTATCTGTTAAATAAATAGCATAAGGGGGTATAATTACGCAATGCTAATGGATAAACCAACTCTACCAGCTGATAGGTTATCCAAGGTCAAGTAATTAAAGCTAAGATTTAAATTGTAGCTGAGCGAACAGGCAAGTTCCTAACCCTAAACTTCTTACATTATTGCAAGTTCTTCTTTACTCAACTTTTATATTGAGCAAATTTCTAAGCCTTATGCACTATTTTTAATTCGTGCAAAAAGGTATATATATACTGTTGCAAGTTATTCTTTAAGCTTGAGTATTTATCTCCAAGCATGCCTTAAGTGGTCTAATTACTTTCAAAATTATTCCACATCTGTATATTTATTGACATTCGCACTCGTGCATTTGAAATTCGTATATTTAAATTCAGGAATTTATAAACCATTCATGGTTAAGTCTGAACCCTTGTTCGGTCAGACAAATATGTGAGAATTTATAAAAGCTATCTGAACCAATCAATGGTAAGGATTCTTAGACTGTATGAACACCCCTTTACTTATAGGGGAGTACCCCACGTACCGTATATAAGGTACAAATAGCAGAATTAAATGTTATGCATATACATAGGGTACGCGAGACTGATCCCCTCAAGTACGTTATTTTGTAGCCAGTAACCAGAGGGTCAACCAGCTATTGACTCCTTTGGAAGTTATCGTTCAAAGTCTATTTGACTATCAATTGTTCTAAAAGCAATTATTTTCTTGCTTCTGATTTTTCAAATGTTGAAATTCCTTAATATCCCTTCATCATGATATATCCTTATTGTCTTACTTTAAACTTGCTGGGCAAACTCGTTCCTCATTCTTGCTATATCATGATCTCATTGCAGCTAAACCCGAGACGTCAGGGAAGAACAAAGGGAAGGAAAAGATGAAGTGATAGACTTCATGTAGCAGAAAATAAAATTATGTGTAGATAATTACTGTAATATAATTTAATCCCTGATAGTTATTAGAGTACGGATTGTGTATGTGTTTAAGGTTATTTGTATTCTGGGACTAGTAACACCTTGTAATGAACAACGTATGTTTATTTTATTTCGCATTTTAGTTACCATATGTTGTTAGAGGTGAATGTTTGTATTGGATCGTGATGACCGGATCCGGGTATTTGGAGACCCGAATTTGGGGGCGTCACATTATACATGTGTGTCGTTTATACATAGTTTATTTTGTAATGTAACCAAGACATTTTAAATAGTTTTTTCTTCTCCTGCTTCCAAAGAAACCAAGTAGTTTTATTTTGTATTGTAACCTAGATTTTCTGCGAGTTGGAAAGATAATTCCCCTAAATTTAGTTCTCTCAAATAAAATGAGTGCGACTCAATATTCAGTTGAGGATGATCTTGGAAAAAATATCATTCTAGTTCCACTCTGAATAGACTAGCTCTTTTGGAACACGCAACGCGGTTGCAATCAACACATGGATATAATAGGAAGCTATGTTTATTATTGTAAATTCTAGCACCTATTATGCTTGTTATGATGCTCGTGGTGGGTGGTTCATATGAAGAAATCTATTTTTTTTCCTCAAAGGTTTATACTTGTGTTTCTTATTCCTGTATTAGCGATGGTTACTAAGTAGTATACTTGTAAATATCTGTTCTCATTGCTTTTCTCATAGAACACACATAATCTGATCATTAATGAATTCTTCAATTAATAGCTATACATAAGGTGATTCATGGATAAGTTGAAAAAATTTTAATTTCCATTTTCCATTGCGTATCTCAATTAGATTGTGATTTTACAAACTTACAGTGGTACCAAGAGCCACCCTTATGCGTAGTATTAATTGTGTCAATCATATATATGTTGATATGCGTTTAGAACAATTTTTTTGAGTATAATTGTTAGTTTGAAATTATGTTTTTTGGAAAAACATAAAAAAAAAACTGCTGTCTACGACACTGTTCACTGTTGCCCTCAGCACTGTTCACTACTGCCCGCGACACTATTCATTGTTGCCCGAGCACTGTTCACTGCTGGCCCGCGCCATGCGGCATTGTTCATAAATTTTTTTTTTATTGATTTTTTAATTTTAAAATTTCAATGTTAATAATAAAGATATTTATTTTGGACTTGGAATTGGTTTAAAATAAAGGAGTTTATTTTAATTAATATTGGATTTCAATTTTGAATAGAGATTCTAAATTTTTATAAAGGAGTTTATATTAATTTGGAATGGATTAAAATAAAGGAGTTTATTTTAATTGGATTTTGGATTTCTACTAGTTAATTGCCTATTAAATGATATCAATATATATTGAATGGTTTATTATTCATGAGATGAATGGTATTTATATATGTTGATATATATAGGGGATGATTAAGGACTATTGACCAATGTGATTGGATTTAATTTGAATAGATGCTTGAATGAAAGGTTTTATTCATAATGGGGTCTGCGTACCTCGCCTATCTAAATTTCTAAATGTAATTTCTATCTCTCTCCTATGTACTTTCCCTTGACTATTGATCAAGGTTTCTATTTTGTTAAAATAGAGTGTAATAGAATTTTGTAAAGTTACTCAAGAAATTGGAGCCGAAGAGCAGGAGCATTGAAGACCCATTTGTAATGAAGCCTGGGTTGAATGTAATAGTTATATTCAAATTCATTCTTGTACACCTCGGTTTGACCTATTGATAAACTCGGTGGCTCGAGTGAATCAAATTAGATTAAGTCCATAATCATCCCATATAGAATATTGTATTCTATGAATGCATGCTTATAATATATATATATATATATATATTATATTATTATTTATGTTGATGAATGTTTAATATGTCACGTATTTATATATATATGTGCATGCGCGCTAATCAAGATAAGACCATTAATAATAAAACCCTCATTTTCAAAATATTAAGTTGAAAAACGTTCAAAGATATTTCAATAAAAATATCGAACGTAGCCTTCTAGCAAGATAAAGCAATAGAGTATTAATTATTTAATATTAGTTTGTTGTGCACACACAAGGCTCATATTAAATTTTTAAGATGTTTGTTTATTACATGAAAATGTTTTATAAAGGAATTGAACAATACTGTTTTGTTGTGCACACATAAAAACCGTATTTTTCTATACCTTATATGGAAATGCTAGGTATAACTTAACTTGGATTATTTAGTTCGGATATGCACACACTTGACTATTGTAATCTAAGAGGCAAAATCAAAGGAGTTACATAGTTGATGTAATGACAAGAGTTGTCTACCCTTGAATAAATATATAGTTTGTTGTGCACACACAAGGCTATATATTTAGGTCATTGGATCCTATCTCACTAAACAAATTTCAATAAAAATTTGTCGGACTATATATGGAGGGTCATGTAATTTGTATAAAATAGTGGGAGACACCCTTTTAATAAAGTCCTATATTAAATTGGTGATTAATAAAATGAATATATGCTAATGTTGTTTAAATAAAAATTCATTTACAGATTTTTACAAATGGCCCATTCACTATCATTGCGGAGTATATTGGATGCTAATAAATTAACCGGACCAAACTACACGGATTGGTTAAGGAATTTGAGAATTATTCTCACCGCTGAAAGGTTATCTTATGTCCTTAATTCACCCCTTCCTGCAACTGTTGCAGAGAATGCCTCTGAGGAAGAAAATGTCACTTTTAAAAAATGGCAAGATGATGCTATGGTAGCCCAATGCATCATGCTCGCATCCATGAGTAATGAGTTGCAGCGTCAACACGAGAAAATGGATGCACCTACTATTTTGCTTCACCTTCATGAGTTGTATGGTGAACAGAGTAGGTCTGTAAGATATGAGATATCTAAGGAGCTCTTCCGATCTAGAATGACCGATGGCACCACAGTATAGACACATGTCCTAAAGATGATTAATCTGATTGAACAATTAGGACAACTTCGTTTTGTTATGGATGGAGAGTTGAGCCAAGATTTGATCTTGCAGTCACTCCCGGACTCCTACTCACAATTCGTTGTGAATTTCCACATGAACAAGCTTGATGTCAGTGTACCTGAATTGCTTAACATGTTGAAAACTGTAGAGAGTCACTTTCCATCCAAAAAGGACCACGTCTTACTTGTGGGAAACGCTTCCAAGAAAAGGAAGTGGTCCAAAGGATCTTCTTCAAAGAAGACAAATTCAAAGAAGGCAAAAGGAATGAACACTGAAAAGGGCAATAAGATTAAAACAACTACAGATAGCAAAGGTGTTTGCTTCCACTGCAACAAGCCTGGACATTAAAAAAGAAACTGCAAAGATTATCTTGCAGAAGCAAAGCAGAAAAAGCTTGGTGAAGCTTCAACTGCAAATACAGGTTTATTCATGATTGAAATAAATCTTTCTGTAAGTCAAAATTCTACTTGGGTATTGGATACCGAGTGTGGTTCTCATATATGCAATTCATTGCAGGGAATAAGTAGAAGTAGATGGCTAAACAAAGGCAAAGTAACTCTATGAGTGGGAAATAGAGCAAATGTTGCTGCATTAGCTGTGGGGACTTATTGTTTAGCACTGCCTACGCGAAAATCTATCAATTTAATAAATTGTTATTATGTACCTGTTCTCATTAAAAATATTATATCTATTTCTATGTTGGACAAAGAAGGATTCGATGCTATATTTAAGAATAATGGTTGTTCTATTTATAATAATAATGTTTTGTTTGGAACTAGTAGATTAATTGATGGACTTTACTTACTTGACTTACACGAAAATATTTTTCAAATTGAACAAACTTGTAAAAGAAAAAGAGATGAAGTGTAATGTCCAAGAATTTTAAACCTTGTATCAATTTATTTTGATTGTGAAATTCATTTTTATTTAACTTTACGGACTTAATTGGACCCATGTAAGTATTATTATTTAATTATATAACTATATGGTCCCATAATTTTTTTGCATTAAAGGGATTCACTGATAGTTCGAATAAATTAGTGATTTAATCCTGAGAATTGGTTGGCAGGAAAATTGGGAAAAATTAATAAATAATTTCATTTTACTATTATCGGATTTAAATAATTCGAACGAGAAATTATTGTTGTAACAAATATTTTAAATAATTAATTAATTGAATTAGTTATTTAATTTAAATATTAGAATATAATATTGTTAATTTAATTTGGGTCACCTTTCTTTCATTTGGATTGGCCCATTTCTTTTTTATTTATTTATGATTTGGACCCAATTTCCCTTTTAATTCCTATTGGGCCTCTTCCTATTCATTCAGCCGGCTCAACCCTATTGGGTTGAGCCCAAACCCTTTTCAGCCGGATTAAACCCATTCCTTTTCTTTTTAGCCGGGTTGGATCCATTTTATTTGGTGCAATCTACCGGTTGATTTGGGGATAAACCGAGCAACCTTAAATCCTCAAATCAGACAACCGAGCCTTGCGATTCCAAAAAAAAAATAAAAATCGACTGGGTGCAGAGCAGGGCTAAGAACCTATCGGACCCAAGCCATCGATCAATCGAACGGACGGGGAAAGTAGGTCGGCGCGGTGATGTGAGGGAATCGACCGGTTGGGCTAAGGGAGAAGCGTCGACCGGCGGCTAATCAAGAGTTCGAGGGGGCGACCGAGCAACAATCGGATGGACCAAGGGTCAAAGCGACCGGCGATTTGACCGGTGGGAGTACGCGGCTCGAGGGCTGCCGACAATTTCACAGTTGGTGTAGATGGGGCTTGACTTAGACAACCGATCGACAGCCCCTCCCTCTTACCGTTGGACTTTGATTGAATAATTAAGATAATACCCAGCTAATTGGGTAAACAAATCTCTATAAATTGGAACCCAAGCCCTAGCCAAAGCTGCCGATTTTCTTTGCTTTGTGAGTCCAAATTAGATTAAAATAATAATAATAATAATAATAATAATAGAAATCGCGGCAAGGAGAGGGAACAGGGGAGGCCGATAGGTGAATGTCCGATTACACCACCTATTTTGGAAGAAGAAGAAAGACTGCAATTCGATCGGTAGCAAGGTATATCAGTGAGCGACTACGTTGCTTTATTTTTATTTTTCCTTCTGTGTTGGTTTGTATTATACATTGTGTTGGTTATATTATACATTGTTTTGGGTTGTATTGTATTGTTCTGTGAATTGGAAATTTTGTGTATACTAAAGAACCATAGGTTCTGGCAGCTTTGATTTTGTACAATGATTAGGTCAGTGTTGAACCCTTGTATGCCCACCAAGTGGTTGTTAAAATGCTTTAACGAAAACTGTTCTTCATTTTGGAATTTTCTGTCGACACCTTTGTTATGTGAAACTCGATTTTTTTTGGGGCTATAAATCTGATGGGAGTTTTCCCTGTTGTGTTGGGTAATGAACTGGACAATTGAAATAAAATTTTGCAGGAATTGGTTTTGGTTGTTATGAAAATCAATTTTTGGGCCATTCATAGAAAACTAGAATCAGTATTGTTATTTCCTTACTATGTTGAACAATTGCTTAGTTGGCTTGAAACAAGATTTGCAGGAGCTGGTTTATTTATGTGATTTTGTGGCTGCTGTTTGCAGGAGGAGGAAATGAACATATGATTAGTATCATCAGTAATAATAGGAAAAATTGCAGTAATTTCCAAATTGGTTGTGTAATTTATTGGGTTGTTCAAACAACAATGAACCAGGGTTAATAATTATTTAACCATTATTAATAGTAATTAGAAGTAATACTATCGGATTAATTATTAGTCATTATTTGAATAAATAAGGCACTAATAAAATAATTATTCATTTAACCATAACTAATAAATAAAGATAATAAATACTTAATGATTATTAATATTAAATAATAATTAAGTGTGTGTGAATTAGTACATTAAGTATTTAATTAATGTTGAATAAGGAACAAAGAATAATAATTACTCAATTACCCTTAAAGGTGAATAGTAATTAAGCGCAAATAAAACTAAATGACTTATAAACTAGTCACTATTAGTTAGTAAGGCATAGTAAATTAATTATTTATTTTCATAAATAAGGATTATTAACCCATATTTAGAGACAAATAAGGGTAATAATCTGAGTATTCAAAGAATAAGTAATCATGATTAGCTATCATTTATTTTAATAGCTAAAGGTCATTAATTAATTTCTGTTTAGCTAATGTTAAATAGTAACTAAATGTAGATGATAAATTGTTATCTGCTAAATAAATAGCATAAGTGAGTGTATCGATATACAGCTGTGCAATGCTAATGGATAAATCGATTTTATCATATGATAGGTCATCCAAGGTCAATTAATTAAAGCTAAGCTTTATTTGTAGCTCAGAAAACAAGCAAGTTCCCTAACTTCATTCTTTCAGTATATTGAATGCAAGTTCCATCTTACTCAACTTTTGTGACACCCCCAAATCCAGGTACTTAATTCCCACTGATTTGGTGTTCACTATAACATACATTCAAAACTAACTACCCAATAAAATAACAATTAAATAAACTTAAAGAAATATTTTCCCAAAATGGGTTACATCACCAAACTATTAAACATTCAATTCCCAGGTTATCTTAACCTTAATACATCAAATGCGGAATAAAACATAATTTAAATAAGTCTTGATACAATCGATCATCAAATAAATAATAGGTCTTTAGCTATTTATGCATCTTGCCCTTGCCTTTGCTCGTGGACGGCTCGTCCGGCTTCTCAGCCTTAGCTGCAATGATTAGTGCAAGAGTGAGCAAACAATTGCTCACAAGTACAATAACAATAATATCTAAATGAAATGATTTCAACTGAGGAGTAATAGTTTTCTGATTCTCAACCAATAAATGATTAAAGTTTAAAAGCTCGTTAGAATGCTTGATTCCAAAAATATAGAATTCAAGATTTAGAAATTATATCTGAGGGTCACAAGACCTCGAACTATGTCCTAGGTTGACAAGTATTTCTATTGTAACCTTTAACAGTCATATAGACTATGGACCAACATCTCGTACTCAGGGGGATCAGCCCTTTGTACAATGTATTGTGCACAAATATTTTAACGCTGTCGCGTAAATAATCCCCTATATTAGGGTTGTTCATCTCAGTTTATCGTCTGAATCCATACCAAAAAGGAAATTGGCTTGGAACAAGTATAAAAAACATTCTAAGTCTTTGAAACGCTCATCAACTAAGGACTAGCTGAATCAATAAGGGTTTGCTAGTCTAATTCAATAGAGTTTGTTCAATAGAAACTATACTCGAAGTTTGAATAATAACAATGATTGGAATAAAGCTTGAGTATATAATCATGATAATAACCTTGCTTGAATATCAATAAGCTAAGGTCAATAAGCTTGCTCAATATAAATAAACTTGTCTTGAATAAATTAACAAGTTAAAAGAGAACAACAACTTGCTATAAATAATTCTCAAGCTTAAGGAAGGAAAACTTGCTCAACGTAAAAGTAATAAGTTGAGATAAGGAACTTGCCTCAAGCGTTGATTACAAATTAAATATCTCACGATCCTTAAATAACCTATACATTTAATTATAAAATGGTAACATAATTAGTTACAAAATAATATACACTTTAAGCTTGCTTTTATCCTTTATATTATAACATCTCATTTAACATACCATAGTCAACAAGTACTAGTTTAGCAACCATCTTGACAATACTTTAATCACATTAATATAAGTTTAATTAGGCATGCAATGATACATCATAGCTACCAAGAAAAAAAAACATAATAATAAATTTTTTTTTATCCAGCAGTGATTCTCGCCGGGGCGAGAATTTACTGAACAAAACGCTCGCC
This sequence comes from Aralia elata, assembly GCA_034770075.1. NCBI lineage: Eukaryota > Viridiplantae > Streptophyta > Magnoliopsida > Apiales > Araliaceae > Aralia > Aralia elata. The sequence goes on along the minus strand of CM068380.1, from coordinate 39,594,602 downwards.
GGGGCGGGGATTTACAGAACAAAATTTCTCGCCGGGGTGAGACTTCGCCGGGGCGAAGATTTCTTCACATTATCTCGCCGGGACGAGATACTCGACAGTCATCTTCCCAGCTCGCGAACCAGTGAAAACTTAGGCCAAATTTGGCCAAATTTTCCGAATTCTACCATCCAGAATACAAATTAAACATACCCAGACATCATATATGATATAAAACATTTACCTAACATGTTCTGTAAACATTTTAATCATTCTAACACATAAACAACTAGTTTAAAACCAAAAATTCACTGTTAAAACGAAATATTCGAGTTTTAACCATTCTCATGAAATTAAACTCTATAAATTCATTTTTCAACCAATTAAAACCATTCTTCTTGCATTATTCATGTTTTTCATCACATAATCATAAACAATTATTAATTCACCGATTAATAACCAAATTGAATCATCAATTTTCATACAAATATGCCATACATGAAATAAAGCTCTGTAAAACTAAGAACTCAATTCTAAAGCATGTTTTCATGAATTAATTCTTCAAACTAGTTTATAATCACCACATAATCTCTAATACATGCTTACTAACAATTATAACCAAGTAATTCATGTATTTGGCATATAAATTCATATACAGTGAAGTAAAAATCACATACAGAGAAGTAAAATAATAAAAATATAATTAAAACAAAACTAATAAGAATTATACCTTCAAGTTATGTATATAATTCCTTACTAGCACTTCCCTTCATTCTCTTTCTCAATTCACAAACTCTCAATTCTCTCTTTTCTCTCTAACTCTCTCTTCTTCTCTGTATATCCTCTTTTCTCTTTGAACTCTGTTCTTTCTTTTCTTTCTTTTCTTTTTCTTACAACTGACGCACTTTAAAAATAAAACTGATAAAAATAAAAACTGATAATTAATATAATAACGTATAATCTAAATTTAATCCATCAGTTTAAAATTTCAAAAGCCATAAGGCTATGTTTGGCAATTACAAATAAAATAATCTATTATTCTAACTAAAGGTCTTAAGGCCTTGTTTGGTAAAATATAAATAAAATAACCCATTATTCCCAAACAAAGATCATAGGGCCTTGTTTGGTAAAACTGAATTAAACACTTTCTCATTTATTTAAATAAACTAATATAACATATAGTTTAAAATATCACACTTCTAATTTAATTGAACTTATTATTAAATAAATTCAATTAAACCTTACCAACTCAAATAATAAATTCATTTAACAAATTACAATAATACCAAATAAATTCTCTTATTCAAATAAATCATTTATTCAAATAAACCTTTTCATCATCTAATTTAATTATTAAATTAAATTAGAATTACATAACAAATCACATTCAAATAACATTTAACATAATTAAACTTAACATATACCCACTTCACAAAAACTTAATAAATTATTTATTTAACTCAATAAATTAATAAAAATATTTATATAACTCAATAAATATTTTTATTCAATCACAAAAATTGCATTCGTTACATCTTTCCCTCCTTAAAAGGATTCTGTCCCCAGAATCACAATGCAATTAAATCATCCGTTACATTCTCCCCTCCTTACAAAGATTCTGTCCCCAGAATCGTAATATAAACATTAAACAAATAATTGAGAAAAATTCTGTATCATTTGCTCTTCGAGTTCCCACGTTGCTTCTTCAGCACTGTGGTTCCTCTAGATTACCTTAACAGAAGGTATCACTTTATTTCTAAGAACTTGTTCCTTCCTGTCCACTATTTGTACAGGAACCTCTTCATAAGACAAATCTTGCTCAAACTGTATCGGTTCATACTGTATGACATGTTTATAATCATACTTATACGGTCGTAGCACCGATATGTGGAATACATTGTGAATATGGCCTAACTCAGGAGGTAAAGCTACCTCATAAGCTACTTCACCCATCCGCTTCAGCACTTCGAAAGGTCCAATAAACCGCGGACTGAGTTTACCCTTTTTACCAAATCTGATCTTTCCCTTCCAAGGGGATACTTTGAGAAACACAAAGCTCCCGACTTCAAATTCGCGATTTTGTCGTTGTTGATCAGCATACTTCTTCTGTCGGTCTTGAGCGGCTACCAGTCTGGCTCTTATCACCTTGACAATTTCAGCAGTTTGTTGTACCAGCTCGGGTCCCAGTAGTCGTCGTTCACCAACCTCATCCCAGCATAATGGAGTTCTGCATTTCCTTCCGTACAATGCTTCGTAGGGCGGCATGCCGATACTAGCGTGATGACTATTGTTGTAAGCAAACTCGACCAGAGGTAAATGATCATCCCAGTTGCCTTTAAAATCCATGACGCACGCCCGAAGCATATCTTCCAACGTTTGAATTGTTCTTTCGCTCTGGCCATCGGTTTGAGGATGATAAGCTGTACTCATTCTCAACTGTGTCCCCAAACAAGCTTGCAAACTCCTCCAAAATTTTGAGGTGAAACGTGGATCTCGATCTGATACTATTGATACTGGAACTCCTTGCCTTGAGATAATCTCTTTGACATATAATTTCGCCAGCTGATCCAAAGTGAATCGGATTTTGATGGGCAAGAAATGCGCTGATTTCGTCAATCTGTCAACTATGACCCATATTGCGTCATATCCCTTCTGAGTAGTTGGAAGCCCTACTACAAAGTCCATTGTGATATGCTCCCACTTCCATTCTGGTATCTCCAAGGGTTGTAACAAACCACTTGGTCGTTGATGCTCCACTTTAACTCTCTGACAAGTGAGATATTTCGCAACACATTCAGCAACCTCTCTTTTCATGTTTGGCCACCAAAAATATTGTCGAAGATCCTGGTACATCTTTGTGCTTCCCGGGTGAACCGAAAATCTTGAACTGTGAGCTTCATTCAAAATCTCCTCTCTGATTGCCAATACCGACGGTACCCAGATTCTGCCTTCAAATCTCAGCAACCCTTCGGTATCGATTTTATATTTAAGCTCTTCACCTTCAAGAACTCTTTTCTGTATCTCAACACACTCCTCATCCTGGAGTTGCGCTTCTTTCACTTTTTCCACCAAAGTTGGTTGAGTTTCCATCTGGAATAATTTTTCATTAGGCTCTGCCAGATTTTTCACCTCTAATTCTAACTTAGCCATTTCCGCCACAAGTTTCTCCTGAGCAGTTAACATAAACAGTTTCTCCCGACCTTTTCTACTCAAAGCATCGGCAACCACATTAGCCTTCCCTGGATGGTATAGAATTTCACAGTCATAATCTTTGATCAATTCTATCCATCTCCTCTGCCGCATATTCAAATCTTTCTACGTGAAAATATACTTCAGACTTTTATGGTCTGTATATATTTCACACTTCTCCCCATAGAGATAGTGCCTCCAGATTTTTAAAGCAAACACCACAGCTGCTAACTCCAAATCATGGGTCGGATACCCTTTTTCATAGTCTTTTAGTTGGCGCGATGCATATGCAATAACCTTACCATTCTGCATCAACACACAACCAAGTCCTTTATGTGATGCGTCACTGTACACCACAAAATTTCCCGTAGCATCTGGCAAAGATAACACAGGTGCTGAACTTAGTCTCTCCTTTAGTTTTTGGAAACTTTCTTTGCAATTCTTCGTCCAAACAAACTTCACTGATTTCCTTGTTAAATTCGTCAACGGAGTGGCGATCCTGGAGAAATCTTGAATAAAACGCCTGTAGTATCCTGCCAAACCAAGGAAACTCCTCACTTTCGACGGTGTCTTCGGCTGATCCCAGTTCATGACAACCTCTACTTTCGCTGGATCCACTGAAATCCCGTCTTTATTAATAACATGCCCAAGGAATTGAACACGCTCCAACCAAAATTCGCATTTTGAAAATTTTGCATATAATTTCTCCTTCCTTAACGCCTCAAACGTCACCCTCAAATGCTCCACGTGTTCTTCTTGAGTTTTGGAGTAAACCAAAATGTCGTCTATGAATACCACCACAAACTTATCCAGAAATGGTTTGAACACCCTATTCATTAAGTCCATGAATGCTGCGGGCGCATTCGTTAAACCAAATGACATAACCAAAAACTCATAGTGACCATATCTAGTTCGAAACGCCGTCTTTGGTATGTCCTCTTTTCTCACCTTCAATTGATGGTACCCACTTCGTAAATCTATCTTCAAAAAATATCTTGCTCCCTTCAGTTGGTCAAACAGGTCATCGATCCTTGGCAATGGATACTTGTTTTTAATCGTGACCTTGTTCAACTCTCTATAATCAATGCAAAGACGCATTGACCCATCCTTCTTCTTAACAAACAATACCGGCGCTCCCCACGGCGAGACGCTCGGTTGAATATACTTCTTATCCAGTAATTCCTGCAGCTGCACCATTAACTCCTTCATTTCTACCGGAGCCATTCGATACGGGGCTTTCGATATAGGGGCCGTTCCCGGTGCTAAATCAATTACAAACTCGATTTCCCTATCTGGCGGTAATCCTGGCAAATCATCAGGAAACACGTCCGCAAAATCCCTAACTACTGGTATCTCCTCCAGTTTTGCACCCACCTTTCGGATATCAACTATGTAGGCTAGATATCCTACACATCCTTGTTTCAACATCTTTCTGGCTTGCACCATCGTCAGACAACTCGTTTGTCTAGGCGACTTGCTGCCATAAAATACAACCCTCGACGAAGTCATAAGGTTTACACACTTCCTTTGACAATCAATAACTGCCCCATGGTTGAACAACCAATCCATTCCCAGAATGACGTCAAACTCCCCAAGACGAATTGGGATCAAGTTTACTGTCATCAGATGACCCTTAATATCTACCTGACAGTTCTTGTGGACAAACTTAACAGGAATCACCTCCCTATTCGCAATTTCTATATTCATGGGGTAATCTAATTCTTCGTGGGGTAACCCTAACTTCTTAGCAAAATCATCGGATATAAATGAGCAAGTAGCACCCGAGTCAAACAATACATAAGCATTAACATTATTGACTGGAATGATACCTGACACTACATCCTTTGACTGCACAGCATCCTGCACCGTTATGTTGAATGTTCGAGCGGTAGGTCGGTTGGGCTGCGTGGGTCCTGTGATAGTAAGTTGCCTCCACCACCGGTATTTCCCTTTCCTGAACTGGCTCCACCTGTAGTTGCTTTCTTAGGGCACTCCCGAGCAAAGTGATCCTTCGACCCGCAGATGAAACATGCTCCTTTCTTTGGATTAGGGCAATTTGGCGCGATATGCCCCTCCTGCCCGCAGTTGAAGCACACCCGCTTACCCTTCAAACAAGCACCCATATGGCTCTTTCCACAGTTACTGCACACCTCCATCTTCTTCTTCTGATTACCCTGCTGACTTCCCGCAGAGTTACTATCATTCCATTTTCTCTTTTGACTACTGCCTCCATGGCTACCACTTGCCTTGTTTTCACTCTCATTCTTCTTCTTCCTCTGCTCCTGATTATACTTGGTCAGAGCATCACTGCCTCCTTCAGCGATAATCGCCTTTTCCAGCACTGCCGCAAATGAGTTCAGTTGAAACAACGAAACTCTGCTATATAACCAGGGTTTCAGTCCCTGCTCAAATCTCCTAGCCTTCCGCTCATCCGTGTTGACCTGATATGGCGCAAACCGCGCCAGCTCATTAAACTTTGCAGCATATTCAGGTACCGTCATGGTACCTTGCTTCAGTTCTAAAATCTGTACCTCCATTTGATTTTGAGCACTTGCCGAAAAGTAGGTCTCGAAAAACATCTCTTTAAACCGCTCCCACGGAATAATCCCTTGGCCACCTCGAGTCTTATTTGCTTGCCACCAGTAGCTAGCTTCTGATTTCAGCATGAAGGTTGCAAATGCCATCTTCTGGTCCTCGCTGACTCTAGCGACATCAAACACCTTCTCCATTTCCATAATCCACGTTTGAGCCTCTATCGGATTCATAGACTCGTGATATTCCGGAGGTCCGATAGCCTTGAAGTCTTTAAAGGTTGTAGCCTGAGCTTGTGGTTGATTTGCAAAGGCTCCCGTTAACAAATTTACCAACTGCTGCATGGGATTAGCGTTGGCTGCTTCGTTGCTAGTAGATCCCTCAGGGGTTTGTTGACGTGTTGGTTGTCTTCTTGGCGGCATCTTCTGTTAAAAAAATTCGCGTTATTAGACTATTGCTCAATTATTTAAACATTTAAGTCTCAACTTAAACATTTATAAACAACACTTAACACACCGTACAACTGATAAACTTTCACATTTTATTTATTAACTACTTCAAAACATAATAGAGATAACATCGTAGTTATTTACATCAAATCATCTATCCTGAAATCACAAAGTTCCAGGATTACATCATTATTCTATCCCATTATAGAAACTGGGATTTACAATTTATTCACCTCATAGTTTCATAATAACATAATTAATCATAATCTATGATGACATCCCACGACGCACAGCTTCCTGGCGTTCCTGCTCCATAATACGAGTCACCATCCGTCGATCCACCATATCTGGATGACGATGAACTCGATCCAGAGCTCTATCCACTGTGGAGTGAAAAATATACTCCATATCATCAATCTTGGCCTTCTTTGACCGCACCTCACACTTAACACGATCTGCGCGATCAGCCTCCCTCAGCCAAGCTGTCTCAGCTCTCGTCCGCTCAGCTGACTCCTTTTTCAACTCATCTCGTACAATCTCATTCCTGGCTAACAACTGTCCGTGTCGATACTCAGACTGTGCTAGCCTCTGCTCAGCCTCTGCAAGACGTGATGAAAGGTCTTGAATCTCAGCATCCTTCTGCTCTAGAGTGGTTTGACGTTCTGCAGCATGTTCCTCTAACTCCTCCTTTTCACTCTCTATATGAACCAGCTTCCATTCAACATCTCCAAGACGTATGTCTAGCTCCTCGATCTCACTGCTCTTCTGCTCCAAAGCAGTCTGTCGCTCTGCCAGCTGCCTCTCTAACTCCTCCATTCTATCCTGCAACTCTATATTGCGATCATACACCTGCTCGTACATCTGAACACCTAAAGTAGATAGTGATATCCCCTCAGGGTCTTCCTCCTCCTCCTCAACCTCTTCAGGGTCCTCCTCAGGATCCTCCTCAGGGTCCTCCTCAGGATCAGTCTCAGGCTCATACTCGTGACCTGTAACTGTAACCAATGGAGATGGCTCCCTCTGCACTAGCTGCTCATGAACCACGTGAATATCTCGGGGCTCCTCCTCCCTAGTCTGGCTGGGCTCTCCTCTATCAGTCATCCTGACAACAAAATTTTAAGTTTTAATTACTAATCGATAATACTCGCGAGCACATAAGTTTGTTATCAAATAAGCACATAACACATAATCATTTTGTTGTCTTTTATGAATTTCCGTAATTCATTCCTTAGAACTCGATAAGAGTTTATCACCACTATATTCTCTATCTTCTAAAAGGCTACTACCCTAAGGTTTTCCCCACCTAAAGGTTCATAATCTACAGCTTTGATACCAACCTGTGACACCCCCAAATCCAGGTACTTAATTCCCACTGATTTGGTGTTCACTATAACATACATTCAAAACTAACTACCCAATAAAATAACAATTAAATAAACTTAAAGAAATATTTTCCCAAAATGGGTTACATCACCAAACTATTAAACATTCAATTCCCAGGTTATCTTAACCTTAATACATCAAATGCGGAATAAAACATAATTTAAATAAGTCTTGATACAATCGATCATCAAATAAATAATAGGTCTTTAGCTATTTATGCATCTTGCCCTTGCCTTTGCTCGTGGACGGCTCGTCCGGCTTCTCAGCCTTAGCTGCAATGATTAGTGCAAGAGTGAGCAAATAATTGCTCACAAGTACAATAACAATAATATCTAAATGAAATGATTTCAACTGAGGAGTAATAGTTTTCTGATTCTCAACCAATAAATGATTAAAGTTTAAAAGCTCGTTAGAATGCTTGATTCCTAAAATATAGAATTCAAGATTTAGAAATTATATCTGAGGGTCACAAGACCTCGAACTATGTCCTAGGTTGACAAGTATTTCTATTGTAACCTTTAACAGTCATATAGACTATGGACCAACATCTCGTACTCAGGGGGATCAGCCCTTTGTACAATGTATTGTGCACAAACATTTTAACGCTGTCGCGTAAATAATCCCCTATATTAGGGTTGTTCATCTCAGTTTATCGTCTGAATCCATACCAAAAAGGAAATTGGCTTAGAACAAGTATAGAAAATATTCTAAGTCTTTGAAACGCTCATCAACTAAGGACTAGCTGAATCAATAAGGGTTTGCTAGTCTAATTCAATAGAGTTTGTTCAATAGAAACTATACTCGAAGTTTGAATAATAACAATGATTGGAATAAAGCTTGAGTATATAATCATGATAATAACCTTGCTTGAATATCAATAAGCTAAGGTCAATAAGCTTGCTCAATATAAATAAACTTGTCTTGAATAAATTAACAAGTTAAAAGAGAACAACAACTTGCTATAAATAATTCTCAAGCTTAAGGAAGGAAAACTTGCTCAACGTAAAAGTAATAAGTTGAGATAAGGAACTTGCCTCAAGCGTTGATTACAAATTAAATATCTCACGGTCCTTAAATAACCTATACATTTAATTATAAAATGGTAACATAATTAGTTACAAAATAATATACACTTTAAGCTTGCTTTTATCCTTTATATTATAACATCTCATTTAACATACCATAGTCAACAAGTACTAGTTTAGCAACCATCTTGACAATACTTTAATCACATTAATATAAGTTTAATTAGGCATGCAATGATACATCATAGCTACCAAGAAAAGAAAACATAATAATAAATTTTTTTTTTATCCAGCAGTGATTCTCGCCGGGGCGAGAATTTACTGAACAAAACGCTCGCCGGGGCGAGACCTCGTCGGGGCGGGGATTTACAGAACAAAATTTCTCGCCGGGGCGAAGATTTCTTCACATTTTCTCGTCGGGGCGAGATACTCGACAGTCATCTTCCCAGCTCGCGAACCAGTGAAAACTTAGGCCAAATTTGGCCAAATTTTCCGAATTCTACCATCCAGAATACAAATTAAACATACCCAGACATCATATATGATATAAAACATTTACCTAACATGTTCTGTAAACATTTTAATCATTCTAACACATAAACAACTAGTTTAAAACCAAAAATTCACTGTTAAAACGAAATATTCGAGTTTTAACTATTCTCATGAAATTAAACTCTATAAATTCATTTTTCAACCAATTAAAACCATTCTTCTTGCATTATTCATGTTTTTCATCACATAATCATAAACAATTATTAATTCACCGATTAATAACCAAATTGAATCATCAATTTTCATACAAATATGCCATACATGAAATAAAGCTCTGTAAAACTAAGAACTCAATTCTAAAGCATGTTTTCATGAATTAATTCTTCAAACTAGTTTATAATCACCACATAATCTCTAATACATGCTTACTAACAATTATAACCAAGTAATTCATGTATTTGGCATATAAATTCATATACAGTGAAGTAAAAATCACATACAGAGAAGTAAAATAATAAAAATATAATTAAAACAAAACTAATAAGAATTATACCTTCAAGTTATGTATATAATTCCTTACTAGCACTTCCCTTCCTTCTCTTTCTCAATTCACAAACTCTCAATTCTCTCTTTTCTCTCTAACTCTCTCTTCTTCTCTGTATATCCTCTTTTCTCTTTGAACTCTGTTCTTTCTTTTCTTTCTTTTCTTTTTCTTACAACTGACGCACTTTAAAAATAAAACTGATAAAAATAAAAACTGATAATTAATATAATAACGTATAATCTAAATTTAATCCATCAGTTTAAAATTTCAAAAGCCATAAGGCTATGTTTGGCAATTACAAATAAAATAATCTATTATTCTAACTAAAGGTCTTAAGGCCTTGTTTGGTAAAATATAAATAAAATAACCCATTATTCCCAAACAAAGATCATAGGGCCTTGTTTGGTAAAACTGAATTAAACACTTTCTCATTTATTTAAATAAACCAATATAACATATAGTTTAAAATATCACACTTCTAATTTAATTGAACTTATTATTAAATAAATTCAATTAAACCTTACCAACTCAAATAATAAATTCATTTAACAAATTACAATAATACCAAATAAATTCTCTTATTCAAATAAATCATTTATTCAAATAAACCTTTTCATCATCTAATTTAATTATTAAATTAAATTAGAATTACATAACAAATCACATTCAAATAACATTTAACATAATTAAACTTAACATATACCCACTTCACAAAAACTTAATAAATTATTTATTTAACTCAATAAATTAATAAAAATATTTATATAACTCAATAAATATTTTTATTCAATCACAAAAATTGCATTCGTTACAACTTTTACATTGAGCAAGTTTTCTATTCCGAAACTTTAATGGTTGCAAGTTTCTTTTCATTTGAGCAGGCTACTATTGCATTGTAGCTTGAAATTTTATTCCAAGAATGCTTAAGTGGTTTAATTAATTTACAGTTATTCCACATCAATATTATTGACACTCGCATTCGGTGCATTTGAATTCGTACATTTATTAAAGTTCCGAAATTCACGAACTATTCATGATTAAAGTCTGGACCCTCGTTCGGTCAGGCAAATATGTGAGGATTTATAAAAGCTATCCAAACCAATCGATGGTAAGGATTCTTAGACTAAATGAACACCCCTTTTATTATAGGGGAATACCCCAGGTACCGTATATAAGGTACAAACAGCAGAGTTAAATGTTATGCATATACATAGCGCACGCGAGACTGATCCCCTCAAGTACTCATTCTGTAGCCAGTAACCAGAGGGGTCAACTGGCTATTGACTCCTTTGGAAGTTATTGTTCAAAGTCTACTTGACTATCAATTGTTCTAAAAGCAATTATTGTTCTTGCTTCTGATAATTATATTGTTGAAATCTCTTTCTATATTCCTTTCATCATGATATATCTTTATTGTTGTACTTTAAACTTGCTGAGCAAATTCGTTGCTCACCCTTGCTATATCATGACTCCATTGCAGCTAAACCCGAGACATCAGGAAAGAGCAAAGGGAAAGAAAAGATGAAGTGATAAGCTTCACGTAGCTGATTTTATCATAAGTGTAGTTAATTATTATTAATGTAATTTAAACCCTGATAGTTATTTGGGGTATGGAATTGTGTTAAGTATTTAAGGTTATTGTATCTTGGGACTAGTAACACCTTTCTAATGAACAACATATATTTGTTATATTCCGCATTTTAGTCAATGTATGTTGTTGGAGGTGAATGTGGTATTGGATCGTGATGACCGGATCCGGGTAGTTGGAGACCCGAATTTGGGGGCGTCACATAAAGTAAATCATACTTTCATTTGGCATTGTAGACTCGGCCACATCAATAAAACAAGATTAAACAAGTTGCATATTCATGGTCTTTTAGAACCATTCGATTTTGAATCATATCTAACTTGTGAATCATGTCTCATGGGTAAAATGACTAAATCTCTATTTAGTAGACATGGAGAGAGAGTTGCAGGGTTGTTAGAGTTGGTACACACAGATGTATGTGGACCTATGACAACAGATGCTAGAGGAGGGTATTCGTATTTCATTACATTCACTGATGATCATTCGAGATTTGAATATGTGTATTTAATGAAATACAAATCTGAATCGTTTGAAAAGTTCAAAGAATTCAAAAGTGAAGTAGAGAAACAGACTGGCAAAAGTATTAAAATTCTTCGATCAGATCGAGGAGGAGAATACTTGAGCAATGAATTTCTTAATCATCTCAAAGAAATTAGTATTCTCTCACAATGGACGCCTCCTGGTACGCCACAGTTAAATGGTGTATCTGAAAGGTGGAATCGTACTTTGTTAGACATGGTGCGGTCCATGATGAGTTTTACCGATCTTCCAATATCCTTCTGGGGTTATGCCCTAGAAACGACTGCATATCTGCTAAACAAGATCCCCTCAAAGTCCGTCCCCAAGACTCCATATGAGATGTGGACAGGGAGGAAACCTAGTCTTAAACATGTTAAGATTTGGGGTTGTACAACTTATGTAAAGAAGTTACAAAGTGACAAACTTGAGACAAGATCTGATAAGTGTAGATTTGTGGGGTATCCTAAAGAAAGTGTAGGATATTATTTCTATAATCCTACCGAGCAAAAGATGTTTATTGCCAAACACGCTACCTTCTTGGAAAATGAGTTTATCCTTGAAGGGGCTAGTGGGAGGAAAATAGATCTTGAAGAAATTCAAGAACCACAAATCACTACAGATCAAGTGGATGAACCTGTTCAAGTAGATATAACTTCTGTACCACAACCGAGTCGTAAATCTGGAAGAGTGTCGAAAATACCTAAAAGGTATACACTCATCATAGAAGATGATGATGAGGTACGCATCATAACTGATGATGATCCAGTAACATATGATGAGGCTATGAGTAGTAAACACTCTGAGAAATGGCAAATAGCTATGAAATCCGAAATGGACTCCATGTATGAAAACCAAGTATGGAGTTTGGTTACTCCACCTGAAGGCATTGTGCCTATAAGGTGTAAATGGGTCTTTAAGAAAAAGACTGGAGCAGATGGCAAGGTGGAAACCTATAAGGCCAGACTGGTGGCAAAAGGTTTTAAACAAAGATAAGGAGTTGACTATGATGAAACCTTCTCACCAGTAGCCATACTCAAGTCTATCCGAATTTTGCTTGCGATTGCAGCTTACTATGACTACGAAATTTGGCAAATGGACGTGAAAATGGCCTTCCTCAATGGAAAACTAGATGAGGATGTATATATGATACAACCACAGGGTTTTGTTTCAGAAGATGAGATAAATTTAGTATGTAAGTTACAAAGATCCATTTATGGATTGAAGAAAGCTTCTCAAAGTTGGAACATCCGTTTTAATGAGACAATCAAAGAGTTTGATTTTATCAAAAATAAGGATGAACCATGTGTGTACAAGAAAGTTAGTGGGAGTATTGTGACATTCCTGGTATTATATGTTGATGATATATTACTTATAGGGAATGACATACCGATGCTACAGTCAGTTAAAATTTGGTTATCTAAACACTTCTCCATGAAGGACTTGGGAGAAGCATCCTACATATTGGGGATAAAGATCTATAGAGATAGATCAAAGAGGATGCTCGGCTTGACCCAAGGTGCATACATTGATTCGATGCTAAAGAGGTTTATCATGCAAGACTCCAAGAGAGGGCTCATACCGATGAGTCATGGAGTAAATTTCTCTAAGAAATTGTCCCCAAAGACACCTGAAGAGAGAGAATGCATAACCACATTTGTTCATACAACACACATTGTTGCACGGGGTGCAACCATAACCATTAATTGTCCAAAATGATTTGATTTGGCACATTCCATTTATCTCCATTCGAGAATTTATCACAATTCAATAATTATTACAATTCATATCATCAATAATAAAATTTCGACTGGAATAGCTCACAAGCGAGTTAAGCCGAATCAAATGGCGAATAACTCTCTTTTATAAATCATTTCACACAATAAGATGAATTTCATATGACAAATGAAATTCCATAACCAAACAAATGACTTTGCACCTTATCACAACTTGAACAACTTGTACAAATATTAAAATATTTGCACAAGTTTAGAATTCACACAATATATAAACATTGTGCAAATTAAAGCTTCCATACATTATATAACCTTCATAAGAGTATAACCAAATGAATTTAGAAGACTTGCTCAATTATAACACTTGAGTAAGTGTAAGAAACTTGCACAATATAAAGTTTTGTGTAAGTTAGGAAACTTGCATAATATAGAAACCTCGTTCAATACTAAATTAAACAAGAGTTCGAAAACTTGCATTCATCGCAATAAAAGAATAAAGATAGGAAACTTGTTCAAATATAACTTGAATAAAGTTAAGAGACTTGCCTAGTGTATCTGCTACAATATTACAACATACGATCCTCAATATCCTACACATTTAGTACATATTTGCATACTAATTAGTCACATAAAGGATACCAAATATTGGGTTACACTACTCCATAATGTTTCATTCTTATTAGAAACATAATATTAAACAAGATTATACACACTTGTTATGGCATTACGACGCTTGCACGACCATACGCAAACCTTGCCTACCCAAATGCCAAGCGACACACATTTGCGTACGCTTAGCATGCCCATTCGATTTATCTAATACTCAATAGTTAATGCTAAGTGTAACGACCCCAAAATTCATACAATCCAACTCTCCACATCAGTCGTTAGCAATACATCCTCATTCTGACTTTACAACATTATTCAATGTTAAACTTATTAAAATGCGGAATAATTTTAAACTTTTCTATTACAAATCATTCTAGATCCCAAAATTCTCAACCTTTACATCTAAATATCTTAGAGTCATGTTAATATCATGATTCACCTTGTCGAATTTATTATAAAAATTTACACCTCAATACAAACTTTACAACTTAACATAAATGAATTTATTGAAAACTTAACATAATTCAGGTAATAACTTCAACTAAAACATTTAATCTTCATGCATTATTTTGATCCATGTCATTTGGGAAGCACATAATGTTACCTTGAATCTTTAACCTGCAAAAGTGGTTATTTGCAAGAATGAGCTCGACAGCTCAGCAAAATCTAATAGTTTGCATACAACACATAACTCATAGATAACATGCTCGTCATATACATCATAAACATTTGGCTAAACATGTCATACATATTGTACATCAGTGACCAAGTAATAATTGAGTTCCATAACTCAATCAACATTTTAACTCAATGGACGTTGTCATACATTGACTTTGTCGTTTCATACATACAACACATAAAATATATCATGCTTTTACATTATAGATTTTAAATAATTAATCATTTAGTTCACATAACAAATAGGAACTGAAAGACTTGCCTGGTTCGTAGATTACCAATTACCATAATTAGCCTATACTTATCTGCACTTCACGTATCCTTGAATAATGGTTTAGATTATGCAACAAATGAATGGAATTCTTCTCAATTCTCTAATTCCTCTCAAAATTCTCTCTTTTTCTCTCTGACTAATCTTTTGAAAACTAATACTGATAATACGTATACAAAATAACTGATGAATATGGGTGTCAGTTAATCCCATAGTGGGTTAACTGACTTCAACCCCCATTAAGGCCTCGTTTGGCTTGCTTATTAAAACTCTTCTTTTGGTTTATTTTAATAAATTAATTATAATATAGTTCATGTCACATATTTAATCAATTAAATAATCTCATATAAATCAATTAAATAAAATAGAATAATTCTACATTAAATCACATAGTCATATAAATAAAATTCTCCTTTATTAATAATGACAAATTATTAAATCTCTAATTAATTATTAAACTAATTAGAAATAACATTATGCTTATTTAAATAATACACTTAATTAAATAAACTCAATTCACATTGATTCACTATTTTAATTACCTGAATCGCTCACATTATTTATAAAACTTAATTCATAATAATATTCATTTTTTCACAAGACATAACAATCAAATTATATTATTTCATAATATAACTTTCAACATACTAATATTCAATAAATATCTTTTTCGTAACAATTTCCTTCACTTCATTTAATGGTTTAATTAACTGTTAAACCTCTTTTCCTAAATACACGAATATATAATTCTCTTCACATCAAATCACATATTTTATAATATAAAACACATATACACACATACTCAAACTCAAAATGTCTCATAATAAGAATTTTATTTATTAAATTCTTATTTAATAATTTCTGAAAATCCGGGTTGTCACATCCTTCCCTCCTTATAAGGATTCCGTCCTCGGAATCAACGAAACCTCCCTTACTCGGTTTTTACTAATTCTCTTTCACAATTATCGTTGAATAACTTAACGCATTACCTTAGTGTATGATTTATTTCATTACCTTCAATTAAACTTGGAACACTTCGAGTGTTATATATATATATATTCTTTAACCCTTTAACGCATTCATTGCATATCATATTCATCGTAATCATTTAATATCCTAATTTAGCATCGCATAAATATTCGGGATATCACACTAAGTATCATTATAATTCATAATAGTCATGTTTCAGAACTTAGAACATTATCTTATAACGTCAGAAGCATTACACATTGCATACGTGCATGTACGACGCTCTCTGTTTGCCTCCTAATGCACAATAGTCCTAAAAATAGTCAATTTAGAAATTGATCCCAGAAGTAACTTTCAATTCTAAATAATGGAAGTTGTAGGTCTACTTCTTAGCTTTCCGGATCATCTTGAATCATCCAAATCGGAATTCGTATGAGAAAGTTACACCAATTTTACTAAAGGAGGTTAAAGCTGCCCAGCACATGCGCGCGCGCCCGCGCCCATGGCCACCACGCCCGCTCCTATAGTCGCGTGTACGCGTCCATCCTAGCGCGCCCGCGCCCAATCCCAGCATCCCCCACTTAGTTTTGCAATTTTATCACACCTACTTCGAACCTTCATAACTTCTTCGTTATAAGTCGGAATTAGGTCGTTTTAGAGGTTATGGAAAGCTTACAACTTGAACTATAAGACTCCTATGAATTCATACCTTTATAGCATCATTATGAGGCCACAAAATTGCCCCAAAAGTCCCTTTAAGGCTAAGTTTTCACTGTTTTGGACAGATTGGACACCTTTTCTCCCAAACGCCATAACTCTCTCATCCGAGGTCAAAATGTGTTCGTTCCAAAGCCTAACGCTTCCTAATCAGGGTACTATACTACCCCAGAAGTTCACAATTTGTTTTATAACACAACAATACCAGAATTGATTCGAAGGTCACTGTTCATCTAGGTTTTCTTATTGAGGCATAGTTTACTAAAACCTTTGCTACGGATTCGTTTTAAAAGCTTTTACCCTCGTTCCAATTGGGTGATACTCATCACTCATAAGAATTCATTATAACACCCTAGAACTTAACTTTCAATTAATATCTCCTAGTTCCCATGTTCTTTAGAGAAATTCCTCTTTCAGACATTTTATCAAATAGTGTGTGGGCATAAGTTAGAAACTCATATTGGAGTAAAGTTCTAATTATGCTCTAGTCCAGATTTCCAAGTGAAATCCTTTCTTACAACCTCTGACCATATATTAACAATGCTCAACTAATTCATACAAACAAATAAAGTGATTACACCTTTATTAATACATGAATTGTCCATAACAGTCCATTTCTTACTCCTTATGCATAAATTCTGATTTCTCATTCATTGCTCCACTTTTACTAATTATTATCAAGATTTTGTAAAGTTAACAACATTCTTACACGTTCATGAACCAACTAAGCAAAAACAACAACATTAGTCCAACAAGCAATCAAGGCAAAACTAGAAACTTGAAGCTATTATGGAAATGAGTTAGGTTCTTCATTACATACCTCTTGGAGCTTCTTCTAGGATGTTAGACAACTTGGTTACAACTGCTAAGGTCCTTTGCTCCTCCTAAGTTCTCCCGTATACTCACTTCTCACTTCTCTCTCAAATTTTTAGTTTCTAACTTAGCAAAAATGAAAGGAATGCATTGTTAGGCA
Organism: Aralia elata; assembly: GCA_034770075.1. Taxonomy (NCBI): domain Eukaryota; kingdom Viridiplantae; phylum Streptophyta; class Magnoliopsida; order Apiales; family Araliaceae; genus Aralia; species Aralia elata. The sequence continues at coordinate 39,576,955 of CM068380.1, read as the reverse complement.
ATGGAGGAGTATATATAGAGGGAATGGTCAGACATTCTTGGTGATGGAAGAGCTGAGCGTGCTCTCCCGCAGTAGCTCCCCATGAATGGGAGAGTGAGCTTTGCTCCTCTCCATGCTCGGGTAATCCTCTTCTCTTCTCCCCAGTGCTTTATACCATTCTTCCTCTACCAAATGCAGAATTGTTGCTCCCCAAATGTTCCCACCCTCTTGATGGCCTCTTCTCTTCTTTTCATTCCTCCCGTACTCTTCTTCTTCCTTCAAATTTCAGCTGATGATTTCTATTACCCATTTCCCATATGGGTCATGGGTTGTGGGTTTGGGTCATGGGTCGGGTCTTGGTTTGGGCTTTCTATTTGGGCCATTCTTGAACTCCTAATTTAATTCCAATTGGGCTCAAATAAAATCCCACACTTGGATTATTAACTCTTCGCATTAACGCTTTGACGAAATTAAGAAAAGTCAAAAAAACAAAAAAGGTGTTTTTGGCGTGAATAGTGCCCGCGTGAATAGTGTCCTAGCATTGTTCCTCGTAATCATTTTATTCACTTATACAAAGCTACAACACATAAAATTCATGCATTCACATAATCTAGGTTGTAATATAGCCTTACCACATAACACATAATAATATCAAATAAAATTTTTATTTCATTTGATATTCATATTCATAAACCCAAATAATAGATTACATGAATTATCGGGTTGTGTCATATTCCAACTTGTGGGTGGGTCGTACTGACATGTACGTCGTGCATGCGTGTTTACCAAGACACGTTCATTAGTATGTGCATTTTCTTTTACTTGGTTCCACAGAAAGGCAAAAAATATATAAAAAAGGGTACAACTCGAGGACTACATAGGGGGTGACCTATCCTAGTACAACTCTCGCCCAAGCACGCTTAGCTTCGGAGTTCTTATGGGACCTAGTGCATTAGTGCTGGTATGATTGCACCCGTAAGGATTCTACATGATTATTCCTATATTCCCATATGTGGGTGGCATGTAGTGACATTTACGTTATACATGCGCGTTTACAAAGACACGTTCACTAGTATGTGCATTTTCTTTCACTAGGTTTCGCAAAAAGGCAAAAATATATAAAAAGGGGTGCAACATAAGGACTTCCCAAGGGGTCACCGATCCTAGTACTATTCTCACCCAAGCACATGTTTAACTTTAGAATTCTGATGGGATTCAGTACATTAGTGTTGGTATGATCTTACTCGTTATGATTCTTAGTTTTTATTCCTATATTCCCACATGTGGGTGGGACATAGTGATATTTACGTCGTGTATGCATGTTTACAAGACACGTTCACTACTATACACGTTTTCTTTTGTTGGTTCCGTAAAAAGGAAAAAAAGATATAAAAAGGTGTGTAACACAAGGACTTCCCAAGGGGTCACCCTGTTAGGTTTGTATATAACACAAACATGCAATTAAATTACATAAATAAAGCGGAAGCACGATAAAATCAGATTTTAAAATTTATACAAATCATCACCATGATCTTTTTTTATGCACAATTATTAATTAAACGAAAGAGATGGAGAATAAGAATTATACCTTTATAGAATTCTAGCTTCCTCAGGTACAAGTTCACCTCCAATTCCTTCGCATTCTCCTTGAATTCCACCGATTAAATTCCTTCCTTTGATCAACGTTAGCCACCCAAGTGTTTGGCCTCTAGAGGTGATCCACCAAGGAATAATATCTATTCAAGAAGATGGGTGTTGGCAAAACCCTAATTTTTATCTCTATAGAAATTGTAAGTACTCTCCACAATTCTTATACAAGAGTGTGTAACCCTAATCTATGATAAGACTTCTCTTATTTATAGATGTAGGAAAACCCTCCCCTAAACTATTTAAGATTAGGGTTTCTATTCTAATTAAACTATTTTAATTAATTATCCTCCTAATCCAATTAAGAATTAATGAGAGTGTACTTTTATTAATTAGTTCTCAATCCCTATTAGGAATTAAATAATAGTAATAGTAGTAATAATAATAAGACTCCTCTTATTAATTTATATTTAATATTTCCAAAATATTAAATAATAAATATTAAGCTATTTAATTTATTCTATCTCTATAGACTAAATTAAATACACTTAACTTATGATTACAATTATGCCATTTACTTCTTAAATAAATATTTTTCTTTTGCAATGTGACCCTTTAGGTTCTCCATATTAAATAAATTCATTTTATATAATTTTATAAATTTAATTGGATCCATGTAAGTAGTATTATTCAAATTTATAAATTTATCCTAACATTTAATTGCAAGAAAAATTTGGAAGGATTAAGAAACAATTTCATTTATTATTATCGGATATAAATAATTCGCATAAAGAATTATGGTTGAAATAAATATTATAATTAATTAACTAATTTAATTATTTAATTCGATTTAAATATTAGGAGCATAGTGTTAAGAATTTAATAAACAAGTTGGGCTATTTACTTTTATTTCAATAGACCCAAAGTTTTATTAGGCAAGCCCAATTTCCTTTATTTTCCTTGTTGGGCCGACCGAGTGGGAAACTCCTTACTAATTAAAACAATTGGGCGGAGTCCATTTCCTTAAACCATTTTAGTTCCGGTTGGGTTGGGGCGATTGCTAAGGATTGGGGAAAACCCAATTGGTATACCAAATTGGGGGCTCTCAGACGAGCAACCCCAAATCCTCAACTCAGACAACCGAGCTTAGGAACTTCAAACCAAAATTCGACTGAGTGCAGAGCAGGGCTAAGACCTAACAGACCCAAGCCAGCGATCAATCGAGCGGACGGGGGAAAAGAGGTCGGCGCGGTGACGTGAAGAATCGACCGGTAGAGCTAAGGGAGACGCGTCGACTGGTGGTTAATCAGGAGTTCGAAGGGGCGACCGAATGGACCAAAGGTTCCAGAAAGTCCGGCGATTTGACCGGTGAGGGTTACGCAGCTCGAGACTTGCCGACCGGTGCTAGCTGGGTGATTGACGAGGAATGATGGGGACGGTCGGTCGCTGTCACGTTCCTACCGTTGGTTATTGCCCGATCAATTGGGATATTGCCCAACAATTGGGTAACCAATTTCCTATAAATTGAAGGTCCAAGCTGCCGATTCCCTTGTTCTTGAGAGTTCACAGTAGAAAAAAAAAAAATAATATATATATATATATATACTAGAGATCGCAGCAAGGAGACATGGGAGGCAATAGTGGATGTCCGAGTTCGTTTCTTATTTTGGGAGAAGAAGGAAGGCTGCAATCCGATCGAGCCAAAGGTATAACAGTGAGATGTTTGGTCCATTCGATTTGTGTTCTTTTTATTCTCTTCCTTTTCTTTCTGTAATTGGTTTGTGATGCTCGATTGTATGGGGATTGTATGGTTGTGTATTGAAGAACCTTAAGGTTCTGGCAGTTGAAATTGTACTGAGAGTAAGCTAGCGCTGTGCTTTAGGATGCATATCATAGGTTTGTTGTAATGCCCGAACCAAACTGAGTTTCATTTTAGGATTGTATTGAATCAAATAGTTCCTCTATATGGGGAAATTGGATTCTGGATACTCTATTATTACCTGTATTGAATTAAGTTTCGACCTTTCTTGATTTCTTGGTTTATACTATACAGTATATTGGATTGTTTGTGTTTATCCCTCTGTATTCAATTTAATTGCCTTTGGTATTGCTTGGCTTATACTGCTTGGTTGAGACTTGTATACTGAAGAATCATAGGCTGTGGCAATTTGAATTGGTACAATAATTAGAGCAGTATTGAACCCTTGTTTGCCCAACAAGTGTTTGTTAAAATGCTTGAACGAAAACCATTCTCCACTTTGGAATTTCTGTCGGCAATTTTGTTGTGTGAAACTTGATTTGTTTGGCTATAAATCTAATGGGAGTTCCCTATTGTGTTGGATAATGAACTGGATAATTGAAATGAATTATTGGCAGGAATTTCCAAATTGGTTATGTAATTCATTGGGTTATTTAAAACAACAATAAATTAGGGTTAATAATTATTTATTATTTAACATTAAATAATAAAGAAAATAAATATTTAGTTTATATTAATAATCAGGTATGAATAATGTTAAGGAAATAATTATTTATTAATTAACATTAAATAATAAATAAATATCTAATTATTATCTAATTATATTAAATACGAATAGAATTAATTAATAAGTAGAGATAATAAATATTTGGTTATTACTTAATGATCAAGTATGAGTGAAGTTAATAAAATAATTATTTATTATTAATAAATAAAGATAATAAATATTTAATTATTATTTAATTAATAATTAAGTATGAATATAGTTAATAAAATAATTATTTATTAATAAATAATAAATAAAGATAATAAATATCTAATTATTATTTAATGATAATTAAATATGAATAATTTAATATAATAATTATTTATTATTTATCAATAAATAATAAATAAAGGTAATAAATATTTAATAATAATTAAATATAAATAAAGTTAACAATTTAATTATTTATTATTTATCCTTAAATAATAAATAAAGCTAATAAATATTTGATTATTGTTTAACTACTATTAAATAATAACCAAGTATGGATAAAATCAATAGATTAATTACTTATTATTTATCCTTAAATAATAAATAAAGTTAATAAATAGTTGATTTTTGCTTAATTACTATTAAATAATAATCAAGTATGAATTAAGTTAATAGTTTAATTATTTGTCAGTAAGTGATAAATAAAGATAACAAATATTTAATTATTATTTAATTAATAATTAAGTATGAGTAAGATTAATAAGTTAATTATCCGTGGCCTTTAATTAATAAAGATAATAAGCACTTAATAATTATTCAATAAATATTTAATAATAATTAAGTGTGTGTAGAATTAATTCATTAAGTAGTTAATTAATGTTGAATAAGGAACAAGGCATAATAATTACTCAATTACCTTAAGGGTGAATGGTAATTATGAGTAAAACCAAATAAGTAATCAATTGTTGTCATTGGACCGGAATAAATTTATTATTTATCTTATAAATAATAAATAAGGACTTTTAACCCATATGAGAGACGACTAAGGGTAATAATCTGGGTACTCGAAGGATAAGTGAACCTGATTAGCTATTATTTTCATAACTAAAGGTCAGTAATTAATCTCCGAATAGCTAATGTTAAATAGTAATTAGATATAGATGGTGAGTTGTTGATCTGCTAAATAAATAGCATAAATGGGTGCATCGATATACTGCTATACAATGCTAATGGATAAATCGACTTTACCAAATGATAGGTCATCCAAGGTCGATTAATTAAAGCTAAAATTTATTGTAGCTGAGCAAACAGGCAAGTTCCCTAACTTCATTTTTTCAGTATATTGAATGCAAGTTCTATCTTACCCAATTTTTACATTGAGCAATGTTTCTAAACCTTATGCATTATTTTTAATTTGTGCAAAAGGTATATATTATTGCAAGTTATTCTTTAAGCTTGAATCTTATCCCCAAGCATGCTTTAAGTGGTCTAATTTCTTTTAAAATTATTCCACATCTATGTATTCATTGGCATTCGCACTTGTGCATTTGAATTCGTATAATCATTTAAGTTTTGAAATTCACGAGCTATTCATGATTAAGTCTGAACCCTTGTCTCGGTCAGGCACGTATGTAAGAATTTATAAAAGCTATCCGAACCAATCAATGGTAAGGATTCTTAGACTGAATGAACACCCCTTTTATTATAGGGGAGTACCCCATGTACTGTAAATAAGGTACAAATAGCAGAGTTAAATGTTATGCATATACATAGCGTACGCGAGGCTGATCCCCTCAAGTGCTTATTCTGTAGTCAGTAACTAGAGGGTCAACTAGCTATTGACTCCTTTGGAAGTTATTGTTCAAAGTCTATTTGACTATCAATTGATCTAAAAGCATTTATTATTATTGCTTCTGATAATTCTATTGTTGAAATCTCTTCCTATATTCCTTTTATCATGATATATCCTTATTGTTGTACTTTAAACTTGCTGAGCAAACTCGTTGCTCATTCTTGCTATATCATGATTTCATTGCAGCTAAACCCGAGACGTCAGGGAAGAACAAAGGGAAAGAAAAGATGAAGTGATAGACTTCATGTAGCAGATTTTAAATTATGTGTAGTTAATTACTGTTAATGTAATTTAAACCCTGGCATTTATTTAGGGTATGGATTTGAGTAAGTGTTTAAGGTTTTTGTATTCTGGGACTAGTAACACCTTTGTAATGAACAACGTATGTTTATTATATTCCGCATTTTAGTTACCATATGTTGTTAGAAGTGAATGTTTGTATTGGATCGTGATGACCGGATCCGGGTATTTGGAGACCCGAATTTGGGGGCGTCACAGCAACCATTGCAGGGATAAGCATATTAAGGGCATAAGATAGTTTTTCAGCCTTGAGAACTATTCTCAGATTTTTTAACTTGTCCGTGTTATTTGGTCCAGTTAATTAGCATCTAATATGCTCCATAGTGATAGTAAATTAGACATTATAAAATTCTATAAATGAATTAACAATATTTTAGCATACATTTATTTTATTAATTACTAAAATAAATTAGGTCTTTATTTAAATTAGTATATCCCACTATTTTCATCAAACTATATTACCCTTAATATATAGTTCGGTAAATCTAATTAAAGATCTGCTAGTGGGAATAAATGTAGCGTCCCCAAACCCGGGTCCCTTGAACCTCGGACCTAGTGCGTCACGATACATCATATTTACAACTATTGCGGAAGATATAAACATAAATTGTTTATACATTAAACTCTGCTACATATCCCAAGGTCTATAACCTTAACTTAATACATACCTTCAATAACTAAAAAAAAAGTTTACAATATCATTTACATCAGATAACTGATTTGGTTATCGTGCATAACCATCTAATCTTGTCATTTGCTTTTGTAACTGTCTTTCCTCGAACATTCGCCTTAAATCTGAAATTTGTTATCATGATATAGCAAGGGTGAGCAACTATTTTGCCCAGCAAGTTTAAATACAAGAAGGATATATCATGATTGAAAGAAAGAATAAACTTTCGAATTTTTAGCAATATAATAATTGTGAAAGAGCATGAATCAAAATTTTCAATGATTGAATGACTGAATTCAATAATACAAGGTGTCAATAATGACCATGAACCAATTTAACTGAACCTTATGGTAATGAAGGTGATCAGCCTTTCATACCTGATGGACATATACAACATGCACTATGTGCGAATCAATAATTTAAGGAGGTGGAATAATTATAAAGAATTAAACCACTAGCATGCTTGAAATATAACAACCCAAGTTTGAGTTAAGAGGAACTTGCTCAATATAAACTTGAGTAAGGTCAAGGAAACTTGCATGTACCGTCGATTACTGCAACACAATTTAACTTAATCTCTTATGAAAGACCTATCAGTTATAAGATTGATCTTTCAATTAGCATCACATATTATACCTCATATCACTACTTTTAATATTTAAGCACATAATCAGATATTAGATAACACCTTAGCACCATACGTATTCATAATTCTAAAACTAGCGCACATCGAGCCTTTTAACAGTGTTCAATATAGTATGCTGAGTGGTTTCCCACAAACAACCAATAAACTAATTTCCGTCTCGTCTACACTGTTTTTACAGTGAGTTAGATCGGTTGCTAGTTCGTATATACCTCCACTCCCTGAAGGAATCGTTTAGCCCAGCTACTATACATCAACTATTAAAGAGTACGACTATACCATTATTTTATCATAAACCATATGACTTAACACTAAGTCTTTCATTTTATAAGTTCTTCTTTATAATCCATTAAGCCGAATACCTAATCTAGCAAGTTGGATTATTCAAACATACCAATCCAGCAAACTGGATTCTAACTGACATCCAATCCAGTAACCTGGATTCAAACTATCCTACATTCCAGTAACCTGGATTCACTAATTCAGCAAACCATATCCACCAATTCAGCAAGCCAGATTCAATCAATTCAGCAAGCCAGATTCAATCAATTCAGCAAGCCGAATACCACAATCCAGCAAGCTGGATTCAAATTGTTTTTCCTTTTTAATATATCAAATTTATAATTCATCAAACCAAATAATACTACAACAAATCAAATGCTAATACAACAAACCGAATGCTAAAACATTAAACCAAACATGAATACAGCAAACCGAATTGCAAGTTGCATTCTTAAAATGACTTAACCTCATTTAATAATCAATTTTTATTTTCTTCAACTCTTGCCACACATATGTACATATATTCCATACTCAAAAATACTTTCCTTATGAAAATTTTCAATTTCCTTTAACATTTTTCAAACGTCCGTTTTAACTTTCGAAACTAAGAAAAATGATCACTATATTGCACAACTCCGATGACTCCAAATTTTTGATAGAATCTTATACATATTAACAAGTACTCTCAGTTAAAATTTCATGGTCATCGGATTTATAGAACTCCAATTTTAGCCATTTTCGTCAAAAAACTCTACGTTTTTATTTTAGCCGCAGATTCTTCATTACAAGTCGGAAAGCGGCAATTTTTGGACAGGAGGTACATAACTTCCTATAGTTTCAATGGTAAAAGACCTGAATTTATTGCACTTGCTAAGGGGTCAAAACAGTGCACGTAAGCTAGGGGTCAGCGGGTTTTGTCCCGTTTCTCGATTTGAGGTCATTCGCCATAACAGCCATAACTTTCATTCTACTTGACCAAAAATTCTCAAATTTTTACAGGATCACATAATTTCTCATATTATCACTCCAAAGGTTTTTAGAATTTTTAGAGCACAGAAAAATGACGAAACTGCCCCTGGATGGGACTGCCTTGTAGCAGCCCATTTCCCCTTTTGAAAAACCTGGACTGTTTTGGTAAAAACAGTCCCTACGAATTTTATACTCATTATTTTTGAGTTCTACCACTTGAGTTTAACACTTAACTTATATATCTAGCACCCCTCTTTGACGGATCGTAAAAAGAGTGCAAAGATTTCAAATGGTACTCATATAAAGTGAGGGAAAGCTAGGGTTTTCTAACCGTTTTTAAAACGAACAAATTTTCTTTTCTTTTCTTTTCGTTTCAACAAATTAACACAAATACCCACGTTGAGCACAATTAAACACAAGACATCATACACAAACATATTTAGCATGATTCTAAACATAAACATCTTGATGATAACTTTTCTACCATAAAAATTAAAAGAAAAGCAAGATTAGAATTTCTAGGGTTTTAGAACTTTTATACCTTTTCCTTTGTGTTATTCTTCTTCTTCTAAGATGATTAGTGAGCTTGGTAGCATGAGCTCTCCCCCTCCTCTTCTTCCTCTCAAACCCACGGATCTCTCTCTCTCTTCCCTTTCTATTTTTATTTCTCTTTCTCTCTCTTTATTTCTTTCTCTCTAACTTTCTTTCTCTCTAAGCTTGGAAGAAAGAAGATGAATAAAATTACTTTACTAACTAATTAGTTACTTACAATAATCTATAGATACATGTATTGTATCTATCTTTTTTTCCATCATTTGCAAGTACAAAGCTTTGACAACTTGGTGATGTGTTGTAAGTAATTATTGTACTACTTTTCCTACTCTTACAAGCAAGCTAAGCAAAAGACAACACCTCATCCATAGCGGGCCTTCCCTTGCCGGCAACCCTATCTCATTTTGTCCACTTTTTGATTTATTTTAATCGCCAAATTTGCTTAGACAAAAGACTTAAATGTCCCTCCCAAGTTTGGCTAAAATTTGGGCTCCCATTTAATTCCCTTGGGCTTCCAAATTAAATTGTTTGGGCTTGCATTTTAATTAGTTTGGCTACTAATTAAAATAATCTTGGGCTTCTTTCAATAATTAATTGGTTGGGTTTATAAATTAACATTACCCCATATCTTAATTTTATCTTTCCCTAATTATTTAATTAGGGTATACATCTCACTCCTTTATAATTTAATTCCTTACTCATGTACATTTAATTTCTATAACCCAATTAGACTTGCTTTAATTAAGTTATAAAATTAATTAATTGAGATATATAAAATAAATCTCTTAGGATTAGTATTTAATTTAAATATTATTATTCTCACATACCATAACCCTTAAGTTATTAAATTTTCATACCTAATATATAATTAGGTTACAAAACCTTCCTTTATTTGTTTATATAATAAACAAATATAAACAAACACATAATAATCATATTCATTTACCTACATATTCATACAAAATAATTTAATACATTGAGATAATAAATAAATCTCTTAGATTAGGTCACTAGTATATAATTAAAATACTAAGACTACTAAATAAAAATAACCCTTTAGGTTATTTAATTCCAATACCTAATTTATAATATTAGGCTACCAAACTTTCTTTAATTCTCTTTCATTATTAGAACAATTAACTTATTAGAAAGTCTACACCAAAAAGGCCATTAATTGGACTTTCATTTAAAATTGTTTGGGCCACTAGTATTTAAGCATTCTTAGACCATCACTTGGGCTACTAGTTTATTAAATCTTTTGCTAAACATTCCAATTGAGCTAAGTTAGTAAGTCTACATATTAATTACCCAAGTCCATAATCAATTAAATGAGTGAGTTTGGTTATTTAACCAATTGGACTAGTCCACTAATATTTATTTATTAGTTGGATTATAAATATAACATTTAAGTTTATTAACTCCTCATATTTATAATATTTATAAATATATTATATAGCTTTCCTTTCCATTTAAAAATTTATTTTCTTTATAAATTTTCCACTTGACCAATAGGTCAAGGGTTAAAACCCTCTAGCCCCAAATTAATTATTTTATTTGTAAAGATTGACCAGTCAGCGCCACGTCAGCAGTCAGTAGTTGACTAGCCAATGCCACGTCAGCAGTCAATAGTTGACCAGTCAACGCCACATCAGCAGCATGTGCCACACCAGCAGTCAGTGCCACGTCATCAGTTGACCAGTCAACGTCTGACCAGTCAACGTTTGACCTTTGACCAATGTTTTTTTTTAATTTTTTTTTAATAAAAAAATAAAATAATTTTACACAAACAGTTATGCCCAATTAAAATATTCTAAACACATATCAATGTATATACAGAATCAAAATAATTAATAATTCGCATAAAGTTTGGCTTTGATACCACTGTTAGGTTTGTATATAACGTGAACATGCAATCAAATTACATAAATAAAGCGGAAGCGCGATAAAATCAGATTTTAAAATTTTATACAAACCATCACCGTGATCTTTCTTTATGCACAATTATTAATTTAACGAAAGAGATGGAGAATAAGAATTATACCCTTATAGAATTCTAGCTTTCTCAGGTAAAAGTTCACCTCCAATTCCTTCGCGTTCTCCTTGAATTACATCGATTAAATTCCTTTCTTTGATGAACGTTAGCCACCCAAGTGTTTGGCCTCTAGAAGTGATCCACTAAGGAATAATATCTATTCAAGAAGATGAGTGTTGGCAAAACCCTAGTTTCTATCTCTATAGAAATTATAAGTACTCTCCACAATTCTTATGCAAGAGTGTGTAACCCTAATCTATGATAAGACTTCTCTTATTTATAGATGTAGGAAAACCCTCTCCTAAACTATTTAGGATTAGGGTTTCTATTCTAATTAAACTCCTTTAATTAATTATCCTCCTAATCCAATTAGGAATTAATGAGATAGTACTTTTATTAATTAATTCTCAATCCATATTAGAAATTAAATAATAGTAATAGTAATAATAATAATAATAATAATAATAATAATAATAATAATAATAAGACTCCTCTTATTAATTTATATTTAATATTTCTAAAATATTAAATAATAAATATTATGCTATTTAATTTATTCTATCTCCATAGACTAAATTAAATACACTTAACTTATTATTATAATTATGTCATTTACTTCTTAAATAAATATTTTTCTTTTGCGATGTGACCCTTTAGGTTCTCCATATTAAACCCGTTGTGAATAAATCAATTAGAACAATTCTAATCTTATTTAAATAAATAAATTAAACTATTTAATTCATTTAAAAAATAACATTTATTCTACAATAAGGGTAAGCCCCCTTAGCGATCAACGACTTTCCAGATAATATAGATTTGAACATTAATCACAAAAGAACCTTTCAATGCATAGTTACCATACAATTCAATCCTTCTACCATATAATGTCCCAATTAAATATAAGACATGAAATTACTGTCAAGTCTTACTTTATTTAATTATATGTATTTCGATTCGCAAATGCACAACTCTAAATAATGTAAATTAGAAACTCCTTTCTAATTTCATTCTACCTTGGCCAAGGACTACTGTGTCGTCATTTATCAAATCACATAGGACATTTACATCTTTTACTAGATGAGGTAGATTCTTTGTTGATCATTCACCTATCTCCATATACAACTTATTATATCCAATCATACCCTTTGATATACCCTAAAGGTCTTAAGGGACATGTCAAAGTATAACTCATCATACACAAGATACTATGATGATCTCAAGTCCAAGGATCACTTGTACTACTGTCACTAGAGGAATTCCTATTGACAGGTGAGTAAAACTCCATTAGGCATTCCTTAGCGAGCTAGGTTCACTGAACTTATTCTCCAATAAACACCTACATACTTGCTTTAGTGTCTCCACACAAATGATTATGAGATCAATCATCCTCTTCCTAAAAGCAAGCAACGTATGTACTAATCTATCCGGATTCACTAATCCCCTTTTTAGTAATCCAACGATTAGGAACGATTTTAGTTTGTGAGCTATCTAGAATTTAGATCTCATTAGCATGATCACCATCATGATTCTAAAAGTATTGCTCAAAACTATGGGTTTATCACCTTTTAAATAACACAGCATCATGTAGATAATGAAAATGCCTTTAATAAACGAATAAGATTACAAAGTATATGCTACATCATATCAAATATGATTGACTTGTGTGCATACTACTTTCACACCCATCCTAGTACTACTCTCGCTTAAGCACACTTAACCTTTGAGTTATGATGGGATACGGTGCATTAGTGCTGGTATGATCGCACTCATTAGGATTCTCTATTTTTATTCATATATTCCCACATGTGGGTGGGACGTAGTGACATTTACGTCATGCATGTGAATTTACCACAACAAGTTCACTAGGATGTGCGTTTTCTTTTACTAGGTTCTGTAAAAAGTCAAAATAGATATAAAAGGGGTGCAACATAAAGACACCCTAGGGGTGACCCATCCTAGTACTAATCTCACCTAAGCACGCTTAACTTCAGAGTTTTGATGTGATCCGGTGTATTTGTGCTGTTATGATCGCACCTATTAGGATTCTCCATTTTTATTCTTGTATTCCCACATGTGGGTGGGACGTAGTGACATTTACGTCATACATGCACGTTTATCACGACACATTCACTAAGATGTGCGTTTTCTTTAATGAGGTTCCGTAAAAAGGCAAAAAAGATATAAAAAGGGGTGTAACACGAGGACTACCCAGGGGGTGGCCCATCCTAATACTACTCTTGCCTAAGCATGCTTAGCTTCGGAGATCTGATGTGATCCGTTGCATTAGTGTTTGTATGATTGCACCAGTTAGAATTCTACATGTTTATTCCAATATTCCCATATAGGTGAGATGTAGTGGCATATACGTCGTACATGCGCGTTTACCAAGACATGTTTACTAGTACGCGTATTTTCTTTCACCAGGTTTCGTAAAAAGGCAAAAAAGATATAAAATGGGGTGCATTACGAGGACTGCCCAGGTGGTCACTCATCCTAGTACTACTCTCTCCCAAGTGCGCTTAACTTCGTAATTCTGATGGGATCCTATACATTAGTGCAAATATGATCGCACTCGTTATAATTTTCCATTTTTATTCATATATTCCTACACGTAGGTGAGACATAATGACATTTACGTCGTACATTCACGTTTATCGAGACACATTCGCTAGTACGCGCGTTTTCTTTCACCACGTTTTGAAAAGAGGCAAACAAGATATACAAAGGGGTGCATTACAAGGACTTCCCAAGTGATCGCCCATCGCAGTACTACTCTCGCCCAAGCATGCTTAATTTTGGAGTTATGATGACATCTAGTGCATTAATGCTGATATGATCGCACCCCTTAGGATTCTCCATTTTATTTCTATATTCCCACGTGTGGGTGGGATATAGTGACATTTATATTGTACATGTGCTTTTACCAAGACACGTTTACAAGTACGCGCTTTTTCTTTCACTAAGTTTCGTAAAAGGGCAAAAAAGATATAAAAGAGGTGCAACATGAGGAATTCTTAAGGGGTCACCCATCCTTGTACTACTCTCACCCAAGCATGCTTAACTTCGGAGTTCTGATGGGATCTAGTGCATTAGTACTGGAATGATCGCACTTGTAACACCTCCTTTCTAAAATAGAAAGAGAGGTTACGCACAAAACATAACAAAACTGATGAAATTATAATAAGGCTCTAAACCACAAAAGAATAGTCTCAATATCTGATAAATACCACAAGTCAAACCATAAAAGAAATACCAACCGGCTCAAACCACAATCTAAAGTATTTGTTACAACTCCAAACAGACCATTGGTTCACAACCTAAACAGAATATCTAAACCATTTGGATAAAAGGAAGCTCTCGTCACACTTGCCCTTGATCCCCCTGATTACCTGCTGAAAGAAAAACACAGCATGAACCAAATGCCCAGTACGGATATAGAGTACAAGAATAATGAAATGAAATAACTAACTCAAATAAATGAACCGAACTGAAATGAACAAAACTAACACAATAAATTAATAGGCTGAACCAAATGGTTGGGTGTTATTTCATACCGAGCTTAGAACAAAATAGAAATATACCTTGTCACACAGACAAGTCAAATAATGCCACACAAGCAATCAAAATAATGCCACACATGCAAGTTACACACATTGGACCGTGAATCCAATTGCATGTAAAATCGGAGGGTGTGTTTGGCACAAATATCACCAATTCGTAGAACAGAACAAAACAGAAAACTAGGGTTGACCTATACACCTCCCACAACAAATCACCAAATGGCCAACTCCCACTAGAGCACAAAATGGAGACGCCATGGATTGACACCGCCACAGAAGGTGTCATGCCTCGGTGCTAAGAGAACATGCATATGGTACCCCCACAGGTGCTTATAGCTCATGTATACTCTACAGTATATTCTCATAAAATACCATGTCACAACACATGCTACACAATATCAATACAAAGGGGTTCTAATATGTACGTGTTAAACTAAAACGAATCATCAACACAAAGTCTCCAAAAATATATTAACATGTACCTTACTACAAATATCAAATTAAATTCTAGACATAATGCACTAGTCCAAAGAGTACAAATATGAGTTCCAAGTATCAATGCCAAAATGAAACTATCATAATAAATTTGACAAGAAATAATAATGAGAGGCAATACCCAATTTTCAAACGAATAGCAAAACGAACAAATTAAAAAATAAAAGAGTTTCGTTGAAAGAGTATGAAATCTGTACCTGGAGTAAACAATGTAATACCCAAAATTATATCCAATTATAACTCGTTAGACTCCTTCTGTCCGAACTAATTAAAAGAATAAATTAATTAATTTTAAGTTTAATAAAATTATAACATTACATTTAATCGTCACTAATTCTTTATAATTTTGTTAATCATCAAGCTTTTCACATATTATGGTTACTATTGTCATGTTTCAATTAATCAATTATATTACCATATTATCATATTTTATTATGCTTATAATTTTTCATGCGGGTCACTTATTGTTGGACAAGGGCATTCATTCAAGTTAAATCTGTTAACTAAATTGTATGACCAACATGCTAGTATATGACTTTTATTTATTTTATAATACTAACTTTCAATTTTCTGCACCCTCTGTCCATCAATCATTATAATTTATATAACATGTATATATATTGCATACTTTGAATACATACTGATCATCAATCATGATATCACATGAATGTATTGTAAACCTTGAATCACAAACTTATTAACCATTAATAAAATCTGTGCTACTGCTATAGGACTTGTTGACTTGATCACTCGGATAACCCACAAAAGTGATAATCAATTATAAATTAAGAAGGAGACACACATACATTTACACATATTTAACTTGTATCCGATCTCCTTTTTCCCTTTCTTCGTGGCAACGACTGCTATCCTCCTCTCACAATCTTTCTCTAACTCATACAATGCCAGTAAAGTTAGGTTTAGGTTTATTTATTAATATATGTTATTAACCCTCCTAATATCAATAGGATTTAAAAATTACACAAACATAAATTAGACCCAATTAATATAAAAGCCTAATTTTATCAAATTAATTTATTCATCACTTATTAATACTTTTAGCCCACATAAATTAAATGACTATTTTAACCCAATTAAATGAAAAAGTCCAATTAATATATTTCAAAAATATATAATCCTATTTTATTTATTTATTATTATTATTAATAGTTTTACCGGGTATTATAGCACTTGTTCGGATTCTCCATTTTTATTCCAATATTCCCACATGTGGGTGCTACGTACTGACATTTATGTAATGCATGCGTGTTTACCAAGATACGGTCACTATTATGCCCATTTTCTTTCACTAGGTTATGCAAAAAAGGCAAAAAAGATATAAATAGATTCTTAGTGAATCTCAGTTGTAAAGATATTAGTGAACTTGGTTTTTGTAACCAGCTTCATTCTTAGTAGATCATCCCTACTTTCATAGTAGAAGTGAAAACTAGAAGACTTTTATGCTTCGAACCTCTTAAAATCTTCATGTTCATTTACTTTCAGTCTTTACTTTTTGCATTTTCTTTTAAGTGCTTTACTTTATGTTGTCACTAAACTCTTGTGATATTCCAGACCTTAATAAGATTCGTATATGTAAATTATGTGTTTATTAAATGAAATTTCTTATTCCGAATCTGTGTTATGTGATTATATATTTTAATAAAGAATTAGGTTGAATAAAAAAAAGATTTGAAGCTGCTTAGTCATGCTTACACTGACAAAATGATTTGTCGTGCTTTCCACGATTTCACCGAGAAGCATCCCAGCAAATTATTTTCAATAAGCTGTTGTGTCGTGCTTCGAAGTTAATATAATAATATATTAACTGATAAAAACTTAAATAAGCTAATTAGGATTAAAAATGATAAGTTGAATTATAAACCCTAATTATAAAACCCTAATTGACAATTGTTAATCGACTTAGCAAACCAAAACTCTAATTGATGCACAAGAATTCTAATTGATATAATTAGATCTTGAGTAATGAAGCATAATATAAATTATGAATTATTAAACTTAAAATTAAAACTTAATTGGAGGATTGAAACCCTAAATTACAAATTAGAAAACCTTAAACCCTAATTAGGAAACCCTAACCCTAATTAGGAAACCCTAATTCTAATTATGAGATTCTTAAACCTTAATTATGAAACTTAAGCTTAATTAAGTTATTATTAACCTAATTAAGTTATCCTAAACATAAATTACATAACCCTTGTAGGCGCCCCCAAACCCGGGTCCCTTGAACCTCGGACCTGGTGCATCACGATACATCATATATACAACTATTGAGGAAGATATATAAAAAAATTGTTTATACAATAATCTCTGCTACATATCCTAAGGTCTATAACCTTTATTTTAATACATATTTACCTTTAGATTCACAAAAGGTTTACACAATTAACTTACATCAAATAACTAATTTAGTTATCATGCAAAACAATATAATCTTGTCCTTTGCTTCTGTCTTTGTCTTTCCTCGAACATTCGCCTTAGATCTGAAATTTATTATCATGATATAGCAAGGGTGAGCAACTACTTTGCTCAGCAAGTTTAAATACAATAAAGATATATCATGATTGAAAGAATGAATAAGCTTTTGAATTTTCAACAATATAATAATTGTGAAAGAGCATGACTCAGAATTTCAATAATTGAATGACTGAATTCAATAATACAGGGTGTCAATAATGACCATGATCAAATTTAATTGAACCTTAAGGTAATGAAGGTGATCAGCCTTTCATACCTGATGAACATATGCAACATGCACTAAGTGCAAATCAATAAATTTAAGGAGGTGGAATAATTATCAATAATTAAACCACTAGCATGCTTGAAACATAGCAACCCAAGTTTGAGTTAAAAGGAACTTGCTCAATATAAACTTGAGTAAGGTTAAGGAAACTTGCACAAGAATATGAAACTTTCTCAATATAAAAGTTGAGTAAGATGGAACTTTCCTGCACCGTCGATTACTGCTACGCAATCTAATTTAACCTCTTATGAAAGAGCTATCAGTTATAATATTGATCTTTCAATTAGCATATCATATATCACCTTATAATATCACTTATTTATCAATAGATTATCTAACATTTAACCACATAACTAAATATTAGATATTATCTTAGCACCATACGCATTCATAATTCTAAAGCTAGCACACATCGAGCCTTTAACAGTGTTCAATATAGTATGCTGAGTGGTTTCCCACAAACAACCAACAAACTAGTTTCCGTCTCGTCTACACTGTTTTCACAGTGAGTTAAATCGGTTGCTAGTTCGTATATACCTCCGCTCCCTGAAGGAATTGTTTAGCCCAGCTACTATACATCAACTATTAAAGAACACGACTGCACTACTACTTTATCGTAAACCTTATGACTTAATACTAAGTCTTTCATTTTATAAGTTCTTCTTTATAATCCATTGAGCCTGAATACCTAATCCAGCAAGTTGGATTATCTACACATACTAATCCAGTAACCTGGATTCAAACTAGCATACAATCCATCACCCTGGATTCAAACTATCCTATAATCCAGCAACCTGGATTCATTAATTCAACAAACTGTTTTCTAATCTAGCACATTGGATTCAAACTAACCTACAATTCAGTAAGCTAGATTCACTAATTCAGCAAACCATATTCATTAATTCAGCAAACTATATTCGTCAATTCAGCAAACTATATTCATTAATTCAGCAAACTATATTAACCAATTCAGCAAGCCGAATTCCTTAATTCAGCAAGCCGAATACCACAATCCAGCAAGCTGGATTCAAACTATAATCCCTTTTTAACATATCAAATTTTCAATTCATCAAACCAAATAATACAATACAGCAAATAGAATGCTAATACAGCAAACCGAATGCTAAAACATTAAACCAAATATGAATACAGCAAACCGAATTGGAAGCTGCATTCTCAAGATGACTTAACCTCTTTTAATAATTGATTTTTATTTTCTTCAAATCTTGCCACACATATGTACATATATTCCATACACAAAAATACTTTCCTTATGAAAGTTTTCAATTTCCTTTAACATTTTTCAAACGTCCGTTTTAACTTTCAAAACTAAGAAAAATGATCACTATCTTGCACAACTCCGATGATACCAAATTTTTGATAACATCTTATACATATTAACACGAGGTTCCAGTTAAAATTTCGTGGCCATTGGAGTTATAGAACTCCAATTTTAGCCATTTTCGTCGAAAAACTCTATGTTTTTATTTTAGCCGTAGATTCTTCGTTACAAGTCGGAATGTGGCGATTTTTGGCCAGGAGCTACATAAATTCCTATATTTAAGTGGAAAAAAGCCCTGAATTTATTTCACTCGTTAAGTGGTCAAAACAGTGCACACAAGCAAGGGGTCAGCGGGTTTGGTCCGTTTTCCCGATTTGAAGTCCTTCACCATAAAATCCATAACTTTCATTCTATAAGGCCAAAAATTCTCAAATTTTTACACGACTCATAGAACATATCATATTATCATTCTAAATCTCGCGAAAATTTTTTGAGTATAAAAGTTAGACGAAAATACCCCTGGATGAGACTGCCCTGTAGCAGCCCCTTTTCCCTTTTATAAAACCTGGACTGTTTTAGTAAAAACAGTCCCCACGAATTTTGTACACATTATTTTTGACTTCTACCACTTGGGTTTAATACTTAACTTACATATCTAGTATCTCTCTTTGACGGATCGCAAAAAGAGTTTATAGATCTCAAGTTATAAACTTACAAGATACAAAACAATTAGGGTTTTCTAATCGTTTTTCCAAACATAGTTTTGTTTCTTTTCTTTTCTTAACCATCTAAACACATCAATACCCAAGTTGAGCACAACCAAGTATAAAACATCATCTAGCATATAGATTAAGGATTTTAAACCACAAGATCATTTATAGATTTCAAAAATCAAAAGCTAGATCACACTATATATAAAAAGTTTTCCGAAAAATTTCTATTTCTTTCTTTTCCAAACTTTTCCACATAAACTCATATAGATCCTCAAATTAAACCATTAAATCTCTAGATCTAACATTTATAGCATGGATTTGGACATTTAAACTTGATCTTCCATGGGTCTAACATAAAAATTTATATAGCATACCAAGTTTGGTTTAAGAAAACTAGTTTAGATCTTTTACCTTATTCTTCCTTTTCTTTCTTCTTCCTTATCCATGGCTTTCTCTCTCTCTTCCTCCTCTTCCATGTGGCTGCCTCTCCTCTTCATTTCTCTCTCTCCATGGCCGACCACTTCTTGGTCTCTCTCTCTATCTTTCTATTTCTTTTCCCTTCTCTCTCTTAGCTTGCATTAATTACAAATCTTTTCATATCTTTCCAATAATAAGGAGGCCAAATAACAAGGTGACACCTAGCCTTGTTAGTACAAACTTATAAATTTCCCATGTGCAATATACTCCTTCCTTGTCCGGATGCTTCCTTCCCAAATGTCCAAATTTTGCTTTATCTTTAATAGCAATATATGCTTAATCAAGTGACTATAATGCCCCTCTTCAATTGGGCTAAAGATTGGACTCCCATTTAAACGTTTTGGGCTTTCAATTTTAATATTTGGGCCATGAAATTAACATAGGTCTAATACATTAATTTTTATTATACCCTAATTATTTAATTAGGGTTTTCATTCCCCTCTTTTGTAATTTAAATCCGTACTCATGTACATTTAATTTCTTAACCCAATTAGTCTTACTTTAATTAGGTTATAAAATTAATTAGTTGAGATATATAAAATAAATCTCTTAGGGTTAGTATTTATTTTGAATACTATTATTCTCCCATGCAATAACCCTTAAGTTAGTAAATTTTCATACATAATATATAATGATTAGGTTACAAGACTTTCTTTTATTTGTTTATTATATAATAAACAAATATAAACAATCACATAATATTCATATGCATTTACTTACATATTCTTACAAAATAATTTAATATATTGAGATAATAAAATAAATCTCTTAGATTAGGTCACTAGTTTATTAAATCATTTGCTAAACACTCCAATTGGGCTAAGTTAGTAAGTCTATATATTAATTACCCAAGTCTGAATTTAATTAAATGAGTGGGCTTGGTTACTTAACCAATTGGACTAGTCCACTAATATTTATTTAGGAGAATGATATTTCCATATTATTTTCTTATATTTCCACACGGTAGGATCCACACATCAACTATGGTTGAAACAAATGCAATAAATTAACTATAATACAATATTCATTTTCCAAAATTACCCCCACCTACTCACTAACAATCCCATCAGCTTATCACCCTCCTTACTCACCACCAGCTTCAGCAGCCATTACCCACCACTAGCCTCACCTTATCCTACAACCTGTCTCAAAATTACCCCCACCTAATACATCAAAGAATATACTAAATAGGTGAACATTTGGATGTCTTAACATATTACAGCAAATATGTTCTCCTGATACTTCAAAAACTTTAAATTCTAGCATCGTGGCACTATCAAATTCACTTTCTTCAAAAGTCCAAATTGACATCATGTAAACTTGTTACAGGTGCATCATCAGTCCAAACTTAGCACCAAAACTGTAAAAATAGATGAACACAATAAGAAAAGAAAAGAATTAAAAATATGTTTATTTTTAAGACATTCAAATTATATATAAACAAATTTCATGTGAAGTACCTTTCTTCTTTTTGAAAGAGTTACAGTAAAGATAGATCAGATGGTCCATCACCTTGGTCAGTACTGAAAGATCAAAATGAGTTAAAAAAAACTAAATAATATTATAGAAATACTATTGTATGTAAACTAATATTAATATCACTTTATCAATCAAATTTGTGAAGTTAGTAAAATTAAAACCTGAATTGAGTACGAACTGAAGTGCTTGGGTTATCTTTGAATGGACAATGTCTTTTGTTGTGGCCCGAATCTTTGCATATACTACACTTCTTTACCTTTTCTACAAACTCAAAAGAAGAAGGATCACGTCTTGTAGATGCAGTCTTCTTATTCTTTGACCCCGTAGGACGACCTTTGTGGGGTTGTATGCGAGGCTCATGTAAGAATGAATCATGTCCATCTACAAGTTCTGAAATTTTTTTTTAACAACTTCTTGTCTCGCACGAGGCCACTCCACGTATCTTTCTTGCAACTTTTCAAGCAGCCCACATATTTCACTTTCTCCACTATTTTGAGTAAAATCATTATCTAAAAATGATCTTCTGCCAAGTCTCCATTGTGAATGTATATCATCTAAATGTAACACTTCATCTCCTAAATTTTTCATTTTATGTGCACAAGGCATACCCATAACGGTCATAAAATGATTTTTGCAAGTAAGAGATTCTTCATGAGACATGACTAACTTGTACTGCTTATGAAGCTCATTTAAAGCAAACACTGACACATGAGTAAGAAGCTCTTTAAACAAAGAAATTTGAAGGTGATGAGGGATTCTTATTTTTTCACTTTCAAATTGTGTCTTGATTTCTTGAAATTGATTCTCAATTGCAAGACATAATTTATTTTTTACCTCACTAAGATCCCCGGTTGAAACTTGTAAGTACCTTTTAAGAAGTCCATGCGCACCTTCTGCCCTTGAGGTAACACGAGTTCCAAAATGAGTGTGTGTTTCTGTCCATGCACAAACAAAGTGCTCTTTTAGATGCAACCAAGTATTTTTGATGTAATTGAGAACACTTGTCTTTTCTTTGTATTGAATTTCCAAGTACTCCAAAACTCTATTGTATTCATCTTCATTTTGAGAATTTATAACCACTCTCCAGCTTTTCATAAATCCTTCCCAATCTTCACCTTCTTGAAAGTGAGATTTACAATTTGTCAATATGTTCTTCTCAATGTGCCATACACATAGGATGTTGGATGTTGTTGGAAAAACCACCGTAATAGCTTTCATCAATGCCAACTCTCTATCTGTCACAATAGCCAAAGGTTCACAATTAACACCAAGAATATCCTTAAATCTCTTCAAAGCCCAAATAGAGTCTTCCACTTCCTCTTTTTGTAAGAAAGTGAAGCAAGAGTAGAATGATGTATTAAAACTTGATACTCCAACAATGTCAAGTAATGGCATTTTATACTTGTTGGTCTTGTAAGTACAATCCATTACAAAGACATGTGAGTACCTTTTAGTCAATGCTATTGATATAGGGTGAGCAAAAAATAAATGTGTAATGTGTCTAGTAGAATCCGATTCCACATCATAAATAAAACCATTTGCACCAAATTCTTCAACTAAAGCTTGAATCATTGTACGACCACCCAAATTATCCCTACGCATTTTGGCTTTTGCATTATACACTGTTCTAGAAACGGCTTTGAGATTCGGATCACATTGTCTTAATGAAGAAAGAATTTGACGTGGAGCAATTCCAGACTTGGTCATTTCTTTAACACGTTCAAACTCTTCTTTTGAAAAGCGACGACAAGAAGGATGACCCGACATATCTACAGTAGGATCATGATTATGACATGCATTTATAATTTGAAGCAACCAAGGTCGCCCAACCCATTTCCTTCCGCAAACTTTAAAAGGGCAATCTATTAAACGAGATGCTGTCTTTCTTTTACGACTTTCCATCGGAATTTTTAGTTTATCCCGATAAGTACCTCCTCTATCACAACCAATAATCACAAAACGATCTTTAGCAGAATTTTTTATTGATGCTGCGTAACCTTGCATTAAGACATATGTTTGAACCATCCCAATTAATTCTTCACGAGTTTGAAATTCTATCTCTGGAAGTTGTAACGCTCCATCTAGCTTATCAATATTATTATTACACTCCACATTTGCAGTAGGTAAACAATCATCATTGACTGAACCGTTTTCGAAATTTTCGTTTGCTCCATAATTCTCCATGTTTATAGTTCAAATCCTACTAAAAACAAAATTTTATAGTTAGCAAACAGGATGAAAATAGTTAACAAATAGGATTTTACAGTTAAGCAAATAGTACATCTCCAGTTTATTTGGGTATCTAATTAATAAGATAATGTTGTCTCCATTTCGTTTCAATAGCATGATAACAAATTTTATAACATGCAGTTGGTTAAAAATAATTATTACTTTATGATAATGAAGAATATGAGATACAGCCCAGTTCAACAATCAAAATCATCCTGTCATATCCTTTGATAAGTATGATTGTTCTCCTTTACAATATTTGCTTGATGAAGATATACTTTTTAATCAACAAAAGTTGAAAAGTTTAGTTGAAGCCATGTATCAAACATCTCGTGTGCAACACTTAAAACACTAATTTTCTAATGAATAAATTTGAAGACGATACAAATCATTTACTTACCATATTCAGAGCAACTGGAACAAATTTGGGAATCAAAATCTTAATAAAACAAATCAAACATGGGAGGAATAAAGGCAGCGGGAACAATGAAGGAAAGAAAGAGAGCTGGGATATATATGAATTAGTGGATATATATGAAATTTTTTACCTTAAATTAAACAATCTTCTACTAGTACGCCTTTTTGCATATAGAATTTTTTGATCTGAAAGCTGTTGCGGCTGGTGGTGATTAGTTGTTGCGGCTGTTGGGAATGTAGTTGTTGCGGCTGTTGGTGAGTAAGAATGGTGATAAGCAGATGAATATGTTAGTGGCCAGTGGTAATTTTGGAAAATGAATATTGTAGTATAGTTAGCTTAACCCATTTGTCTTAACTATAGTTGACGTGTGGACCCTACCGTGTGGAAATATAAGAAAATGCTGTGGAAATATCACTTTCCTTTATTTATTAGTTGGACTATTAATATAACACGTAAGTTTATTAACTCCTCATATTTATAATATTTATAAATATGTTACCTAACTTCCCTTTTCATTTCTTTGTCACTTAAATTAAATAAATTTATTAACTTATTTATTTCACATAACACATATTCATTCATATTTCCTTACAAGTGAAAATCTATTCAATAAATAAGATATTACAATTAAAATAATATCCCTCTTTATTAACATAATTTGATGATAGAATTTATTCTAATATCCTTTATTTAAAGTATACAATATTTATGTATACTTAAACTAACTATTTCTTTCTCCCTTCTATAAATTGTTCCCAACAATTTAATTGTAATAAATATAATAATATACTTACTACATTAAAAACGTACATACATTATATCCAATAACGTAATACATGATTTCTTTAATAAAATGGTGGTTATACCTTAAGTATATTTAATGCCACCAATTTAAAATAATTTATATATTATTTAACTTACACCGATGAATTAATTTTACCCATCTCCTTTCCTTTAACTAAATTGCCCCTACAACTTATTTACATATAATAAATATATAGTAATAATATATTTATTAAGCATAAAAGTCACATATTGCATAGTTCGTATTCACGTATGCAACACACCATCACATAACATATCATATCATCTAATAAGAATTTTATTTATTTAAATTCTTAATTTAGTATATTTCAAAAAATTTGAAACATCACATTCTATCAAATATTAAACCATATAGGTTCTTCTCGAAAATTTTAATTATTCCTCTATTTGCAATCTAGGTTTTATTCTTTAACCTTTATTTATCATATAAGATTTTATTAATAAATCTTATAAATTTTCGGATCGTCACAACCCTAATCAAGATTAGTGTGAATTAAACCTAGATTAGTAAACTAACCAATTGGAAACCTTGTAGGAGTGTGCTAGCTTGTGTTAAATACACTCCAACACACTCCAGCACAAGCATGAGGCTAAGATCAGATTTGAAGTAGCACAAGTTCAATGGCTAGATATTTGTGGAGGAAAAAATGTGTGAAAAGTCTTAAAACCCTAATTTGGAAAAGCCTATAAGTACTCAGCCCTCCCACTGATAGAACCACAAAATTTTGTAACCTAAACACTTATATTACCAGCCATAATAAGCCTCAGCAGTAGCAAGATCAAAATCAAAGAGAAGAGATCTAAAAGTAGCCTAAAAAGGTGCAACACCCTAATTTTATGCTAAATCTTTAAAGTTTTGTTAGATGTTATGTCTTAGTGTTTAGGAATGCTTAATAATATGTTATTAAGTGATTTGGGTTGTTAAATCATGTTTACATAACACCTAGATATGAGAATTAATCAAAAATAGTCAATTGTTCATGCACTGAAGAACAGTCTGACAAGCCTTTTTGTCAGACATTTTGATTCCCTTAACCTGTTATTTTAGGATGTTATAAAGCATATAGATGGAGTTTGCCATGAGGAGAAAACATAAAAACAAACCGGATAATCATTGGGTTAATAACCAGAGAGTTATGATAGCATCAAAGTGCCTGTTTGATTGTGAAACCCATAAATTCTGGGTTACCCAGAATTGCTCAAGAGCAGGCCACTAGCAAGGTTTGACCGGATCAAATCTTCCATTTGTGATATAGTTGGTGTTATTTTGATATATGTCGTTGTACTCTACCATGTATACTATAACGAGCAACAAAGATTAAACTCAAATAATTAACCAATTGAAAGTTAAATTAAATCAAAGTAGCCTGCTTGTCCATGACCGATTATTCTTCAGCCCATGAAGAACACCTATAGCGATAGATTGTCCGTCGCTATAAGGCCCCTTTAGTGACAGTCTCCTTCCGGCCTTAAGAAAACTCAAGAACACATTTAACAACAGTTTTAACCGTCGCGATAGCCCTTTTGCGACGGTATTGAATAAAAATTAAGAAAAATAATAAATAAAATAGAAATAAATATTAAATAATTATTAATAATTAATAATTAAATGTTAAAATTCATTTTAAGTTATATTTATTAATTTTTAATATTTTGACATAAAATTTCAATAATAATTTAATTTAATTAAATATTAATGATAATAAATTATTTAATAATTATAATAAAAAAATAATTTAAAAATGATCTTAAGGTATTAAAATTATTCTAAATGATAAATAAATCATTTAAATAATATATTGACTTTCTAAAAATATTATAAATGATAAATAAATCATTTTAAATAATATACTTACTTTCTAAAATTATTAGAATAATATATTAAATTTCTAAAAATATTATAAATGATAATTAAATCATTTAAATAATATTCTAAATTACTAAAATTATTCTAAATGATAAATAAATTATTTAAATAATATACTAAAATTCTAAAAATGTTATAAATGATAGTTAAATCATTTAAAAATACTTCTAAGCTTGTAAAAATTATTTAAAAATATTACCAACCTTGTGAAAATTATTTAAAAATAATATTAAGTTTTTAAAAATATTGTAAATGCTAATTAAATTATCTAAGTTAAAATTTAAGCTTTTAGATAAGGTTTTATTGATAAACCTACGTGTTTAAGTATCTAATAACATTATCGAAAGGCCGAATCAATGCCGAACCTTAACGATACTTGACTAGTTTAATTCGATACGTGTTATTATAAATTCTAACGCTTATTATTGATATAAATAGATTATGTGACGTAGATAGACAGTGTAAACTAAACGTACTACGCACAGACAAGTCTCCAAACCTTGTTACCTTTATGCAAGTATGATACATCGTGCTATCAATTGTTGTGAAGTTATTGCTTCTTGATTCAGCATAACTTAAGAAATGAATTATATTTCATATATTGTTTATTCGAGCATGAATTGTTGTGTCAAGCCAAATTGTTTGGTACGACATCTTATAACTGAGTATACAAACACCCTATATGGGTTATTATTGTCGATAATATATTGACATCTAGTACATGTTGGGCATGATTAGGATGGTATGCATACTCATAGGATATCTCAATTAGGCTAATCCCCTATAAGATTTCTGAACAAAGTTTTTTAAGTCATTGAAGATTGATACAACTGGTTGGAACACATGGTTCATGTATTGAACCCTTAGTTGGCAAAAACTTTTGAACTTCTTTCAAATCAAACACATTGTGTTTACATTTTTGACATAAACTTGTTGAACATCCTACATCTCATCCTTGCATAAAACTTTCCTTTGTAGTTTTAGATGGTAATCCCGGAACTTCAGGGACGGACAAAGGAAAAGGCCGTGTTAATTAGTTTTATCATACTATTTTGAATAAATTCAAGTCTTATAAGACTTTGTTGTAATAAGAACATAGTACTAAGAATGTTGTAATCAAACTTAAAGTTATGAAATATATATCATCTTTTGTTATATCTCTTGCGTTGTATTTACATTCTTAGTTAAGTTAGAAAGTAGCATTTGATCTAGTACAGTATCCATATGAATTATACATCTGAATGAGGGTATTTAAATGATATTGAGTTTTCTGTAAGCGCTGAGGTTACACTTAATGAGCGCCGGTAAGGTGCCACCTTTACCAGAATGCACCCCTAAGTTCTAAGAACAATCTTATTATTAATACTGTATATGTTAGATAGATAGGGAATATCGATATAAAAGAGATATCCATAAGATATGAATCTATACATCCAAGTGAGGGTATCCAAACACAGTTAACATTCTGACGAGGACTATTATCTGTTATGGGATACTGTGAACCTTGGATAGATAGAAGTTATATATTATGGAATATTTATAGTTGAATAGTTTCACGTGAGCACCAAATCTGCTACAGAGAGTGTAGAGAATTTTGGGGGCGTCACAAGTTGTATCAGAGCTGTAGATTATAGCTCTAAGGTAGTTAGGAAATGCCTTAGGATATAATGTGTCCGTAAAATACTTAATTATACATAAAATAATCTTAAAAGCTTTATATTTATGTGTAAACTTGCTTCACTATAATACTAAACAAGTAAAATTCTTTTATAGGATGGCAGACATAGATTGGAATGATCTTCCATTATTAGATCTACCTATGGGAGAGTCAGAGACAGATAGTGACCCAGAGGAAGAGCCAATAGAGATATACCCAGCACTAGGATCACCAGGGGAGGATCCTGAGGATAAAGAACTTCTACATGATCAGGAGATATTGGATGCCGAAGAAGCTGAAGATCCTATAAATGGACAGTTGGTAGACCCTGATGATGAGGTTAGAGCTAGGTAGATGATGAGTGTTGATAGACATGAAGCACGGGATTGGTACAACAATCGATTGAGGACATAGAGGCTGCCAACTTTAGGGCATTCATAGTCGAGGGTTTGCTGGAGTCAAAGAGGGGTTCGACTCGCCGATTGAGGACATTACTACATAGTACTCAAAAGGAGAAGCAGGATGTGCAAGTGCAGTTAGATCAAGTTGTGCAAGGGTGTCGTAACTCATTCGACGACTTAGAGCGCCGAGTGATTAGATATCCAGTAGAAGAGAAGAAGGTGGACTATATGATAAACTGATCAGTGGTATGCCACATGGTCCATGATACCTATGATGAGGCGCGTGGTCGTTGAGTATAGTATAGTACTTAGGTTCACTTTCAGCAGTATGTATTATAAAAATTTTAGTTGTAAACAGGGAATCCTTTGTACTAACTAGTGGTAGTATAAACCACTAGTCAGATATGTAAACTTTCAGTACGTAATATACAAGTTATGTTTGTACAAATCAAATTATTAACTCTGTGCACAATATATACTTGTATTTATACTTGTCTTTCCTTTATTTATAGAATCATGGCAACAAGAAGGAGAAATCAGACAGAAAGAGAGAATGAGGATAGAGAAACAAACCCTACCCAATAATTAGTGGATATACTCCTAGGAGCCTTACAAGGTTGTCAACCAAACCAACATAATGCAGTTACCCCACAAGGCACCATATTTAAAGACTTTAAACTTATAGGTCCGCTTGAGTTTAAGGGAGCCACAAAACCCGTTGAGGCTCAAACCTGGATTACTGAAATAGAGAAGTTCTTTGTAGTAACTAATGTTAGCGAAGACCAAAAGACGGTCTTTGCCACCTTTTCTCTCAAAAGTGAGGCGAATCATTGGTGGGAAATGACTAAGGTTCGTGCAGGTGTAGGGATGGTTCCTTGGGATAGGTTCAAGAAACTATTCTTTGAGAATTACTTTCCCCAATCGATGAAGGATCGTATGGAGGTACAATTCCTAGAGTTAAAACAAGGGGAGCTTACTGTATCCCAGTATACAGCTAAGTTTAATGAACTAGCTGGGTTTGCCCCGCATCAAGTAGATTCACAGGCAAGGAAGACCAGGAGGTATTGAAACCCCAGATTCGTAGTAAGTTGTCGGTGTTCCAAGTAAAAACCTTCCCAAAAATTCTCGAGAAATCTATCATAGCTGAAAACGAGAGTGAAGCTCTATTAAAATTTCACAAGGAGAGAAAGAGTCAAACTGAAGGGGGGAGGTTTAAAGGAGAGTGAGTACCGGTGGGTTTAATAATAATAATAACAAAAGAAAGTGGGATACCACTTTTAATAATAATTTTGGGAGAAGGGGAAATAACTTTAATAACAACAACAACAACAACAATAGAAACAACAATAATAGGAAGGACCTTTGTGTTATCTGTGGAAAGAATCATAGAGGAGTGTGTCTTAAGAAGAAGGTGACTTGTTATAAGTGTAGTTAGGAGGGACACTATGCCTCTGAGTGTCCTAAACCCAATAGGAGTAGGTGTTTCAACTGTGGGTCAATGGATCACATAGTTAGAAATCGCCCAAGAACCCGGAATCAAAATTGAGGGGGAAACCAAACAACCAACAATAGCTTTAAACCAACAGTAGAAGGAGATGGAGGTCAGAGTCGTGTAACCGCCAGAACATTTAATATGACGATGAGGGATGCTGTTGCTTCATAGGACGTGGTGACAGGTATCATCCCTATCAACACTTTAAATGCATATGTGTTATTCGACTCTGGTGCTACTTGTTCATTCCTGTCTAAAAACTTTGCTAAAAACTTGACCATGTGAAGATTTAGACATAACTTTCAATGTAGAAATTGTAAATAGAGAGATAATTCCCGTTAAAACCATATATAGAAATTGTAACGTAGAGATTAAGGGACACAAGTTTCTTGTGAACCTTATTCCTATACAGCTAGGAAAATTCGACATGGATTGTTTGGTTAATCATAATGCAATGATTGACTGCCATCGGAAGCGTGTAAACCTATTAACTGCGTCGAAGTCAAAGATAATGTTCAACGGTGGTTGTTCACCTAAACGATCTCGATGTCTGACAGTAACGCAGGCAGAGAGATTGCTTAGGAAGGGTTGTACAAGTTATTTGCATATATAGTGGATACTCGAAAGGAAGGAGTAAAGCTAAATCAAATACCTATAGTTAGGGAATTTCAAGACGTGTTTCCTGATGACTTACCAGGTTTTCATCTGGATAGGCAGATTGAGTTTATTATCGATCTTCCACCTGGTACGATACCAGTTTCGAAGGCATCTTATAGGATAGCACCAGTTGAGTTGAAGGAGTTACTTGTGCAGTTACAGGAACTCTTAGACAAGAAGTACATACAACCTAGTGTTTCACCTTGGGGAGCACCGGTGTTGTTTGTAAAGAAGAAAGATGGAACATTAAGGTTATGTATTGATTATCGAGAATTGAATAAGTTAACCATAAAGAACAAATATCCTTTACCAAGAATTAATGATCTATTTGACCAGTTGAAAGGGGCCGAACACTTTTCGAAGATCGACCTACGATCAGGTTATCATCAATTAAAGGTAAGAAAAGAAGATGTGCTGAAGATAGCGTTTAGGACACGCTATGGACATTATGAGTTTCTTGTGACAAATACACCGACATCATTCCTGGATTTGATGAACCGAGTGTTTAAACCATGCTTAGACAAATTTGTCGTAATGTTCATCGATGATATTTTAGTATACTCGAGAACAAAGGAGGAGCATGCATGCAGAACATTTGAGGAGCGTATTGGAGATATTACGAAAGGAACAACTTTATGCAAAGTTTTTCAAGTGTGAATTCTGGTTAGAACGAGTCCAATTCTTGGGTCATGTGATTGACAAGAATGGAATCGCGGTAGATCCAGCTAAGATAGAGACGGTTGTGAATTGGGAATAACCAACAACTCCAACAGGATTAAGAAGTTTTCTCGGGTTAGCAGGGTACTATCAACGTTTTATACAAGATTTTTCAAAAATAGCAACCCCGCTAACCAATTTAACTCGAAAGACGGTAAAGTACGTCTGGACAGATAAATGTGAAGAAAGCTTCCAAGAGTTGAAGAAGCAGTTGAGCATAACACCAATGTTATCTTTACCAGATAATACAGGGGGCCTTGTAGTTTATAGTGATGCATCACACAAGGGATTAGGTTGTGTGTTGATGCAACATGGGAAGGTGATTGCGTATGTATCACGACAACTCAAAGATTATGAGAAGAAGTATCCTACCCATGATCTTCAGTTGGCCGCCGTAGTATTTGCCTTGAAAATTTGGAGGCATTACTTGTACGGAGAGAAGTGTGAGATATACACAGATCAAAAACGTCTGAAGTATATTTTCACGCAGAAGGAGTTAAACATGAGGCAAAGGAGATGTCTAGAGTTGATAAAGAATTTTGACTGTGAAATCTTATATCATCCCGGGAAAGTTAACGTAGTTGCTGATGCGTTAAATAGAAAGACCCAAGAGAAGTTGAATATAATAACAAACAATAAGGTACTGATAAAAGAGTTTAATAAACTTAAGATTGAGGTAAGAGTTCTAGTTAACTCTACCCAGAAGTTATTCGTTGTCGAAAGTGGTTTGACTTTACTAGATAGAGTCTGGGAACTACATGAGATAGATACAGAATGACAGAAGTGTAAAACTGAAATAACTTATGTAAAGAATGTTAAATTCATAATAGATAAAGATGGGGTACTGAGGTACGAGGATAGAATTTAGGTTCCCTCAGTACAAGAACTAAAAGATGAAATACTGAATGAAGCCCATAGTTCTAAGTTCGTCGTGCATCCGGGTAGTACAAAACTATACAAAGATTTAAGCCGACACTTTTGGTGGTCGAATATGAAAAGAGAAATAGTGGAATGGGTAAGTAAATGTTTAACTTTTCAAAGGGTTAAAGCCGAACATCAAAAACCTAGTGGGTTACTGCAGCCCTTAGAAATTCCCGAATGGAAATGGGAACATATCACCATGGATTTCGTAGTAGGTCTCCCAAACACACAGAAAGGTCACAATGCCATTTGGGTAATTATAGATCGTCTTACCAAGTCAGCTCATTTTCTACCCATAAAAGTTAACTTCAATCTTGACTAATTAGCCAAGCTTTACATCAATGAAGTTATTTTTAGACATGGAGTCCCTGTTTCTATAGTATCAGACCGAGACCCATGGTTTACTTCAAACTTTTGGAAAATTCTCCAGCAACACTTAGGAACCCAGTTGGGATTGAGCACAGCGTATCACCCACAAACAGACGGTCAGAGCGAGAGGACAATTCAAACATTGGAGGACATATTGCGAACTTGCATCATGGACTTCAAGGGAAGTTGGGAGGATCAGTTACCTTTAGTAGAGTTTGCCTATAATAATAGTTACCATGCCAGCATAGGAATGCCACCATTTGAAGCTCTATACGGAAGGAAGTGTAGGACGCCATTATGTTGGGACGAAATCGGTGAACGACAACTCTTAGGGCCAGAAATATTTCAACAGACCGCTGAGGTAGTTTGGATTATACGTGAGAGATTGCAAGCGTCTCAAGATCAACAGAAGAAGTATGTGGATCAACACAGGAAACTACGAGATTTCGATGTCGGTAGCCACGTATTTTTGAAAGTATCTCCGTGGAAAGGCAAAATACGTTTCGGCAAGAAAGGAAAATTGAGTCCAAGATTTATTGGACCATTCCAGATATTGAGGAGGATAGGTGAGGTAGCCTATGAGGTAGCCCTACCTCCTGAGTTAGAACATATCAATAACGTGTTTCATGTGTTTGTGTTACGACCATACAAACCCGATTATAAACGCGTTATAGATCACGAGCCTATTCAGATCGAGAAAGATTTGTCATATGAAGAAGTTCCTATTGAAATCATAGATAGGAAAGAACAAATTCTACGAAATAAAGTGATACCTTCAATCAAGGTTATCTGGAGAAATCAAAACATATAGGAAGCTACGTGGGAGCTCAAGAGTAAAATGCGAGACAACTACCCACATTTATTTCTGTAATCTATACTGTAATTTCGAGGACGAAATTCTTATTAGAGGGAGTGAATGTGATATTATAGACCTTAATAAGATTCGTATATGTAAATTATGTGTTTATTAAATGAAATTTCTTATTCCGACTCTGTGTTATGTGATTGTATATTTTAATAAATAATTAGGTCGAATAAAAAAAAATTCGAAGCTGCTTAGTCGTGCTTACACTGACAAAATGATTTGTCGTGCTTTCCACGATTTCACCGAGAAGCATCCCGGCAAATTATTTTCAGTAAGCTGTTGTGTCATGCTTGGGAATGACAAAGTGATTTGTCGTGCTTCGAAATTAATATAATAATATATTAACTCATAAAAACTTAAATAAGTTAATTAGGGTTAAAAATGATAAGTTGAATTATAAACCCTAATTGACAATTGTTAATCGAATTAGCAAACTAAAACCCTAATTGGTGCACAAGAATTCTAATTGGTATAATTAGATCTTGAGTAACGAAGCATAATATAAATTATGAATTATTAAACTTAAAATTAAAACTTAATTGGAGGATTGAAACCCTAAATTATAAATTAGAAAACCCTAATTAGGAAACTCTAACCCTAATTAGGAAATCCTAATTCTAATTATGAGATTCTTAAACCTTAATTATGAAACTTAAGCTTAATTAAGTTATTACTAACCTAATTAAGTTATCCTAAACATAAATTACATAACCCTAATCAAGATTAGTGTGAATTAAACCTAGATTAGTAAACTAACCAATTGTAAACCTTGTAGGAGTGTGCTAGCTTGTGTTAAACACACTTCGGCACAAGCATGAGGCCAAGATCAGATTTGAAGTAGCACAAGTTCAATGGCTAGATATTTGTAGAGGGAAAAATGTGTGAAAAGTCTTAAAAACCCTAATTTGGAAAAGCCTATAAATACTGAGCCCTCCCACTGATGGAACCACAAAATTTTGTAACCTAAATACTTATATTACCAGCCATAATAAGCCTCAACAGTCGCAAGATCAGAATCAAAGATAAGAGATCCAAAAGTAGCACAAAAAGGTGCAAAACCCTAATTTTATGCTAGATCTTTAAAGTTTTGTTAGATGTTATGTTTTAGTGTTTAGGAATGCTTAATAATATGTTATTAAGTGATCTGGGTTGTTAAATCATGTTTACATAACACCTAGATATGAGAATTAATCAAAAATAGTCAATTGTTCATGCACTGAAGAACAGTCTGACAAGCCTTTTTGTCAGACATTTTGATTCCCTTAACCTGTTATTTTAGGATGTTATAAAGCATGTAGATGGAGTCTGCCATGAGGAGAAAACATAAAAACAAACCGGATAATCATTGGGTTAATAACCAGAGAGTTATGATAGCATTAAAGTGCCTGTTTGATTGTGAAACCCATAAATTCTGGTTACCCAGAATTGCTCAAGAACAGGCCACTGGCAAGGTTTGACCGGATCAAATCTTCCATGTGTGATATAGTTGATGTTATTTTGATATATGTCGTTGTACTCTGCCATGTATACTATAACTAGCAATAAAGATTAAACTCGAATAATTAACCAATTGAAAGTTAAATTAAATCAAAGTAGCCTGCTTGACCATGGCCGACTGTTCTTTAGTCCATGAATAACACCTATAGCGACAGATTGTCCATCGCTATAAGGCCCCTTAGTGATAGTCTCCTACCGGCCTTAAGAAAACTCAAGAAGACATTCAGCGATAGTTTTGACCGTCGTTATAGCTCTTTTGCGACGGTATTGAATAAAAATTAAGAAAAATAATAAATAAAATAGAAATAAATATTAAATAATTATTAATAATTAATAACTAAATGTTAAAATTTATTTTAAGTTATATTTATTAACTTTTAATATTTGGACATAAAATTTCATTAATAATTTAATTTAATTAAATATTAATGATAATAAATTATTTAATAATTATATTAAATAAATAATTTAAAAATGATATTAAGTTATTAAAATTATTCTAAATGATAAATAAATCATTTAAATAATATATTAACTTTCTAAAAATATTATAAATGACAAATAAATTATTTTAAATAATATACTTACTTTCTAAAATTATTAGAATAATATATTAAATTTCTAAAAATATTATAAATGATAATTAAATCATTTAAATAATATTCTAAATTACTAAAATTATTCTAAATGATAAATAAATCATTTAAGTAATATATTAAAATTTTAAAAATGTTAAAAATGATAATTAAATTATTTAAAAATACTTCTAAGGTTGTAAAAATTATTTAAAAATATTACCAAGCTTGTGAAAATTATTTAAAAATAATATTAAGCTTTTAAAAATATTATAAATGATAATTAAATTATCTAAGTTAAAATTTAAGCTTTTAAATAAAGTTTTATTGATAAACCTACGTGTTTAAGTCTCTAATAACGTTATCGAAAGGTCGAATCAATGTCGAACCTTAACGATACTTGATTAGTTTAATTCGATACGTGTTATTATAAATTCTAACGCATATTATTGATATAAATTGACTACATGACTTAGATAGACAACGTAAACTAAATGTACTACGCACAGGCAAGTCTCCAAACCTTGTTACCTTTATGCAAGTATTATACATCTTGCTATTAATTGTTGTGAAGTTATTGCTTTTTGATTCAGCATAACTTAAGAAATGAATTATTATTCATATATTGTTTATTCGAGCATGAATTATTATGTCAAGCCAAATTGTTTGGTACGACATCTTATAACTGAGTATACAAACACCCTATATGAGTTGTTATTGTCGATAATATATTGACATCTAGTATATGTTGTGCACGATTAGGATGGTATGCATAGTCCTAGGATATCTCGATTAGGCTGATCCCCTATAAGATATTTGAACAAAGCTTTTCTAAGTCATTGAAAACTGATAGAACTGGTTGGAACACATGGTTCATGTATTGAACCCTCAGTTGGCAAAAGCTTTTGAACTTCTTTCAAATCAAACACATTGTGTTTACATTTTTGACATAAACTTGCTGAGCATCCTGTAGTTCATCCTTGCATAAAACTTTCCTTTACAATTTTAGATGGTAATCCCAGAACTTCAGGGACGGACAAGGGAAAAGGCTGTGTTAATTAGTTTTATCTTACTGTTTTGAATAAATTCAAGTCTTATAAGACTTTGTTGTAATAAGAACATAGTACTGAGAATGTTGTAATCAAACTTAAAGTTATGAAATATATATCATCTTTTGTTATATCTCTTGCGTTGTATTTACATTCTTAGTTAAGTTAGAAAGTAGCATTTGATCTAGTACAGTATCCATATGAACTATACATCTAAATGAGTGTATTTAAATGATATTGGGAGTTCTGTAAGCGCTGATGTTACACTTAATGAGCGCCGGTAAGGTGCCACCTTTACCGGAATGCGCCCCTCAGTTCTAAGAACAATCTTATCATTAAAACTGTGAATGTCAGATAGATAGGGAATATCGATATAAAAGAGATATACATAAGATATGAATCTATACATCCAAGTGAGGGTATCCAAACACAGTTAACGTTTTGACGAGAACTATTATCTATTATGGGATACTCTGAACCTTGGATAGATAAAAGTTATATATTATGGAATATTTATAGTTGAATATTTTCATGTGAGCATCAAATTTGCTACAGAGAGTGTAGAGAATTTTGGGGGCGTCACAACTCTTGACCAAGAATTTTCATTGATCTTTAGGGGGTCTTCATAAAACATGTTCGGCTACGTTCATTTAATCTAACTGTGATAATTGTTTGGTAAACTTTAAAAAGAATTTTAAAATGATATATTCAATGCCCCTTCTAGATCTCTTTGTGCCTTTTGTGAAAGTAGTATGCACATAAGCCAATCATATTTGATATGATGTAGCATATACTTTGTAATCTTATTCGTTTGTTAAAGGCATTTTACTTTATCTACATGGTGCTGTTAAATTAAATGTGATAAACCCATAGTTTTGAGAAATGCTTTTAGAATCATGATGGTGATCATGCTAATGAGATCTAAATTCTAGATAGCTCACAAACTAAAATCGTTCCTAATCGATGAATTACTAAAAAGGGGATTAGTGAATCCGGATAGATTAGTACATACGTTGCTTGCTCTTATGAAGAGGATGATTGATCTCATAATCATTTATGTGGAGATACTAAAGCAAGTATGTAGGTGCTTATTAGAGAATAAGTTCACTGAACGTGGCTCGCTAAGGAATACCTAATGGAGTTTTACTCGCCTGTCAATAGGAATTCCTCTAGTGATAGTAGTACAAGTGATCCTTGGACTTGAGATCATCATAGTATCTTGTGTATGATGAGTTATACTTTGACATGTCCCTTAAGACCTTTAGGCTATATCAAAGGGTATGATTGGGTATAATAAGTTATATATGGAGATAGGTGAATGATCAACAAAGAATCTACCACTTCTAGTAAAAGGAGAGAATGTCCTATGTGATTCGATAAATGACGACTAAGAAGTCTTTGGCCAAAGCAGAATGAAATTAGAAAAGAGTTTCTAATTTGCATTATCAGAGTTGTGCATTTGAGAATCGAAATACATATAATTAAATAAAATAAGACTTGACAGTAATTCCATGTCTTATATTTAATTGGGACATTGTATGGTAGAAGGATTGAATTGTACGGTAACTATTCACTGAAAGGTTCTTTTGTGATTAATGTTGAAATCTATATTATCTAGAAAGTCGTTGATCGCTAAGGGGGTTTACCCTTGTTGTAGAATAAATATTATTTATTTAAATAAATTAAATAGTTTAATTTATTTATTTAAATAAGATTAGAATTGTTCTAATTGATTTATTCACAACCGGTTTAATATGGAGAACACATAAAGGGTCACACCGCAAAAGAAAAATATTTGTTTAAGAAGTAAATGACATAATTGTAATAATAAGCTAAGTGTATTTAATTTAATCTATGTAGATAGAATAAATTAAATAGCTTAATATTTATTATTTAATATTTTGGAAATATTAAATATAAATTAATAAGAAGAGTCTTATTATTATTACAATTACTATTATTTAATTCCTAATAGAGATTGAGAATTAATTAATAGAAGTACTCTCTTATGAATTCCTAAGTGGATTAGGAGTTCAATTAATTAAAGGAGTTTAATTAAAATAAAAAAAACCTAATCCTAAATAGTTTAGGAGGGTTCCCTATATCTATAAATAAGAGGAGTCTTATCATGATTTGGTGTTAAACAATTACACACTCTTCCATATGAATGGAGAAAGAGAGAATACTTACAATTTCTATAGAGATAAAAACTAGGATTTTGCCAATACCCATTTTCTTGAACAACTATTATTCCTTGGTGGATCACCTTTAGAGGCCAAACACTTGGGTGGCTAACGTTGATCAAAGGAAGGAATTTAATCAGTGGAATTCAAGGAGAACGCGAAGGAATTGGAGGTGAACTTGTACCCGAGGAAGCACGGTTCTACGAGGGTATAATTTCTTAATATCTATCTCTTTCGTTAATTGATAATTGAACACAAGGATGATCATGGTGATGGTTTGTATGAAAATTTTTAAAATCCGTTTTATCGCGCTTCCGCACTATTTATGTAATTTGATTGCATGTTCGCGCTATATACAAACCTTACAGTCGCATCAGAGCCTAACCTTGTGCTAATTATCGATTATGATGATTCCATGTATGTATGGGTATGCGATTGGATCGATTTTCTGGGCAACGAAAAAAAATTTCGAAGTCTGCTACGCGACGCGGCCGCGCCGCTTCCAGTTCATTCTGGAGCGCGGCCGCGCCCTAACCCAGAAATCGTTTCTGGGGGTGCAGCGTGGTCGCGCCGCTCCTAGTTCATTTTGGAGCGCGGCCGCGCCAGTCTGCAGATTTTGAAATTTTTTATTTTGATTTTATTTATTTTCAATTAAGATAAAAGGTTTATTTTGAATTGGAATATAATTAAAATTAAAAAGTTTTTATTTGAACTTAGAATTGGATTCTACGTTAACTAGAATAAAGGAGTTTATTCACATATAGAATAGGATTCCATGTTTCCTAGAATAAAGAAGTTTATTCACATATGGAATAGGATTCCATGTTTCCTTAAAAATAAAGATGTTTATTTTGATAAGGAATAGGATTTAACATATTTTATTTTTCCAAGCAATTTTAAGTTAAAATAAAGGAGTTTATTTTGAACTTGAAATTGGTTTCCATGTTAATTAAAATAAAGGAGTTTATTTTTATTCAAAATTGGATAAAATAAAATAAATAAGTTTATTATGATTTAAATTTTGATTAAATAAAGGAGTTTATTTTTGTTTCAAAATAAATTTTTAGTAAACTTTTAATTGCCCATTAAATGATATCAATGCATATATGGAATGGTTTTATTATTCATGAGATGAATGCTATTTATTGATACATATGGAGATATGTATGATAATAAATAGGGATTGATTATGGACTACTGACCAATGTGTGATTGGATTTATTTTAGTAGATGCTTGAATGAATGGGTTTTTATAAATGGGGTCTGCGTACCTCGTCTTCTCTAGTTTTTCTTGATGTAAATTCTATCTTCCTCCTATGTACCTCCCCTTGACTGCTGATCAAGGTTTCTATTTATTGTAAATAGTATATGTAATAGGTTTAGTTAAAATTACTTGAAGAATTGGAGACAAAGGAGCAAGGAGCGCTTGAAGACCCGTTTGTAATGGAGCCTGGGTTTAAATATAATAGTTATATTTAAATTTTGTTCCTGCACCCTAGGTTTAACCTTTTGGTTCACTTGGTGGCTCTAGTGAACCAAACTAGAATAAAAGTCCATAATCAATCTGGGTAGAATATAGTATTCTATATGTGAATGCTTACTATGTATATATTATATATTATACAACATGCTTCGCATGTTAAATAATATAACGCGTATTTTATATATATATATGTGCATGCGCGCTAAACAAGATGAGACAAATAGAAGTACTCTCACATGAATTCCTAATTGGATTAGGAGTTTAATTTAATTAAAGGAGTTTAATTAGAATAGAAACCCTAATCCTAAATAGTTTAGGAAAGGGTTTTCCTACATCTATAAATAAGAGAAGTTTTATCATAGATTAGGGTTACACACTCTTGCATAAGAATTGTAGAGAGTACTTACAATTTCTATAGAGATAGAAACTAGGGTTTTGCCAACATACATCTTCTTGAATAAGTATTATTCCTTGGTGGATCACCTCTAGAGGCCAAACACTTGGGTGGCTAACGTTGATCAAAGGAAAGAATTTAATCGGTGGAATTCAAGGAGAACACGAAGGAATTGTAGGTGAACTTGCACCTGAGGAAGCTATAATTCTACAAGGGTATAATTCTTATTCTCCATCTCTTTCGTTTAATTAATAATTGTGCATAAAGAAAGATCATGGTGATGGTTTGTATAAAATTTTAAAATCTGATTTTATCGCGCTTCCGCTTTATTAATATAATTTGATTGCATGTTCGCGTTATACAAACCTAACAGTGGTATCAAGAGCCAAACTTTATGCGAATTATTAATTGTTTTGATTCTGTATATACATTAATATGTGTTTAGAATAATTTAATTGGGCATAATTGTTTGTGTAAAATTATTTTTTTTCTTGTAAATTAAAATAAAGGAGTTTATTTTGATTTGGAATTTGATTAAAAATAAAAGAGTTTATTTTTATTCAAAAAATTGGATAAATTAAAATAAAAGAGTTTATTTTGATTTGGAATATGATTAAAATAAAGAAGTTTATTTTAATTAAAATTGGATTTCATGATAACTAATTAGAGTTGGAATTGGATTCCATGATAACTAACTGGAGTTGAAATTAAATTTTATACTAACTAATATTGCCCATTAAATGATATCAATGCATATATGGAATGGTTTTATTATTCATGGGATGAATGTTATTTATTGATACATATAGAGATATGTATGATAATAAATAGGGATTGATTATGGACTATTGACCAATATGTGATTGGATTTATTTTAGTGGATGCTTGAATGTATGGGTTTTTATAAATGGGGTCTGCGTACCTCGTCTTCTCTAATTTTTTCTTAATGTAAATTCTATCTCCCTCCTATGTACTTCCCCTTGACTGCTGATCAAGGTTTCTATTTATTGTAAATAGTTTTTGTAATAGGACTAGTTAGAATTAATTTTGAAGAATTGAAGACAAAGAAGCAAGGAGCGCTTGAAGACCCGTTTGTAATGGAGCCCGGGTTTAAATGTAATAGTTATATTTAAATTTAATTCTTGCACCCTAGGTTTGACCTTTTGGTTCACTTGGTGGCTCTAGTGAACCAAACTAGAATAAAAGTCCATAATCAATCCGGGTAGAATATAGTATTCTATATGTGCATGCTTACTATATATATATTATATATTATCCAACATGCTTCGCATGTAAAATAATATAACGCGTATTTTATATATATATGTGCATGCGCGCTAAACAAGATGAGACAAATAATAATTACAAACCCCTCAAAGAAATTATATTAAGTCCTAAGCGTTCAAAGATATTTGGAATATCGAACATCGCCTTCTAACATGGTAAATCAATAGAGTATTAAATATTTAATATGAGTTTGTTGTGTCACCACAAGGCAAGTATTAAAATATTTAAGATGTTACTTTATCACATTTGATGCTTATACATAGACTGAACGATGTTGTTTTGTTGTGTCACACAAGGACAGTGTTTTTCTTTCGAATATATGGAAGTGCTAGGTTGGACTTAAC
This sequence comes from Aralia elata, assembly GCA_034770075.1. Taxonomy (NCBI): domain Eukaryota; kingdom Viridiplantae; phylum Streptophyta; class Magnoliopsida; order Apiales; family Araliaceae; genus Aralia; species Aralia elata. The sequence goes on along the minus strand of CM068380.1, from coordinate 39,533,636 downwards.
TTGGATAATTTTGATTCGGATGTGTCATACTTGATCAAAATCATCTAAGAGGCAAAATACAAGGAGTTACATAGTGATGTAATTGACAATAGTTGTCTACCTATTTATTTATATATCGTTTGTTGTGTCACACAAAGTTATATACATTTGAAATGGGATCCGTATTCTCACTAGCAAACCTTTAATTAGATTTATCGAACTATATATATTGAGGGTAATATAGTTTGATGAAAAAGTGAGAGATACCAATTTAAAATAAAGACCTAATTTATTTTGGTAATTAATTAAAATGAATGTATGCTAAAATGTTGTTAAAATATAAATTCATTTATAGAATTTTACCATGTCTAATTCACTATCACTGCATAGCATATTAGATGCTAATTAATCGGACAGTATTAAACGGACTGGTTAAGAAATTTGAGAATAGTTCTCAAGGTTGAAAAGCTATCTTATGTCCTTAATATGTTTATCCCTGCAAGACAATACCTTTGAGGAATAGATTGCTACTTTTAGAAAGTAGTAAGATGATGCACAGTTGGCTCAATGCATCATGCTCGCATCCATGAGTAACGAGCTTCAGCGTCAGCATGAAACTATGGATGCTCCTACTGCACTGCGGCACCTTCAAGGAGTTGAAGGGTGAGTAAAGTAAGACTATTAGATATCAGATATCTAAGGAGCTTTTCCGATCTAGAATAACCGATGGCACTACAGTACAGACATATATCCTAAAATGATCAATCTGATTGAACAAATTAGGATAACTGGGTTTTAATGGATGGAGAGTTGATCCAAGATTTGATCTTGCAATCACTTCTGGACTCTTTATCACAAATTGTTGTGAATTTCCACATGAACAAGCTATATGTCAGCCTGCCTGAGTTGCTTAAACATGTTGAAAACTGTAAAGAGTCACTTTCCAACCAAGAAAGACCAAGTCTTACTGGTAGATGATTCTTCCAAGAAGCGGAAGAGGGCCAAAGGATCTTCTTAAAAGAAGAACAATTCAAAGAAGGTAAATGGAAAGGCAAAAACAAAGGACAATAAGAACAAGACTGATGCAGATAGCAAAAGAGTTTGCTTCCACTACAATAAGCTTAGATACTAGAAAGGAAACTGTAAGGAGAATCTTATAGAGGCTAACCAGAAGAAGCTTAGGTTATAGATACAGGTTTGTTCATGATTAAAAATAAATCTTTTTGTAAGTCAAGGTTCTACTTGGGTATTGGATATCGGCTGTAGTTCTCACGTATGCAATCCAATGCAGAGACTAAGTAGAAGTAGAAAGCTAAACTAAGAGTAAGTAATCTTATGTGTGGGAATGGAGCAAAGGTTGCTGCATTAACCATAGGAACTTATAGTTTAGCATTGCCTACGGGCAAGTCTATTAAGTTGATAAGTTGTTATTATGTTCCAGTTCTCATTGGAAACATTAGAATTTTCATTGTTGGACAAGGAAGGTTCTGGTATTATATTTAAGAACAATTGTTGTTCTATTTATAATGATAATGTTTTATTTGAAACTGGAAGATTACTTGATAGACTTTGTATACTTGACTTACATGAAAAATATTTTGCAAATTGAATAAACTAATAAAAGAAAAGGAGATGGTCATTCAAATAGTTGAATGTGTGTAGTTGATGAAATACAAGTCTGAATCATTTGAAATGTTCAAAGAATTCAGAAGTGAAACAAATTGACAAAGTATTAAGATTCTTTGATCAGATCGAGGAAAGAATACTTGTGCAATGAGTTCTAGATCATCTTAAAATGGTATTTTCTCATAATGGACACCTCCTGATACGCAATAATTGATTGGTGTATCTAAAAGGAGAAATTGTACCTTGTTGGACATGGTGCAATTCATAATGATTTTTACCGACATTCTAGTATCCATCTGGGGTTATGCCCTAGAAACGACTGCATATCTACAAAAATAAGGTAACCTCAAAAAATTCGAGCCCAAGACTCCATAAAAGTTATGGATAGGGAGGATTCCTACTCTTAAGTATGTTAAGATAAGGGGTTGTCTAGCTTATGTGAAAAGGTTTCAAAGATAAGTTTGGGACAAAATCTGACAAGTGCAGACTTGTGAGATATCCTAAAAAAAGTTTAGGGTATTATTACTATAATCCTACACGCTGCCTTCTTAGATAAAGGTGTTTATCATTGAAGGAGCTAGTGGGAGGGTAATAGATCTTGAAGGAGTTCAAGAACCACAAAAGCACTTTAAGTTGAACCGAGGAACCTGTAGATAGACCTATTGTACGACAACCGAATCGTAAATCTGAAAGAGTACCGAAGATACATGAGAGGTATGGATTCATCATAGAGGATAATGATGAGGTACGCATCATAGAGGATGATGATTCAGTTATATACGATGAGGCTATGAGTAGAAGACACTCAGAGAAATGGCAGATGGCCATGAAATCCGAAATGGACTCCATGTATGAGAACCAAGTATAGACTCTGGTTACTCCACAAAAGGGCATAGTGCCTAGAGTGTGAATATGGGTCTTTAAAAGAAAGACTGGGGCAAATGGCAAGGTGGAGACCTATAAGACCAGACTTGTTTAAAAGGTTTTTCAAGTCAAGGAGTTGATTGTGATAAAACCTTATTACCGGGTAATGCTCAAGTCCATTTGGATTTTGCTTGTGATTGCAGCTTATTACGAAATTTGGCAAAATGGATTTGGAGACGCCCTTCCTCAATGAAGACTTGAGGAGAATGTATGTATGATACAGCCAGAGGAATTTGTTTCAAAGGTTGAAACAAATCATATTTTAAGCTACAATGATCCATTGATGGATTGAAGCAAGCTTCTCAAAGATGGAACATTCATTTTGATGAGACAATCAAAAGAGTTTGATTTTATCAAAAACGAGAATGAACCTAGTGGGTACAAAAGGGTCAATGGGAGCGCTGTGACATTCTTGGTATTATATGTTGATATACTACTGATAAGGAATAACACACCAATGCTACAATCAGTAAAGATAAAATTGTCTAAACATTCCTCCTTGAATGACTTGGGAGGAGCATCCTATAAATTGGGGATATAAATCTATATAGATAGATTTAAAAGGATGTTCGACTTGACCCAAGGAACGTATATTCATTTGATGCTAAAGGCGTTTAGCATGGCAAACTCCAAGAGAGGACTCATAATAATGAGCCATGGAGTGTATCTCTCTAAAATTGTCCCCAATTGAAAGAGAGATCGCATGAGTTACTATCATGTATGCAATGAATATACAAGGCTTGATGTTGATCAATCATATTCTGGAAAAGATCACTGTAAGACAGTGATAAACATCTTTAAGTACTTAACCGGTACTGAAGATGTGATCATGATTCATGGTGGGTCTGAATTAAAATTAGAGGGTTAAACAGACTCAAGTTTTTCAGACTGACCAAGACGATAACAAATCCACTTTAAGAGTAAATCGTTACCTTGAATGGTGGTGCAGTGAATTGGAAAGGTTCCAAAATAGCAAAGAGTTGCTGGTTTAGTGACAAAGACAAAGTATATAGCAGTAAATGAAGCTGCAAGTTGATTGTTTAGATGAAAAGTTCATTACAGAACTAGGAATAGTTCCTAAGTCTCATATTGGATTCAAACAAGTGTTGCGGCACTTTCATTTGATTAGTGGAATCATTGAAAGAGGAGAAGTCACTATAGAGATAGTGGACTCTCAAGAACAACATTGCATATCCATTTACTGAATCTTTATCCAAATAGCAGGATGATCGTCACTTAGAGAAGAAGGGTATAAGATACCATGGCGATTGGCTTTAGTGCAAGTGGGAGATTGAAAGTAATATGCACACAATCCAATCATATTTGATATGATGTAACATATACTTTATAATCTTATTCGTTTGTTAAAGGCATTTTACTTTATCTACATGGTGCTGTTAAATTAAATATGATAAACCCATAGTTTTGAGCAATGCTTTTAGAATCATGATGGTGATCATGCTAATGAGATCTAAATTCTAGATAGCTCACAAACTAAAATCGTTCCTAATCGATGGATTACTAAAAAAGGGATTAGTGAATCCGGATAGATTAGTACATACGTTGCTTGCTCTTATGAAGAGGATGATTGATCTCATAATTATTTGTGTGGAGACACTAAAGCAAGTATGTAGGTGCTTATTGGAGAATAAGTTCACTGAACGTGGCTCGCTAAGGAATACCTAATGGAGTTTTACTCGCTTGTCAATAGGAATTCTTCTAGTGATCGTAGTACAAGTGATCCTTGGACTTGAGATCATCATAGTATCTTGTGTATGATGAGTTATACTTTAACATGTCCCTTAAGACCTTTAGGGTATATCAAAGGGTATGATTTGGTATAATAAGTTATATATGGAGATAGGTGAATGATCAACAAAGAATCTACCACTTCTAGTAAAAGGAGAGAATGTCCTATGTGATTCGATAAATGACGACTCAGAAGTCTTTGACAAAGTAGAATGAAATTAGAAAGGAGTTTCTAATTTGCATTATCAGAGTCGTGCATTTGAGAATCGAAATACATATAATTAAATAAAATAACACTTGATAATAATTCCATGTCTTATATTTAATTGGGACATTGTATGGTAGAAGGATTGAATTGTACGGTAACTATTCACTGAAAGGTTCTTTTGTGATTAATGTTGAAATCTATATTATCTGAAAAGTCGTTGATCGCTAAGGGGGTTTACCTTTATTGTAGAATAAATATTATTTATTTAAATGAATTAAATAGTTTAATTTATTTATTTAAATAAGATTATAATTGTTCTAATTGATTTATTCACAACCGGTTTAATATGAAGAACCTAAAGGGTCACACCGCAAAAGAAAAATATTTGTTTAAGAAGTAAATGACATAATTGTAATAATAAGCTAAGCGTATTTAATTTAATCTATGTAGATAGAATAAATTAAATAGCTTAATATTTATTATTTAATATTTTAAAAATATTAAATATAAATTAATAAGAAGAGTCTTATTATTATAATTACTATTATTTAATTCCTAATAGGGATTGTGAATTAATTAATAGAAGTACTCTCTCATAAATTTCTAATTGGATTAGGAGTTCAATTAATTAAAGGAGTTTAATTAAAATAAAAAAAATCTAATCCTAAATAGTTTAGTAGGGTTCCCTATATCTATAAATAAGAGGAGTCTTATTATGATTTGGTGTTAGACAGTTACACACTCTTCCATATGAATGGATAAATAGAGAGTACTTGCAATTTCTATAGAGATAAAAACTAGGGTTTTGCCAACACCCATCTTCTTGAACAAATATTATTCCTTGGTGGATCACCTCTAGAGGCCAAACACTTGGGTCGCTAACGTTGATCAAAGGAATGAATTTAATCAGTGGAATTCAAGGAGAACGCGAAGGAATTGGAGGTGAACTTGTATCCGAGGAAACACGGTTCTACGAGGGTATAATTTCTTAATCTCTATCTCTTTCGTTAATTGATAATTGAACACAAGGATGATCATGGTGATGGTTTGTATGAAAAATTTTAAAATTCGTTTTATCGCGCTTCCGCCCTATTTATGTAATTTGATTGCATGTTCGCGCTATATACAAACCTTACATTTTGGACCTAATAATATCACATAGTAGTAATTGGTTTGAAGGTGCGGTCATGGGTTATGTTTCGATAGTTCATTTTATGACTCGACATCGTTTTCGGACGATACATACCGATATCGTTACGCTAGTTAGGAGTTTCAAAAAAATTTAAAATAATTATGAATGAATTCTAAATAACAAAAAGTAGATGGATCAATTAAGCTCACAAAAAATAATAACTAGCACACATAGCATTGTTTAAGTAATAGGACAGACGTCTCGTAGATGTTTTTAATGGTAAATTGTATAAAAACTGAATAATAAATTATTAAGACACTGTTAAAAATTTATAAAAAAGTTTTAGCATGTTCGAACTCGAGCTCATTTATAAACTAAACTCGTCGAGCCGAGTTTTAGAAGGCTTGTCCGGACGCCCGTTAACTAAACGGGATTTAATCGAGACGCCACAAGCTTTAAATGAACCCTTAATTATAATAAGAACCTTCTCTACAATAGTAAAATTGAAAGGATATTTCAAGTCCAAAATAATATGGGACTTTACTTCCTCACCAAAACGCTTCAAGAACTCAAAAATAACTCAACAAAGCATGATTCAGTCCCACAATAGTGTTAGACTTCTATACTTTTCTTTGAGAAATTAGCCTTGAACCTCCTCTATTTATATAATAGAGTTTAGAGAAGACAAGTTTGTTGAGGGATGTGGGACTTTGAACAGAAAAATAAAGCAACAAGATGGAAAACCAAGTAGCTGGAGTATAAAATCCCTCTAGTCCCACATCATGGCCTACTTTTGGAAAAGCTCTTCCTTTAAGCTCTATATGATAGGCTAAGGTTACACTCAAATGATATTGACGTCTTCACATGCAAGTATACGTGATCAACAAGTAATAAAGTGAAAGTAAAGTATCGATTCCACGAGGAATATTAAATAATCTAAAGTAATCCAATTACTAATCATGCACAAATTCAGTTTTATTTAAACTAACCAACTTGAAATCATGCAAATATTAAAACTAACGAAATTGTGAATATTAGTTATCAATAGAATAAAAGATTAAGATTACAATTTTCCCCAATGCTCATTTAAATCTCTTCACCCTCTCTTTAGTTAATTAATTACACAAAATTGTCAACCAAGGATTCATAACTATTTATTAAACCTCAATCCGATAGTAAAATAAAAATATTTATTCCAATTACTTCCATATATTTATATGAGAAACAATTAAGAATAAATTCATTAAGAATCAATCCTCACAAAGATTGCATACGACATATAGGTATATCTTATCCTATACACAAATTATGTATTTGCTCGAAGAAAAATAATATAATCATATGTCATCATATCTAGATCTAACCTTAGACTTCTTTTCCAATTCTGTCTAAGACTATATCAAATAATTCTTGATCAGGCAATTATGAATTAAGCACAAAATATGACAAACAATTCATTCATAATTAATATAACCAATAGAAAGTAAATTAACTTAAACTATGCATTGGGTTCCATTGCAATCATAATAAAAGAATTAGCTACTCATAATTAAATAAACCATAATCCAGATTAATCCAATAAACATCTTAGGTTACAAGAATAAAAGTAAAAGTAGAAAAGAAAAACTCTATCACAGAAGATCTTTAAACTCTACCTTGAATCCTTGTAATCCTTCGAGTGCTTCTCTTTAAAACCTTAAAACCTAATATCTAAACCTGAGCTATTATGATGATGGCTCTTTTCTTTTCTTCCCCCTTTGCATTATCAGCCTCCTTCTCTATTTTTAAGTCCCTTACAACATAGGATTTACAAACCAAATCAAACTCCACGTGGAAGTCTTCAAAATAATGTAAACTACTCTCTCGACAAGTCCTTAACACCTTAGAAGTCCCAAATTAGCAACACACGTGCACCCCAATTACTTAGCACAAACCGGCCCAGTGTTGCGGCGTTCTAATCTACCGCCACAGCGCTAGCTCTCTACCAGCCCAGACATGCCCATATCAAGATATGCTCTGGTTCGCCGTGCTTCACCTTGCTTCGTCGTGCCAACATTACTTTGACATACCAACGCCAAACCAATGACTGTCGCCCAATGCACACCGAACATCCATTGCTGCGTTTTGTGACTAATAATCAAACTTTCCTCGCATAATATGCCATAATCATCATTATTCCAAAACCTGCACAAATATACTAAAATGTATCAAAATGAACTAAAAACACTTAAGAATTTACAAAATATTAAGCCAAGAATACCCAATTCATAGATATAAAATCTACTCATCAGCTAAGCCTTTTGATTTTACATCCCACACCTACTTCCTAAGTCCCACATTGTTCAGATGATAAAAATCTAAGGAAGTTTTACTCATAAAATGATTTGTTATTTCCCAAAGGCACTAAGATATCTAGAAGGTGGGGTTGAATAGATCTTTTAAAAACTTTTCTTTTAAATAAGAATTACCAGATTATAAATTAAGCAAGTTAATTTAAATATGCACAGCGAAATATTAGTTTGAAAAACCCCTTCAAAGATTTAAAAGAATTCTCAATTTTAAATTTTTCACATAAGTGGAATTAAGTCACAAATAAATATAAAGACTTTGTAGAAATTTTTAAGTGCAGAAACTAAATGAGACACAAGAATTTTTAAGTGGTTCAGAGCACAAAGATCTCCTAGTCCACTCTTCTACTCTTAGTAGAAAATCCACTAAGGATAGGGGTGATCACTTAGATGAGTCCACTAAGAACTAGTACAACAGATGAATCACTTAGATTCTTTCAAGTCACTAAGAATTTGTATTTGTCACTAAGACTAGTTCACTAAGAACTCTTCAAGTCACTTAGATTTGGTATTTTTTATTAAGACTAGTTCACTAAGAACTCTTCAAGTCACTTAGACTTGGTTATAAGAAGGTTGTTAAGTGATAGTCTCCACGGCACGCTTGCGTGAGGTGGTCGTCGCCCGGATCGTTTCTAGCAAGCTGTTTTGAATGGAACTCTCTCGACACCGCAACCCAACGTCTATAAGGAGACGAGAACCTTGGTACAATCGATCAAGTAATGGATTCTGCGTTGAATGGAACGCCAACGACACCTAAATCCCGTACTTATATGAAGCAGGAACCTCGGTACAATCGACGATTGATGCAGTAGAAGACGCCACACACAACTATGACTTGTTGTATGATAAGTCAAATTGAATCTCAAAGAAAAACCAAGATAATAACTTAGGAATTCTTCAAAGAACCAAAAGTAGAGAATAATCTCACAAGAATTGTATTGAATAAAATTTGATGTGCCCTTGGAATTATAATCAAAATGCCTATTTATACTAGAAAAGAAAACCCTAGAAACCAATAAGGAATCAATTACTAGCTAACAACCAATTTGGAATCAAAATCTAGCTATCAAATATCCTAATTATAATATAATTATGAAAATATAATGAAATCCCTAAAACAAGGAAAGAAATCTGATCAAAACGCGTCATTGGAATCCGTGCTCAGGCCCAAGCACCTAGGCGCTTGAATTATGAAGGTTTGGAGCGCCTAGGCGCTTACTTGCAGAATGCCCAAGAGTATCCAAGCGCCTAGGCGCTTGAAAATACACTGTCTGGAGCGCCTAGGCGCTCACCAGAAATGTCCAAAATTCTGCTACGATGTCCTTTGGAAAAATGGCCATAACTTTTGTATCCGAACTCCGATTGGGACGATTCAAGATGTTTTGGAAAGCTAAGAGATAGATCTATAACTTTCGTTCTTTGTGTTTTGCGAGACTCTAGCTGAATCAAGGTCGAAATTAAGCCTGAAGTGACAACTATGTAAATGGTATCTCCAAACTCCTCAATCTCCACTCCAATCATCCTTGAGCCAACTTCCATTATTCCATACATTGTTCCGTGGGGTTCAATTGAATTGAGCTCTAATGTAAGCATCCTTAAGTAGACTTTAGCCCAATTACTCGCGATCATTTGATGAACCTCTTAAACTCGAGTTGAATGAATGTTGTTCGATGCGAGCCTGGTCAAGATCTCATCATTCCCCTCCTCTTGAAAAGGATTTGTCCTCAAATCTGACATCCCCTCCTACTGAAAAGGATTTATCCACAAATTTGATCCTACACGAAAACAAATTAAGTTAGTAGCATCAAACAAATCATAATCCCAAAACTCATCTTGCAAACGAAATATATAAACAATATCAACAATGCAAGTAAAGTAATGAAAATTGTGACACCCCCAAATTCAGGTACCAATACCTCGAATCTGGTGCTCACGATAAAATACATCGATACACCTCTAAACAACATAAATCAACTAATGCGGAATAAATAAACATATGTTGTTCATTACAAAAGGTTTACTACGGTACCAAGGTCTAAAACCTTAAATAAAATACATCGCAGAATACCATAATAATACAAATGATTCCACGAATTACATAACAGGATAGTACATATAACTATTCCTTAAGCTTTCCCTTGCCTTTGTCCGCTTTGGAACTCCCCGGCTTAGCTGCAATAGGTTCATGATATAGCAAGGGTGAGCAACTACTTTGCTCAGCAAGTTTAATATGAATAAAGAAGATATATCATGAATGAATGAGAACAATAATCGCATAGTTCAACAATTTAAGACATTGAAGAAATAGCTGACAATATAATCAAAGTTCAAAAGAAATGATGAATATTGATTATTTACTGCTGAGTGGTCCAAAAAACCATGAACTATTTGGCCAAAGGATCAGTTATTCAACTAACCCTTTTAAACGCCTGGCCCGTCAGTAGTACTTGAGGGGATCAACCTCTCGTATCCTATGTATATGCATAACATTTAGCTCTGACTGCATCAGACAACCGACACATTAAAATCCCCTGTATTAGGGTTGCTCTCTTAGTCCAAGAATCCGTACCAACAATCGATTTGGATAGCTTTTAAAATAATAACTTGTACGTGTCTAGCCGAAACAAGCGGCGTAGACTATTCCCTTAAACAGTTCATAAATGAAGAACTTATGTTTCACAGTCCAACAACATATAATGAATTCAAATGCACAAGGTGCGAATATCAATAATTATCTTTGATGTGGAGTAATTAACAATAATTAAACCACTAACCATAAACGAAAAATGATAACTCGAGTTGAGTTAGGAAACTTGCAACAATGCATAATACTTGCTCAAATATAAATTGAGTTAAGTTAAGAAGCTTGTAATAATATAGAATGATTGCTCAATTAATAAACAACTCACACAATAACAAAAGTTGTACGGTTGAGGAAACTGGCTCAATATTAAATTGAGTTAAGGTAAGAAAACTTGCCCAACACAAGGGTTAGACAAGCGTTAGGAAACTTGCCTGATGTGCTGCTACAATATTATAACAAACGCTCCTTAATATCCTACACATGTAAATACATATTCATATAACAATTAGTCACATACCAAATAATGATTTAAAATGGACGCTGCATCATTAAAACACATTGATTGCCATACGATTACCTAGTCGGGGGTCTCGCTCACCAATCTCCGCCTTAAGACAATACCAATCTGGTTGACATATGGGAAATAATTAAGCATTTAGGGCTTAACAAAATATGCTTAGCTAACCTGTCTAATCATTTAGTACAAAGAAATATATAAGTGTTGGACCCGCTGAAATGAGCTCATTAGGTCCGACCCGGTCTGATTGGCCCGACCCAGGCTGGACACGGCACTGGCGCTGCAGCGCCGAGCCAAAGCACTGGGCCTCACGCTGCGCCGTGAGTCCCGTATTTTCTCCATGACAGGGCTTCACGCTGCGGCGTGAGCCATAGTGCTTGGGCCTCACGCTGCGGCGTGAGTCCCGGTCTATTACCAACTTACCCCTCGCTGCAGCGTGAGCTGCAGGGCTTATGAGTGGCGTTGCGGCGCCATTCTGCAGTAGCCGGATTCTGGGTTTGTTCCCAGTTCGCGACTCCGACTTCCGGCCACTCCAACCTCCATAACTCCTTCAATACACAAGCAAATTAGTCTATTTCAGACTCTATGGACTCCTAACTTAAACATATCAAAAATTTAGAATTACCTATAAATATTAACATGGTCAAATCTTAAGCCAAAATGCAAAGTTCATACTCTGTTCTTCGAGTTCTTGACAAGTTTTACAAAAATCATTCCTACAAACTCGTTTTACTCCATTCTAATTGGGTTAGCTTCGTAACCCATGGAACTACAATACCATAACAACAAACAAAATTAACAAACACGAAATCATAGCGTTACGGTCCTCTAAAAAGTCCTAATGTCCAAGTTCATGTCCAAAGTCTATTGTTCTTGCTCCATTAAGCCAAGGTAAGGATTTTTTGCGTTTTTGTTCTACTTTGATGTTATTAATGGCTTATATAGTCTCTTAACAACATTTACAAATAATCACAACAAACAAAAACACCAAGAATCGCCATAAATCCGACCCACAAACTCAAGAGCTCAAAACTAAGAAAAACTTGAAAATCTTAACAAGAAATCGAATGGAATAGATTTGATTGATTGTTTACCTCTGTAAATCCTTCCTAGATGTTAAGAAGATTGCTAGGCTTGCTTGGCTCGAGTTCTTCTTGCTTGGATTCTCCTCTTCCTCACCCGTGCCTTCTTCTTCTTCCTCTTTTCTTTTTCCGGCGACTCTTCCCTTTTTCCGGCAACCTCCGACGACTTCTTCCTCTTCCTTCTTTGCAGCTCTCTCTCTCTTTCTCTCTCTCTCTATCTGCTGATGGGAATGGGAGGAGTGTGGAATGCAAAAAAGAATGAATGATTGAATGATTTGGGAGAAGTGGAGGAGTGAATTTGGGAGAAAATGGGTGTGAGGCTCAAGGTGGCCAAAATTCAAACTTGCCGGCAACCTCCCTTCTCTCTCCTCATTTCCTAGCAATTTGATTGGTTGAAAATGGTTTGGTGGTTCCCACTTGGAGTAACAAGCCAAAATAAATACCTGAAAATACCAAAAATATATTCAAAAACTCCCATTTTTGTACTAAAACTGGTAAATAACTCTACCCAAAATTAAAATGAGTATTATCATAAATATTGGGACGCATAAAAATAATTATTGTGGGGTTTGTCCAAACATTCGGAACACCCATATAACACATTTCGGATACAGATAAAATCACGTATCAGCTCAAATAAAATTTTCGACACTTGGAAAAATTATTCATACGCATACACGTATTTACAAAATTATTCAACATCGAAAAAGACACAAAAATATTATGGCGTGAATAGTTCCTTGGGAAATGTGCCCCGTGAATAGTGATTTAGCGACGCTACGCGAAAATCAATTATTTACTTAAACAACACTGTAACACGTAAAATTTCATACATTCACATAATCTAGGTTGTCACACAACCTTTAAACATGCAACACAAAATAATATTAATAAAATATAATATATTCATTAATATTCAAAAAATCGAATTACAAGGAAATTTCAGTATTCTCGGTCGTTACAAAAATAATAATCAAAAGCTCCAACTCCTGCAAAGAACATAGCAACATATGACATTCCTTTTGTAGGGACAAGAACAACTTGTAAGCGATTCTTTCCAAACGATGCTCGACATAGCATAACACACTGCAAACCCTTCGTAACACCTCCTGGAAACTCAAATTTTCGATTTTCTTTACACAGGATCCTGTCCACACCAACACGACGCTCTTTCACGCGCACACCAAATACTTCCAAATTACTAACTACATCTAAACAAACTAAATTAGCAACTATAGCAAAGATGCAAACAAAATTACTACCTAATAACATAAATGCATAAGTAATAAAATAAATGCAAATAACACAATGAAAAGTTCTATCTCCTCCTGGATCAAATATCAGCATGTAGAACTCTTCACGTTGCACTTTCACCAATTCACGTATTCCCGGATCAAAATTCAATCTTGTGATCTCGTTCACTTGTACAAACTCCCTCTCCATTGCACCCGGATCAAATATCAAAATTTGAAACTCGACACGTTGCATACGTAAGCATTCTTGAATTCTTGGATTAAACACAAAATAAAACAAATCAACAAGTTCCTTTTGTCTAATCACCAAGAAATCAAATAACTCAAAACCACATGTAAAGTCTGCTAGAACAAAATCTAACACACTTCCCTTTAGACTTTTCATGTATTATTCGAACTGATTTGCAAATTGATTCAAACATTTCTCTTCAACGAGTGTAAATCCATCTCGAATCTGCAAAATAAATTCAACCTTTCTCTTTCCATTGACATTAACACATTCAAAATCAAATAATCGTATCAATAGAATTGAAAGATCACAATCAATTTCAAAAGATGAAAACTCAGTAGCACATATACGATGATCACATGTAAACTCAACTAATGCTAAAGAATTTTCCCAAGTATTGACAACTCTTTGAATATCATCAAAATAGACATAAACAAATTTCCCCATGAAAGAATGCAAAATATGATTTAATTTGAGAACATTTATTGCACTAGCTAATCCGAATAATTTAACTAGACATGTATGTAAACCATATCTCAATCCAATCTAATGATAATCACTTCTCAATTCAATACCCAATGATAGTAATTCTTCCCCATTTAAGACAACATTCTCAAAATCATGCAATGATAACAACTCTAATGGAAAGACATTACCAAATGATAACAAATCATGCAATGAAGATTTCTCTACTGAAGAATCATGATCAATACCATTATCAATTAATGACATGCCATGTAAAGATTGATTAACATCAAAACCTAATTCAACATGTGAATGAAAAACCCTTGAATGAGTTTCATGCAAGTACAAATGTTGAAAACGAGAATACCCATAATAATCACTAGAATAAATTCTACGAAGATATGCACTTTGACAATGAGAATTTACCAAATGATAGTAAGAATATTGACAACGAGAATACAACGTATGCTCATAAACTAACTCAACAAAAATTAAATATCCTCCATAGTTTATGATAAAGACGATTTTACCCTCAAAATAGCCAAACACAAATTTATCCATGGAAGCATGCAAAACATGTTTTAAATAACTCATGAAAATACTAGATGCATTAGTTAATCTAACAGAAATAACTATCTACCTATACAATCCACATGTTAACACAATTTTCCATTTATCACAATATTTCATGCTAATTTGATTAGGCATAAACATCACATGGTCATTTTTCAATGTAGATAAAACACAAGCACTATGCAATTTATCAAGCGTATTATCTAAGTAAAGAAAATAAAAACGATACTTGTTTACTAATTCAAAATCGATGCACAAGCTAAACGTCTTATCCTCCTTAGGTACTATGATCTCATGAATAGCACACGAACTCATGTCTTCATCCACGATACCTTTCTCTATCAACTCTCCAACTTGCCTCAGTGACTCCTTTGTCTCCTCAAGAACACCATAAGTTGACTGGTATGGAATGATAGCTCGGGGTATGTCATCAACAACCTGTACAAGAGACAAAACAGAACTAGATAAAGAAGAGTTAATCTTGTTAGTACTCAAAAGCGCCGTCTTGTATGAATGTATAGTCATTGGCTTTTCAAAATACAACTCACTTTCTAACTCACTCTCTTCTCTTTTTTCACTCTTACTCTCCACTGTTTCTTTCTCTCGTTTATTTTCACTCTCATTCTTTTTATTTTCTCGTTTCTTTTTATTCTCTTTTTCACACTTTTCTTGTTCACACTCAATCTTTTTTTCAATTTCTTTTTCACTTTCTTTTTGTTGTTTACGTTCACTTGTATTTTCTTCCTTGGGATCATGGACTTCATCTCGAACATTAGAATCTAACAACTCTCGTTGGACCGCATATTCTATTATTTCTTCTTCCACCTGCGGCTGGGCTAGCTCCTTTTGCGCCTGTCGGGCGTTTTGTAATCGCTTCACCATCTCTCTTAATGATCCCATGACTTCTTCTTTTTTTCCCTTGGAAAATACTGGTTCCCTATACACCTTAGGAGTGTCTCGTGGTTGTCTCCAATGCGAATCCCCATGCCTATGATCCTTCCTTTCATCATCCCAATTTGAACGCCTTGAAGGTTGATCGACATATCTTGGAGTTACATATTCATTCCTCCTATTAAGCTGTACTGGAACAAACCACCTCCTCATCACGATTTTCAACTCTTTCCATGTCTCAATCGGATACTCCTCATATCTTTTCCTGTCATGTACAAATTGAGCCCACCATGTAGTTGCATGATCGGAAAAATCTTGAACTGCAAGCTTGAACTTCTTGTGCTCGGAATAATTATGATAGCCAAACTCTTGTTCCTTCCTTTTCTCCCAACTCAAATAAGCTTCTGGATCCGCTCTACCTTGAAAAGATCTCTTTTTCCACTCATAATTATGTTCACAATTATATCCATACATGATTGCTGCAAAATAAAGGTTAGTAGATAAAGAAAATTTTCCTCACACACTCCCTTACGTGTTTCGCTCAAACAGTATATCACACAATTATGAAATCGCTCGTGTATCGCACAATCGGCTTTTACCCTCAATTGATCTCACACTCTTTCCTTTTACCGCTCTAATTCCCTCTTATAGGTTCTTTTTGAATTCACCAAACGAATATCACAGTTTCTTTTTAATTCAATAAGAACTTATCATAAAACAAAATATAGCAAGTGTGACGAACGATAACCACCAAAATTTCACGATCACCAATAAAAATCCTCTTGAGTGAAATCCCAATATCCTCAAAATTCACAAATTCCAACAATAGAACCAAATGATAGCTTCTTCAATAAAGTCCCAACTTATGAACCCAAGCAATTGTAACAATAACAATTTTGCCCAACAATATCAATCAAACGAAATAACTGAATTTTTTTTCCTATACTCTTTTTTTTTACTTTTCAACAAGAAAAATAAAGGATAAGTAACCTACTAGGAACTCAGCTCTGATACCAAATGATAGACTCCACGGCACGCTTGCGTGAGGTGGTCGTCGCCCGGATCGTTTCTAGCAAGCTGTTTTGAATGGAACTCTCTCGACACCGCAACCCAACGTCTATAAGGAGACGAGAACCTTGGTACAATCGATCAAGTAATGGATTCTGCGTTGAATGGAACGCCAACGCCACCTAAATCCCGTACTTATATGAAGCAGGAACCTCGGTACAATCGACGATTGATGCAGTAGAAGACGCCACACACAACTATGACTTGTTGTATGATAAGTCAAATTGAATCTCAAAGAAAAACTAAGATAATAACTTAGGAATTATTCAAAGAACCAAAAGTAGAGAATAATCTCACAAGAATTGTATTGAATAAAATTTGACGTGCCCTTGGAATTACAATCAAAATGTCTATTTATACTAGAAAAGAAAACCCTAGAAACCAATAAGGAATCAATTACTAGCTAACAACCAATTTGGAATCAAAATCTAGCTATCAAACATCCTAATTATAATAGAATTATGAAAATATTATGAAATCCCTAAAACAAGGAAAGAAATCTGATCAAAACGCGTCATTGGAATCCTTGCTCAGGCCTAAGTGCCTAGGCGCTTGAATTATGAAGGTCTGGAGCGCCTAGGCACTCACTTGCAAAATGCCCAAGAGTATCTAAGCACCTAGGCGCTTGAAAATACACTGTCTGGAGCGCCTAGGCGCTTACCAGAAATGTCCAAAATTCTGCTGCGACGTCCTTTGGAAAAATGGCCATAACTTTTGCATCCAAATTTCGATTGGGACGATTCAAGATGTTCCGAAAAGCTAAAAGATAGATCTACAATTTTCGTTCTTTGTGTTTTGCGAGACTCTAGCTGGATCAAGGTTGAAATTGAGCCCGAAGTGACTGCTATGTAAATGGTATCTCCAAACTCCTCAATCTCCACTCCAATCATCCTCGAGCCAACTTCCATTATTCCATACATTGTTCCGTGGGGTTCAATTGAATTGAGCTCTAATGTGAGCATCCTTAAGTAGACTTTAGCCCAATTACTCGCGATCATTTGATGAACCTCTTAAACTCGAGTTGAATGAATGTTGTTCGATGCGAGCCTGGTCAGGATCTCATCATTAAGACCAAGGAATCACAAAGAGAATAAGTGATTTTTGAGGTGCTGCTAAGTGGCTTTAAGTCCAATGAAGAATGACTTAGCATCAGAACAAAATGCTTTTTTTCATAGAGTAGCACTTTTTGAAAGTTGTGCAGTAATTCAAATCTTAATCATGTTCTTGTTACTGTTGGATTAATCTGCGTACCTTTTATAGAAGTCCTCTAGATTTTTTCATTGGAAAGTTGTTGTTACTTATTAAATGCTCCGATCCTAGAAGATCTCTAATTGTTGACTTATAGAGAAGATGTTTCAGCTTGCTTTCAGCTGTGATATGTCATATCAGACTGCTATAGTAACAATCACGTGGGTTGTTTGAAAGTAGTATGCACACAATGTGGCACCCCCAAATTCAGGTACCAATACCTCGAATTTGGTGCTCACGATAAAATGCATCCATACCCCTCTAAACAACATAAATCAACTAATGCGGAATAAAATAAACATATGTTGTTCATTACAAAAGGTTCACTACGGTCCCAAGGTCTACAACCTTAAATAAATACATCGCAGAATACATTAATGATACAAAACTATTCTACGATTACACAACGGGATAGTATATATAACTATTCCTTAAGCTTTCCTTTGCCTTTGTCCGCTTTGGAACTCCCCGGCTTAGCTGCAATAGGTTCATGATATAACAAGGGTGAGCAACTACTTTGCTCAGCAAGTTTAAAATGAATAAAGGAGATATATCATGAATGAATAAGAATAATAGCTGCATAGATCAACAATTTATGAACATTGATGAAATAGCTGAAATGACATAATCAAAGTCCAAATGAAACAATGAATAATGATTATTTACTGCTGAGTGGTCCAACCGACCATGAACTTTTGGCCAAAGAGTCAATCATTCAACTAACTCTTTTAAAA
This sequence comes from Aralia elata, assembly GCA_034770075.1. Lineage (NCBI taxonomy): Eukaryota > Viridiplantae > Streptophyta > Magnoliopsida > Apiales > Araliaceae > Aralia > Aralia elata. The sequence continues at coordinate 39,515,026 of CM068380.1, read as the reverse complement.
CCTGGCCCCGTCAGTTGTACTCGAGGGGATCAGCCTCTTGTACACCATGTATATGCATAACATTTAACTCTGACTGCATCGTATAACCGACACATTATAATCCCCTAATAAGGGTTGCTCTCTCAGTCTAAGAATCCGCACCGACAATCGGTTTGGATAGCTTTTAAAATAATAACCTGTACATGTCTAGCCGAAACAATTGGCGTAGACTATTCCCTTAAACAGTTCATAAATGAAGAATTTATGTTTCACAGTCCAACAACATATTTCGAATTCAAATGCACAATGTGCGAATATCAATAATTATCCTTAATGCGGAGTAATCAACAACAATTAAACCGCTAACCGTAATTGAAATATGATAACTCGAGTTGAGTTAGGAAACGTGCAATAATATAGAATGATTGCTCAATAAATAAATAAACTCGTACATTAAATGAAAGCTGTGCGATTGAGGAAAACCTGCCCAATATTAAATTGAGTTAGGGTAAAGAAAACTTGCCTGATGCGCTGCTACAATATTATAACACACGCTCCTTAATATCCTACACAATTAAGTACATGTTTACATAACAATTAGTCACATTCCAAATAATGGTTCAAAACGGACGCTGCATCATTAAAACACATTGATTGCCACTACGACTACCCAGGAAACCAAGCCTAAATTGCAATTAGATTATACAATTTCCGCCTTAAGACAATACTAATTTGGTTGACATTTAATAAATAATTAAGCATTTAGGGCTTAACAAAATATGCTTAGTTAACCTGTCCAATCATTTAATCCAAGAAAATATAAGCGTTGGACCCTGCTGAAATGGGCTCAATAGGTCCGACCCGAACCAACCCGGTCTGACTAACCCAACCTGGCCCAAACACGGAGCTCGCGCTGCAGCGCCGAGCTCATGCACTGGACCTCACGCTGCGGCGTGAGTCCCGTGTCTTCCCCATGACCGGGCTTCACGCTGCGGCGTGAGCCTTAAAGCTTGGGCCTCACGCTGCGGCGCGAGTCCCGGTTTTTCCCCACTTGCCCCTCGCTGCAGCGTGAGCTGCAGGGCATATGGGTGGCGCTGCGGCGCCACTCTGCAGTAGCCGGATTCTGGGTTTGTTTCCAGAACGCGACTCCGACCTCCGGCCACTCCAACCTCCATATCTCCTTCAATACACATGCAAATTGGTCCATTCCGGACTCTATGGACTCCTAACTCATGGGGCTAAAACATATCAAAAATGCAGAGCTACCCATTAACATTAACATGGTCAAATCCTAAGCCAAAGTGTAAAGTTCATACTCTGTTCTTCGAGTTCTTGACATGTTTTACAAGAATCATTACTACGAACTCGTTTTAACTCCTTTTTGGTCCATTCCAACTGGGTTAGCTTCGTAACCCATTGAACTATAATACCATAGCAACAAATAAAATTAACAAATACGAAATCATAGCTTTATAGTCCTCTAAAATAGTCCGAATGTCCAAAGTCCATGTTTTGTCCATTGTTCTTGCTCCATTAAGCCAAGGTAAGGATTTCTTGTGTTTTTGTTCCACTTTAAAGGTATTAATAGCTTACATAACCTCTTAACAACATTTACAAGCACTAACAACAAACAAAAACACCAAGAATCGCTAAAAATTCGACCCACAAGCTTAAGAGCTTAAAACTAAGAAAAACTTGAAAAGTTTAACAAGAAATCGAATGGAAAGGATTTGGTTGGTTGTTTACCTTTGTAGATCCTTCCTAGATGTTAAGAAGCTTGGCTAGGCTTGATTTTGAAGGTCCTTCTTGCTTGGTTCGTCCACCCGTGCCTTCTTCTTCTTCCTCCTTCCTTTTCCGGCGAGTTCTTCCTTTTTCCGGCGAGCTCCGGCGACTTCTTTCTCCTTCTCCTTCTTCCGACGAGTTCTCCCTCACACACTCTCTCTCTCTCTCTCTATCAGCTGAGCAACTTGGAATGGAATGGAATGGGTTGAGAGTTGAATGAATGATTATTGGGGAAGTGGAGGAAATTAAGGAGAAGTGGGAGAAATGGGTTCATGGCTCAAGGTGCCCAAAATTTCAAAGGCTTTTGCCGGCAAGCTCATTTCTCTCTCCTCATTTCCTAGCAATTTGATTGGTTGAAAGTGGTTTGGTGGTTCCCACTTGAAGCAATAAGCCAAATTAAATACCCGAAAATACCAACAATATATCCGAAAACTCCCACTTTTGTACCAAAACTGGTAAATAACTCTACCCAAAATTAAAATGGGTATTACCATAAATATTAGGATGGGTAAAAATAATTATTATGGGATTTGTCCATTTATTCGGAACACCCATATAACACATTTCGGATACGGATAAAATCACGTATCAGCTCAAATAAAATTTCCGACACTTGGAAAAATTATTCGTACGCATACACGTATTTATGAAATTTATTAACATTGAAAAAGACACAAAAATATCTGGCATGAATAGTGCCTCGGGAAGCGTGCCCCGTGAATAGTGATTTAGCGACGCTACGCGAAATCAATTATTCACTTAAACAAAACTATAACACGTAAAATTTTAGGCATCCACATAATCCAGGTTGTCACGCAACCTTTAAACACGTAACACAATACAATATTAATAAAATATAAAATACTCATTAATATTCAAAAATTCGAATTACAAGGAAATTTCAGAATTCCCGGTCGTTACACACAAGCCAATCATATTTGATATGATGTAGCATATACTTTGTAATCTTAATCATTTATTAATAAAAGAAGTGATTTTCTTAAAAGGCATTTTATATTATCTACATGGTGCTGTTATATTAAATGTGATAAATCCATAGTTTTGAGCAATGCTTTTAGAATCATGATGGTGATCATGCTAATGAGATCTAAATTCAAGATAGCTCACAAACTAAAATCGTTCCTAATCGTTGGATTACTAAATAGGAGATTAGTGAATCCGGATAGATTAGTACATACGTTACTTGCTCTTAAGAAGAGGATGATTGATCTCATAATCATTTGTGTGGAGACACTAAAGCAAGTATGTAGGTACTTATTAGAGAATAAGTTCACTGAACGTGGCTCGCTAAGGAATACCTAATGGAGTTTTACTCGCCTGTCAATAGGAATTCCTTTAGTGATAGTAGTATAAGTGATCCTTGGACTTGAGATCATCATAGTATCTTGTATATGATGAGTTATACTTTAACATGTCCCTTAAGACCTTTAGGGTATAACAAAGGGTATGATTGGGTATAATAAGTTGTACATGGAGATAGGTGAATGATCAACAAAGAATCTACCATGTCTAGTAAAAGATGTGAATGTCCTATGTGATTCGATAAATGACAACTCAGTAGTCCTTGGCCAAGGGAAAATGAAATTAGAAAGGAGTTTTTAATTTGCATTATTTAGAGTTGTGCATTTGGGAATCGAAATACATATAATTAAATAAAATAAGACTTGACAGTAAATCCATGTCTTATATTTAATTGGGACATTGTATGGTAGAAGGATTGAATTGTACGATATCTATTCACTGAAAGGTTCTTTTGTGATTAATGTTGAAATCTATATTATCTGGAAAGTCGATGATCGCTAAGGGGGCTTACCCTTATTGTAGAATAAATATTATTTATTTAAATGAATTAAATAGTTTAATTTATTTATTTAAATAAAATTAGAATTGTTCTAATTGATTTATTCACAACCGGTTTAATATGGAGAACCTAAAGGGTCACACCGCAAAAGGAAAATATTTATTTAAGAAGTAAATGGCATAATTGTAATAATAAGTTAAGTGTATTTAATTTAATCTATGGGGATAGAATAAATTAAATAGCTTAATATTTATTATTTAATATTTTGGAAATATTAAATATAAATTAATAAGAGGAGTCTTATTATTATTATTATTACTATTAGTATTATTTAATTCCTAATAGGGATTGGGAATTAATTAATAGAAGTATTCACACATGAATTCCTAATTGGATTAGGAGCATAATTAATTAAAGGAGTTTAATTATAATAGAAACCTTAATCCTAAATAGTTTAGGGAAGGGTTTTCCTACATCTATAAATAAGAGGAGTCTTATCATAGATTGGGGTTACACACTCTTGCATTAGATGGTGGAGAGTACTTACAATTTCTATAGAGATAGAAACTAGGGTTTTGCCAATACCCAACTTCTTAAATAACTATTCTTCCTTGGTGGATCACCTCTAGAGGCCAAACACTTAGGTGGCTAACGTTGATCAAGCAAAGGAATTTAGTCGGTGGAATTCAAGGAGAACGCGAAGGAATTAGAGGTGAACTTGTACCCGAGGAAGCACGGTTCTACGAGGGTATAATTTCTTAATCTCTATCTCTTTCGTTTATATCGTTAATTGAGCACATAGATTGATCATGGTGATGGTTTGTATGAAAAAATTTTAAAAATCCAATTTTATCGCGCTTCCGCTCTATTTATGTAATTTGATTGCATGCTTGCGTTATATACAAACTTACAGTGGTATCAGAGCCTAATCTTGTGCTAATTATCGATTTTGATGATTCCATGTGCAAGGCTATATACATTTGAAATGGGATCCTTAGTCTCACTAGCAAATCTTTAATTAGAATTGCCGAACTATATAATGAGGGTAATATAGTTTGATGAAAATAGTGGGAGATACCAATTTAAATAAAAACCTAATTTATTTTGGTAATTAATTAAATGAATGTATGCTAAAATGTTGTCTATTTCACATGCAGAATTTAAAAATGTGAAACTCACTATCACTGCGTAGCATACTTGATGCTAACAAACTTACCGGACCGAATTACACGAACTGGTTAAGGAATCTGAGAATTGTTCTCACAGCTGAAAAGATTTCTTATGTCCTAAATTCGCCAGTCCCTGCAAGTGTTGCAGAAACAACCTCTGAGGAAGAGATTGCTACTTTCAGAAAGTGGCAAGATGATATAATCTTGGCTCAATGCATCATGCTCGCATCCATGAGTAACGAGCTTCAGCGTCAGCATGAAACTATGGATGCTCCTACTATATTGTTGCACCTCAAAAAGTTGTATGGCGAGCAAAGTAGGACTGCTAGATATCAGATATCTAAGGAGCTCTTCCGATCGCGTATGACTGAGGGCACTGCTGTTGAGACTCATGTCCTTAAGATGATCAATTTGATTGAACAACTTGGACAACTTGGGTTCGTGATGGATGGGGAGTTAAGTCAAGATTTGATCTTGCAGTCACTCCCGGACACCTTCTCACAATTTGTTGTGAATTTTCACATGAATAAGTTGGACGACAGCTTGCCTGAGTTACTTAACATGCTGAAAACTGCTGACGGTCACTTCTCATCCAACAAGAACTAATTCTTACTAGTGGATGATTCTTCCAAGAAAAGGAAGAGGCCCAAGGTATCTTCTGAAAAGAAGAAAAACAAGAAGGCTAAGGGCTAGGCGAAGAGAAAGGATAAAAAGAAACCTGATCCAGATAGCAAAGGAATTTGCTACCATTGCAATAAGCTGGGACACTGGAAGAGGAACTGCAAGGAGTATCTTGCGGACCAAAAGAAGCTTGGAGAAGCTTTGAATTCCGATCTAGGTTTGTTCATGATTGAAATTAATTTTTCTGAAAGTCAAAATTATACTTGGGTATTGGATACCGGTTGTAGTTCTCACATATGTAATAATATGCAGGACTAAGCAGAAGTTGAAAGCTGAACAAGGATGAAGCCGTCCTACGAGTGGGAAATGGAGCAAAGGTTGCTGCATTAGCTATAGGGACTTATTGTTTAGCACTGCCTTCGGACAAGTTCATTAGTTTAAATAATTGTTATTATGTCCCGACACTCATTAGAAACATTATTTCAATTTTTGTATTAAATATGGATGGTTTTGATATTATAATAAAGAACAACAGATGTTCTATTTATAATAAAAATATTTTATATGGTGTTGGGAACCTACTGAATGGACTTTACATACTTGACTTGCATGAAAATATACTTCAAATTGAACAAACTAAGAAAAGAAAAGGAGATGATGTTAATTATACCTTTATGTGGCACTGTAGACTCGGTATATCAATGAAACAAGATTATCCAAGTTGCATAAAGATGGGATTTTAGAGCTATCTGATTACGAATCATATCCAACTTGTGAATCTTGTCTCATGGGTAAGATGACTAAATCTCCTTTTAGTGGAAAAAGAGAAAGAGTTACAGAGTTGTTAGCGTTGGTACACACAGACGTATATGGACCTATGACAACGAATGCACGAGGAGGGTATTCTTATTTTATTACTTTCACTGATAATCATTCTAGATTTGGATATGTGTATTTAATGAAATACAAATCTGAATCGTTTGAAAAGTTCAAAGAATTCAGAAGTGAAGTAGAGAAGCAAACTGGTAAGAGTATTAAGATTCTTCGATCGGATCGAGGAGGTGAATACTTAACCAATGAGTTTCTAAGTTGTCTTAAAGAAAATGGTATAATCTCACAATGGACTCCACCAGGGACGCCACAGTTGAATGGTGTATCTGAAAGGAGAAATCGAACATTGTTGGACATGGTTCGATCCATGATGAGTTTTACCGACCTTCCGGTATCCTTCTAGGGTTATGCCCTAGAATCGGCTGTATACCTACTTAACAAGGTACTTACCAAATCCGTCCCAAAGACCCCATATGAGATATGGACAGGGAGGAAACCAAATCTTAAGCATGTTAAGACTTGGGGTTGTCCAGCTTATGTCAAAAGGTTTGAGCATGATAAGCTGAAGACTAGATCCGACAAATGTAGATTCGTGGGATACCCTAAAGAAACATCAGGGTATTATTTCTATCATTCTACTGATCAAAAGGTGTTTGTTGCAAAACACGCTGCCTTCTTGGAAAAGGAGTTTATCCTTGAAAGGGTCAGTGGGAGTAAGATATATCTTGAAGAAGTTCAAGAACCACAAAATACTCCGGATCAAAGTCAGGTACCTAACCAAGTAGAAGAACCTACTGTACCACAACCTATTCGTAAATTGGGAAGAGTACCGAAGATACCTGAAAGGTATGGATTCATCATAGAGGATGATGATGAGGTACGCATCATAGATGATGATGATCCATTGACTTACGAAGAGGGTATGAGTAGTGAAGACTCAGAGAAATGGCTAGAAGCCATGAAATCCGAAATGGACTCCATGTATGAAAACCAAGTATGGACTTTGGTTTCACCACCTGAGGGCATTAAGCCTATTGGGTGTAAATGGGTCTTTAAGAGAAAGACTGGAGCGGATGGAAAGGTAGAGACCTATAAGGCCCGACTGGTTGCAAAAGGCTTCAAACAAAGACAAGGAGTTGACTATGATGAAACCTTCTCACCAGTAGCTATGCTCAAGTCCATTCGGATTTTGCTTGCAATTGCAGCTTATTATGACTACGAGATCTGGCAAATGGACGTGAAAACGGCATTCCTCAAAGGAGAGCTTGAGGAAAATGTATATATGATACAGCAAGAGGGTTTTGTTTTAACGGTTGGAACAAACCAAGTCTGTAAGCTACAATGATCCATTTATGGATTGAAGCAAGCTTCTCAAAGATGGAATATCCGTTTTGATGAGATAATCAAAAGGTTTGATTTTATCAAAAATGAGGATGAACCATGTGTGTACAAGAAGGTTAGTGGGAGCGCTGTTTCATTCCTTGTATTATATGTTGATGATATATTACTGATAAGGAATGATGTTCATATGCTACAGTCGATCAAAATTTGGTTATCTAAACACTTCTCCATGAAGGACTTGGGTGAGGCATCCTATATTTTGGGGATAAAGATCTATAGAAATAGATCTAAAAGGATGCTGGGCTTGACCCAAAGAAAGTACATTAACTTGATGCTAAAGAAGTTTAGCATGGAAGATTCCAAGAGAGGTCTCATGCCGATGAGCCATGGCATACATCTCTCTAAGAAACAGGACCCAAAGACACCTGAGGAGAGAGAACGAATGAGTAAGATTCCTTATGCTTCAGCAATAGGATCTATCATGTACGGTATGATATTTACTAGACCAGATGTCGCTCATGCATTTAGTGTAACAAGCAGATATCAGTCGAATCCAGGAGAAGAGCACTGGAAGGCAGTGAAAAACATCCTAAAGTACTTGAGAAGAACTAAGGATGTATTTCTTGTCTACGGTGGGTCTGAATTAAAACTAGAGGGCTATACAGACTCAAGTTTTCAAATGGACCAAGATGACAGTAAATAAATTTCAGGGTATGTGTTTACCTTAAACGGTGGCGCGGTGAGTTGGAAGAGTTCTAAGCAGCAAACAGTTGTTGATTCAGTAACAGAGGCAGAGTACATAGCTGCAAGTGAAGCTGCAAAGGAAACTATTTTGATGAAGAAGTTCATAACTGAACTTGGAGTGGTTCCTAGCATTAGAGGAGCAGTACCTTTATTCTGTGACTACAACGGAGTTGTTGCACAGGCTAAGGAACCCAGGTCTCATCAGAAATCCAAACACGTGTTGCGGCAGTTTCATTTGATTAGAGAGATCATTGAAAGAGGACATGTCACCCTGGAGCGTGTGGACTCTCAAGACAACATTGCAGATCCATTTACTAAAGCTTTAACTCAACAGCAGTTTGATCGTCACTTAGAGAAGATGGGTATTAGATACCAAGGCGATTGGCTTTAGTGCAAGTGGGAGATTGAAAGTAGTATGCACACAAGCCAATCATATTTGATATGATGTAGCATATACTTTGTAATCTTAATCATTTATTAATAAAAGAATTGATTTTCTTAAAAGGCATTTTATATTATCTACATGGTGCTGTTATATTAAATGTGATAAACCCATAGTTTTGAGCAATGCTTTTAGAATTATGATGGTGATCATGCTAATGAGATCTAAATTCAAGATAGCTCACAAACTAAAATCGTTCCTAATCGTTGGATTACTAAATAGGGGATTAGTGAATCCGGATAGATTAGTACATACGTTGCTTGCTCTTAAGAAGAGGATGATTGATCTCATAATCACTTGTGTGGAGACACTAAAGCAAGTATGTAGGTGCTTATTGGAGAATAAGTTCACTGAACGTGGCTCGCTAAGGAATACCTAATGGAGTTTTACTCGCCTGTCAATAGGAATTCCTCTAGTGATAGTAGTACAAGTGATCCTTGGACTTGAGATCATCATAGTATCTTGTGTATGATGAGTTATACTTTGACATGTCCCTTAAGACCTTTAGGGTATAACAAAGGGTATGATTGGGTATAATAAGTTGTACATGGAGATAGGTGAATGATCAACAAAAAATCCACCACATCTAGTAAAAGATGTGAATGTCCTATGTGATTCGATAAATGACAACTCAGTAGTCCTTGGCCAAGGCAGAATGAAATTAGAAAGGAGTTTCTAATTTGCATTATTTAGAGTTGTGCATTTGGGAATCGATATACATATAATTAAATAAAATAAGACTTGACAGTAAATCCATGTCTTATATTTAATTGGGACATTGTATGGTAGAAGGATTGAATTATACAGTAACTATTCACTGAAAGGTTCTTTTGTGATTAATGTTGAAATCTATATTATCTGGAAAGTCGTTGATCGCTAAGGGGGCTTACCCTTATTGTAGAATAAATATAAATTAATAAGAGGAGTCTTATTATTATTATTATTACTATTACCATTATTTAATTCCTAATAGGGATTGAGAATTAATTAATTAATAGAAGTATTCACACATGAATGCCTAATTGGATTAGGAGCATAATTAATTAAAGGAGTTTAATTATAATAGAAACCCTAATCCTAAATAGTTTAGGAAAGGGTTTTCCTACATCTATAAATAAAAGGAGTCTTATCATAGATTGGGGTTACCCACTCTTGCATTAGATTGTGAAGAGTACTTACAATTTCTATAGAGATAGAAACTAGGGTTTTGCCAATACCCAACTTCTTGAATAACTATTCTTCCTTGGTGGATCACCTCTAGAGGCCAAATACTTGGGTGGCTAACGTTGATCAAGCAAAGGAATTTAGTCGGTGGAATTCAAAGAGAACGCGAAGGAATTAGAGGTGAACTTGTACCCGAGGAAACACGGTTCTACGAGGGTATAATTTCTTAATCTCTATCTCTTTCGTTTATATCGTTAATTGAGCACATAGATTGATCATGGTGATGGTTTGTATGAAAAAATTTTAAAAATCCAATTTTATCGCGTTTCCGCTCTATTTATGTAATTTGATTGCATGCTTGCGTTATATACAAACTTACATTGTTATCACTTCATCGAACTAGTTGTTAGACACACCTCGATCTGATCTTCTTTTTCAAACTTAAGATATTCAGCAACTATCTGGGATCTTCACTCTACGAGTCTTTAACTTGTTAGTCTGTTGTTAGAGCTGATATACTCTACGATTTTCCTAATCGTAGAGTTTTATGGAGATCGTAGAGTATTTGCTTAATCTGACTCTACGATCTACAAGCTGTGTGATCTGCAATGTGCTCTATGATCTCTAATAGACTCTATAGTCTTCTTGTTATTTTACGATATTTGAGTAGATAGCTCTATGATCTTTGTTTTGCCTTGTGATCTTAGAGTAGACTCTGCGATCTTCAATTAGCTTAACGATCTCTGAGCAGACTCTGCGATCTTCATTTTGCCTTACGCTCTCTGAGCAGACTCTGCGCATTTTATTTTGCCTTATGATCTCTGAGCAGACTCTGTGCACTTGAACTGAATACTCTACGATCATCGAATAAGCTTTACGATCGTCCAAACAACTTTACAATCGCTTAATTTCCTATAGTCTATACATTTAATTTGCTCGATAGATCAACCTAACAAATTTGATCTTCTACTCCAAGTCCTTTTACATCAATTTTATTTTAAAGACTTTACAAAAGCTACTGGTTACAAATATACATCATCTTATCATCATCATAAAATCAAATATGCATTTGTCCTAACAATCTCCCCCTATTTGATGATGACAAAACCAGTAGTTTCAAGCATTCATCAATTTTAAGATGCATAATACTTTGAATTTAAACGTGACTTATATATAGTGAGAAACTGTATTTCTAGAGGAAAATAATGAATTTATTGATGAATAAAAGAATTTTATAGAGTATATAAAAATTTTACAAGGAAAATTTTACAACATATTTACCTTCTCTATTTATTTACCTTATCCCCTATTGCTCCTCGGTGGATCTCTTGGCTCAGCTTTTCGCCTTCTCATGTAGCTCTCTTTTCCTTCAGCTTCTCTTCTATGAATTTCTTCAATTGAGTCTCTAGTCCAAGATCAGGCATATTAAATCGTTCTTCCCCTTCAATATGAACCCCTTGAAGATTTCTATTCATGAAAGCTAGGTCACTGGATGGGAGTCGTAAGCCATTAGGAGTTACTACACTCGACGATATCCTGGCCTTGAAGAGGAGGAAGATTGTCCACAAGATTGACCTTGGCCTAGAGGAATAGCTTGAGGTGCTGAAGAAACTCTAGATGGAGGAGGATGAATTAATGATTACAGGGGTCGTCTCTTCTGCCCCTTTTTGTCAACATCTCTGTCATTTCGTATAGCATTAACTTCTTTAGAGAGTTGCTCAACAAAGTTGAAAAATTCTTGCATTTGGCTCCTTGACAAGGGATGTCGTCTCTAGATTCTTAATATCTGGCATCATCTTGTTCTCTTTGATAATGAACAAGGGATGTCGCATTGTCTGTGTGCTCCATTGACTGCATCACCACGCTTTGAAATTCTAGCAATGAGGAGCTCAACAAGAAAACCTTGTCGGAGAGAAACTTGATAGATTCAACATTGGTAGGTTGAAGAGAGACTACTACAGCTTTATGATCAGCGATCTGCTTAAAGTAGATCTCGTCTTGCTTTTGGAGATTCTCAAGGATAGACTTAATTAGCTCATTTATTCTCTTTCCAAATTCCCTGGACATCTCCCCATGGACTTTGGATGTTGTCTCAGCTATATGGGCTAACCTTTCTGAATTCCAATAGCAGTATCCTGGATCCCTTCGTTGTATTCATCAACAATCACGTCTAGCATTCATTCAAGCTGGATCTTGGATGGCACTGCTGAAACTCTTTCTAGAATTTGCTCTATTAAAGCCTCGATTCCATCCTTATTTCCCCGATTTATTAAATTGAATAAATAATGAGCAATTGCTAAATTTAGGTTTTAATTATTGGAGGAGAAAGGTATATCTATATGAGTATAAGATGTGGAAGGTAGATCTGTATAGTCAGTATTTACAGGAGTTTTAGTTTCGATCGTAGGGTTTTGAGACTCTACAATCGGAGAGGATGGAAGAGATGAAAAGTATGTATGTACAGGAGATAGATCTTAAGGTTTTAGGACTCTATGATCGGGGACTAAGTATTTTGTACATCAATCGTAGGGTTTTGAGAGTCTACGATTGGAGATTGAGGGTTTTGGTTTGACGATTGCTCAACAATTGTAGTGTTAGACTCTATGACTACTTCATAGCGAGGAAGAGGTTTTGTGGAAAAGAATAAAGAATTGGAGATGAAGGTTACTTTATTGTATATACCTAAATGAGAAGAAGATTCAACATTAGAGATAGTTCTTCTGGTATCCTTAAGGACTTTGGGGAAGTTCTGAGACAATACTTTGACATTTAGATATATCGAGAATGTCCAAATAATGTGACTCAGATCCCTTCGTAGATACCCAAACTTTTACACTTGTTCTCTAACCCTGCCAAGAGGGCAAAAGCATCATTTTATTCTAACGCCAAGATATCCATGCGAAGATCGCAAGTTGGAAACAAGCATATAAAGCTATCAGAACAATTCCCGAGCAACAGACTATTCAAGGTAAGACGATTGACTAGCCGGCATATTCAGGAAGATACTTGATGAGTGATTGACTAAGATTTAGTGACGTGTGTCTTGTTAATTATTCATAGAATTGAATGGCTTGCTAGCATGTAGAATAGGAATATATCTATATGCCGTAAAGGGTGATTTTTATTTGACCATCGGAAGAGGCTTATAAATATGGTGAATTTCTCGGTTGGCAATTCTTGTGGTTAATTAGTTCAAATGAGAGAGTTAAGATATTCAAATGAAGTGTTGGGGGAAATTGTGATCTTAGACTTGTTAATATTAGATTTTCATTATCTTAGAAGCTTTCTGTAGTTCTTTGATTATTTGTTATCTTAATTAATGTTAAACAACAAAAAGACATAAATCATTAGTTTAAGTGAGATTGAGATGATAAAAAGTTAGTACTTGGAAAATATTAGTGATAATTCCTCGTGGGTTCGACACTCTACTTATACTTTATTACTTGTTGACCTTGTATACTTGCGCGTATTTGTCATTATATAAATCAGACAACAAGTTTTGGCGCCGTTGTCGGGGAATTGTTTTCTAATAATTTTTCCAATATTAATTACAATCGAATTGATCTTAATTTAGACTTGTATATAATTTGCTTTATGTTTATTTTGTTTTGTTTTGATTTCCTTTTTAGTTAATGGATGAACATAGTTATCAATTGCCTTATGAGAGGATGACAGAACCAAGTTGGGAAGAAATATTTGAGCGATTGCAAGAACAAGTTGCAATTGCCTCAAGGCTTGTTGACACTCTTGAGAGTCAATCCATTCAGAATGCCTACTATCAGAATCAAGCTGACTACACCCCAAACTACTATCATTCGGGTTGGCAAAATTGTCCAAGCTTTTCATGGGATAACAATCAAGATCAATTTGATGCTCCAAATCTCCTATTCCATTCAGAATTTTCATACCATCCTCCACCGCAAGAAGAGGATACATCTAATTTGGAGGAGATTCTTTCCAAGTACTTAAAGCAACAAGAGGAAAGAAGGGTGGAGGAACTCATTACTAAGTTCATATCTTAAAGCGAGGATAGGATAGCGATTCAAGAAGCTTCAATATGGAACCTTGAGAACCAAATAACACAACTTGTCGATGCTATCATTATTCACCCGCAAAGCACTTTACCTAGCAATATAGAGATTAATCCTAAAGAGGAAGGTGAAGAGCAATGCATGGTGAATACTCATGGATGTGGCAAAGAGTTACATGAGGCCATTAGAGGAAATTTTTTAATGATACATCCTACTGTGGAAGTTGATTTTGAGGTTGATGAGATGAGCATCATGTGTGGGTTTAATGACAAGGAAAATGAAGATCAAGAAGTCACATTCAAGGTTTTCAAAGCCATCGAGCACCCTTTGGTCCATGAAGAATGTCTTCAGGTTGATCTTGATAAGAGTGCAACAATGGATAAAGCGGATGAGGAAAGTTTCTTTTTGCCATTGGTTGAAATTAAGTTTGAGGTTGCCAATCATACAAGCATGTCATGCAAAGCAAGGAACGGAAAACGAGGCGGCATGCTATGGTCATTTTTGCGATTGAGCCAGATTGAAAGGAAATGAATATCCTAACTCTCTCATTTGAACTAATTAACCATAAGAATTACCAGCCGAGAAATTCACCATATTTATAAGCCTCTTCCGATGGTCAAATAAAAATCACCCTTTACGGCATATAGGTATTTTCCTATCCTACATGCAAGAAAGCCATTCAGTTCTATGAATAATTAACAAGACACATGTCACTAAATCTTAGTCAATCACTCATCAAACAAATAAACTTTCGCATTGGGAGTCATTAAGTTTATAATCTCACTATGGTTACATGCGGCTTATAGGTATATTCTTATCCTATATACTAGCAAGTCATCTATTCTCAAAGATAAATAATAAGACACACGTCACAATAATCTTATTATTCACCCCCGAAAATCTCTAACCTTCGCATGATATCATAACAAGGTCTTAACACTATAATTCATTTTCCTAAAGTAATTACTAGCTAGGTAATTAATATATGAAGCACAAATTACGATATTCATTTCATATAGGTTCCCAAAGTAATTACTAGCTAGGTAATTAAAATATGAAGCACACATTACGATATTCAATTCATAAATGATTAACTAGTATCAAAGAGAGAGCATTCAATTCAAACTAGGAGTTGGGTTCTATTGAAATCTTAGAATAAACGTTCTAGTTCATGGTAGCTAAACAAAACATCAAAGTAATTACTAGATAGGTAATTAATATATGAAGCACAAATTACGATATTCAATTCACAAATGATTAACTAGTATCAAAGAGAGAGCATTCAATTCAAACTAGGAGTTGGATTCCATTGAAATCTTAGAATAAAAGTTCTAGTTCATGGTAGCAAACAAAACATTAAATTCGATCTATAAATCATCATGTTGGAATTACAAAATAATAAGGAAAGACTAGAGATAGAATGATAAAACCCCTAATGAAGATATTCAGATGTTGTTTAATGAGTGGATGATGAATTCTAGACTCTCTTCTTTAGTTTTGCAATCTTCTCTTCATTTGCTCCTTGGATCTTGCTGAACTTTCTTTGAATTGCAGCCCTTTTCTCTTCTTAGTGATGTTTATAGTAACCTCTCACTCTTTAGATGTGATTTTAGAAGTATTCAATGTCACAAAATGGAGGCTACATGTTCTATTTATAGCATTACATCATAAAACCCTAAAAAACTCTGCAAAATCATGCAAATCTGACTCTGGAGCACCTAGGCGCTTGTTTCTGGTGCCTAGGTGCTTGCCTTGGAGTTGGATCCCTGGCTTGGAGCGCTTAGGCGCTTGAAATGAACTACGAAAGAGCACCTAGGCACTTGGCCATTTTTTGGAATTTTCAGCTTTGACATTTATTGGTAAAATAGCCATAACTCTCTCATCCGAACTCCGATTTAGGTGATTCAAGATGATCCGAAAAGCTAAGAAGTAGCTCTACAACTTTTATTCTTTGCGTTTTGAGAGATACATGATAGAGCTGGGTTCAAATTGGCCCTGAATTGGCTGCTATGTAAATGACAAGACGAAAATGCGAACGGAGCTACTCCAAACATTGATCCAAAGAGCTTTTATTCTATTTCCTACAAAACAAAGTAAAAACACATAAAAATCAATATAAAAACACATAAAAGCAATATAAAACCACATTATATAACAATAAGATAAAAATACATAAAAACCAAACGAAATAGCTTAGGATTTACAAATTATCAAGCTCAAAAGTACATAATTAGTGTATATAAAACACACTAATCAAATACCCCCAAACTTAAATCTTTACTTGTCCTCAAGTGAAACAAACACAAACTATAAAAATTAAACACTTCTAATAAAACCTAACTTGAGCAATGAGTTAATAAGTTTAAACAATGGCCTCAAAGATGTCAAAACAAAATAACTCTAGAAAACTTTCGAAAGATCGCAAGTCAAAAATTTCAACATGTTAGTCATATCTCGATTTAGATCCCTTCTATGTGTGTGTGAGTACCCAATTGCACTAAACCAATTATAGCTCGGATGAACTTATGCAACCACATTACCTGATGAAAAAAATCAAAATAAACTATAAAAATTACATGCTTAACACATCACTCACCGCAAATGTAGACAAATCATAAATTCCAAAAATTTTGAGACCAAAGGATTCTAGGTGAGTACATTTTATACTCCATCTTACCCTAAGCCCACTCTTATGGGCGAGTGCATTTTACGCTCCATCTCAACCCTCCGCTAGATTTGCGATATATAACTTTTTTTATCTTCATTTAATAGGTGAGTGCGTTTTACGCTTTATCTCCCATAAGCATGTGTTTATGAATGAGTGTGTTTTATGCTCCATCTCAACTCACCACATGACCAACTAATCAAGCATTGGACTCATTGCTTCGAATGATGTTTAAACGAGTTCTAGAGCGTATTGATATCTCCCACAAGCATTAAGTCATATAAGCCATTCCAAGTGTACAACTGATTCATTACTCATGGGTAAGTGCATAAAAGTGGAAGGACTCATAAACACAACAATAACCAAGAATAAGTTAAGCACATAGACTAAGTGACATTTGTCCATTTTCCACGAGTTAGAATCTATTTAATCAAGTTATTATCATTGACCATGGATTACAGTTCAAATCAAATTAAATCAATGCTCAAGAGACACATCCTAAAAATAAGAATATATTTTTTTTTATATAAAATAAAAAAAACACACTGAAAACACACAAATACTAAATTAAAAACACACAAATACTTAATGCTACCCCCAAACTTAAAACTGACATTGTCCTCAATGGCTAAGATAGGAAAAGGTAAAACAAAGAACTTCCCTGAGAACGTGTCAATCCATGTGGGGCACTAGAACTGTAGAATGTTTGATTTTGATTAATAAGCCTCAGCTCGCCGGTGCTTGGTAGGCAGAACAACCTAACATGAAAAACAAAACTAAACGAAAATAAAATCAAATAAAATAAAATTGGATAAAAGGAATACAAAATTTGGGTTGCCTCCCAAGTAGCGCTTGGTTTATAGTCGTCAGCCTAACTCCTTCATTTCCTTTCAATCTGGCTCAATTGCAAAAATGACCATAGCATGCCGCCTCGTTGTCCTTTCCTTGCTTTGCATGACATACTTGCATGATTGGCAACCCTCAAACTTAATTTCAACCAATGGAAAAAAAAAACTTTCCTCATCCGCTTTATCCATTATTGCACTCTTATCAAGATCAACCTGAAGACATTCTTCATGGACCAAAGGGTGCTCGATGGCTTTGAAAACCTTGAATGTGACTTCTTGATCTTTATTTTCCTTGTCATTAAACCCACACATGATGCTCATCTCATCAACCTCAAAATCAACTTCCACAGTAGGATGTATCATTAAAAAATTTCCTCCAATAGCCTGATGAGTAGGTTTTATACCTACGAATTAGATATCTATTTATATGGAATATTGTCTGTTTTCTTGGTGTACAATTGCTTTTCATGCATTTTATATGTTTTTGTAGGTTGCATGTGTTGGAAATTGATTTGGCGAGACTTGAGCAAAACAACAACTAAAGGAATGAAAAAGTGCAGAAAGTGAAGCGCGATCGCGCCTAAATTGTACTAGGGAGCGTCCCCACCGGTCTTCAGAGATAGAAAAAAATTATCTACCAGTGCAGCGCGACCGCGCCCCATTCAAGCTTATGTCCAGCGCGGCTGCGCCTGTTCGAGAGTTGACCAAGCTTTGACTTTTCACTTAAATGAAGCAATTTGATGTGTAATTAAATTTCAGACTTCTAAATCGTTTAGGATTTTTATCAGATGTTATAAATAGATGTTTTATATCAGTTTAAAGGTTGTTGAACTTATTATTAGAAAACCCAAGTTCTGGAAGCCAATTGTGAAGTCTTGAAGCAAATTGCTAACAGGAGAAAATCAACATAAGAGCTAGAGAGAGATTCAAGGATTGCATCATCAGTTTTTATTCTCTTCTCTATCTTTTACTTTTGAATTTGGAACGCCATTAAATTTGTGGAAGATGGATTCTAGTTTAATTATGAACTAAATTTCTTTTTAAGGCTATAACGGATCTTATTATGTAGCTTTGTTTGACATGCTTTCTGGATAATTATGATTAGTTATTATTAGATTGTCTATTATGGTTTATGCATAATTGCTTAATTATTTGGCCAGTAATTATCGGGATAATCTATATGAATTCGAGAGATGAAATATAGGTTTAGATCTGATCATAATAGCGTATGATTGTGTTTTCTGCATGTGGATGGAAATCATGATTTGTGTTTAGGATAGAGATATACCTATTCACCATATGTAATCTAACAGGGAATCTGAACTTTAAATCCTTTTTAATTGTAATTCACATAGAGATATAGTAGATTAGTTAACTTGGATGTTCATCTTAAATTCATCATATGTGGATTTAAGTTGATTGGTTTATGATACACTGAGAGATGGTCATAAATAATGATGAGTTCTCAATTAACAATCCGAAATAATTAGCATAATTTGGTAGAAAGTGTGCTGAGCAAAGTGAAGCAATAAGTGAAGTTGTAGTCTTAAGTCTTTAAAAATTTGTTTTCAAACTTGTGGTAATTAGTTTTAGTTGAAGTAATTAATTAATTTCAGAAGTTCTCAAAACCCTAATTGATTGTTTAATAAAATTGTGTTAATACAAAGTTGATAATTGGTATTATAAATTACAGATTTTCTTCGTGAGATCGATACTTTACTTACACTTTATTACTTGTGGACTACATATACTTGCGTATTTTGCTAGTATAGATTTAGGCAAACAAGTTTTTGGCGCCGTTGCCGGGGAAAATTTGTGTTTATAATTTTCAAGTATCAATTTTATTAATTCAATTTTAGTTAAACTTTGTTTTTATTTTTCTTGTTATTTCATGTTTCAGGTGATTTTAGTTCGTTTATGCAAACGTGATCAAAATAGTCGGAACTTGTGCAGTGCGAGGACAATCTTGAGAACAAGTTACGTCAGTTAAAAAAGTTTTACAAAGAGATAATCGAGAAAGAGAAAATGGCTAACGAAGAGCATAAATCACTAAGGGACTACGCTATGCCTAAGATAGATGAGATCAAGTCAATCATCACGAGGCCAACTATTACTACAAACACTTTTGAGATTAAACCGGTTACAATTCAGATGATTCAGAACTCGGTACAGTTTGGGGGATTGGCCAATGATGATCCAAATGAACATTTGGTGAGCTTTCTTGAGATTTGTGATACATTCAAATACCACAATGTTACGGATGATGCAATTAGATTACGTCTATTTCCATTCACCTTGAGGGATACGGCAAAGAATTGGCTACATTCACTTCCACCGGGATCTATTACAACCTGGGATGATCTGGCCCAAAAATTTTTAGCGAAATTCTTTTCGCCGGCCAAAACTACCAAGATGAGGAACGACATTACTACTTATGAGAAACAACATGGAGAGTCACTATATGAGACTTGGGAGAGGTTCAAGGACTTATTGAGAAGATGCCCGCACCATGGGCTACCCAAGTGGCTACAGGTTCAGACATTCTACAATGGGTTAGTAGTAATACTCGAACAAGCATAGATGCAGCCGTGGGAGGAGCACTTATGGCTAAACGTTTTGATGAGGCTTTTAAATTGTTGGAGACAATGGCAGCAAATAACTATCAATGGCCAACTGCAAGGATGAATCAACACAAGGTAGCTGGGGTATTAGAAGTCGATGCAATCACAACATTAGCAGCTCACATGGCAGCCATGTCTAAGATGATTGATGCTATGGCAGAGTCAAAAACTCAGCAAGTAGCTTATGTGTGTGAGCTATATGCGGGAGCACATCCTATAGATTATTGTGCCATTAATCCTGAAGTAGTGCAGCTTGTGGGTAGCTACCAACGACCTCCAAATCCATACCAAAACACTTACAATCTAGGGGCAAGGAACCATCCAAAGTTTTCATGGAGCAACAATCAGAATCAACAACAAGCTCCTAAATCATCATATCCCCCTTGATTTCATAATCAACATCAGCAGGTAGCTACATAGCCGCTGTAATGTCCAAGAATTTTAAACCTTGTTATCGATTGATTTAATATATGAAATTCATTTTTATTTAATTTTATGGGCTTAATTAGATCTATGAAGGTATAATTATTGAATTATATGATCTAATAATTTTCTTGCATTAAAGGGAGTCACTAATAGTTGAATAAATTAGTAATTTAACCTTAAAGATTGGTTGGCAAGAAAATTAGGAGAAATTAAATAAATAATTTCATTTTACTATTATCGGATTAAATAATTCGCATGAGGAATTATTGTTAAAACAAATATTATAAATAATTAATTAATTGAATTAGTTATTTAATTTAAATATTAGAAACATGTTGTTATTAATTTTAATAAACAAGTTGGGCTACTTTTCTTTTTATTTCAGCTAACCCAACATCATTTGGGCCGAACCCAAATTCCTTTCCATTTCCTGTTAGGCCAAACCAAGTGGGTTGGGGCAAGTCTTATGAATTAAACCCAATTGGGCTGGATTCCCTTTTTCTTTTCCTGCCGGGTCGACCCATTCCTAATGATTTGGGCAGTCGGTAAATTAATTTGGGGCTAAACCGAGTAAAGGGATTTTCCAAACCCTTAAATCAGACCATACCGAGAAGACGGAATAGGGTGAGCCGAACCTAGCGACCTAAGCCTCTCAAATCGGATGGAACGGGAGAGAAGCAGGGGTCACCGACGGCGTAGGCTGGGAACCGAGCGGCGACCACCGGACAAACGAGCGACGGCATGGGCGACCGAGCGCCAATCGTTCGGACCAAGAGGCTAAGGCAAGGAGCATCAACCGAGGCGATTGGACGGCATAGAGGGGGTTGTGAGGGTGGTCTGCAGGCGGCCATAGGCCCACTTCTCATACCGTTGGTCACTGATTCAGCTGATTAGGGCATTACCCAGCAAGTTGGGTAAATGTTCCTCTATAAATTGAAACCTAGACCCTAACCAGAGCTGCCGATTCTGTAAGCCAAATTAGAGAGAGAGAAATCAGAAAAGAAAAAGGGAAAATTTGAAAGGCAATTGGCCGTGAATGTCCGCCGACTTCATTTCTTATTTTGGGAGAAGGAGAAGAACTGCAGTCCGAACGACAACAAGGTATACGATGGTTCAATGTACACAGGCTACTGTTTAGTTTTGTTTCTATTTTTTTTCTTTCCGTCTGTGTTGGTTGTGCTATACATTGTATTGGGTTGTATATTTTTCTTTTCTTCCTTCTTTGTTGTTGGTTGTGTTGTCCGTTAATGGGAACTTTGTATACTGAAGAACCAAACGGTTCGGCAGCATGATGGTGTATGATAAACAGGCCAGTGTTGTGGCTTAGAATGCCCAGCCTGTGTTTGATATAATGCCTAAACTAGATTTTTGGTTTCTTTCCTTGTTGTATTAACTGTCTGTCAGCAATATGGGATATAAAAACAAACTTTGGTGATAATATTTGGCCATTCATAGAAACTGAAACTAGTGTGGCCACGAATCTGTTTGGAAATCTCTAATATGCTGAGTAGTAATTTGGTTAAGCACTTGAAATAAGATTGCAGGAAATTGGTTATATTGTGTGATGTTGTGGCTGCTGATCCGGCATGCCTGTAAAGGAACAAAAATAGGATTATTACCCTTAATAATGTTATGCACTAATTGAACTATTTTCTAAATAGGTTGCCTAATTTATTAGCTTATTCAACTAATGTAACCGACAAGATGAAGTCTAGTTAATCAAGTGTTTATTGCTTAACTAGTATGTAATTAACAATAACTAATACTATTGGATGAATTATTAGTTATTATGTGAATTAATAATGCACTCATAAATAATTATTTATTATTTAACATTAAATAATAAATAAAGATAATAAATATTTAATTATTATTTAATTAACATTAAATAATAATTAAGTATGAGTAAATTAATTATTTATTATAAATTAAGATAATAAATATTTAATTATTATTTAATTAATATTAAATAATAATAAAGTTAGTAAATAATTATTTATTATTTATCAATAAATAATAAATAAAGATAATAAATATTTAATTATTATTAATATTAAATAATAATTAAGTATGAATAAAGTTAATAAAATAATTATTAATAAATAAAGATAATAAATATTTAATTATTATTTAATTAATATTAAATAATAATTAAGTAGGAGTAAAGTAAATAAATTGACTATTTATTATTTACCATTAAACAGTAAGTAAAGATGATAATTACTTAATCATTATTGAATTATTATCAAATAATAATTAAGTATGAGTAAGATTAATAAATTAATTATTTATTAGTGGACCTTAATAAATAAAGATAATGATTACTTAATTATTATTAAATAATAATTAAGCATGGGTAGAGTTAATACATTGATTATTTAATTAATGTTAAATAAGGACTAATGGGTCATAATTACTTAATTACCCTTAAAGGTGAATAGTATCTAAGTGCAAATAAAACGAAATAAGTGATCAATTATTATTTAGTTACTATTAAACCATAATGCACTAATAAATTTATTTTTATAAGGATTACTATCCAATAATTAGAGACAAGTAAGGTTTCTAATTTGAATATCCAAATAACAAATGAGCATGATTAGTTGTTTGAAATAATAACTAAAGGTCATTAATTAATTTCTGTTTAGCTAATGTTAAATAGAAATTAAATGTGGTAAGTAACAATGAAGTAATGTAATGTAATGTATTGAACAATTATAAGTAATTGTTAGAAAGTGTTTATCACTTAAGAGAAACATTGTTAGTAAATAATTTCTCCGTCTACCGATTAATTAAGTATCCTATGGGATTGAGACTGATCTATTGACTTATATGCTATATGAATTGTTTATCTGCTAAATAAATAGCATAAGTGAGTGCGTCGATATACTGCTATACAATGCTAATGGATAAATCGACTTTATCAAATGATAGGTCATCCAAGGTCAATTAGTTAAAGCTAAAATTTATTGTAGCTGAGCAAACAGGCAAGTTCCCTAACTTCGTTCTTTCTGTATACTTAATGCAAGTTTCCTTTAACCCTACTCAATTTACATTCATGTGGGATGTGATGTATTATGCAAGTTCCCTTTCTCCTGAAACTATACCTTGTGAAATTTCCCTAAATCCTACTCAATTATCTTCGAACAGGCTACTATTGTATTGTAGCATGAAATTTTATTTCCAAGAATGCTTAAGTGGTTTAATCAATTTACAATTAATCCACATCAATATTATTGACATTCACACTCGGTGCATTTGAAATTGTACAGTCTTGGATTCGTACATTATTAAAGTTCTGTAATTCATGAACTATTTAAGATTGAGTCTGAACCTTTGTTCGGTCAGGCAAGTATATGAAAATTTATAAGAGCTATCCAAACCAATCAAATGGTATGGATTCTTAGACTGCAACGAACATCCCTTTTATTATAGGGGAGTACCCACGTATCTAATATAAGGTACAAACAGCAGAGTTAAATGTTATGCATATACATAGTGTACGCGAGGCTGATCCCCTCAAGTACTTATTCTGTAGCCAGTAACCAAAGGGTCAACCAGCTATTGACTCCTTTGGAAGTTATTGTTTAGAGTCTACTTGACTATCAATTGTCCTAAAAGCAATAATTGTTCTTGCTTTTGATATTTATATTTGTCGACGCCGGGAGGAGCTTCTGTGGTTGTTAACCTTTCCAATTTTAGCTTTTTTTTGTTGGATGATTTTTTGGGAAAAGGTCGGCACAAATGTCGACGGGGTTTTGAAAGATCGTTTTTTATGATGAGCCAATTGATCAGAGTCGCCAGTTGGTATATTTGAAATGGATGTACCAACTCATCCGAGTTTCATTTTTTCATAAATTGCTGGCTCATATATGACTCCGAATTAATTGGTTTGCGAACCAAGATTCATAGAGTTCGGGGGCTTGCTTAAGCGAGGGGAAGGTGTTAGGCACCCCCCGACTTCCCTGAAATACGGTTACCGTAATCTTGATGCTTTTCCTATCCTTTAATTCATAAAGTGTGTATGTGTGTGCGTGTGTGTGTGTCTATGTGAATATGGTGGTGAGTTTGTATGAAAGAATCATTTGGGGTTTTATGTGGAAAGTCGTGCTTTGAGAATACTTTAGAATGTCCTTCGATTTATACGAGAAAGCCTTATTCTTTATGAAAAAGGTTTGATTTTAATTTTCAAAACTGCGAGATTTTCATTGGGTGTCGTTTGGCAAAACAAGATCAATTTTTAAACCCTCGTCAAAATAGGAATCGAGATCTATACGTCGCTTTCGTAACTTAAATGATGGGCAACCTCTAGGATCTCTTTAACCCTATGCACAAAGATTTAATAAAACGTTACTTATTTTTATAAAACCATTTTTGTGATGTTTGAAAACGATTTTTCTTTTGCCTTCTCGTTAAGATAGAAATCGACATTCCTTAGCACCTCCACTTTCTTATCCTCGTGATGCTAATAACCTAGTTTGATTGATTTTATGAAAATCTTCATCATTTAGCTTTGAAATCCTTTTTGGTGTTGCAATTCAAATCAAACATTATAATGCGCAGGGAATTATTCACGGGCATGTAAGCTATCAAAATAACCCCGAACACCCACAATCACATATTTTCACTATGACGGGGCCTTAAACATGATTCTCGCCTTGGCGTCGTTTTAAGGCCCGACGATTACATACTTACAATGAAAACTACATCGCTCCTACTACCTACATCAAAAGATGTCCATCATCGGATTTGGACCACGGGGTCGCGTTCCTAGGCTCACATCCAAAATTGCTAAACAACCACAATATCCTAAAATGGCAATCTAAACAAACTAGGCACAATAAATCATCATAACGAGCTAAAATAGTTCACTAAATGGACATCCTCGGGTCATTAGGAGGCATTTCGTTCCGTGGGAACCCTCACTAATGGTCCCTAATCCATGTATCCACAACAATATACAAGAAAAACTACATTTCACATAACCCAATTGACAAGAAGATTAACAAAATGATACACAAAAATCGCTAGAGAAATGGTCTTTTCACCTTACAAATATCACCAAAATGTGTGTAAACTTGAGTATATGAATAGAGTAGAAATTATCTTGGATATAATCTCACAAAAGAGACACAATTCCTCACTTTTTCCTCTCTTTGCTCTCCTAATTTGCTGCAGTTTTTTGCTGTTTTTCCTTTCTTTTTCCGAGCTGCTGCTGGTTTCTCCCCTCTCTTTCCTGAATGAACTGAAACTGGGATGATAACAGGGAAGCCAGGGCAACCGCAGATGGATCTGCGGCTGGCTGGCCGCAGATGGATCTGCGGCTGGCTGGCCGCCCACCATCCACTCAGCCTGGTTTCGATTTCTGTGTTTCGAGTTCCGTGTTTTCAAAAGGCGCAGTTATTGGCCGCAGATCAATCCACGGCTGGCTGGTTTGACTTTCTCGGTTTTCATGCCATGCCTCGATTCTCATGTCGTGACGTTGATTTTTGCCGACAGGCTTGTATTTTACAGTCCGGGAATTATTGGGAGACGTGCTGCATCATTCGGGAATGCTCATTTCGGACGGCCTTGTTGTCACGTCGGTTTTGGTTGCAAATCATCGCGGTGGCGTCGAGTGTTCGTACTTGCGCCCATCCTTCGCTCTCGTAGGCCGGTTCAATTGACGATTTTGCCCTCCTGTCACGGTTAGCATAGGGAATGCAAAATTTGGGTGTCTACAATATTGTTGAATTCTCTTTCTATTTTCCCTTCATCATGATATATCCCTTATAGTTATATTTTAAACTTGCTGAGCAACTAGTTGCTCACCCTTGCTATATCATGACTTTCATTGCAGCTAAACCCGAGACATCAGGAAAGGGCAAGGGTAAAGAAAAGATGAAGTGATAGACTTCACGTAGCTGGCTTTAGTTTATGTTTAGCGTAATTGCTATAACTGTAATTTAAACCCTGATTATTATTTAGGGTATGTTTTGGTGTTATGTATTAAGGTTATTGTATCTTGGGACTAGTAACACCTTTGAAATGAACAACATATGTTTATTATATTCCGCATTTAGTTATCGTATGTTGTTAGAGGTGAATGTGTGTATTGTAACGTGATGACCGAATCCGGGTAGTTGGAGACCCGAATTTAGGGGCGTTACAGGTTGGTATCAGAGCTGTAAGTTATAAACTTTAGGATCGCGAAACCTAGGTTATGACCTTAGTTTTAAACTCGTATTGAGTACGCTAGGATGTAAGTCGAGGAGATTCAGATAATGGCCTTGTCTGGGGTGGATTGTGGAAATCTGTTGAGCCGAGTTGTACATGATAAAATATCATTTCATTTTATCAATGAACATATTTTATTATGATACTCACACCTGATTATTTGTTGTCTCTGTCTGCGGCTGTAGGATGCCTGGTACAGGAATACCCGGTCCTGCTGGAGAGATGGAGTTCACGGACATACCGGTGGACCCGATGGGTTTAGTAGAGGTGCAGCCGAATGAGCCAGAAATGGACATTGGAGATGAGGCTGAGACTGAGTATGGTTCCGAGGAGGAGCCGGTGATTGGTAGAGTGCTGAGACAGCCAGGTGATGGCAAGGAGGACTCAGAGACTGAGGATGATGAGCCACCTGCATATATAGATGGCATGGGCTTTATTGCAGATGATATCATTGAAGGACTGTCAAGCAGGAATGAGGAGCTTGAGAACCAGGTAGCCCATCTAGAGGAATAGAACCAGACCCATCAGTCTATGGAGGATCAGTATAGGGAGTTAGCGTACCAGCTAGAAAATGAGTTGGGATTGCTAAAGGTACAGCTGTAGGGTTATGAGGCCTCAGCAAAGCAGATTGGACCACTACTACATCATATGGTGGCCAGGAATGTTGAGCTGAGAGAGAAGTTAGAACAGAAGGATATGGAGATCGCCCATCTAAAGGCCAAGCATGAGGCTACGAAGTTCGAGTTCGGGCTAGAGATTGCTGAGAGGATTCGGGTTAGAGATGCTTGGGTTAGAGAAGCAAGGAGAGTTGATCAGTTGGAGGACAGGTTAGAGGCGGGAGCTGTGAGGATAGAGACCTTGGGATTAGCTTTGGATGCAGCCTATAGGAGGCCGCAGATTGAGATGGGAGAATCTAGTCGCTCGGTTCGTCGCCGAGTCATGGGTAAAGCATTTTCTTCAGGTCAGCAGGCGCGGATTCGTCACGACATGTAGTGACGTGTTAGGATGGATGTCTTGTCTTGTCTTGTCATGTTTATAGGTGCAGTAGGTCCCACCTTTTATTATAGTAGGGACATGTGTGTTGTAAACCCCTATATTTTGTAGCATACTTGGGGTAGCAATTAAACCCCAACTTTTGTTGTTATGAGGGGTGGAAAGTTATTATTCCCCACTTTTTGTCTTAAGGGATGGTTGGTGATTGATAGGGCATGCGGTAGCGCATTTATAGAAGTATGCCACAGGTTTAGTCCGATTGTAACGAAACAGTGGTATATGAATATAAATATGCATTTGTTTATTTAAATCAAATGTGTTTGATAGATGCTTTACCTTTAATTACTGAATTCCATGACATATGATGTGAAACCTAAAACTATAAGTAAAAGTCGGCGGTTTTCTTTTACCAGATCATGCCGCCGAGAGGAAGACCACGTAACCAGTGGGTCGAAGAGTCAGAAAGCGAGGTTGGGGATCAACCCAATCCAATGAGAATGTTCGCTGAAATGCTGGCAGAAGCCATGCAAGCGAGACCGCCACCAGTAGGGACCCAACCAGCACCCAAGCCAGCGCATCATTTGGCCAGTTTTAAGGATTTCAAACTGGTTGGACCACCCGAGTTCAAGGGAACTCTCAACCCAATCGAAGCACAGACTTGGATCGAAGAAATAGAGAAGGTCTTCGAGGTCGCACGGGTGGCCGAGGAACAGAAAACAGGATTTTCCACGTTCATGCTGAAGGGCGAGGCTAACTATTGGTGGAAGGCCAATAAGGGACGAGCAGGTGAGGGAGTCATTTCCTGGGAAAGATTTAAAGAGTTGTTCTTCGAAAATTACTTTCCGAAGAATACATAGCAGGACATGAAAGTTAAGTTCCTAGAACTGAAACAGGGGAATATGACTGTCGCAGAGTATGCGGCAAAATTCAATGAGTTGGCCCGATTTGGCCCACACCAGGTGGACACCGAGGCCAGGAAGGTAAGAAGGTTTGAGTTGGGACTGAAACCATGGGTTTAGAAGTCAGTAGCGATACTAAAAATTAAGAATTTCTCGGAACTGCTGGAAAGAGCTATCATTGCGGAAGGGGGCAATGAAGCAGTGGCACGATTCAATCAGGATAGAAAGAAGAGTCAGGAAGTAGCCAGGGTGGGGAGCAGCGGAGGCAGCAACTGTGACGCCCCCAAATCCGTGTAACATCAAACACAGGATATGGTGCTCACGATACATCATACCCCATCATCTAACTAAATAAACCTCATAAATAATAATAATATTTACAATAGTATTTGATAATAAACCCAAATATAAATCCAAACATAATCCCAAGTTACAAAACCTTAAATAAACTTAAACTTAGCGTTCATCGCTACATTACATCAATGCGGAAAATCTAGACTTATTACAAAGAAATAAGTTTCATCATTTCATCTTAGCCTTTCCCTTGTCCTTGCCCGAGCCCTCGGCCTTCTCACCCTTAACTGAAAGGTTTAAGCAAGAATGAGCACAATTTGCCCAGCAAGTATAACAAGTAATTTGATAATAAATACCAAGGATAGATATATCTGTAAAGGCATTTCTCAACAATTGAAAGAGTATTGAAGAGGTAAATACGAATTAGAGTTAAGAGTTAAGAATTTTCAGTAGTGTACTAAGGGGTGTTGATACCCTGAACATTGTTTTGTTTCATCGAAAACCATCAGAAGCTTTTATCAATCAGATAGATTATAAAACCTTCTCTGCAAGTACTCCAGGTGATCAGCCTTTCGTACCCTACATTGTGCACAAGTATGAAATTTAAACGCGTAAGCGTAAATGGGACTATATGCCCGACATCTATTTGCCCGTTATTCGGGTTGTTCATCTTAGTATCATGCGAGACCGCACCAAAGCAATTTGGATTGGTAAACTTTAATAGCTACAATGAATTTGAATTGTTCAAACAATATAACGTTACGCATCAATAATATCTAGCCGGAACAAAAGGCCAGAAAAGCATACTTGAAAGCAATTCGTAATAGTTAAGAACTTTAAAACATAACAATTGTAAAAACAATTGAGTAATCATCAATAAAGCTTGTACAATGGATTTGTATAGCTTACGACATAAGAAACTCACGATCATTGAATAAATGAATAATGATAGAATATTTGTTCAATTGAAATAATAAACTCTAGAAGCTTGCTCAATAAAAAGTAGAGTCAAGAAACTTGCGTAAATGAGAAGTAGGGTTTAAGAACTTGCCTGATAAGTCTTCTATATTTAAAGTTATCTATTGGTTCTTCACGTAACCTATTCACATGTGTCACGTTAAGTAATTTGATCTTCAAACACCACTTTGAAGTGTAATGGTTCCCTTTTATTTTAATAAAATGATTAAACTCACACGTATTCAAATACAATTCAATTACATAACATGTTGCTATGAATAGGCCACGTGGTTAAATAAAAGAAACTGGGAAACATAAATTTGTGACATTTTTCGGACCAAAAATCTGCATAAAATATACTTAAGGGTCTCAAGTCGGAAAAATCTCATTTTCCATAATTATGACATCCCATATATAATTAAATTCATTTATCCATATAACATCATTTATATGAAAAAAATACCAAATCAATCTCAAAAAATATTTCTTTTCTGTAATTTTGTAGAATATAGTCCCACATTGAACATATATTTTTTTCCGGAATTAATAAAATTTATCTATTATTTTTAAATAGCCCATAATAGCCAAATATTCTCAGATTTTTCATAAATCGAGATTAGCTCCAAAAATTCTGAAAGTTTCAGGGTTATCTCCTGCTATATACCCATGAACGTCCAGTAAAAATTTTGTAATATTTAGACTTATACACAGAGAGTTATTCAGGCATCGTTTCAAATAATGACCTTAGCCGTAAAATCCATAACTCTCAAACCGTATGGCCAAAAATTCTCAAATTTTTACAGGACCTTCATATCTTCTTATAGTAATACTCCAAATTTTTCCAGCATTTTTAATGTAAAAAATAGTGGACGAAAATGCCCCCAAAACAGACTGATCCAAACAGTTACAAGAAAGACATCAAATTTGTTTTGTTTCTTGCAGCCACTTTTGCGATTTTATTCCAAATCTAAAGATGATATGACCATAATACTTGGACACAATAAACTTCATACAGCAAGGTATTTTAAAAAAATATAACATTCATAAAACTAGCATGCTAAGACCACAAACCAGTTGCCTAGATAAGCGTGCACGACTGTTCTTGAGACTTAGAAATTTCTGGGAATTTCCCAGAATCTGCAGTTTTTCTTATTTTCATGCTTGCTCCCGAAAATCATATCTTACTCGATTTAATTCGGATTGCATTCAAACTTGGTCAGGTTAGAGATCATGCTACCTAGTATTTTAAAAAATTAATACATACATCAGTCGGATTACCGAAGGTACAATTCCAAAGCTCCGAAAAACCCGAAAAGTCACAGAATACTAGTTTAACCCAATTTGACAATAATCCATGATTTCGATTCTAGCATGCAATAAAATTGTTCCTACTGTCCAGATCATCTAATATAACATGTTTACACATATTACAATATCAAACTCCAACAAATTTTCCGTTTTTGATTGATTTAGCTTCTTAGAGTCATTTTATCAAACATAGAGCATGCATGACATAATTCTTTGATTTTCTGTGAATTTGAAGCATGTTTAATCCATAACTTTTGTTCTTAATATGCTAACATCAACAACTAACAACAATATGGCAACACAAGTCCACAAACAAATCATTTCTCCCATCTTTCATGCATTATCTACTTATTACATATACGAAAATAAAAGTTCTTTTGAAATACCTTTTGATGAATTCCCTTTTTGATTAATCTGAGATGATGCTATACTTGTTGCTTGATTACTCCCCAGAATTCTTCCTAGCCTTCTTTCTCACTCTCAATTTGGAAATTTTCTCTCGGATGTGTAGATTGTAGCAAAAATAAAGAAATACTAGAGAGGATGTATATATATAATGCTTGCTTTCCTTCATAATTTTATCCTTCAATCATCAGTTTCAGCCCTTAATTACCCCATACATCAGTTACAATCCATCATTCAGATGAGTAGAGAGGGAGGTTATGGAATGAAAAGTCATGGAATAAAAGAAAAGGAAATGAAAGAAATTGTAACTCCCATATTTCTAATTCCTATACACAATCCGTGCACTCCCTCTTCAAATTGTCCCAAATTGCAAGTCACATGGGCCCCACCAATTCAGCTGATGCAATTTAATTCTTTTCATAATTATTTTAATCATTTAATCAATTAATAAGCTATTTGACTATTTTGCCCTCCGGAACCAAACTATTCGATACTAATATCGATTCCTACTAAAATCGACTTTCCGAACGTCGTGGGATTATTCGTTTTGCCAAATTAGCTTTCGAAATTCGAGCTTTCCTTTTTATCCGAAAAAAAATCAACCGGTTGACTTTGACCAAAAAGTCAACCCCGACACATTTTGTGATTACAGTTTATTTTGACTAATTTCGACGTTCCGGACTCAAATATACAGTCCGTGTCTTCAAATTCTACTCCGAACTCAATATTGAGTTTTTAATTTCATTCCTTGTAATTTATTAAAATTAATAACTAATTAGTTAATTCACATAGTTAAATTAATCAAAACCAACTATTTAAATTCATCTCGTCACATATCCCAATTAAATATATCTATATACATAACACATATACATATAATAATTGAATCACATAAGAGTTTTACATAAATTTAATTTATTATAAATATTAAATTACAAATTGACCTCGGATATTACATTCACCCTCCCTTATAAGGATTCCGTCCCCGGAATCATTACAAAGTTAAACAAAAAGATTTGGGTAGTTTTTCATCATCTTTTCCTCGAGTTCCCACGTAGCTTCTTCAGCATTGTGGTTCCTCCATACAACCTTTACAGAAGGTATTATCTTATTTCTTAGAACTTGCTCTTTCCTATCAATAATTTGTACAGGGATTTCTTCATAAGTTAAATCTTTCTCAAACTGAATGGGTTCATATTCTATGACATGCTTGTAATCCTACTTGTAAGGTCGTAGAACTGACACATGGAACACATTGTGTACATGCTCCAACTCTGGAGGTAAAGCTATTTCATAAGCTACCTCACCTACTCGTCTCAACACTTCAAAGGGTCCTATAAATCTCGGACTCAGTTTTCCCTTCTTCCCAAATCTCATCTTCCCCTTCCAAGGAGATACTTTCAGAAACACATAAGTACCGACGTCAAAGTCGCGTTGTTGCCTATGTTGATCAGCATATTTCTTCTGTCGATCTTGAGCCGTCACTAATCTTGCTCGTATCGTTTTGACAACATCTGCAGTCTGTTGTACCAATTCTGGCCCTAGCAGTTGACGTTCACCTACTTCATCCCAGCACAATGGTGTTCTGCACTTTTCTACCATACAGAGCTTCATAAGGTGGCATACCGATGCTCGCGTGGTAACTATTGTTGTATGCAAACTCCACCAATGGTAGATGGTCATCCCAACTTCCTTTGAAATCCATAATGCACGCCCTTAACATGTCCTCTAGAGTTTGAATT
The DNA here is from genome assembly GCA_034770075.1 of Aralia elata. Lineage (NCBI taxonomy): Eukaryota > Viridiplantae > Streptophyta > Magnoliopsida > Apiales > Araliaceae > Aralia > Aralia elata. Next base: position 39,481,726 of record CM068380.1, on the reverse strand, counting down.
GTTCTTTCGCTTTGTCCATCTGTCTGAGGATGATATGCAGTGCTCAACCTCAGTTGCGTTCCCATGCGTTCTTGAAAGCTTTTCCAAAAATTTGCTGTGAATCGCGGGTCACGATCTGACACAATCGATACCGGCACACCGTGCCTAGAGACGATTTCTTTGATGTAGAGTTTGGCCAATTGATCCAAGTTGAATCTGATCTTGATGGGTAAGAAGTGCGCTGACTTAGTTAATCGATCAACGATCACCCATACTGCATCATAACCTTTCTGTGTAGTTGGAAGTCCTACCACGAAGTCCATCGTAATATGCTCCCACTTCCATTCTGGTATTTCTAAAGGTTGAAGTAACCCGCTCGGTTTCTGATGTTCTGCCTTGACTCTCTGGCATGTTAAGCATCTGCTGACGCACTCCGCGACCTCTCTTTTCATGTTAGGCCACCAAAAATGTTGACGAAGATCCCGATACATCTTTGTGCTTCCCGGATGAATCGAGTAACTTGAACTATGAGCTTCTTGCAAAATCTCTTCTTTTAAATCAGATACCGCTGGCACCCAAATTCTCCCCTCAAATCTTAATAGTCCATCACCATCCACGCTGAACTTAAGCTTTTCCCCATCTGAAATTATTTTTCTCACCTTCTCACATTCTTCATTGCTACCTTGTGCTTCCTTTATTTTGTCCAATAGAGTCGGACGAGCCTCCATTGCGAATAATTTCTCATCGGACTCCCTTGGACACTTTACTTCGAGCTCCAATCTTGCCATTTCCTTAATTAACTCATCTTGAGCTGTTAACATTGCCAATTTACCACTACCTTTTCTGCTTAGCGCATCTGCTACCACGTTAGCTTTCCCCGGATGATATAAGATTTCGCAATCGTAGTCCTTTATTAGTTCCAACCATCTCCTTTGTCGCATATTCAACTCCTTCTGCGTGAAGATATACTTTAGACTTTTATGGTCTGTGTATATTTCACATTTTACACCATATAAATAGTGCCTCCATATTTTTAGGGCAAATACCACCGCTGCCAATTCCAGGTCATGGGTAGGATATCCCTTTTCGTAATCCTTCAACTGACGCGATGCGTACGCAATAACTTTACCATGTTGCATAAGCACACAACCAAGTCCTTTGTGTGACGCATCACTGTAAATCACAAAATCACCTGTATCGTCTGGTAAAGACAACACTGGTGCTTCACTTAACCTTTTCTTCAGTTCCTGAAAACTTTCTTCACACTTCTCCGTCCAAACAAATTTTACCGACTTCCTTGTCAAATTAGTCAGAGTCCCTGCTATTTTCGAAAAATCCTGGATGAACCTCCTGTAATAACCTGCCAAACCCAAGAAACTTCTTACTTCTGTTGGTGTCTTCGGTTGTTCCCAATTAAGTACTGCCTCCACTTTTGTTGGATCCACAGAGATTCCGTCTTTGTCAATCACGTGACCCAAAAATTGAACTTTTTCCAACCAGAATTCACACTTCGAAAATTTCGCGTACAACTTCTCCTTCCTCAACGCTTCCAACACCATTCTTAAATGTTCAGCATGATCCTCCTGTGTCTTAGAGTAGACCAGAATATCATCTATGAACACAACTACGAATTTATCCAAGTATTGCTTGAACACTCGGTTCATCATGTCCATAAATGCTGCTGGAGCATTTGTTAATCCAAATGACATCACTAGGAATTCGTAATGGCCGTAACGAGTCCTGAATGCTGTCTTAGGTACATCTTCCTTTTTCACCTTTAACTGGTGATATCCCGTCCTCAAGTCAATTTTGGAAAAATACTTCGCTCCCTTCAATTGATCGAACAGATCATCTATCCTAGGCAGTGGCTACTTGTTCTTTATCGTCACTTTGTTCAACTCCCGATAGTCGATACAAAGTCTTAACGATCCATCCTTTTTTTTTCACAAATAAATCTGGCGCTCCCCAAGGAGACACACTCGGTTGGATATACTTCTTATCCAACAACTCCTGCAACTGCACCATCAGTTCTCTCATCTCCACTGGTGCCATTCTATATGGGGCTTTTGAAATCGGCGATGTTCCCGGTACTACATCTATAACGAATTCGACCTCCCTATCTGGCGGAAGACCTGGCAAATCCCCCGGAAACACATCTAAAAATTCATTTACTACGGGTATCTGTTCCATCTCTGTCTCTGCTTTTTGGGTATTAACGATATGAGCCAGATAACCTACACATCCTTTTCTTAACAACTTCCTAGCTTGCATCATCGTCAGACAACTCGAGTGTCTAGGCGATTTACTACCATAGAACACTACCTTAGACCGATTTGGAGTCTGAAGGTTTATACACTTTTTCTGGCAATCTATTATTGCCCCATGGTTAAATAACCAATCCATACCTAGAATTACATCAAATTCTCCTAGCTGAATTGGAATTAAATCCACAGGTAACTTATACCCCCTTATATCTATAACACAATTCCTATGAATATGGCTAACATGAATTATTTCCTTATTCGCAACTTCTATGTTCATCGGGTATTCTAATTCTTCCTGAGGTAAGTTTAATCGTTGGGAGAATTCATGTGATACGAAGGAACAAGTAGCACCCGAATCAAATAATATGTATGCAGCTATATCATTGACCGGAATGATACCTGACACCACGTCCTTAGATGCGACCGCATCTTGAACTGTCATGTTAAAAGTCCTTGCTGTTGGTCGATTCTGAGTTGGTGGTCCCGAAATTGTGAGATTTCCACCGCTTGATCCCCTTCCTCCACCTGAATTTTTCTTTGGGCAATTCCTGGCCTGATGATCCAATGCTCCGCAGTTGAAGCATCCATTCTTCTTTGGGGCGGGGCAGTTCGGAGAAATGTGCCCCTCTTGACCGCAGTTAAAGCATACATTCTTCCCTTTGAGGCACGCGCCAGAATGGTTCTTCCCACACTCCTTGCACGCCTCAGATCTCCTCTTTGCATCCCCTGACTTGCCTCCAGAATTCCCCGGATTGTAGTTGTTATTGTTGTTGTTGTTATTCCACTTCCTCTTGTTACCACTGCTACTACCTTCCCCTCTATTTCCCCCTTCATTCTTCTTCTTCTTCTCCTTGTTGAATTTCATCAGAGCTTCACTTCCACCCTCAGCAATAATGGCCTTCTCCATGAGAGTAACGAAACTGTTCGTCTGCAACACCGAGAGTCTGCTGTATAACCACGGCTTGAGGCCCTGCTCAAACCTTCTTGTCTTTCTCTCTTCAGTGTCGACCTGATGAGGTGCAAACCTCGCCAGCTCGTTAAACTTTGCGGCGTACTGGGGTACTGTCATATCTTCTTGCTTTAGTTCCAAGAATCGCATCTCCATGCGACTCTGCATGCTGAGGGGAAAGTAATTTTCGAAAAAAAGGACCTCCTTGAATCGCTCCCACGAAACCACACCTTCTCCAGCTCTGTTCTGGTTCGCCTCCCACCAGAAGTTAGCTTCTCCTTTAAGCATATACGTGGCGAAGATTGTTTTCTGCTCTTCCCCTACTCGGGCGATAGCAAACGCCTTTTCGATCTCTTTAATCCATGTTTGGGCTTCAATGGGTTCTGTGGTCCCTTTGAATTCAGGGGGTCCCACGCTTTTGAAGTCCTTAAAGGTTGCCACTTGGGCCGTCAGAGGGTTATTGTTATTATTCGGGGTCCGATTCTGTAGTGCCCCAACTAGTAGGTCAACAAATTGTTGCATGGGGTTCGGTTGGTCCTCAACACTATTAGATGATTCTTCTGGTGGTTGTTGACGTCTAGGTCTTCCTCTAGGCATATTCTGTTTTTAATAGGAATTTATATGTTATTAACACATAATTTAATCTTACAACATTTATAACTCAGGTAAAGATTTAATTATCACATCACACATTTAAATAAACACATCTTTATTCAAATGAAAACCATAAAACCAAGGTATTTAGCATGTTATGGCAAAATGCCATTTACATCACTTAAAACTGAAATTTGAATATTTACATCAATATGCTAATCATTCAATACGACATTAATAAAAGGTTCATAGTAATATAAACTCAAAGACCCCTCCTAATGGCGTCTTCATACTCCTCATTAGCTATGTCCAGAACTAGTCCTCGGCTTATTGCGTAACCAGACTGGTGTTCCTCATGTGGGTAGTAGTAGACTCTATGTTGAAACCTCTCATGCGCCGTCCTAAACGCGTATCGCAACCTATCCATCTTAACTTTCTTGTTCCTCACCTCATCCTCTACCTCATCCCTCTGGTTTTGAGCCCTTACACGACCTTTCATCTCATCCTTCCAGTAAGTGGTAATCAATTGCTTGTCTGTTTGGAGACCTTGAACTCTTGTCTCCAGCCCACTCACAGTATTTCCCATGTGAGCCCGGATGGCCTCTTTCTCTACCTGCAACCTCTCCGCCTTACTGTCTGCTGCCCTCAGCTTGTCTGCCAGCTCCACATTCCTAGCCAACAGATGGTGCACCAACGCACCTAGCTGAGCCACAGCTCCCTGCTCCGTCTGATACAGATCCTCCAACTCATGGACTCTATCGTCTAACTCCGTATTCCTATCCATCAACTCGTCCATCAAATCATCCTCGGGTGAGGCATCCTCCTGGGGTGATCCATCCGAGTCCTCCGCGGGATCCTCCTCAGGGTCCTCCTCTGGATCCGAATCAGCTGTTGCCTCAGCTATGGGCTCAGGTACAGCTGCTACCAACTGTTCACTCACCACATGGATATCCCTAATCTCCTCCTCGCTTGACATCCTACAATCAAAACAAATAACTAGATTAGTATTTTAAAATAAGTTTTTATTAAAAATAAAATAAAATAAATCATATACATCACTTAGAACTCTACGCGAGTTCATCTTCTTCCTATCTCCACTAATTCCACTAAGGTTATATCCTTAGGTTCTCCCACCTAAGGTTCTATAACCTAAAGCTTTGATACCAACCTGTGACGCCCCCAAATCCGTGTAACATCAAACACAGGATATGGTGCTCACGATACATCATACCCCATCATCTAACTAAATAAACCTCATAAATAATAATAATATTTACAATAGTATTTGATAATAAACCCAAATATAAATCCAAACATAATCCCAAGTTACAAAACCTTAAATAAACTTAAACTTAGCGTTCATCGCTACATTACATCAATGCGGAAAATCTAGACTTATTACAAAGAAATAAGTTTCATCATTTCATCTTAGCCTTTCCCTTGTCCTTGCCCGAGCCCTCGGCCTTCTCACCCTTAACTGAAAGGTTTAAGCAAGAATGAGCACAATTTGCCCAGCAAGTATAACAAGTAATTTGATAATAAATACCAAGGATAGATATATCTGTAAAGGCATTTCTCAACAATTGAAAGAGTATTGAAGAGGTAAATACGAATTAGAGTTAAGAGTTAAGAATTTTCAATAGTGTACTAAGGGGTGTTGATACCCTGAACATTGTTTTGTTTCATCGAAAACCATCAGAAGCTTTTATCAATCAGATAGATTATAAAACCTTCTCTGCAAGTACTCCAGGTGATCAGCCTTTCGTACCCTACATTGTGCACAAGTATGAAATTTAAACGCGTAAGCGTAAATGGGACTATATGCCCGACATCTATTTGCCCGTTATTCGGGTTGTTCATCTTAGTATCATGCGAGACCGCACCAAAGCAATTTGGATTGGTAAACTTTAATAGCTACAATGAATTTGAATTGTTCAAACAATATAACGTTACGCATCAATAATATCTAGCCGGAACAAAAGGCCAGAAAAGCATACTTGAAAGCAATTCGTAATAGTTAAGAACTTTAAAACATAACAATTGTAAAAACAATTGAGTAATCATCAATAAAGCTTGTACAATGGATTTGTATAGCTTACGACATAAGAAACTCACGATCATTGAATAAATGAATAATGATAGAATATTTGTTCAATTGAAATAATAAACTCTAGAAGCTTGCTCAATAAAAAGTAGAGTCAAGAAACTTGCGTAAATGAGAAGTAGGGTTTAAGAACTTGCCTGATAAGTCTTCTATATTTAAAGTTATCTATTGGTTCTTCACGTAACCTATTCACATGTGTCACGTTAAGTAATTTGATCTTCAAACACCACTTTGAAGTGTAATGGTTCCCTTTTATTTTAATAAAATGATTAAACTCACACGTATTCAAATACAATTCAATTACATAACATGTTGCTATGAATAGGCCACGTGGTTAAATAAAAGAAACTGGGAAACATAAATTTGTGACATTTTTCGGACCAAAAATCTGCATAAAATATACTTAAGGGTCTCAAGTCGGAAAAATCTCATTTTCCATAATTATGACATCCCATATATAATTAAATTCATTTATCCATATAACATCATTTATATGAAAAAAATACCAAATCAATCTCAAAAAATATTTCTTTTCTGTAATTTTGTAGAATATAGTCCCACATTGAACATATATTTTTTTCCGGAATTAATAAAATTTATCTATTATTTTTAAATAGCCCATAATAGCCAAATATTCTCAGATTTTTCATAAATCGAGATTAGCTCCAAAAATTCTGAAAGTTTCAGGGTTATCTCCTGCTATACCCATGAACGTCCAGTAAAAATTTTGTAATATTTAGACTTATACACAGAGAGTTATTCAGGCATCGTTTCAAATAATGACCTTAGCCGTAAAATCCATAACTCTCAAACCGTATGGCCAAAAATTCTCAAATTTTTACAGGACCTTCATATCTTCTTATAGTAATACTCCAAATTTTTCCAGCATTTTTAATGTAAAAAATAGTGGACGAAAATGCCCCCAAAACAGACTGATCCAAACAGTTACAAGAAAGACATCAAATTTGTTTTGTTTCTTGCAGCCACTTTTGCGATTTTATTCCAAATCTAAAGATGATATGACCATAATACTTGGACACAATAAACTTCATACAGCAAGGTATTTTAAAAAAATATAACATTCATAAAACTAGCATGCTAAGACCACAAACCAGTTGCCTAGATAAGCGTGCACGACTGTTCTTGAGACTTAGAAATTTCTGGGAATTTCCCAGAATCTGCAGTTTTTCTTATTTTCATGCTTGCTCCCGAAAATCATATCTTACTCGATTTAATTCGGATTGCATTCAAACTTGGTCAGGTTAGAGATCATGCTACCTAGTATTTTAAAAAATTAATACATACATCAGTCGGATTACCGAAGGTACAATTCCAAAGCTCCGAAAAACCCGAAAAGTCACAGAATACTAGTTTAACCCAATTTGACAATAATCCATGATTTCGATTCTAGCATGCAATAAAATTGTTCCTACTGTCCAGATCATCTAATATAACATGTTTACACATATTACAATATCAAACTCCAACAAATTTTCCGTTTTTGATTGATTTAGCTTCTTAGAGTCATTTTATCAAACATAGAGCATGCATGACATAATTCTTTGATTTTCTGTGAATTTGAAGCATGTTTAATCCATAACTTTTGTTCTTAATATGCTAACATCAACAACTAACAACAATATGGCAACACAAGTCCACAAACAAATCATTTCTCCCATCTTTCATGCATTATCTACTTATTACATATACGAAAATAAAAGTTCTTTTGAAATACCTTTTGATGAATTCCCTTTTTGATTAATCTGAGATGATGCTATACTTGTTGCTTGATTACTCCCCAGAATTCTTCCTAGCCTTCTTTCTCACTCTCAATTTGGAAATTTTCTCTCGGATGTGTAGATTGTAGCAAAAATAAAGAAATACTAGAGAGGATGTATATATATAATGCTTGCTTTCCTTCATAATTTTATCCTTCAATCATCAGTTTCAGCCCTTAATTACCCCATACATCAGTTACAATCCATCATTCAGATGAGTAGAGAGGGAGGTTATGGAATGAAAAGTCATGGAATAAAAGAAAAGGAAATGAAAGAAATTGTAACTCCCATATTTCTAATTCCTATACACAATCCGTGCACTCCCTCTTCAAATTGTCCCAAATTGCAAGTCACATGGGCCCCACCAATTCAGCTGATGCAATTTAATTCTTTTCATAATTATTTTAATCATTTAATCAATTAATAAGCTATTTGACTATTTTGCCCTCCGGAACCAAACTATTCGATACTAATATCGATTCCTACTAAAATCGACTTTCCGAACGTCGTGGGATTATTCGTTTTGCCAAATTAGCTTTCGAAATTCGAGCTTTCCTTTTTATCCGAAAAAAAATCAACCGGTTGACTTTGACCAAAAAGTCAACCCCGACACATTTTGTGATTACAGTTTATTTTGACTAATTTCGACGTTCCGGACTCAAATATACAGTCCGTGTCTTCAAATTCTACTCCGAACTCAATATTCAGTTTTTAATTTCATTCCTTGTAATTTATTAAAATTAATAACTAATTAGTTAATTCACATAGTTAAATTAATCAAAACCAACTATTTAAATTCATCTCGTCACATATCCCAATTAAATATATCTATATACATAACACATATACATATAATAATTGAATCACATAAGAGTTTTACATAAATTTAATTTATTATAAATATTAAATTACAAATTGACCTCGGATATTACAGCAACCCCAATAAGCGCAAATGGAATGAAAGCCAATCGTCCGGGAGCAATAAATCCGGAGGAGAGGCTAAGAAGGGTGGAAGTTGCAGCAACTGCGGGAAGAATCACTTAGGGGAGTGTATGAAGGGGAAGAGCGTTTGTTACCGTTGTGGACAACCGGGGCACATGGCTCTTTAATGCCTTAACAAACAGAAAGGAGGATGTTTCTCTTGCAGATCACCCGACCACCAGATTAAGGATTGCCCGAAGAGGAAGGGTGACATCGGGAGTGGCAACAAGAGCAACAACAACAGCGGGAACAACAACCGGCTGAGCTATGGGGCACCAGCCAGTCAAGCCAACAGGCCAACGACACGCACATTCAATATGACCGTTCAGGATGCAATGGAATCCAAGGACGTGGTGTTAGGTATCATCCCAATCAATAATATAAATGCATATGTGTTATTCGATTCGGGTGCTACCTATTCTTTTGTTTCCGAAGAATTTATGAATCAGTTAGGTTTACCTCGTGAAAAGTTAGAACACCCTATAAATGTAGAAGTAGCAAACAAGGAAATTATCCCCGTAGAATGTATTCATAGGAACTGTTGTGCTGAATTGCGAGGATTTAAGCTCAATGTGGACCTGATACCAATTCGGCTGGGAGAATTTGATGTAATCCTGGGAATGGTTGGCTATTAATTCACGGAGCAGTTATTGATTGTAAAGGGAAGTGTATACGCCTGAAGACTCCTGATAAGTCGAAGGTGGTATTCTATGGTAGTAAATCACTCAGACCATCTTGTTATCTTACTATGATGCAAACAAAGAAATTGCTTAAGAAGGGTTGCGTATGTTATCTGGCCCATGTGGTTGATACTCGTCAGGTCGGGGGTGAGATAAGTCAAATACCAATCGTGAGTGATTTCGCCGATGTCTTCCCAGATAAGCTTCTGGGACTGCCGCTGGACAGGGAAATTGAATTCGTAATCGATTTGCTATCGGGAACCGCACCAATATCGAAGCCACCGTATCTAATGGCACCTGTAGAAATGAAAGAGCTGATGGTGCAACTGTAGGAACTATTAGACAAGGGTTATATCAGATCGAGCGTGTCCCCATGGGGAGCGCCAGTTCTGTTTGTAAAGAAGAAGGATGGTTTGATGAGGCTTTGTATCGACTATCGAGAGTTGAACAAAGTTACGATTAAGAATAGGTATCTGCTACCTAGGATTGACGATCTATTTGATCAACTTAAGGGAGCGAAATACTTTTCAAAAATTGACCTAAGAACAGGCTATCACTAGCTGAATGTGAGGCAGGAAGATATCCCGAAGACTGCGTTCAGAACTCGTTATGGGCACTTCGAGTTTTTGGTAATGTCATTTGGATTGACGAATGCACCAGCAGTATTTATGGATATGATGAACAGAATGTTCAAGTAGTACTTGGACAAGTTCGTAGTCGTATTCATCGATGACATCTTGGTGTATTCAGAGTCAGAGGAGGAGCATGCTGAACATTTAAAGATGGTATTGGAAGCTCTCAGAAAGGAGAAGTTGTATGCAAAGTTTTCTAAGTGTGAGTTTTGGTTGCAGAGGGTGCAATTTCTGGGTCACGTCATCGACAAAAATGGTGTCTCGGTGGACCCATCAAAAGTAGAAGTGGTTATCAATTGGGAGCAGCCGAAGACGCCAACAAAAATCCAGAGTTTCTTGGGATTAGCAGGATACTATCGGAGATTCATACAAGATTTTTTCAAAAATAGCATCGCCATTGACTAATCTCACCAGAAAAATAGTTAAGTTCGTTTGGTCGGAGAAATGCGAGAAAAGTTTCATGGAGCTGAAGAAGAGACTTAGCCAAGCACTGGTGTTGACCTTACCAGACAATACTAGGGGTTTCGTAGTGTATAGCGATGCATCACACAAAGGTCTTGGTTGTGTGCTGATGCAGCACGGCAAGGTCGTGACGTACGCATCACGTCAGCTGAAGGACTATGAGAAGGGTTACCCGACTCATGACCTGGAGTTAGCCGCGGTAGTTTTCGCCTTGAAGATTTGGAGGCACTACCTGTACGGGGAGAAGTGCGAGATATATACAGATCACAAAAGTCTAATGTAGACACCCAAATTTTGCGTTCCCTGTACTAACCATGACAGGAGGGCAAAAGCGTCAATTGAACCGGCTTGCGGGAGCGAGGGAGTGGACCCAAGTGCGAGCGCCCGACACCACCGCAATGATTGGCGACCAAGGCTGACGTAACAATAAGGCCATCCGAAACAGGCATCCCCGAATAAGGTGGCACGTCTCCCGGAAATTCCCAGACTGCCGAATACGGGCCTGTCAGCGAAAACCGACGTTACGACACGAAAATCGAGGCGTGGCACGGAAAACGAGAAAGTCAAACCGTCCAGCCGCGGATTGATCTGCGGCCGAATAGTGCGCCTTTTGAAAACACGGAACTCGAAACACGGAACTCGAAATCGGGGTGAGTGGAAGGCAGGCGGCTGGCTTTGGCCAGCCTATTTCAACCCAGTTTCGTGCAGCATACAGGGAGTTCAGCAATTGGGAAGATTTTGGAGAAGAAGGAGAATTCAGCAACAAGAAGCACGGAAATAGAGGGGGAAAAAGAGAGAAATTTTGCAATCAAATAGGAAGAAAAGAGAGAAAAAAGGAGAGAATTTAATTCTTTTGATTTTGATTGTATCAAATACACTCTTTATCCTATTCAAATACACAAGTTCACATCCATTTGAGATCAATTGCAAGGTGAAAATTTCTATTTGTTTTAGCAATTCATGTCATATTGATTGGGTAAATTAGATATAACTTTTATGTATCTTGTTGAACAATCATGGATTAGGGATTATTGGTGAGGGTTCCATCGGAACAAAATTCTTCCTAATAACCCGAGGATATCCAATTGATGAAATTTCTAGTTTGTTTATGATAATTTATTGGGTGTAGTTTATTTAGATTGTCATTTTTTGATATCATGGTGTATTAGACAAATCCGGGTTGGTTAGTTATGTAGTATTCATTTTGTGGGCATGTCGCAATCTCGTGTGAGCCTAGGAACGCGACCCCGTGGTTCAAATCCGATGATGGATGTTTTGATATATGTAATAGATTCAAGGGGCTCGTTTTTGTAACATGTAACCGTCGGGCCTTAAAACGACGCCAAGGCGAGAATCGGGTTTAAGGCCCCGTAGTAATGAAATATGTGATTGTTGGCGTTCGGGGATATTTTGATGGCTTACATGCCCGTGAATAGCCCCGACGCGTGTTTATGCTTGATTAGATTTCGTGACGCCAAAATGATTTCAAAAGATTAAATGATAAAGATCTTTTCTAAAATCAATCAAAGTAGGATATTAGCATCACGAGGCTAAAAATTGGAAATGCTAATGAAAGTTGATTCCTATTCTACGAGAAAGCTAAAAAGAAGTTATTTTCAAATGTCACAAAAATGGGTTTTATAAAAGAAATTAAACGTTTTATTAAACCTTGATGTATAGGGCGAAAGAGATCCTAGAAATTGCCCATCATTTATGAAAGCAACGTATAAATCTCGATTCCTATTTTTGCTAAGGCTTAATAAACTCCTATTTTTGCCAAAACGTCACCTAATGAAAATCTCCTAGTTTTGACAATTAAAATCAAACCTTTTTCATAAAGCTTTCTCGTGTAGGCCGAAAAGACATTCCGAAGCGTTCCCAAATTAAAGCACGACTTTCCCTAAAAATCCAAATGATTCTCTCATACAAACTCACCCCAACATTTATATAGGTACACACACACACACACACTCGCACGTATACGCATTTCATGAATCAAAGGATAGGAAAGTATCAAGATTGCGGTAACCGTGTTTCACGAAAGTCGAGGGGTGCCTAACACCTTCCCCTCACTTAAGCAAGCCCCCGAACTCTATGAATCTCGATTCGCAGACCAATTAATTCGGAGTCATATATGAGCCAGCGATTTATAAAAAAGCGAAAACTCGGATGAGTTGGTACATCCATTTCAAATATACCAACTGGCGGCTCTGATTAATTGGCTCATCATAAAAAACGATCTTCCAAAACCCCGTCGACATTAATGCCGACCTTTTCCAAAAATCATTTAATCAAGAGGCTAAAATTGGAAAAGACTAAAAAAGACACACGAAGTGAAACCAGGCGTCGACAGCTGGCGACTCTGCTGGGGACATTATAGGGCTTAAGCCGCGTACAGGTCTTGATGCGATCCTATCCTTTAAAATTCATGAATATGTGTGTGCATGCGATATTTCGATCTTTTGTACGTTTTGTTGTGTGAATGTGTATTTTGTCTAAATAAATGAATGATTAAATAGAATATCTTTACTTTTAAGTGATCATTTGCATACGGTGAGGACGATGAATGTGAATGTATGTTGAGAGAGTACCTCCTCCTGAGGCGAACCTGTCGGTTGCTTATTACTGGACTCGAAGGGGCTGCTCCCCGGAGATGGCTCAGGAAACGCACCACCCAAATCCGCTCCAATCGAAAGGGCTCAGACGAGTAGATTGCGAAGATTTGGGGACCTTCATGCCGAAAAGCCCGTGAGAGTAACCCTAGGATAGGTCAGCCTCAGATTAACCCTACGCAGGAAATGTCTCTTCATGCCTTTTTACATTTCACGCATAAATGTCATGATATTATTCATATACGCCTCCCTTTTGTCAAGAGAAATTATTAACCTCTATGTTTTGCAGGGAACAGCTGGGGAGCTTAATAAAGCCAGGTTTAACATTTGTCATTACATTAGAGGACTACTAACTTTTTGTTTTACAGGGAAAGATTAAAAAACCCCAAAACACAAAAGTTACAGCTTTAGCATGCATCCATTTTTTTACTCCCCAGGACTAAACTTCGAACCTTGGTTTCTGTAGGATTGCTCCTCAAACCCGTTCGCAGTCTAAAAGGGCCCAAAACTCCATATCTGAAATGGCTGATATTCCATCTACCAATTCCGGTGCCATATCTAGGGAGGAATTTGATGACTTTAAGAAGCAGATGTTAGAAATGGCCATAATGCTAAGAGAGCAGTTGATACCCAGGTAGGAACCGCCTAAGGAGGATCCACCTAAGGGCGAGCCAGTCGTCCCAAAGGCCATTCCCGTACCAAACAAAACAGTGATTACTATCCCGGAAGAGGGAGATACAGATGACCTGCGGAAGAAAATGAGACAAATGGAGGAAACCATCCAATCTATGAAGGGCATAGGGTCCCTCGGCAGGGTTAACTATTCAGATTTATGTGTCTTCCCCGGAGCCAGATACCCGGAGAAATTTAAAATCCCCGAGTTTGAAAAATACAATGGGAAGGGGGACCCCTACACACACTTGAAAATATACATTGGAGAACTCGGGTCTTATGCCGAGGACGAAGGGTTAAGAATGCAGCTGTTCCAGAAAAGCTTAACGGGGGAGGCAAGAATCTGGTATGCCCGCCTTGACAACGCCCGAATCCACAACTGGGAAGAACTGGCCCATACCTTCTTAACCCAATACAGCTTTCAGGCCCAGATGGCCCCTGACAGGTACCAAATGATAAAAGTTAAGAAGCAACCTAGGGAATCCTTCAGGGAATATGCGCAACGATGGAGGGGCATGGCCGCACAGGTGAACCCCCCGATGAGCGAATCGGAGATGGTGATGACTTTTGTAGACATTCAGGAGGCACCGTATTATGAATGAGTCATTTCGGGGATTGGAATACCCTTTGCTGAAATGATTAAACATGGAGAGATGGTAGATATGGGGTTAAAATCGGGTAAAATCCGGGATTTTACTGCTTTAGAAACTGCTGCCGAGCGAATACAGAATGGAAACTATGGCAGCACTTCCCGGAGGGTCCAAAAGAAGAAGGAAGAGGATGTCTCCCTCATCCTACAGGGGCCATCCAGAAAAACAGAAAGCCATCTTCCGGTACAGGTGCAGAGGGGAGGGCCATCCCGACAGCCAAACTTCACAGATCAAAGGGCAGAGGGGCGAAGAAGATATGAGGCCTCGCAAAATCGAGTATTCACCCCGCTCGGGGAGCCGCTTGAACGGGTATTAGCGGTATTAGTAGCCCAAAAGAAGATAGTTGGTTTGGCACCCCCGAGTGACCCAAAGGGTAGAAGGTTTGACCCGAGCAAGCGATGTGCATACCACTCCAGTTCCCCTGGCCATGATACACAAGACTGTTGGACGTTGAAGCATCGAATCCAAAACCTGATTGACAGTGGAGAAATTGTGGTGGAACAGCCGGACTCCCCGAATGTTAAGGCAAATCCCCTGCCAAGACATGATGGAGGGGGAGTCAATGCGACGGAGGCGAGTGAAGCTGGGGGGCCGCCAAGGTTGAACTATGTGCAGAAAATTGAGGAAGTGATCAACGTGATACATGATCATGGGAGTGCACGGGGAACGCCCATCAGGTTGATAGGGGTAAGTACGAATAGCACGGAGGGACCTGTCAAGTTGACGGCTCCGAGGCCCATCATCCTTGCGGCAAGGCCGCAAATCCCTATCAGTAGTCTAAAGACTGTACCCTGGAATTATGGGGGAATGCCAGAGGAAGCGGCCAGTTGTGCTTCTGTGACGACAAAGGGGAACCCCTTATATCTTCCCGGGCGAGTCCTTGAGAGCCAAAAGAGAAAAAATGAAGATATTTCCGAGGAAAGGGCCATAGAATTCTTGAAAAGGATGGATCACCCGGAAACAAGGGGGATCCAGATTTTAAATGAGGAGTCAGCCCTAACATCAGTCATGGACTTGGTGTTGTCATCCAGTGAGCATTGCAAAACCCTGACGAAGGTTCTGGAGGAGGCATACGTGCCCAAAGAAATTAGTGAGGAGGGTTTCGGCCAGCTGGTGGGCCACCTATTGGAAAGCGATGTAATATCCTTTACGGATGAGGACATACCCAAGGAGGGAAGGGGACACCGGAAACCGCTACATATTGCGGTAATCTCCTCGGGTTATATCATGAATGGGGTGCTGATTGATGGAGGGTCGGCACTGAATATCTGTCCCCTCAGTACATTGCAAAAGATGAACATCAATACCAAGCGCCTACGGGCCAGTCATGTGGTGGTGCAAGCTTTCGATGGTTCCCGGAGGGATACAATGGGAGAAATTGAGTTGCCGGTGGAGATAGGACCTTGTACTTTTGACATCTCTTTCCAAGTCCTTGACATCGCGGCCAGTTATAACCTATTATTGGGGAGGTCGTGGATACACATGGCCGGGGCAGTTCCTTCCACGCTCCACCAACAAATCAAGTTAATCATTGATGGGAATCTGGTAACAATCTCGGCCAAATGTGATGACCCTTCTCCTCCCAGGAGTGGCCTACCAGTGATCAATGTGGATGAGTCGGCGGCACCTGCCAGCTTTCAAGCACTGGAGATTAGCACTCCCCAATCCAGATGCCTGGGGGCTCCAGCCATGAAACCTAGGGTCTCTCCAGAACTCACCTTCGTTGCAAGGGAGATGATGAAAATGAACTTCCAGCCTGGACAGGGACTAGGGAGAAGCAGTCAGGGAATCACCGAGCCCATCCACCTACCACAGCAGATAGGCAAAGCAGGGTTGGGATACCATGAGGGCATAGCACGGAGACACCGTCGGGGTGCGACTCCGATTCGACTAGCTAGCAGTCCAGTGACCAAAGTCAACAATGAACAGGGGATCAGCGAGCCTGTGATTGGGGCAGGGAATGAAGAGTTAACCCCCGCACGTAATGAGTCGGCCCAGAGGGAAAGTTTCCTGCAGGAGGTCGCGAAAGAGTTTGAAACCAAGTGCTATATCCCCGGACAATCAACAAGCAGTAGGGAGGGGACGAATATTATCGCACCACCAGAAGCCCAACAAGTTGTGCCTGTCATCGATTGGGCAGGGCTGATTATTCCTGGAGAAGATAGGAAGGAGGACTCAGGCGACGTATTCGTAATCATCGGGGAAGTGTCCGATGTGAGGCCCCCTTTTATCCAGCGCATTTCATCTGACCTGACCGTCGACAACTGGACCATGAAACCAGTAATATCCAAACAAGGGTAAAACTCGACGTCAGGGTGGTTGACCCCAGAGGATGGGGGAATGAAGAAGTTTATTTTTGTTGTTGTTTTATTTCTGCATAATTATGTCGTTTCTTCGTGTTATTTGAAAATGCGATCGTCGTGAAAAATGATTTATATATGACAAGTATTTTGTTTCATGTCAGGTGTACCAATTTGAGTAATCCTTGCCTAACAAATGGTCTTTCAAATTTGAATGATGATTATGATTTTGACATTGAGCTGGATTTCGATTTAATGTGCATTGAACAAGACGAGACAGATTACGACGACGCGCCTAACGAGATCAAAGGATGGGTCGAGGATAAACCCAAACCCAACTTGGACCAAACCGTCACCATTGATATTGGAACCCCTGACAAACCAAAAGAACTCAAGATAGGGACGGACCTTACCCCCAGCCAAAAGGCCGAAATGACTGAGTTGCTAAAACAATATGAGGATGTCTTTGCCTGGTCTCATGAGGATATGATCGGATTGTCCACCGACATTGTGGTACACCGATTACCCATCAAGGAGGGTTTCAGGCCTGTTAAACAAAAATTAAGAAAGTTGAAACCGGAGTGGAGCTTAAAAGTAAAGGAAGAGATCATCAAGCAGTTCAGGGCGGGAATCATTATGGTGTCCACTTACCCGGAATGGCTGTCCAATGTAGTCCCAGTGGCTAAGCCTGGAGGAAAGGTGAGGGTATGTGTAGACTACAGAGATCTAAACAAGGCCAGTCTCAAGGATAACTTCCCGGTGCCTTTCATACACATCCTGGTAGATAACACAGCCCAGTACGAAATGTACTCTTTTGTGGATTGCTTCGCGGGATATCATCAGATAATGGTGGCGGAAGAAGATCGGGAAAAGACCGCATTCATCACCCCCTGGGGCACTTTCTACTATAGGCGATTGGCTTTTGGCCTCACAAACGCGGGGGCTACTTATCAAAGAGCCATGATGGCCTTGTTCCACGATATGATGCATAAGGAGATAGAGGTCTACGTGGATGACATTATTGTGAAATCGAGGGTAGAATCTGATCATGTAACCCATCTCAAAAAGCTATTCGATCGGCTCAGAAAGTATAATTTAAAACTCAATCCAGCCAAGTGTGCTTTCGGAGTGCAGTCGGGTAAGCTCTTGGGATTCCTGGTTAGTGATCGAGGCATTGAGTTGGATCCAGCAAAGATTAAGGCCATTGTGGATATGCCGGCGCCTCACACAGAAAAGGAGATAAGAGGATTCCTCGGAAGGATAAACTTCATCAGCCGTTTTATATCCCACTTGACGACTACATGTGAGCCAATTTTCAAACTGTTAAGAAAGGGTGCTTCCCAAGAATGGAATGAGCAATGTCAGAAGGCTTTTCAGACCATTAAGAAGCAGCTGACAGAGGCACCAGTGCTGGTACCCCCGAGGGATGGGATCCCTCTGTTTATGTATATATTGGTCAATGCCATCGCGATGGGATGTATGCTGGGACAGAAGAATGAGGCAGGTAAAGAGCAGGCCATCTATTACCTCAGCAAAAGATTTAGCCAATGTGAACAGAATTACACTCCCATCGAGAAGACCTGTTGTGCTCTGGCCTGGGCTGTAGGGAGATTACAACACTACCTTCATGGGCATACGACGTACCTGATATCAAGAATGGATCCCCTGAAATATATTTTCGAAAGGCCCATGCTGAATTGTCGATTGTCAAGATGGCAGTTAATCTTACAACAGTTCGACATGGTGTACGTAATTCAGAAGGCCATGAAAGGGCAGGGAATTGCAGATCAGTTGGCAGAAACCCCGTCGGGAGGGATGGAGCCATTAGAAACTCCTCTTCCGGGCGAAGATATATTTTGGGTATCACACGAGAAATGTGATGACGAGGGACAGTTCTGGAAGCTGTATTTTGATGGTGCCATGAATGCCGAGGGGGCAGGAGCCAGAGCGGTCCTGGTCTCTATCACTAGAGAACAATACCCCGTGGCCACTAAACTGCATTACAGCAATTCGAACAACACCGCTGAATATGAGGGATGTATCTTGGGACTCCGCTTGGCCCGCGACATGGGAGTGAAGAGACTAGCGGTGTTTGGGGATTCAGAACTGGTAATCAGACAAGCGATAGGGGTGTACAATACTAAGGAGCTTCGGTTACTTCCATACCATCGTTGTGTTACCCAGCTGATGCAAGAGTTCGAAGATATCGCTTTCCGCCATATTCCCCGGGGACGAAATGACTTTGCTGATGCATTGGCAACTCTGGCTTCCTTAATCCACGTAATCAAGAACAGGGATAGTCCACAGATTGAGATAGCAGTACGGAATGCTCCGGCATATGAGGAACATGTGGCAGTGTTATCAGACGAGGTGGTGTTGCCAAAGCAGCCCTGGTATCACGACATAAGGGAATATCTGAGAGATAGATCCATTCCCGACCAGGCGGGTCGAACTGAGAGGATGAGAATTCAAAAGATGGCGATGAAATTTTACCTGAGTGGGGATTCACTCTACAAAAGGGATGCCGGGTTGGGACTGTTGCAATGCGTAGATGAAACACAGGCCCGAAGGATTATGAATGAAATACATGGTGGAGTATGTGGGCCACATATGAGTGGACCGATGCTGGCCAAAAAGATCTTGAGGACGGGGCATTATTAGTTAACACTGAAAGCCGATTGCGACGATCATGTCAAACGGTGCTATCAATGCCAGGCGCACGGCAATGTGATCCATACACCTCCCAATGAACTGCACTGTATGACCTCCCCTTGGCCATTTTCAATGTGGGGAATGGATGTAATTGGACCAATAGAGCCCAAAGCAAGCAACGGGCACCGATTCATTTTCGTCATGATCGATTATTTCACCAAATGGGTAGAAGCAGCTTCTTTCCCCAAAGTCACTCAGGAGGTCATCGTCGGTTTCATCAGGAATAATGTCATTTGTCGATACGGGCAACCTGAGGTCTTGGTCTCCGACAATGCCAAGAATTTGAACAATGCCCTCATGAAGGGATTATGCGACCAGTTTAAGATCAAGCACCTCAATTCCGTCATTTACCGTTCTAAGATGAATGGGGCAGTGGAAGCTGCAAATAAGAACATCAAGAAGATCATGGCGAAAATGTCGGCTAATCATCGGGGATGGCCGAATTTGTTACCCCTCACCCTACTGGCATACCGAACGTCAACGCGTACTTCTACAGGGGCAACCCCTTACGCTTTGGTGTATGGAATGGAGGTCGTTCTGCTAGTTGAGGTTGAAATGGCGTCCCTCAGAATAGTGATCGATGCTCAGATAAGTGAGGAGTATTGGATGCAAAATCGATACGACCAATTGGCCCTAATTGACGAAAGAAGGGTGGCTGCTGTTTGGCACGGTCAGTTATATCAACAAAGGATCTCTCGATCATATGACAAGAGGATAAGACCTCGGAAGTTCAAAGAAAATGATTTGGTGCTGAAAAAAGTCATACCTTGTCAAGACGAAGCCAAGGGGAAGTTCGCCCCGAATTGGGAAGGGCCGTTTGTGATTAAGAAAGTGTTATCCGGAGGTGCCATTGTATTGCAAGAAATGGATGGTGAGGTATTTCCACAACCCCTCAATTCTGACTCGGTGAAGCGATTCTACGCTTGAATCATCAGTTCCTTTTTTTCCTTTGAAAGCGAACTACGTAGGACCTGATCTCCCAACTTGTGGGGGTACGTAAGCAGCCATCATGGCGCGGTCCGACCCCTTAAAAAATAATCCTTTTCCTAACCAAAACCAATTTTCGACAGTCAGATAAAACCTTCCTACACCCTCAAAACCTCCCCGAAACCAGCTGCCTAACCAGCTTCATCCCAAAAGACATAACCCTGACCCAACCAAACAGTTATCCAAAATCTGAGATTCAATCCGATGAAATCAAAAGGTGTACGGCAATATCTGTCAAATCTCCATCAAGACTTGAGAAGAGAAAGAAGGCGAAATGTCAAAATCATGGTCAACTGGATAAAATGGGGATCCAATGAAAGGCAATGATACGACAAAAGGGAAAAAATGACTAAATTTAAATGCATGTCTATATATATAAGTCATTTTATTACAAGATTTCTCTTTCGATAACTGATGAAACTAACGTAGTCTATACAGGAAATAAAATAATCTACAAATCTGAAACTAGCTGAAGCAGGATGGACAAGGTGGTGGATAGATCTGAAGCATCAGCATCTCCTGCAATCTGTTGCCCCATCATATCAATACGATCCAGTAAAGTAGTGGCTCGGCTGACAGTCCCAAAATGAGCATCTACAACTGCCCTGGTCTGAAATACAATGGCCTCTCTGTCAGCAATGGCAGCGTCTCTAGCCCGAATGGCATCATCTCTCTCGACAAGAGCGGCATCCCTCTCGACCTCAGCAGTAGTCAAGGCCAGGCGGAGTCGGGTATCCTCGGTAACCTGACTTGGGGCAGAATCAGCTGAGATGGAGTGGTCTCTGGTATCTTCTGGGAGGATCACTCCGGAGTCATCAAAGGCCCCAATCTGACTCAAACCAACCAGATCCAAGTCTCCGCGCAACCACTGCACGTAAGCAAATGTCTGGATGTGACAGCTCTCACTATATTCGGCAAAGATCCGGCGGGACCAAAGATCGTATACCTGCAGTAGATCCCTCTCTGTCCGGGATGATATAAGGAATCGGTAGGCGGCGGCACCCGCGAAAGGGTGTAAATCCTGTGTCTGATCAAACTGCCCCATAATCGCCAGGGGATGATAAGTCGTCACGCCCCTCAAGCCAGCAATGGGGATGAAGTCCAGGTCAGGCACATGAGTCAAGAAGCTCATAAAGGAGCAATAGCCCGAGTAGACCAAGAGATGAAAGGGATCCTCAATGACAGACAAAAATGATGTCCAGGAGGCCACATCAGTACAGCTCACGGGACGAAACGAAAACTGCGTGGTTATGTCATGGCTGAAGCAAAACCCTTGGTGACGGAAATGGCCGATAGGACTATGATGACTCATGAACCATATATACAATAAGGTCGAGCTCCCTCTGAATACCCTGCCTCGGAAGGATTGACAGTATGAGGCTGACATATAGGTAACCGCCAATATCATGGGAAGGATGGTGTGATCCTCCTGAAGGGCTCGAACGGCCGCGACAACCCGCATGTCCAACTGATCAGGTCCTGCGGGCAAATACAAAACTGAGATGACACAGACCATCAGAACGTCCACTCTCAAGGCATCCCAGCGCTCCTCGGACACGGAAAAATCACCGAGGAAAAGACGAAAGTTGTCAGGTGAGCCAAATCGGTCAATCAAGAACTGAAGGGGAACCATATGGTCGGATGTGATCACCGGTAACAAGACAGCCCTTCGCAAACCGGTGAAAGTCAAGAATTGACGGCGCATGGAACCAACTGTGACCCTGGCACAAGGTCTATCCATAGACAAGCCGGTGAAACGAGTATACTCCTCGAGGGTGGGGGTCAGCTCTACCGTCCCTAACCTGAACACCTGACGGGCAGGCGCCCAATAGCTCAGAATACCATCCACAAAGCCCACTTGCACCTGAAAGGTTAATAAGGATCAAGAATGGCCCAAAAGACCATCTGCGATGACCCTGTCGGCCGGCAATAAACTGTCTAACCAGCGGAGGAGACTGCCAACTAACCCTGTGGAAGGAATGAAATCCAAACGTACCACGGCATCTGAGGACGACATCTGTGGAAAAATAGTATCAAAAAGACTGTACAGGGGTCATTTTCTATCCATAAATAAGAAAAGCATGCATCATACAGTTAATAATAAATCAAATGAAGTTCATAGAGATAAAGGAGAAATACTGTGCATAAATAAATAAATGAATTCAGTACATAGTGCATAAAATGAAAAGTAAGTCCAAGCAAGTACAGGTACAAAAGCCCTATCCTATCCTGATCTAAATAAAATCAATCTCATCGATGAAGGCGGGATCCTCAAACTGATCCCCTAGGGTCGTCGAGGTCGGAGGCCCAAAGTTCATGTCAGGGATATATGGCTGCGCTGTGGCATCAGATGAGCTCGGGCCCGCATCATAACCCGCACCGTCGGGATCGTAGGCATAAGCATCCTCTGGAGTCCGGCCCAGCACCCGAAGATATAGAGACAACTGGTCTACCTGGCGGGTCAGAGTGGCGATCTGCTCAGCATGGGTAGGGCTCCGAACGCAGGCTGCCCAATCCGTCATCATCACGGAGCCGGGGACCATATCCTCGAGGAAGAATGTGGCCCGGGTCTGAGGACCAATGGTGCGGGGCACCCACCAAGTACGGAAAGCATCACTCGTACTGGGACCTGTCGAGAGCATCTGGCCGTCCTCCCCCGCGAGCATGATCTCTGAAGGCTGAGAATCCAGCGGCCATGAGGTAGTGAAAGGAAGGGAATGCGGGATGCGGATCTCTCCTGTAACGCATCTGAATGCGCGCTCCCCCAGATACATCACCCATCCTCCAACACTCTGCAAAGTGAGGCGACGGGTGGAAAGTGCGAACTCCGGGCCGGTAGGATACCCATCTGTGAACCCCACATCCAGATGCTCAGAAAGGTAAGGCCTCCAGATGACCCCTACAGCAGTGATCAGCTCTAGCTGAATGCGGCAGTGGGCAAAACTGCCAGACACGGGGACCTCCTCCAGGGTGCTGTGATGCCAGCGCCGACCCCGAGGATAGGTGTCCAAGCCGAGGGTGGTGACGGGCCTCAGACAAGGAAGACGCTCGTAGGCCCAGAACTGTTGAACAAAATAAGGCAGGGCATGAGTAACCAACAAAAGCAGAAAAGAGAAATGAAATGACGGGAAATACAATAAGAAAAAGGAAGAAAACCTCACCAGCAGGAAGTGATAAAATCCGAGCCAAGCATCTGTCTGGCCCTCCGAGCGTAGACGCATACCGTGGAGGAAATAGGCAAAGGTGAATGACCCCCAGTCATAGTCACTAATACGGTCCACGTCTCTGACCGCTCCTACGACGCTGAAATGAATGGTGGAGGAGTTGTTCCCCAGAAAACAACCCCTCATAATGGTCAGGAACAGGTGTCGTAGCAGAATGTCCCTGGTGCCCTGATCCGCTGGAATAGGCAGTGCGTATAGACCCCCGACAGCATCGATAGCCAAAGCACCGGACCGAATGCTACGGGCCTTAAAGACCCAGTCCTCAGCGGTGAAACCCAATAAAGCCCGGACCTCCGCTGGAGTGATGTCAAGATCCAGAGGGACCCGAGATCTGGCAAATTCTATGCCGGTAATATACCTCCAATCCCAGGGGGTCAGCACAACCTCGCAGTCAAGGAGGTGAAGAGACTGCGTCTGGTGGAACCAGCGCTCAGATAAGGCCCTCATGTAACCCCAGGGGCACTGGCGGGGAATGATGGTGAAGAAGTGACGAAAGCCCCAGGAGTCCACCACCGCCCGATACTCAATGTGCAGAACTGTATAGAGGGAATATATGTTGAACCAGTTACCCCTCGGTTGAGTAAACTCGGGCACCTGGGACAATCACCAATGGGTCAGTCCAGATAAAAGGAGAATTGAGATATTGAGAATGAGATAAAAATGGAATTGAATATACCTCATTACCTACAAGAGATGCCGAGGGGTGACGACTGAGATCCCGACTCAAAAGATCGGGTATCTGCACAGGGGCGCTAGAAGGAGCCTGATGAGGAGAGGGAGCCGGTATGCTGGAGGATGGCCCTTCTGCCTCGACCTCCGGAGGAACAGCCTCCTCAACGTCCGGATGACCGGGACGGATGACAGCCTCCACCAAACGGCGAGCCTGACGGGTCCGAGGAGGAACAGGGCAGGTGCAGCCCTACGACGGCGAACACCCGATGTCCGTGATGCAGAAGAGCTACTAGGAGCGTCGGGATCCATAGCTGGAACAGAACAGGCAAGGAGGAAGGTAAGTTCCCTTTTGAATTATGTCACGAATATTCTAAATTCCTACCCTCATCATATAATTAGTGCAGCATGATGCATTTTTTTAAAAAAAAAAAATCGGCAGAGTTCCGTTTGTAAAATAGACATCCCAGGCATAAGCCAAACATATTTTTCATTAATCCAAGTCACAACGAATCAAAATTGCATTCATATGTGTAATTACAGCATGTAAAGGACCATAATACAGGATTTTCTTTCAAAAAGGAAAAACAGATATGTGGGACCGCATCATGAGCATAAAATAGGACTCACACAGTTGATATATAGCATATATATACAATAATACATAGAATAGCATTGTAAAGCATACATTTCTATCTCTAACATGTAAATAGCCAAATGTATAGCAAAACATTGACGAAATTGAAAAGTGAACGGTCAGAGTGTTACCTGTAGCGCGTAGATCGATTCTACCGGAGCGGTTTTTGCGGAAAGGTTGGAAAACTCGGCAAGAGGGCGTGCAAAGGTTTGAAAATCGCGTGGGGTACGAATGAAAGTGACAGATCTGGGAAGCGGCTGGCCTCACTTATGCCCGATCTTGGCCGCAGATCAATCTGCGGCTGGCCGCAGATCCATCTGCGGCTGGGCCCAGTGCTCCCCCATTGGTCCATTGCAAGCTTAAAGCCCATTTGACTCATAGTGTGATAATAAAATACGAGATTTTGATGAATTGGGTGTCGAACACGACTGCTCGATTCAACCAGGGTGACCGGCGACGATACCCGGCCCCGACGAGACAATCGATCGGCGACGATAACCGGCGATTACGAGATGGATGTCCGGCGACGAAAACCGGCTCCGACAAGATAACCAACCGGCGACGATAACCGGGGGTTACGAGATGGGTGACCGGCGACGATGCCCGGCCCCGACGAGATAATCGACCGGCGACGATAACCGGCGATTACGAGATGGATGTTCGGCGACGAAAACCGGCTCCGACAAGATAACCAACCGACGACGATAATCGGGGGTTACGAGATGGGTGACCGGCGACGATACCCGGCCCCGACGAGACAATCGACCGGCGACGATAACCGGCGATTACGAGATGGATGTCCGGCGACGAAAACCGGCTCCGACAAGATAACCAACCGGCGACGATAACCGGGGGTTACGAGATGGGTGACCGGCGACGATACCCGGCACCGACGAGACAATCGATCGGCGACGATAATTGGCGATTACGAGATGGATGTCTGGCGACGAAAATCGGCTCCGACAAGATAACCAACCGGCGACGATAACCGGGGGTTACGAGATGGGTGACCGGCGACGATACCCGGCACCGACGAGATAATCGACCGGCGACGATAACCGGCGATTACGAGATGGATGTCCGGCGATGAAAACCGGCTCCGACAAGATAACCAACCGGCGACGATAACCGGGGGTTACGAGATGGGTGACCGGCGACGATACCCGGCCCCGACGAGACAATCGACCGGCGACGATAACCGGCGATTACGAGATGGATGTCCGGCGACGAAAACCGGCTCCGACAAGATAACCAACCGGCGACGATAACCGGGGGTTACGAGATGGGTGATCGGGGACGATACCCGGCCCCGACGAGACAATCGACCGGTGACGATAATCGGCGATTACGACATGGATGTCCGGCGACGAAAACCGGCTCCGACAAGATAACCAACCGGCGACGATAACCGGGGGTTACGAGATGGGTGACCGGCGACGATACCCGGCCCCGACAAGACAATCGACCGGCGACGATAACCGGCAATTACGACATGGATATCCGGCGACGAAAACCGGCTCCGACAAGATAACCAACCGGCGACGATAACCGGGGGTTGCGAGATGGGTGACCGACAACGATACCCGGCCCCGACGAGACAATCGACCGGCGACGATAACCGGCGATTACGAGATGGATGTCCGGCGACGAAAACCGGCTCCGACAAGATAACCAACCGGCGACGATAATCGGGGGTTACGAGATGGGTGACCGGCGACGATACCCGGCCCCGACGAGACGATCATCAGCCTCGACACCCTTTTCTGAATGTTTTGCATCAATGGCATCTTGCGTTGCATCATGAATCATATGTGTTGCATCACGTATGCATTGTCATCCTTGTGCATTGTCATTCAAGTGTCCATTCTTTATCCTGTTCATTTCATTAAACATTGCATGAACATGATAAAGAGGGGCAGCTGTAGACACCCAAATTTTGCGTTCCCTGTACTAACCATGACAGGAGGGCAAAAGCGTCAATTGAACCGGCTTGCGGGAGCGAGGGAGTGGACCCAAGTGCGAGCGCCCGACACCACCGCAATGATTGGCGACCAAGGCTGACATAACAATAAGGCCATCCGAAACAGGCATCCCCGAATGAGGTGGCACGTCTCCCGGAAATTCCCGGACTACCGAATACGGGCCTGTCAGCCAAAATCGACGTTACGACACGAAAATCGAGGCGTGGCATGGAAAATGAGAAAGTCAAACCGTCCAGCCGCGGATTGATCTTCGGCCGAATAGTGCGCCTTTTGAAAACACAGAACTCGAAACACGGAACTCGAAATCGGGGTGAGTGGAAGGCAGGCGGCCAACCAGCCTATTTCAGCCTAGTTTCGTGCAGCATACAGGGAGTTCAGCAATTGGGAAGATTTTGGAGAAGAAGGAGAATTCAGCAACAAGAAGCACGGAAATAGAGGGGAAAAAGAGAGAAATTTTGCAATCAAATAGGAAGAAAAGAGAGAAAAAAGGAGAGAATTTAATTCTTTTGATTTTGATTGTATCAAATACACTCTTTATCCTATTCAAATACACAAGTTCACATCCATTTGAGATCAATTGCAAGGTGAAAATTTCTATTTGTTTTAGCAATTCATGTCATATTGATTGGGTAAATTAGATATAACTTTCATGTATCTTGTTGAACAATCATGGATTAGGGATTATTGGTGAGGGTTCCATCGGAACAAAATTCTTCTTAATAACCTGAGGATATCCAATTGATGAAATTTTTAGTTTGTTTATGATAATTTATTGGGTGTAGTTTATTTAGATTGTCATTTTTGGATATCATGGTGTATTAGACAAATCCGGGTTGGTTAGTTATGTAGTATTCATTTTGTGGGCATGTCGCAATCTCGTGTGAGCCTAGGAACGCGACCCCGTGGTTCAAATCCGATGATGGACGTTTTGATATATGTAATAGATTCAAGGGGCTCGTTTTTGTAACATGTAACCATCGGGCCTTAAAACGACGCCAAGGCGAGAATCGGGTTTAAGGCCCCGTAGTAATGAAATATGTGATTGTTGGCGTTAGGGGATATTTTGATGGCTTACATGCCCGTGAATAGCCCCGACGCGTGTTTATGCTTGATTAGATTTCGTGACGCCAAAATGATTTCAAAAGATTAAATGATAAAGATCTTTTCTAAAATCAATCAAAGTAGGATATTAGCATCACGAGGCTAAAAATTGGAAATGCTAATGAAAGTTGATTCCTATTTTACGAGAAAGCTAAAAAGAAGTTATTTTCAAATGTCACAAAAATGGGGTTTATAAAAGAAATTAAACGTTTTATTAAACCTTGATGTATAGGGCGAAAGAGATCCTAGAAATTGCCCATCATTTATGAAAGCAACGTATAAATCTCGATTCCTATTTTTGCTAAGGCTTAATAAACTCCTATTTTTGCCAAAACGTCACCTAATGAAAATCTCCTAGTTTTGACAATTAAAATCAAACCTTTTTCATAAAGCTTTCTCGTGTAGGCCGAAAAGACATTCCGAAGCGTTCCCAAATTAAAGCACGACTTTCCCTAAAAATCCAAATGATTCTCTCATACAAACTCACCCCAACATTCATATAGGTACACACACACACACACTCGCACGTATACGCATTTCATGAATCAAAGGATAGGAAAGTATCAAGATTGCGGTAACCGTGTTTCACGGAAGTCGAGGGGTGCCTAACACCTTCCCCTCACTTAAGCAAGCCCCCGAACTCTATGAATCTCGATTCGCAGACCAATTAATTCGGAGTCATATATGAGCCAGCGATTTATAAAAAAGCGAAAACTCGGATGAGTTGGTACATCCATTTCAAATATACCAACTGGTGGCTCTGATTAATTGGCTCATCATAAAAAACGATCTTCCAAAACCCCGTCGACATTAATGCCGACCTTTTCCAAAAATCATTTAATCAAGAGGCTAAAATTGGAAAAGACTAAAAAAGACACACGAAGTGAAACCCGACGTCGACATCTAAAATATATCTTCACTCAGAAGTAGCTAAACATGAGGCAGCGCCGATGGTTAGAATTGATCAAAGATTACGACTGTGAGATTCTGTACCATCCGGGCAAAGCAAATGTAGTGGCTGATGCCTTAAGCAGGAAAGGCCAAGCGAAATTGATGCAATTGACAGTTCAAGAGGAATTGATAAAGGACTTTGAACGTTTGGAACTGGAGGTTAAGTATCCGATGGAGACGGACAAAAAATTATTTACCGTAACAGCAGGTCCGACTCTACTGGATAAGATAAAGGAGGCTCAAGAATTTGATGAAGAGTGCATTGTCATTAAGAACCAACTATCGGAGGGAAAAACGTTGAAGTACAAGATTGACAGTACAGGATTGCTGAGGTTCGAGGGAAGGATCTGGATACCATACATACCAGACTTGAGGGATGAAATATTGCAGGAGGCCCATAATACGAGATTTTCGGTACATCCGGGTAGCACCAAGATGTATCAAGATCTTCGTCAGCATTATTGGTGGCCGCATTTGAAAGGAGAAGTTGCAGAATACGTCAGCCGGTGTTTAACTTGTCAGAGGGTTAAGGCAGAGCACCAGCGGCCGAGCGAATTGTTGCAACCTTTGGAGATTCCGGAGTGGAAGTGGGAGCACATCACAATGGATTTTGTGGTAGGACTTCCAACGACACAGAAAGGTCTAGACGCCATATGGGTGATCGTAGATCATTTAACCAAGTCTGCCCATTTTCTACCGGTCAAGATCAGGTACAAATTAGAGCAGTTAGCGAAACTTTAAGTTAAGGAGATAGTATCGCGACATGGAGTGCCGGTATCTATTGTATCTGACAGAGATCCGCGCTTCACGTCAAATTTTTTGGAGAAGCCTACAGAAAAGAATGGGGACACAGTTGAGAATGAGTACGACGTATCATCCTCAGACTGATGGTCAGAGCGAGCGAACGATTTAGACCCTGGAAGATATGCTCCGAGCAGTCGTGATGGACTTAGGGGGCAGCTGGGACGATCACTTGCCACTGGTAGAGTTCGCTTACAACAACAGTTATCATGCTAGCATTGGCATGCCACCGTATGAAGCGTTGTACGGAAGGAAGTGCCGAACACCGTTATGTTGGGATGAAGTCGGTGAACGGAGATTGTTGGGACCAGAATTGGTACAGCAGACCGTGGAAATCATTAAGGTGATAAGACAGCGTTTAGTAGTAGCTCAGGATCGTCAAAAGAAGTATGCCGGCTTACATCGTCAGAAGCGAGACTTTGAAGTTGGCAGCTCGGTATTTTTGAAGGTATCTCCTTGGAAAGGGAAGATCCGTTTTGGGAAAAAGGGCAAATTGAGCCCTAGGTTCATAGGACCGTTCGAGATTTTGAGGCGGGTCGGCGAAGTGGCATACGAGGTAGCATTACCTCCTGAACTTGAGCACATTCATAACGTGTTCCATGTATCAGTGCTACGTCCATATAAGCCAGACTACAAGCATGTCATTTCCTATGAGCCAATTCAAATCGAAAAGGACTTATCGTACGAGGAGATTCCTGTCCAAATACTTGATAGGAAGGAGCAGAAGCTGAGGAATAAAATCATTCATTCTGTTAAAGTTCTCTGGAGGAATCACGCGGTAGAAGAAGCTACGTGGGAACTCGAAGAGAAGATGAGGGCAAATTATCCGCAGTTATTTGAGTAACCTTAGATTGAAATTTCGAGGACAGAATTTTTTATAAGGGGGAGAGGATGTAATGTCCAAGAATTTTAAACCTTGTTATCGATTGATTTAATATATGAAATTCATTTTTATTTAATTTTACGGGCTTAATTAGATCTATGAAGGTATAATTATTGAATTATAAGATCTAATAATTTTCTTGCATTAAAGGGAGTCACTAATAGTTGAATAAATCAGTAATTTAACCTTAAAGATTGGTTGGCAAGAAAATTAGGAGAAATTAAATAAATAATTTTATTTTACTATTATCGGATTAAATAATTCGCATGAGGAATTATTGTTGAAACAAATATTATAAATAATTAATTAATTGAATTAGTTATTTAATTTAAATATTAGAAACATGATGTTATTAATTTTAATAAACAAGTTGGGCTACTTTTCTTTTTATTTCAGCTAACCCAACATCATTTGGGCTGAACCCAAATTCCCTTCCATTTCCTGTTGGGCCGAACCAAGTGGTTTGGGGCAAGTCTTATGAATTAAACCCAATTGGCTGGATTCCCTTTTTCTTTTCCTGCCGGGTCGACCCATTCCTAATGATTTGGGCAGTCGGTAAATTAATTTGGGGATAAACCGAGTAAAGGGATTTTCTAAAACCTCAAATCAGACCATACCGAGAAGACGGAATAGGGTGAGCCGAACCTAGCGACCTAAGCCTCTCAAATCGGATGGAACGGGAGAGAAGCAGGGGTCACCGACGTGAGGCGACCGACGGCGTAGGCTGGGAACCGAGCGGCGACCAGCGGACAAACGAGCGACGACATGGGCGACCGAGCGCCAATCGTTCGGACCAAGAGGCTAAGGCAAGGAGCATCAACCGAGGCGATTGGACGGCATAGAGGGGGCTGTGAGGGTGGTCTGCAGGCGGCCAAAGGCCCACTTCTCCTACCGTTGGTCACTGATTCGGCTGATTAGGGCATTACCCAGCAAGTTGGGTAAATGTTCCTCTATAAATTGAAACCTAAACCCTAACCAGATCTGTCGATTCTGTAAGCCAAATTAGAGAGAGAAATCAGAAAAGAAAAAGGGAAAATTCGAAAGGCAATTGGCCGTGAATGTCTGCCGGCTTCGTTTCTTATTTTGGGAGAAGGAGAAGAACTGCAATCCGAACGACAGCAAGGTATACGATGGTTCAATGTACACAGGCTACTATTTAGTTTTTTTTCTATTTTTTTTTCTTTCCGTCTGTGTTGGTTGTGCTATACATTGTATTGGGTTATATATTTTTCTTTTCTTCCTTCTCTGTTGTTGGTTGTGTTGTCCGTTGATGGGAACTTTGTATATTGAAGAACCAAACGGTTCGGCAGCATGATGGTGTATGATAAACAGGCCAGTGTTGTGGCTTAGAATGCCCAGTCTGTGTTTGATATAATGCCTAAACTAGATTTTTGGTTTCTTTCCTTGTTGTATTAACTGTCTGTCAGCAATATAGGATATAAAAACAAACTTTGGTGATAATATTTGGCCATTCATAGAAACTGAAACTAGTGTGGCCACGAATCTGTTTGGAAATCTCTAATATGCTGAGTAGTAATTTGGTTAAGCACTTGAAATAAGATTGCAGGAAATTGGTTATATTGTGTGATGTTGTGGCTGCTGATCCGGCATGCCTGTAAAGGAACAAAAATAGGATTATTACCCTTAATAATGTTATGCACTAATTGAACTATTTTCTAAATAGGTTGCCTAATTTATTAGCTTATTCAACTAATGTAACCGGCAAGATGAAGTCTAGTTAATCAACTGTTTATTGCTTAACTAGTATGTAATTAACAATAACTAATACTAGTGGATGAATTATTAGTTATTATGTGAATTAATAATGCACTAATAAGTAATTGTTTATTATTTAACATTAAATAATAAATAAAGATAATAAATATTTAATTATTATTTAATTAACATTAAATAATAATTAAGTATGAATAAATTAATTATTTATTATAAATTAAGATAATAAATATTTAATTATTATTTAATTAATATTAAATAATAATAAAGTTAGTAAATAATTATTTATTATTTATCAATAAATAATAAATAAAGATAATAAATATTTAATTATTATTAATATTAAATAGTAATTAAGTATGAATAAAGTTAATAAAATAATTATTAATAAATAAAGATAATAAATATTTAATTATTATTTAATAATAATTAAGTAGGAGTAAAGTAAATAAATTGACTATTTATTATTTACCATTAAACAATAAATAAAGATGATAATTACTTAATCATTATTGAATTATTATCAAATAATAATTAAGTATGGGTAAGATTAATAAATTAATTATTTATTAGTGGACCTTAATAAATAAAGATAATGATTACTTAATTATTATTAAATAATAATTAAGTATGGGTAGAGTTAATACATTGATTATTTAATTAATGTTAAATAAGGACTAATGGGTCATAATTACTTAATTACCCTTAAAGGTGAATAGTATCTAAGTGCAAATAAAACGAAATAAGTGATCAATTATTATTTAGTTACTATGAAACCATAATGCACTAATAAATTTATTTTTATAAGGATTACTATCCAATAATTAGAGACAAGTAAGGTTTCTAATTTGAATATCCAAATAACAAATGAGCATGATTAGTTGTTTGAAATAATAACTAAAGGTCATTAATTAATTTCTGTTTAGCTAATGTTAAATAGAAATTAAATGTGGTTAGTAACAATGAAGTAATGTAATGTAATGTATTGAACAATTATAAGTAATTGTTAGAAAGTGTTTATCACTTAAGAGAAACATTGTTAGTAAATAATTTCTCCGTCTACCGATTAATTAAGTATCCTATGGGATTGAGACTGATCTATTGACTTATATGCTATATGAATTGTTTATCTGCTAAATAAATGGCATAAGTGAGTGCATCGATATACTGCTATACAATGCTAATGGATAAATCGATTTTATCAAATGATAGGTCATCCAAGGTCAATTAGTTAAAGCTAAAATTTATTGTAGCTGAGCAAACAGGCAAGTTCTCTAACTTCGTTCTTTCTGTATACTTAATGCAAGTTTCTTTTAACCCTACTCAATTTACATTCGAGTGGGATGTGATGTATTATGCAAGTTCCCTTTCTCCTGAAACTATACCTTGTGAAATTTCCCTAAATCCTACTCAATTATCTTCGAACAGGCTACTATTGTATTGTAGCATGAAATTTTATTTCCAAGAATGCTTAAGTGGTTTAATCAATTTATAATTAATCCACATCGATATTATTGACATTCACACTCGGTGCATTTGAAATTGTAAAGTCTTGGATTCGTACATTATTAAAGTTCTGTAATTCATGAACTATTTAAGATTGAGTCTGAACCTTTGTTCGGTCAGGCAAGTATATGAGAATTTATAAGAGCTATCCGAACCAATCAATGGTATGGATTCTTAGACTGCAACGAACATCCCTTTTATTATAGGGGAGTACCCAGGTATCTAATACAAGGTACAAATAGCAGAGTTAAATGTTATGCATATACATAATGTACGCGAGGGTGATCCCCTCAAGTACTTATTCTGTAGCCAGTAACCAAAGGGTCAACCAGCTATTGACTCCTTTGGAAGTTATTGTTCAGAGTCTACTTGACTATCAATTATCCTAAAAGCAATAATTGTGCTTGCTTCTGATATTTATATTGTTGAATTCTCTTTCTATTTTCCCTTCATCATGATATATCCCTTATTGTTGTATTTTAAACTTGCTGAGCAACTAGTTGCTCACCCTTGCTATATCATGACTTTCATTACAGCTAAACCCGAGATATCAGGAAAGGGCAAGGGTAAAGAAAAGATGAAGTGATAGACTTCACGTAGCTGGCTTTAGTTTATGTTTAGCGTAATTGCTATAACTATAATTTAAACCCTGATTATTATTTAGGGTATGTTTTGGTGTTATGTATTAAGGTTATTGTATCTTGGGACTAGTAACACCTTTGAAATGAACAACATATGTTTATTATATTCCGCATTTAGTTATCGTATGTTGTTAGAGGTGAATGTGTGTATTGTAACGTGATGATCGAATTCGGGTAGTTGGAGACCCGAATTTGGGGGCGTCACATCCGCAAACAGAAAAGAAACCAGATTTGGAAGAGCTCTTGATGAAGTATATGGCGAGTAATGATGTATTGGTAAAGAGTTAAACAGCTGCCATTAGAAATCTGGAGAATCAAGTGGGTTAGATAGCCAATATTTTGAATAACAGACCTCAAGGATCTCTGCCGAGTAACACGGAAGTTAACCCAAAGAGAGATGGTAAGGAACAATGTCAAGCACTCACACTTAGAAGTGGGAAACAACTTTTGCCGGGCAGCGTGACAGCGCCTAAAATACAAGGAGAGCGACAGATTCTGCAGGAAATTTGGAAGAGAAAGAAAAGAAAACGGAAACTGAGCCAAAAGAAAAGGAGAAAGCAAAACAATCCGTAGTATACCCTCTAGTTCCGGATCTACAGAGATTTCAGAAACAGAAATTAGATAAGCAATTCTCCAAATTCCTCGAGGTTTTTAAGAAGCTACAAATCAACATACCAGTTTGCAGAAGCTTTAGAGCAGATGCCAAGTTATGCCAAGTTCATGAAAGGAATTTTGTTAAGGAAGAAAAAACTAGAGGATTATGAAACAATAGCGTTGACTGAAGAGTGTAGTGCTATACTGCAAAAGAAGTTGCCGCCGAAGTTAAAAGATCCTAGCAGCTTTACTATTCCTTGCACCATTGGTAGCTTGTCAATGAACAGATGTTTGTGTGATTTGGGTGTTAGCATCAACCTCATGCCTTTATCGATATATGTTTAGTTGGGTCTACCTGCACCGAAACCAACAGCTTGCAGATAGGTCAGTTACATATCTCAGGGGTATTGTGGAGGACATTCTTGTGAAAGTAAATAAATTCATATTCCCAGCTGATTTCATCATTTTGGATTATGAAGAGGACAAAGACATTACTTGGGAGACCGTTCTTCGCAACTGGTAGAACACTCAAAGATGTGCAGAAAGGAGAATTGACTATGAGGGTTCAAGAACAAGAAGTGACATTCAATGTGTTCAAAGCCATGAAGTTTCCTACAGATGAAGAGGAGTGTTTCCGAATGGATGTGGTAGAGAAAGTAGTGGATGACGAGTTTTTGAGGACAATGACTAAGGATCCATTGGAAACTACTTTATTGGGAGATGCTGAAATGGATGATCCAGAGATGATAGAGTTTCTTCAGATATTAGATGCATTTCCAAGGGTACGCAAATTCAAAATTCCTTTTGAACCTTTGGAGCATACAGACAAGTCCTTAGAGCACTTGAAGCTATCTATTGAGATACCTCCTACACTTGAGCTTAAACCTTTACCTAACCATCTCAGGTATCTTATTTGGGTGAATCATCTACTTTACCTGTTATTATTGCATCTGTTCTTAACGAATTTCTAGAAAATAAGTTGATACGAGTCCTTCGAGAGTACAAAACTGCAATTAGATGGACCATTGCTGACATCAAAGGAATAAGCCCATCTTTCTGCATGCACAAGATACTTATGGAAGACGATGCCAAACCTACTGTAACAACAAAGAAGGCTAAATCCAATTATAAAAGAGGTAGTCAAGAAAGAGATTCTAAAATGGCTGGATGCTAGTATTATGTACCCCATATCTGACAGTTCTTGGGTGAGTCCGGTTCAGTGCATACCAAAGAAAGGAGGAATGACAGTAGTAGCAAAAAAAAAACAACGAGCTGATACCGACGAGGACAGTAACTGGTTGGAGGGTTTGCATGGATTACAGGAAACTCAATAAAGCAACCCGAAAGGATCATTTCCCACTACCTTTCATTGATTAGACGTTGGATAGATTGGCTGGACACGAGTACTACTGCTTATTGGACGGATATTCCAGGTACAATCAGATTGCAATTGCTCCGGATGATCAGGAAAAGACTACGTTCAGTTGTCCGTATGGTACTTTCGCTTTTAGGAGGATGTCTTTCGGATTGTCCAACGCTCCAGCGACGTTCCAAAGATGTATGATGGCCATTTTTTCAGATATGGTGGAATGCAATGTGGAGGTTTTCATGGACGATTTTTCAGTTTTTGGGGACTCTTTAGATAGTTGTTTAGAAAATCTTGCCATGGTACTGAAAATATGCGTGGAAACCAATTTGTTGCTTAACTGGGAAAAGTGTCATTTCATAGTGCAAGAAGGGATCATCCTCGGTCATAAAGTGTCAGCAAGAGAGTTAGAGGTGGACAAAGCAAAACTCGAGATAATTGAAAACTTACCACCACCAACTTCAGTGAAAGGGATTCGTACTTTTTTGGGATATGCCGGGTTTTATCGGAGATTCATAAAGGATTTTTCCAAAATCACGAAGCCATTATGCAGTCTATTGGAGAAAGATGTCCCATTCAAATTTGACGAGGATTGTTTGTCGGCATTTGAGCTTTTAAAGAAGAAATTGACCACAGCACCAGTGATAGTTGCACCAGATTCGTCAATGCCATTCGAGTTAATGTGTGATGCTAGCGACTATGCAATTGGGGCTGTTTTGGGCCAACGCAAAGAAAAGGTCTTTCATGCCATTATTATGCTAGTAAAACATTGTCGGATGCCCAACTCAATTATACAACTACTGAGAAAGAGTTGCTTGCGGTGGTGTACGCATTTGACAAATTCCGTTCGTACTTAATCGGAACTAAAGTGGTGGTGTTCACGGACCATTCAGCGATTAGATATATAATTTCAAAGAATGATATGAAGCCGAGGTTAATTAGATAGATACTTCTACTCCAGGAATTCGACTTGGAAATCCGGGATAGAAAGGGTACAGAAAATCAAGTGGCGGATCATCTATCGAGATTGGAAAGCAATGAGCATGCAAAGGGAGATGAGACTATGATTAATGAATTCTACCCAAATGAGCAGTTGTTCGTGATAAAGGCAGAAGTTCCATGGTATGCCGACTTTGTCAATTATTTGGTTAGCAACGTATTTCCTCCAGACTTGACCAACCAACAAAAAAAAAAGTTTCTACATGACGTGAAGAGGTACATTTGGGATGAGCCATTCCTATTCAAGCATTGCGTAGATCAAATGATATGACGGTGTGTTCTGCAAAGTGAAATTGAGAGCATCTTACATCATTGTCATGATTCGCTGTATGGAGGACATTACGGGGGTGAAAAGACAGCTGCCAAGGTGTTATAAGCAGGATTCTTCTGGCCCCACGTTGTTTAAAGATACCCACCAATTCGTTCAGAGATGTGATAGATGTCAAAGGGTGGAAAATATCTCCAAACGTCATGAGATGCCATTGAATACCATTTTAGAAGTTGAAGTCTTCGACGTTTGGGGGATAGACTTCATGGGACCATTTATGTCCTCCTTCAACAACCTATACATTCTGTTGGCAGTTGATTATGTCTCTAAATGGGTGGAAGCCAGTGCTATGCCAACTAATGATGCCAAAGTCGTCTTAAATTTCTTTAGAAAAATATCTTCACAAGATTTGGCACCCCAAGGGCAATTATTAGTGATGAAGGGAGCCACTTCTACAATAAGTATTTCGCAGCTCTCTTAGCTAAATATGGGGTTAACCACAGAATTGCTACAGCTTATCACCCCCAAACCAATGGTTAAGCTGAAGTCTCGAATAGGGAAGTAAAGAGAATTTTGGAAAAGATCATCAACCCTACTAGAAAAGATTGGTCAACGAAGTTGGATGACGCGCTTTGGGTTTACCGGACAACATACAAGACACCCATTGGCATGTTACCGTATCACCTAGTTTATGGCAAGGCATGCCACCTTCCTGTTGAACTTGAGCACAAAGCATATTGGGCTATCAGAAAGCTGAATCTCGATCTCACAGCTGTAGGGGAGAAGAGGCTTCTCCAACTTAATGAACTTAATGAATTCCGTCTGCAAGCCTATGAGAACTCGAAGATATACAAGGAAAAAGTCAAAAAGAGGCACGATCAGAAAATTGTCAACAGGAAATTTGAGTCGAGACAAGCAGTGCTTTTATATAATTCCCGATTGAGATTATTTCCAGGCAAACTCAAATCTCGGTGGTCCGGGCCTTTCATTGTCAAACAAGCATTTCCTTATAGCGCCGTTGAAGTCTTTGGTCATAATCCGAATGAGTCATTTAAAGTCAACGGACAACGTTTGAAGCATTATTGGGGTGGTGATTTCGATCGCCAGAAAACCTCAATCACTCTTGCCAATCAATCATGAACCAGGGAGTAGTCAGGCTGAAAGACTTTAAATCAAGCGCTTGATGGGAGACAACCTATACTTTTATTTCATTAAGTTGAATTTTTGTGATTTTTAGAAGTAACGTAGTATTTTTAGTTTGTTTTTGTATTAGTAATTTGCAATTTTACGTATTTATAGGATACACTTCATTGCTGCAATTCAGTGGTTCAATCAGGAAGGCTTAACATACAAAGCTTCATGGATACAGGGTAGCGCGGCCGCGCCCAAATTATAAAGGGAACCATCGCGGTCGTGCCTATTTCCAAAAGCTTAAATTTTCTTGCTGCCAGGGCAGCGCGACCGCGCCCATCTCCAGAACTCAAAAACTTCCTGTTGCCATACTAGTGCGGTCACGCCCAATCCAGGCCAATTTCAAGCGCGGCTGTGCTGTGATCAATTTCCAGTTTTTACAAAAGGTCAGAGACCCGACCTAAGCAGGTTATAATTTAACTTCTCCCATTCGGTTTCCCATTCCCACTTTCCTCTTCATATTCAAAACCGTTTCTTTTCCTATTCCACATCTAAATCAAATCCTTCCCTTCTCCACGACCAAATCAAAACCAAATCACATGATCTCTCTCTCTTTTCCGTTTCATACTATACTTTCCTCGATCAAACCCTAACCCTCTTCTTCTTCTCCATAACCGACCCCAAGCATATACTCTACTTCAAACACAAGATCAAGCCTTCTTTTGTCAATCAAACTTCCATATATACAATATCCTTATCATTCATCTTCAACCCATCTATCCATTTCCATCAAATTCATTGCATTGGGACATTGTGGGAAAAGCTTTGTATAAGAACAGACTGAGTAGCCATTGAAGTGGTGTTTCTCTCCATAGCAAGGTAATAATTTTAATTGAATAACCTTCAGAAGTGGGTATTCATTGAATTGCTAATTGAAAGATTCTAGGGTTCATTTTGGTTTGCAATTGTTACTGTATTGTGGGTGAGTTTGGTTCATTACATTAGCCTAGGTGTGTATGCTTACAAGCAGAGCATAAATTTCATATTTAGCAGAGTTTAAGTTTGGCTTGTGACAAGTTTGGGGGTAACTGAGTTTGTTGTGGGTTTAAGTATTTTCATTGAATATCCATGGCTTCAAAACGACAATGCGTTGAATCTTCGAGTTCTCAAGCCCGTAGCGAACCTGTTGATTTTGATGCTAGTCGATTTATTTCTACTGAAGCTGAAGAGTTTTACCAGCGAGTTTTGTTAGGGAAAACGTTTGTGCTGGAATGCGGGCTAAAGCCAGATCCTAGGCTAGATGGGCAGATGATGAGTATGATTCGGGCTATGGGTTGGCTGCTGTTCGTTGAACCTCCTTTGGCAGCCCCAATATCGATAGTGCGAGAATTTTATGCAAATGTGAAGATTACCAAAGATGGCACTACTTTTGTTCGGGGTTGCCAAGTTTCCTATACCAAAGAAAGTATCAATTCGCTGTACCATTTGCCTACTGTTCAACCGAACGATCCAGATTGGTTATACACCACAAGATGAGACACAAAGTTGGATAGTATCATGAATACCTTGTGCAAGCCAGGTACGGTGTGGACTAGTAAGCAAGGAACAGATCAAAAGATGCATTTTCCACACACGGCCTTAAGTCGATATGGGAAGGTATGGTACAGTTTCATTTGTCCCAATCTGATGCCAACACGACATCAGAATGATGTGACCAAGGACCGAGCTATTCTGCTGTATGGGATTGTGAAGGGAAGAAAAATAGATGTTGGGCATGTAATTCATTAGTCTATTCGCCAGTACCTGCAGGGTGGTACTTCAGGTGGGATCCCGCATGCATCTGTTATATTACGTTTATGCATTGTTGCTGGGGTACAGTGGGATGATGGCGAGCCTCTGCAACTTCCTGTGAACACTATTGACCATGCTACGATTGAGAAGTATAAGGTTTAGACTGGCGCTTCTTCTCATTCCCGTGGGGCAGGATTTCTTTTGGCTGATCAGAGTGAAAGTGAAGAGGCGTCCGAGCAACCGATGACAGAACCTGAGCAACCGGTGACTGTGTCTCAGGTTAGGTTAGACCGGATGGAGAGACATATGTACCGGCGGATGGACGCTATTCATTCTAGCATGACTGAACTTCAATCTTCTCGATGCAGCTTTCTGACAGTTTTTCTCAAGCTTTTTCTCAATTGGGCGTCCAGGTCCAATTCCCAACATTTAGTGCTGCCCCAGCTTATCCTCCCCTGGACCCACCTTCAGATGATGATGGGAAGGCCGCGGACGATGCTGCCTTGGATTAGGGGAGCTCTTCTTTCCTTTTCTTTTTACTGTTTTTCCAATGAGGGCATTGTTTGTCATAAGTTTGGGGGGTTTTGTGGTAGTTCATCTGTTTTTGTTTAAGCATGATAGTTAGTTTAATGCATTATATCTGTTGACATATTGGCATATAGTTAGTTGTGGGTTAGTGCATTATCATACTTGGTTGCATTGCATTGGCTGTGTATTGTGGGCCTTTAGTTTGTTTTGCGCTTCGTATACTAATCGTGACAGGAGGGCAAAATCGTTAAATGAACCGGCCTGTGAGAGTGAGGGATGCACAAGCGCGAACACTCGACGCCACCGCAACGATTTGCAAATCAAAATCGACGTGACAGCAGGGTCGTCCGAAATGAGCATACCCGAATGATGTGGCACGTCTCCTAGTGATTCCCGGACTGCAAAATACAAACCTGTCGGCGAAAACCGATGTCACGACACGAGAATCGAGGTGCGGTTCGGAAAATGAGAAAATCAGCCCACCCAGCCGCGGATTGATCTGCGGCCAAACGATTAAAATAATGGTGGTGCGCACGGGACTCGAAACCAGGAAACCAGCTGAGTGCGATGGGGGGTGGGCCAGCCAGCCGCAGATCAATCTGCGGCCAGCCGCAGATCTATCTGCGGCTGCCCTGATGCAGCCTATTTCAGCTCAGTTCCTTCATTTCATCCAGGGGAGGTTCAGCAGCAAAAGAAGGAGGCGGCAGCAGCGGAAAAAGAAGGAGAAAACAGCAAGCAAATAAGAGAAATCAAGAGAGAAAAGAGTGAGAAATAGTGAGCAATTGTACCCATTTTGTGAGATTACATCTCATATTTTCTACTCTATTCAATACACAAATTCATACATATTGTGGCGATCATTTGCAAGGTGAAAAATCCTTTGTTTTAGCATTTTGTTTTACCATTTTTGCTAAGCTTTTTGTTATCCAAATTATATTAAATGTAGTTGTTCTTGTATATTGTTGTGAATCCATGGGTTGAGGCTATTAGGGAGGGTTCCCAAGTGGAACGAAATTCCTCCTAATGGCCCGATGATGTCCATTTGGTGAATTTTAGCTAGTTGTAATGATGTATTATGCATAGTTTATTTAGATTGTTATTTTTAGGATCTTGTGGGTGTGTAGCGATTTTGAATGTGAGCTTAGGAGCGCGACCCCGTGGTCCAAATCCGATGATGGACATCTTTTGATATATGTAATAAATTCGATGTACCTTTCATTGTAAATATGTAATCGTCGGGCCTTAAAACGACGCTAAGGCGAGAATCGTGTTTAAGGCCCCGTAATAGTGAAAGTATGTGATTGTGGGCGTTTGAGGTTATTTTGATGGCTTACATGCCCATGAATAGCCCCGACGCGTGTTTATGCTCGATTTGATTAATGAGACGAAATTGATTTCAAAGCTAAATGATAAGATTTTCATAAAATCAATCAAACTAGGCTATTAGCATCACGAGGTTAATAAATAGGAAGTGCTAATGAATGTCGATTT
Source organism: Aralia elata (assembly GCA_034770075.1). Lineage (NCBI taxonomy): Eukaryota > Viridiplantae > Streptophyta > Magnoliopsida > Apiales > Araliaceae > Aralia > Aralia elata. The sequence goes on along the minus strand of CM068380.1, from coordinate 39,439,073 downwards.
CTATTTCAAATGAGAAAGCTAAGGAAAATCGTTTTCAAATATCACAAGGAATGATTTTGTCAAATAATTGACGTTTTATTAAACCGTTGTGCATAGGGTTAAGGAGATTCTAGAAGTTGCCCATCGTTTGAGTTACGAAAGCAACGTATAGATCTCGATTCCTATTTTGACAAAGGTTTAAAACTCCTGTTTTGCCAAAAAGACACCTAACGAAAAATTTCATAGTTTTTGACAATTAAAATCAAACCTTTCTTATAAAGAATCAAGCTTTCTCGTGTATGCTGAAAAGACATTCCGAAGCGTTCTCAAATTAAAGCACGACTTTCCCTAAAAATCCAAATGACTCTTTCATGCAAACTCACCACAACATTCGCATAGGCATACACACACACGCGCGTGTACATACACATTTCATGAATTAAAGGATAGGAAAAGCATCAAGATTGCGGTAACCGTGTTTCACGGAAGTCGGGGGGTGCCTAACACCTTCCCCTCGCTTAAGCAAGCCCCCGAACTCTATGAATCTCGATTCGCAGACCAATTAATTCGGAGTCACATATGAGCCAGCGATTTATAAAAAACGAAAACTCGGATGAGTTGGTACATCCATTTCAAATATACCAACTGGCGACTCTGGTTAATTGGCTCATCATAAAAAACGATCTTTCAAAACCCCGTCGATATTCAAGCCGACCTTTTCCAAAAAATCATCTAATCAAAAGGCTAAAATCGAAAAGATGAAAAACCGGCGTCGACAGCTGGCGACTCTGCTGGGAAACATTAGAGGGCTTAAGCCACGTTCAAATCTTGATGCTATCCTATCCTTTAAAATTCATAAATGTGTATGTGCGTGCGACATTCTGACTTTTTTATTTATTGTTGTGTGAATGTGCTTTTGTCCAATGAATGATTGTTTGAATGGAATGACTTTACTTTAAAGTAATCATTTGCATACGGTGAGGACGATGAATGTGAATGTATGTTGAGAGAGTACCTCCTCCTGAGGCAAACCTGTCGGTTGCTTATTACTGGACTCGAAGGGGCTGCTCCCCGGATATGGCTCAGGAAACGCACCACCCAAATCCGCTCCAATCGAAAGGACTCAGACGAGTAGATTGCGAAGATTTGGGGACCTTCATGCCGAAAAGCCCGCGAGAGTAACCCTAGGGTAGGTCAGCCCCTGATAAACCTAACGAAAGGGAAGCTTCTTCATGCCTTTTTATCGTTCAATCAAATAAATAAATGTCATGTAAATGGCATACAACTGTCATATCGTCATCATCATAATAAATATGTCATGTATCATGTGATTGCATCACCTGCACATATAAAGAGAATACTGACATGGTTTTGCAGGAGGGCAATCCGTGCCACGTACCAGGGTTTTCTAAAAACTTCTGAATACTATCCTGTCATCAAACACTGACCTTATTTTGCAGGATAAGATTAAGAGAACCGTGAAAGCGTGGCATAACGATCACAATGAACCCGGAGTAGGGGCATATTCGACCATAAAAAAAAGGGGAAAAAGAAAAAGAAAAAGAAAAAAAAAGAAGAAAGAAAAATAATAATCATACATCAGTGTTGACATGCATCTGCCAACTTGTAACTGGCGCAGTACTAAATTACGGCCCTGGTTTGTTTTGCGAGACTGCCCTAAGACCCAACTAAGAGGCCGTAAAGTCCATACTCCATCCGTCCAAATGGCAGAGCTGGTAGCCATGAAATACACTGGCTTCCCCGATTCACACATCACGGTACAAGATGAGCTTTAAGGGGGAAACTGCGGTACAGACTTGTCCGGCCTATGAGGATCAAATCGGAGAGATCTCCCATAGTGACGCCCCTCCTAAATGGGCTTGGTCAAAACATTAAGGAGTTCCTTCGAGACAGCTCCCCTCCCGAAAATGCAGATCTGACTAAGGAAAGAGAATCTAAAGATGGGCAGTGAAATTCTTCCTAAGCGGAGACGATTTGCATGAATAGGACCTAGCTACGGGACTGCTGAGATATCTGGAAGCCAAAGAAGCCCACAGACAAATGAACGAAGTACATGGCGATGTGTGCGGAACCCATATGCGCAGAACATTTTTGACAAAGAAAATCATGTGAACGGGTCACTACTGGCTAACCATGAAAACTGACTGCGATGCTCATGTCAGGAAATGCCATCAATGCCAGATCCATGCCAATGCGATCCATGCACCTCCTAATGAGCTCCATTGATTGACCTCACCGTGGCCAGTTGGACCGTGCATCAGGTGATATCCAGGAAGGGGGTAAATCCAAGAGTGTGGCAGTGAATCCCGGCCAATAGAAGATCAATGGGTTTTAAAATTCTGAATTTTATTTCAAATCCCTGCACGCTCATATCATTTTGTCATGTTATCCAAAAAAAAAAAAAAAAGAGATCATGTGCTGAAATGTTTTATATATATGACAAGCATTTTTGTTTTATGTCAGGTACCCCGATTTGAGGCATTCTAGCCTGACAAGCGATAGGCCAAATTTCAAGGAGGATCACGATTTTGGTATAGAGCTAGATTTCGATCTGATGGGGATTGAGCAGGACGAGACAGATATCGACAATACGCCTGACGAGATCAAAGGACGGGTCGAAGATAAACCCAAACCCGACTTAGACCAAACCATTACCATCAAACATCAGAACCCCTAACGATCACGAAGAACCCGGAGTAGGGGCAAATTCAAAATTAAACTTAAAAAAAAAAAAAAATATAGCCGAGTTGTTGAGCCTGTATGGAGATATGTTCGCTTGGTCCCGTGGCGACGTGATTGGATTGTCCACAGACGTTATAGGACATCGACTGCCCATCAAGGAGGGTTCCGACCAATTAAGCAAAAGTTGAGAACGTTGAAGCCTGAATGGAGGTTGAAAATAAAGGACGAAATTGTCAAGCGGTTTAAAACAGGAATCATCACGGTGTCTATTTACCCTGAATGGCTTTCCGACAGAATCCCAGTACCACAGCCTGGAGGAGAAGTAAGGGGCCGCATCGACTATAGAAATCTGAACGATGCCCTTCAAGATCAAACATTTTGATTCAGTCATTTACCGGCTCAAAATGAATGGGGATTGGGGGCTGCAAATAAAACACAAAGATGATCATGGGAAGGATGTCCGCCAATCATCGGGGATGCCCGAATTTATTATCGCTCACCCTGTTTGCCTGTCGAACCTCAGCTCGCACATTTGCAGGGGCAGCCCTTACGCATCTCTCGGGCATACGACAGGAGGGTACGATCCCGGAAATTCAAAATAAACGATTTAGTCCTCAGAAGGATCGCGCCCTGCCAAGACGAAGCTATGGGGTTTCGCTCTAAATTAAAAGGAGCCGTCACAACAATAAAAAAAAAAAAAAAAAAAAAAAACTAACTGGGGAGCCCACATCTTAAAAGGAATGGACGGAAAGGCGTTCCCCAGCCCGTTAATTATGACTATGTTAAACAACCCTGTGAAAAAAAAAGAGAAAAAAAAAAGAAAAAAAAATCAAAAATCAAAAAAATCAAAAAAAAATCAAAAATCCCCCAAACCTTCCAATAAGTCAAAGGACCGAATCTTTTGTCAGCCCAGCAAGTTACCGATGCAACCAGTACGAGGGAGATCACAAGAAAAGCAACTTAACACTGGGGCATTTGTCACTACCCAGGAAATGATGACGTGCAAATTGGCACCCATGCAACAATCCCATCGACATGCACCATCGTCATCAAATGCTACCTCATGGCAATTAAATCTTCAACGGTACGATCATCTGGCATTTGTCAAGCATAGTTTTCCCGGGATACGATGATCCGCGTGAAAGGGGGATCTTATTTTGGCTTGATAGGAATCGGATTAATTCTGACAAGCAACCGTGGAGCACGATCGTGAGTATGATTAAACGAAGAAGGCTATTCAACTTTTTGATTGGGTACAAAGCCTTAATTCAAAGCAACGTTTGCGACAGAATCGACCTCATGTGACAGCCTTCACTTTGCATTTGCACAAACTTTCAGTTGGGGGGTATAAAACTATGACGACGCTGATAGCAATTAAAACGTAGTCAGACAGTCAATGATTATCAAGCTAATATCAAGAAGTCAGACAATGAATGATTATCAAGCTAATGTCTCGAATCGTGGCCTGGGTTATTCGAGTAATTAAGCCCGAGGGGTGTCTCTACACCTGGTGCCCTAAAGCCATCTGGTTTGGGAGTCGCTGGCCCAACACTCGTTACATGGGTAACTCAGAGCCTAAGAAAACGAGCATTACAGTAGAGGAGGCCCGAGCAGATTCGAATCATGGCATGGGCTACTCGAGTAATTAAGCCTAAGGGGTGTCTCTGCATCTGGTGCCCTAAAGCCGTCTGGTTTGGGAGTCACCGGCCTAACACTCGCTACATGGGTAACTCAAGCCTAAGAAAACGAATCTTGCGCAAGGTCAAGCAAAGAATGAATGGTGCAGACCACCAGCTTGTCTCGAACCGTGGCCTTTGTTACTCGAGTAAATAAACTCGAAGGGGTGTCTGTACACCTAATGCCCCAAAACCGTCTGGTTTGGGAGTCATTGGTCCAAAACTCGTTAAATGGGTAACTTTGAATAGCCTAAGAAAACGAGACAAGTGAAGTGGGATAATAAAGAGAAAAGATAATACGAAAAAAAAAAAAAAAAAAAAAACTCAGCCTTAAACAAGAGGTCATGGAAGAGAAACCCCTACTGAATGCTGCATCGCACAGTACATTTGTCATATGATGTCAATCCTGCTAAGGACGTTGTCGAGAATGGAGACAGAATACCTTTGACGAGGGAAGGTAGTTCTTTTGAATTCGACCTTACTCACGTACAATGACCATGAATGCTTGAAGGTGTTCTTACGATTTCCTAACCCGTTAAATAGAAAACCATCAATTCACGAAGGATCGGAAAAACTTCCAATCTAGTACATTCACGGTTCACAACTTGCTAGATTGTGCGATCAACAGATATTCGATTTCATGTGCTTTAACTGCATTTACTCTTTTGTCGAGATTATAATATCTTTGTGTTGAACTAACACTAACGGCCCGAGCCTTCAAGTTTCGGCATTTGTTAGTCATCTGATGTGTAGGATCTGGCAGAGCTGTGGATAGCTCAGCACGGTCGACATCGCGAGTTTTCGATAGAAATTCTTGGTAGCGACACGCACCAAGGCAGGGGCAGTTAAGAATCGTGAAATGAAAGGAAGCTGAGGTTGCACAGAACTTCTCATCATTGAGCCTCTCCCCAATCCTGACTATCACTACCTCAACATCCAAATGATCCACGTGCATGAGCATATACAAGGATGATATAATGCAAGACAACAGCATATCGGTCAGGGAAATGATCAAAAGGCCAAGGAGCCCAACATAGCTGTCGATCATCACAGAGAGCGAAACAGACTGCCTCAACTCGATGAAATGAAGACGACCAAGAACAGGCAGAGTACAACACCAATGTTGAAGTCTAGAAACTACACTTCACGACGAGGCATGATCCAATCAAATGTTGGCAAGCAACGACGACCGTCGAATCGTATCATTTGACTGAACAAGGGTCATTTCTATCTAAAACATATGTTGTGCACATGCATCTGTCCATAACATATCTGCCAGATCATGCATAACATCTTTTTCATGCATGCAGGTACGATCAAAATGAAAATCATCAAGAAAGTACAAGCATGTCGCTTTCAACCTCACAAATGATCAGAGTAATGGCTTTTGCGGTATAGTACGTGGACGATGTTGGTGGGAGATCCAGGACAAAAGCTAATCACACATCCCATTTCAAATCAAAGCAATCAATGACCCTGGGAAGGGCTGGTATCCAAACAAGAAGTGAACCTGGGAAGGCATCTAAGAGAACCACAACAAGATGGTGAGCACCCCTGGGAAGGGCTGATATCCACAAAAAGAAAAAAGACAAAAAACAACAAACCCTGGGAAGGGCTGAGATCCACGCGAACCACAACAAGATGGTGAGCACCCCTGGGAAGGGCTGATATCCACAAAAAGAAAAAAGATAAAAAAAACAATAAACCCTGGGAAGGGCTGAGATCCACGCGAACCACAACAAGATGGTGAGCACCCCTGGGAAGGGCTGATATCCACAAAAAAAAAGACAAAAAAACAACAAACACTGGGAAGGGCTGAGATCCACGCGAACCACAACAAGATGGTGAGCACCCCTAGGAAGGGCTGATATCCACAAAAAAAAGACAAAAAACAACAAACCCTTGGAAGGGCTGAGATCCACGCGAACCACGACAAGATGGTGAGCACCCCTGGGAAGGGCTGATATCCACCAAAAGAAAAAAGACATAAAACAACAAACCCTGGGAAGGGCTGAGATCCACGCGAACCACGACAAGATGGTGAGCACCCCTGGGAAGGGCTGATATCCACAAAAAGAAAAAAGACAAAAAACAACAAACCCTGGGAAGGGCTGAGATCCACGCGAACCACAACAAGATGGTGAGCACCCCTGGGAAGGGCTGATATCCACAAAAAGAAAAAAGACAAAAAACAACAAACCCTGGGAAGGGCTGAGATCCACGCGAACCACAACAAAGATGGTGAGCACCCCTGGGAAGGGCTGATATCCACAAAAAGAAAAAAGACAAAAAACAACAAACCCTGGGAAGGGCTGAGATCCACGCGAACCACGACAAGATGGTGAGCACCCCTGGGAAGGGCTGATACCCACAAAAAGAAAAAGACAAAAAACAACAAACCCTGGGAAGGGCTGAGATCCAAGATAACCGACCGACGACGATAACCGGGGGTTACGACATGGGTGACCGGTGACGAAAACCGACCCCGATGAAACAATCGACCAGCGACGATACCCGGCGATTACGAGATGGATGTCCGGCGACGAAAACCGGCTCCGACAAAATAACCAACCGGCGACGATAACCGGGGGTTACGAGATGGGTGACCGGCGACGATAACCGGCCCCGACAAGACAATCGACCGGCGACGATAACCGGCGATTACGAGATGGATGTCCGGCGACGAAAACCGGCTCCGACAAAATAACCAACCGACGACGATAACCGGGGGTTACGAGATGGGTGACCGGCGACGATAACCGGCCCCGACAAGACAATCGACCGGCGACGATAACCGGCGATTACGATATGGATGTCCGGCGACAAAAACCGGCTCCGACAAAATAACCAACCGGCGACGATAACCGGGGGTTACGAGATGGGTGACCGGCGACGATAACCGGCCCCGACAGCACAATCGACCGGCGACGATAACCGGCGATTACGAGATGGATGTCCGGCAACGAAAACCGGCTCCGACAAAATAACCAACCGGCGACGATAACCGGGGGTTACGAGATGGGTGACCGGCGACGATAACCGGCCCCGACAAGACAATCGACCGACGACGATAACCAGCGATTACGAGATGGATGTCCGGCGACGAAAACCGGCTCCGACAAAATAACCAACCGGCGACGATAACCGGGGGTTACGAGATGGGTGACCAGCGACGATACCCGGCCCCGACGAGACAATTGACCGGCGATGATAACCGGCGATTACGAGATGGATGTCCGGCGACGAAAACCGGCTCCGACAAACGGTGACACCTGTAGAATTGTATCAAAAGACTGTACAGGGGTCATTTTTCATTTTAAATGTTGTGTCACATGCATTGAATAAGTGATAATTCTGTACGTGATCCATGTAGGTTAGGTGTCAAGGTCCTAGCCTATCAGAGTCAAAAGCAATGGTTGCCAAGAACGATGTGCGAGGACGAACTCCAAGGATGCCCTTCAAAGCTAGTCAGGAGAATAACTTCCTTTGATGACAATGGGATGAAATAAGGTGATTACGAGAGGGGTGACCGGATATGAGACCCGGCATTCACAGGACAATCGACCGGATACGAGATCCGACGATTACGAGACGAGCGACAGGTTAGGGATTGGTGCATTGACACCTTTACGAATGTGTTGCATGCCTTACATCTTGCGTTGCATCATAAGTTGTGTGTGTTGCATCATGTATGCACTGTCATTCTTATGCACTGTCATTCATGCATCGTGTGTCTACTTCTTTATCATGTTCCTTTCATTTAACATTTCATAAACATGATAAAGAGGGGCAGCTGTAGACACCCAAATTTTGCGCTTCGTATACTAATCGTGACAGGAGGGCAAAATCGTCAAATGAACCGGCCTGTGAGAGTGAGGGATGCACAAGTGCGAACACTCGACGCCACCGCAACGATTTGCAAATCAAAATCGACGTGACAGCAGGGCCGTCTGAAATGAGCATACCCGAATGATGTGGCACGTCTCCTAGTGATTCCCGGACTGCAAAATACAAACATGTCGGCGAAAACCGATGTCACGACACGAGAATCGAGGTGCGGTTCGGAAAATGAGAAAATCAGCCCACCCAGCCGCGGATTGATCTGCGGCCAAACGATTAAAATAATGGTGGTGCGCACGGGACTCGAAACCAGGAAACCAGCTGAGTGCGATGGGGGGTGGGCCAGCCAGCCGCAGATCAATCTGCGGCCAGCCGCAGATCTTTCTGCGGCTGCCCTGATGCAGCCTATTTCAGCTCAGTTCCTTCATTTCATCCAGGAGAGGTTCAGCAGCAAAAGAAGGAGGCGGCAGCAGCGGAAAAAGAAGGAGAAAACAGCAAGCAAATAAGAGAAATCAAGAGAGCAAAGAGTGAGAAATAGTGAGCAATTGTACCCATTTTGTGAGATTACATCTCATATTTTCTACTCTATTCAATACACAAATTCATACATATTGTGGCGATCATTTGCAAGGTGAAAAATCCTTTGTTTTACCATTTTGTTTTACCATTTTTGCTAAGCTTTTTGTTATCCAAATTATATTAAATGTAGTTGTTCTTGTATATTGTTGTGAATCCATGGGTTGAGGGCTATTAGGGAGGGTTCCCAAGTGGAACGAAATTCCTCCTAATGGCCCGATGATGTCCATTTGGTGAATTTTAGCTAGTTGTAATGATGTATTATGCATAGTTTATTTAGATTGTTATTTTTAGGATCTTATGGGTGTGTAGCGATTTTGGATGTGAGCTTAGGAGCGCGACCCCGTGGTCCAAATCCGATGTTGGACATCTTTTGATATATGTAATAAATTCGATGTACCTTTCATTGTAAATATGTAATCGTCGGGCCTTAAAACGACGCTAAGGCGAGAATCGTGTTTAAGGCCCCGTAATAGTGAAAGTATGTGATTGTGGGCGTTTGAGGTTATTTTGATGGCTTACATGCCCATGAATAGCCCCGACGCGTGTTTATGCTCGATTTGATTAATGAGACGAAATTGATTTCAAAGCTAAATGATAAGATTTTCATAAAATCAATCAAACTAGGCTATTAGCATCACGAGGTTAATAAATAGGAAGTGCTAATGAATGTCGATTTCTATTTCAAATGAGAAAGCTAAGGAAAATCGTTTTCAAATATCACAAGGAATGATTTTGTCAAATAATTGACGTTTTATTAAACCGTTGTGCATAGGGTTAAGGAGATTCTAGAAGTTGCCCATCGTTTGAGTTACGAAAGCAACGTATAGATCTCGATTCCTATTTTGACAAAGGTTTAAAACTCCTGTTTTGCCAAAAAGACACCTAACGAAAAATTTCATAGTTTTTGACATTTAAAATCAAACCTTTCTTATAAAGAATCAAGCTTTCTCGTGTATGCTGAAAAGACATTCCGAAGCGTTCTCAAATTAAAGCACGACTTTCCCTAAAAATCCAAATGACTCTTTCATGCAAACTCACCACAACATTCGCATAGGCATACACACACACGCGCGCGTACATACACATTTCATGAATTAAAGGATAGGAAAAGCATCAAGATTGCGGTAACCGTGTTTCACGGAAGTCGGGGGGTGCCTAACACCTTCCCCTCGCTTAAGCAAGCCCCCGAACTCTATGAATCTCGATTCGCAGACCAATTAATTCGGAGTCACATATGAGCCAACGATTTATAAAAAACGAAAACTCGGATGAGTTGGTACATCCATTTCAAATATACCAACTGGCGACTCTGGTTAATTGGCTCATCATAAAAAACGATCTTTCAAAACCCCGTCGATATTCAAGCCGACCTTTTCCAAAAAATCATCTAATCAAAAGGCTAAAATCGAAAAGATGAAAAACCGGCGTCGACACTGCTGTATGGGATTGTGAAGGGAAGAAAAATAGATGTTGGGCATGTAATTCATTAGTCTATTCGCCAGTACCTGCAGGTTGGTACTTCAGGTGGGATCCCGCATGCATCTGTTATATTACGTTTATGCATTGTTGCTGGGGTACAGTGGGATGATGGCGAGCCTCTGCAACTTCCTGTGAACACTATTGACCATGCTACGATTGAGAAGTATAAGGTTTAGACTGGCGCTTCTTCTCATTCCCGTGGGGCAGGATTTCTTTTGGCTGATCAGAGTGAAAGTGAAGAGGCGTCCGAGCAACCGATGGCAGAACCTGAGCAACCGGTGACTGTGTCTCAGGTTAGGTTAGACCGGATGGAGAGACATATGTACCGGCGGATGGACGCTATTCATTCTAACATGACTGAACTTCAATCTTCTCGATGCAGCTTTCTGACAGTTTTTCTCAAGCTTTTTCTCAATTGGGCGTCCAGGTCCAATTCCCAACATTTAGTGCTGCCCCAGCTTATCCTCCCCTGGACCCACCTTCAGATGATGATGGGAAGGCCGTGGACGATGCTGCTTTGGATTAGGGGAGCTCTTCTTTCCTTTTCTTTTTACTATTTTTCCAATGAGGGCATTGTTTGTCATAAGTTTGGGGGGTTTTGTGGTAGTTCATCTATTTTTGTTTAAGCATGATAGTTAGTTTAATGCATTATATCTGTTGACATATTGGCATATAGTTAGTTGTGGGTTAGTGCATTATCATACTTGGTTGCATTGCATTGGCTGTGTATTGTGGGCCTTTAGTTTGTTTGCATAAATTCAATTGATGGGCTAGTTTGGGTTTGACTCGGCCAATGATGAGATTAGTTTTGCTTGTTAACTTGGACAATGTTGATAGTCATTATGTATGTTGTAATGTCGATCATGAGAATAGTTATGCTTGTCTAAAACTTGAGTAATCGGATAGCACGAGATATTTGATTGGTTTGATTAATGTAGTTCAAAGGGTTGCATAATGGACTTCTAAATGAGAATGTTTTGGGGTAAAATAAAGAAAACCAGTGAATTGACAATAAAGGATAAAATGAGGTAAAAGCTTAAGTTTGGGGGTATCTAAGGGGTATAATTATTAACAAAAAAAGAATAAATGCTTTGACTAGTTGGGTTATGTAACCTTTGTTACTCGGGTAATTAGATCATTTGGGGTGTCTTAACACCTAGTGCCCTAAAGTCGACTGATTTGGGAGTCACTGATTAAAAGTTCGCTACAAGAGTGACTTTGAAAAGCCTAAGAGAGCCTGCCATTGCACAGTCTAGCATAAATACGAGATGGAGCGTAAAACGCACTCGTGATATAATAAAGGTAGAAATAAACCTCGTAAGAACCCTCATGCTTAGTGATTGCTTAGTTTTAGCCGAAATTGTCATATTTGCTGAAATGGAAGTGGAACCATATTATTCTTACTATGGAGTTGGTTATGTGACTAAACTTGAACTATGATTAGTTAAACTGATTAATGAGTACACACACAAAACTTGGGTGATGACAGGTGTGTATTGTTTGATTGATTGGGATTACTAGTTCATATTGACTGGATTTGCTATTTCAAGTGTTTTGTTGATATCTCTTAGGCTCAAAGTTAATCTTCATACTAGCTATTGGTTGGATTCATAGGCATGATAGTTAATAGTTTACATTGTGTGCATTGTGTTGCATTATGTTGCTTGGGGACAAGCAATAGTTTAAGTTCGGGGGTATTTGATGAGTAGGTTTCATAACTACGAATCGGATATCTATTTATGTGGAATATTGCTTGTTTTCTTGGTGTATAGTTGCTTTTCATGCATTTTATGTGTTTTTGTAAGTTGCATGTGTTGGGAATTAATTTGGCGAGACTTGAGCAAAACAGCAGCTAAAGGAATGAAAAAGTACAGAAAGTGAAGCAGCGCGACCGTGCCCAAATTGTACTAGGGAGCAGCGCGGCTGCGCCGGTCTTCAGAGTTAGAAAAAAATTGTATGCTAGTGCAGCGTGGCCGCACCCCATTCAGGCTTATTTCCAGCGCGGCCGTGCTGGTTCGGGAGTTGACCAAGCTTTGACTTTTCACTTAAATGAAGCAATTTGATGTGTAATTGAATTCCAGACTTTTCAGTTTAAAGGTTGTTGAACTTATTATTAGAAAACCCTAGTTTTGGAAGCCAATTGTGAAGACTTGAAGCAAATTGCTAGCAGGAGAAAATCAATGCAGGAGCTAGAGAGAGATTCAAGGATTGCATCATAAGTTTTTATTCTCTTCTCTATCTTTTACTTTTGAATTTGGAATGCTATTAAATTTATGGATGATGGATTCTAGTTTAATTATGAACTAAATTTCTTTTTAAGGCTATAACGGATCTTATTATGTAGCTTTGTTTGACATGCTTCCTGGATAATTATGATTAGTTATTATTGGATTGTCTATTATGGTTTATACATAATTGGTTAATTATTTGGCCAGTAATTACTCGGATAATCTATATGAATTCGAGAGATGAAATATAGGTTTAGATCTAATCATAATAGCGTGTGATTATGTTTTTTACATGTGGATGGAAATCATGATTTGTGTTTAGGATAGAGATATACCTATTCACCAGATGTAATCTAATAGGGAACCTAAACTTTAAATCCTTTTTAATTGTAATTCACATAGAGATATAGTGGATTAGTTAACTTGGATGTTCATCTTAAATTCATCATCTGTGGATTTAAGTTGATTGGTTTATGATACATTGAGAGATGGTCATAAATAATGATGAGTTCTCGATTAACAATCCAAAATAATTAGCATAATTTGGTAGAAAGTGTGCTGAGCAAAGTGAAGCAATAAGTGAAGTTGTAGTCTTAAGTCTTTAAAAATTTGTATTCAAACTTGTGGTAATTAGTTTTAGTTGAAGTAATTAATTAATTTCAGAAATTCTCAAAACCCTAATTGATTGTTTAATAAAATTGTGTTAATACAAAGTTGATAATTGGTATTATAAATTACAGATTTTCTCCGTGGGATCGATATTCTACTTACACTTTATTACTTGTGGACTGCGTATACTTGCGTATTTTGCTAGTATAGATTTAGGCAAACATAGCCTCATGTAACGCCACATCCATGCGTATTCACCATGCATTGCTCTTCACCTTCCTCTTTAAGATTAATCTCTATATTGCTAGGTAAAGTGCTTTGCGGGTGAATAATGATAGCATCGACAAGTTGTGCCATTTGGTTCTCGAGGTTCTGTATTGAAGCTTCTTCAATCGCCATCATATCCTCGCTTTGAGATATGAACTTAGTAATGAGTTCCTCCGCCCTTCTTTCCTCTTGTTGCTCTATGTACTTAGAAAGAATCTCCTCCAAATTAGATGTATCCACTTCTTGCGATGGAAGATGGTATGAAAATTCTAAATGGAATAGGAGATTTAGAGCATCAAATTGATCTTGATTGTTATCCCATGAAAAGCTTGGACAATTTTGCTAACTCGGATGATAGTAGTTTGGGGTGTAGTCAGCTTGATTCTGATAGTAGGCATTCTGAATGGATTGACTCTCAAGAGTGTCAACAAGCCTTGAGGCAATTGTAACTTGTTCTTGCAATTGCTCAATTTCTTCCCAACTTGGTTCTGTCATCCTCTCATAAGGCCATTGATAGCTATGCTCATCCATTAACTGAAAAGGAAATCAAAACAAAACAAAATAAACGTAAAGTAAATTATATACAAGTCATCTATTCTCAAAAATAATTAATAAGACACACGTCACAATAATCTTATTATTCACCCCCGAAAATCTCTAACCTTCGCATGATATCATAACAAGGTCTTAACACTATAATTCATTTTCCAATTTCATATAGGTTCTCAAAGTAATTACTAGCTAGGTAATTAATATATGAAGCATAAATTATGATATTCAATTCATAAATGATTAACTAGTATCAAAGAGAGAGCATTCAATTCAAACTAGGAGTTGGGTTCCATTGAAATCTTAGAATAAAAGTTCTAGTTCATGGTAGCTAAACAAAACATCAAATTCGATCTATAAATCATCATGTTGGAATTACAAAATAAGAAGGAAAGACTAGAGATGGAATGATAAAACCCCTAATGAAGATATTCAGATGTTGTTTGATGGGTGGATGATGAATTCTAGCCTCTCTTCCTTAGTTTTGCAATCCTCTCTTCATTAATGTTCCTCGGATCTTGCTGAACTTTCTTTGAATTGCAGCCCTTTTCTCTTCTTCATGATGTTTATGGTAGCCTTATTATTTAAATAATAAATAATCAATTTATTACTCTCATTTGTCTTTAATTATCAATTAAATAATAATTAATTAACCATTTATCTTTATTTATTATTTAATAATAAATAATTAATTTATTAGCTTAAACACTCTTTAATCATCATTTAATGTAAATTAAATAATAATTAATTAATAATTTTTTTTAAATTCCATAATTCTTTAACTATTCTTTCTCAAAATAATTAATTAGGATTTATACTTATTTATTATTTAATTTTTAATTAAATAATAAATAATTATTTTATTAATGTAGTTAGGTAATTACATCATTATTACATAATATCACTTAATCTCTCTTCAATCATTATTTAATATCAATTAAATAATAATTATTCACTTATTTCACTTTAATTTAATTTCTATTATTTATACTATTTTCGTCACATTTTTCAGATTTGGGGTCCTTTACGGAAATGCTTGTAAAACGAATCTACAACTCGGATTGCGATTCTGTCGAAGGCGTTGGATTCGTATTTTCCTGAACTACAGTTTTCGAACACAATTCCGAACTATTTAGCATCCGAAAATCGAGCCCAAAGTGGCTGATCAGCAACCCTTTTTTCTGATTTTTCCAACTAAGATGTGTTTTGTTAAAGATTCCATAACTAGCTCACTTCTCAACATTTTTATGCTATTCAAAAAGGCTTTTATTCTTTACTTATACCTCTATCATAACCAACAAAAATATCACACAAACAATACATAGATCTTCAAAATAAATTATATGGATCTAACCCCCCCCCCCCCTTTTTTGAACAAACAAAAAAGAAACTCATTCACTTTTATATTTTTTTTCCTAACACTTGCAACTTAATCTAACATATTCCATCATGATACACAACATAAATCAAAATCTAACATTTTCATAAGGTTTCCATCCACAAGATCACAAGATTTTTATGGATCTAAAATATGAGTACATATACTACATAAAAGCTTTAACAAAACTTAAAATCTTTTTCTTTCTTTTACATTTCCTTATGTGCAACCTTCCTCTTCCTCCCAAAATAATTGATGAGCTTAGGGTGCATGGACTAGGCCTCTCCTCCCTCTTCTCTTTCTTCTTGCCGCCTCTCTTCCTCTCTCTCTCTAGTTTCTTAGCTTACTTGGAATAAGGAAGGAAATGGAAAAGAAAGTGGAAGTAACTAATGTTTTAGTCACTTACTAAGGTGATAGATATAATTTGTATATCTATGCTCATCCTTCCAATTCATGTCCTCTCTTGCCACATGTCCCCCTTTAATTAATTAACGCACATGAGCTTATTTAATTAAATGACACCTAGCCTAATGAGGATAAGAACTAAAGGTATTATCATCGCCTTTTTTTTCTCCTCCCTAGGGGAATCCGACCACTTTGTGTTTTTTTATAACTAATTTACTTGCTAAATGACTAAAAAGTCCCCACTAAATTGGGCTAAAGTTTGGGCCTTTAATTAATTCATTTAGGCTTGTAACCATCTAGTTTGGGCTACTTGAAATTAAGCTTGAAATTAAGTTTATTTATTATCATTATTGGGCTACAAGTTTATCAACTTATTAGGCTCCCAATATGTGGTTTAATTAAATTCATATAGGCTAATTTAATTAATTTATCCATTTTATATAATAATCCTTCAAGTCCACAATAAACTAATTAGGTGGGCTTGATTAAATAACTAAATGAATTAGTCCATTAGTAATTTACTATTTGGACTATTAAATAAAATAAATCATGTCTCACATTATTTCTCATTAATCAATACTCATATTAATTAATTCTCAAAATAAATTTACCTACTATATTCAATTTAATCGAATATTTAATTAGTTCACTATCTTATCAATTTTGCTTGATATTAATTTACTTAGGTTAGTCCAATAATTTGAGTAATTATTAGTGAGACCTCCTTTAAAATAATAATTAGCCACATATTCATTCATATATGTCACAAGACTTTAAATATTACCAATATTGAATTAATATATCTATTTACAATGACTTAAAAAGTCTTGGTTATTACATTCTCCCCTCATTATAAGAATTTCATCCCCGAAATTTCACATCAAGTTATTCAAAAAGATTCGGATAATCCTTCCTCATCTTTTCCTCGAGTTCCCACGTAACTTCTTTAGCATTATGGTTCCTCCACAAAACATTGACAGAATGTGATGAGTAGGTTTCATACCTACGAATTGGATACCAATTGACTGCATTATTGTTTAAATCTTTGAGTTTTAGTTACTTTTCATGTGTTTCCTATGTTTGTGTAGGTATTATGCATTTGGAACCAAAGTTGATAGGAATTGAGCATTGAAGAAGCCAAAGTCAGAAGTTGTTGAAAAACTGCGCGGCCGCGCCGATATTGTGAAGGGAAGCAGCGCACGCGCTGGGTGCCAGAATGGGGCTCTGTTGAAGGACTGCGCGGGCACGCCGAATTTGTGCTGGGATCTAGCGCGGCCGCGCTAGGTCAGGAGTTGACCAAAGACAGAAGTTTGACTTTTTAGTTTTGGACCAGAATTTGAGTTGTAATCAAACTTATTTTTTCTATTTGGTTTTGGACGTTTAGTAGGCATTATAAATAGCTAGTTTTTAGTAGTTTTTATGGATCTATGAATTGAGAGACACAATCTTAATTTGTAATCAATTGGAGACTTGAAGCAATTTAGATAGCACGTAGGAGTTATTGTAGGAGCTAAGGAGAGATTGGAGGCTACAATCAGAGTTTTATTCTCTTCTTTATCTCTTAGTCTGTAATTCTGAATGCTATTTAATTTGTGGATTATGGATTTTGGTTTAGCTATGACCTAATTTTCTTTTAAGATTGCAATGGATCTTATTGTTTAGTTTTTATCTAATATGCTTCCTGGTTAATTATTGATATTTATTTTCAGATTGTCTATTATGATTTGTGTTTAATTGCTTAATTACATTGCTAGTAATTAATGTGATAATCTATATGAAATTTGGAGATGGATTATAAGTTTAGATCTGATCATAATAGCATGTGATTATGTTTTCTACTTACGTTTGGGACTCATAATTTGTGTTTAGGATAGAGATATACCTACACACCACATGTAATCTGATAAGGAACCTGAGCTTCAAATCCTTTTTAATTGTAATCCACATAAAGATATAGTGAATTGGTTATCTAGGGTGTTCAACTTAATTCTAACCTTTGTAGATTTGAGTTGATTTGTCTAAGATACACTGAGAAGTGGTTTTAGATATTGATAAGTTCCTGATTAACAATCTGAATTACTTGTCATAATTTAATAGGAAGTGTATTGATTTAAATGAAGTAATAAGTGAAATTGTAATCTTAAGTTTCCAATAATATCTGTTTTCGAAATTTATTTACTTAGTTTTATTAAAATTCTCAAACTAACACACAATTGATCTCTTGTTTAATTTAATTGAGTTAGTTTAGAAATTTTTATTATTATAAATTGCATATTTTTCTCGTGAGAATGATACTCTACTTACTCTTTATTACT
Organism: Aralia elata; assembly: GCA_034770075.1. NCBI lineage: Eukaryota > Viridiplantae > Streptophyta > Magnoliopsida > Apiales > Araliaceae > Aralia > Aralia elata. The sequence continues at coordinate 39,421,066 of CM068380.1, read as the reverse complement.
TGTGGACTACGTATACTTGCGTATTTTTGCTAGTATAGATTTAGGCAGACAAGTTTTTGGCGCCGTTGCCGTGGAAATTTTTGTGTTTAGAATTTTTAATTATCAGTCTAATTGATTCAATTTTAGTTAAACAACATTCACTTTTATTTTTTCTTTTATTTTCTTTTTCAGGTGATTCTGGTTCGTTTATGCAAACTAGATCAAAACAACCGGAACTTGTGCAGTGTGAGGACGATCTTGAAAACAAGTTACGCCAGTTGAGAAAATTCTGCAACGAGACAATTGAGAAAGTGAACATGGATAACGAAGAGCAAAAATCATTGAGGGAATATGTCATGCCTAAGATAGATAAGATCAAGTCAAGCATCACGAGGCCAGCTATCACTACAAACACTTTTGAGATTAAACCGAGAACAATTCAGATGATCCAGAATTCGGTGCAGTTTGGGGGATTGGCCACTGATGATCCGAATGAACATTTGGTGAGCTTCCTTGAGATTTGTGATACATTCAAATATCACAACGTTTCGGATGATGCGGTCAGACTACATCTATTCCCATTCACTCTGAGGGATAAAGCAAAGAGTTGGTTGCACTCACTACCGCCGGGATCCATCACGACTTGGGATGACTTAGCTTAGAAATTTTTGTGAAATTCTTTCCGCCAGCTAAAATTGCTAAATTGAGGAATGAGATTTCTACTTATGAGCAACAACATGGAGAGTCACTGTATGAGACTTGGGAGAGGTTTAAGGACTTATTGAGAAGATGCCCACACCATGGACTACCCAAGTGGCTACAGGTTCAGATGTTCTACAATGGGTTAAGTGGTAATACTCGATCCAGCATAGATGCAGCCGTGGGAGGAGCACTTATGGATAAAAAGTTTGATGAGGCTTATGAACTATTAGAGACAATGGCTGCCAACAATTATCAATGGCCGACTTCCAGAATGAATCAACAAAAGGTAGCCGGGGTATTAGAGGTTGACGCAGTCACAACATTAATGACTCAGATGGCAGCTATATCTAAGAAGATCGATGCTATAGCAAAGTCAAAAACTTAACAAGTTGCTTATGTTTGTGAGCTATGTGCGGGATCATATCATACAGATTATTGTCCCATTAATCCTGAAGCAGTGCAGTTTGTGGGCAACGACCACCAAACCCTTACCAAAACACTTACAATCCGGGGTGGAGAAATCATCCGGGTTTCTCTTGGAGCAATAATACACAGGCTCAAAATCAAGCTCTAAGACCACAAAATCCCCCAGGTTTTCAAAATCAAGTTCCACAACAGGCAGAGAAGAAACCAAGTTTGGAGGACTGCTTGACAAAATTTATTACAGCTTCTGAGAGGAGAATGAATGATCAGGATAAGCTGTTAAACCAAGTAGATATGAATGTGAAAAGTCAGGCGGTGTCGATTAGAAATCTAGAGAATCAGATGGGACAGTTAGCTCATGTTTTGAATAGTTGACCCCAAGGAGCATTCCCAAGTGATACTGAAGTTAATCCGAAAAGAGATGGGAAGGAACAATGCCAAGCTGTCACTTTGAGAAGTGGAAAATAATTACTGCCAATAGGCGCGACCACGCCTGAAATGTATGGGAACGCAGCGCGGGCGTGCAGCCCACCAGAAATTGAAATGGCAGAACTTTCAAAGGAGGAAGGAAAGAAGTCTGAAATTGAGCAAAAGGAAAAAAAAAAGGAACCAACAACACCACCAATGACATATCCCCCAGTCCCATATCCATAGGGACTTCAGAAACAGAAGAAAGATAAGCAATTCTCCAAGTTCCTCAAAATTTTTAGAAAGTTACAAATTAACATACCATTTGCGGAGGCTTTAGAGCAGATGTCGAGTTACGCTAAGTTTATGAAGGCATTCTTGTCAATGAAGAAAAAGCTAGAGGACTATGAAACAGTAGCTTTGACTGAAGAATGTAGTGCTGTACTCCAAAAGAAATTGCCACCAAAGTTGAAAGATCCTGACAGCTTTACTATTCCTTGCACTATTGGTAACTTGTCATTTAACAAATGTTTGTGTGATTTGGGAGCTAGTATCAACCTAATGCCATTATCGATATACTCTCAGTTGGGTTTACCTGCACCGAAACTTATAAACATCTCTCTTCAGCTGGCAGATAGGTCTGTTACATACCCGAGAGGAATTGTGGAGGACATACTTGTTAAAGTTGAGAAGTTTATATTTCTAGCTGATTTCATCATATTGGATTACGAAGAAGACAAGGACATTCCTATCATACTTGAGAGACCATTTTTAGCAACCGATAGAACACTTATTGACGTGCAGAAAGGAGAATTAACTATGAGAGTTCAAGACCAAGAAGTGAAGTGAAGTTCAATGTGTTTAATGCTATGAGGTTTCCTATGGACGAAGAGGAGTGTTTCAGAATGGATATGGTGAAAAAAGTTGTGGATGATGAATTTTTAAAGCTGATGATTAGGGATCTATTGGAGACTACCTTATTAGGGGAGGATCATTTAGATGATGCTGAGATTACTGATTATCTTTAGAGGTTAGATGCATTACCTAGGGTACACCGATTCAAAATCCCGTTCGAACCATTGAAAAGCACAGAGCAACCCTTTAAGCGATTGAAGCCATCTCTAGAAATACCCCCTACACTTGAGCTTAAACCACTACCTAATCATCTCAGGTATGCTTATTTGGGTGAATCATCTACTTTGCCTATTATCATTGCATCTGTACTTAACGAATTGCAGGAAAGTAAGTTGATACGAGTTCTCCGGGAGTACAAATCGGCAATTAGTTAGACCATCGCGGATATTAAAGGAATTAACACCTCATTTTGTATGCATAAGATCCTTTTGGAAGACGATGTCAAATCAATAATTGAGCAACAAAGGAGGCTAAATCCAATCATGAAAGACGTGGTAAAAAAGGAAATTTTGAAGTGGCTTGATGTAGGTATGACGGTTGTGGAGAACGAAAATAATGAATTGATACCGACAAGGATATGGTAGGTTTGTATAACGCGAACATGCAATAAAATTACATTAATAGTGCAGAAGCGCGATAAAATCAGATTTTAAAATTTTATACAAACCATCACCATGATCTTTCTTTATGCACAATTATTAATTAAACGAAAGAGATGGAGAATAAGAATTATACCCTTGTAGAATTCTAGCTTCCTCAGGTACAAGTTCACCTCCAATTCTTTCGCGTTCTCCTTAGAATTCCACCGATTAAATTCCTTCCTTTGATCAACGTTAGCCACCCAAGTGTTTGGCCTCTAGAGGTGATCCACCAAGGAATAATACTTGTTCAAGAAGATGGGTGTTGGCAAAACCCTAGTTTCTATCTCTATAGAAATTGTAAGTACTCTCTACAATTCTTATGCAAGAGTGTGTAACCCTAATCTATGATAAGACTTCTCTTATTTATAGATGTAGGAAAACCCTTCCCTAAACTATTTATGATTAGGGTTTCTATTCTAATTAAACTCCTTTAATTAAATTAAACTCCTAATCTAATTAGGAATTCATGTGAGAGTACTTCTATTAATTAATTCTCAATCCCTATTAGGAATTAAATAATAGTAATAGTAATAATAATAATAAGACTCCTCTTATTAATTTATATTTAATATTTCTAAAATATTAAATAATAAATATTAAGCTATTTAATTTATTCTATCTCCATAGACTAAATTAAATACACTTAACATATTATTACAATTATGTCATTTACTTCTTAAATAAATATTTTCCTTTTGCGGTGTGACCCTTTAGGTTCTCCATATTAAACCGGTTGTGAATAAATCAATTAGAACAATTCTAATCTTATTTAAATAAATAAATTAAACTATTTAATTCATTTAAATAAATAATATTTATTCTACAATAAGGGTAACCCCCTTAGCGATCAACGACTTTCCAGATAATATAGATTTCAACATTAATCATAAAAGAACCTTTCAGTGCATAGTTACCGTACAATTCAATCCTTCTACCATACAATGTCCCAATTAAATATAAGACATGGAATTACTGTCAAGTCTTATTTTATTTAATTATATGTATTTCGATTCTGAAATGCACAACTCTGATTAATGCAAATTAGAAACTCCTTTCTAATTTCATTATGCTTTCGCCAAAGACTTCTGAGTCGTCATTTATCGAATCACATAGGACATTCTCTCCTTTTACTAGAAGTGGTAGATTCTTTGTTGATCATTCACTTATCTCCATGTATAACTTATTATATCCAATCATACCCTTTGATATACCCTAAGAGTCTTAAGGGACATGTCAAAGTATAACTTATCACACACAAGATACTATGATGATCTCAAATCCAAGGATCACTTGTACTACTATCACTAGAGGAATTCCTATTGACAGGCGAGTAAAACTCCATTAGGTATTCCTTAGCGAGCCACGTTCAGTGAACTTATTCTCTAATAAGCACCTACATACTTGCTTTAGTGTCTCCACACAAATGATTATGAGATCAATCATCCTCTTCATAAGAGCAAGCAACGTATGTACTAATCTATCCGGATTCACTAATCCCCTTTTTAGTAATCCATCGATTAGGAACAATTTTAGTTTGTGAGCTATCCAGAATTTAGATCTCATTAGCATGATCACCATCATGATTCTAAAATCATTGCTCAAAACTATGGGTTTATCACATTTAATATAACAGCACAATGTAGATAAAGTAAAAATGCCTTTAATAATCGAATAAGATTACAAAGTATATGCTACATCATATCAAATATGATTGGCTTGCGTGTATACTACTTTCAATCTCCCACTTGCACTAAAGCCAATCGCCATGGTATCTTATACCCTTCTTCTCTAAGTGACGATCATCCTGCTGTTTGGATAAAGCTTCAGTAAATGGATATGCAATGTTGTTCTTGAGAGTCCATTATCTCTATAGTGACTTCTCCTCTTTCAATGATTCCACTAATCAAATGAAAGTGCCGCAACACATGTTTGAATCCAAGATGAGACTTAGGAACTATTCCTAGTTCTGTAATGAACTATTCATCCAAACAATCAACTTGCAGCTTCATTTACAGCTATATACTTTGTCTTTGTCACTAAACCAGTAACTCTTTGCTATTTGGAACCTTTCTAATTCACTGCACCACCATTCCAGGTAACAATTTACCTTAAAGTGGATTTGTTATCGTCTTGGTCAGTCTGAAAAACTTGAGTCTGGTTAGCCCTCTAGTTTTAATTCAGACCTACCATGAATCATGATCACATCTTCAGTACCGGTTAAGTACCTAAAGATGTTTATCACTGTCTTACAGTGATCTTCTCCAGAATTTGACTAATTAACATCAAGCCTAGTATATTCATTTTAGAGAGATACACTCCATGGCTCATCATCATGAGACCTCTCTTGGAGTTTGCCATGCTAAACGCCTTTAGCATCGAATGAATATACGTTCATTGGGTCAAGCCGAACATCCTTTTAAATCTATCCATATAGATTTATATCCCCAATTTATAGGATGTTCCTCCCAAGTTATTCATGGAGGAATGTTTAGACAACTTTATCTTTACTGATTGTAGCATTGGTGTGTTATTCCTTATCAGTAGTATATCAACATATAATACTAAGAATGTCACAGTGCTCCCACTGACCCTTTTGTACACACTAGGTTCATTCTCATTTTTGATAAAATCAAACTCTTTTGATTGTCTCATCAAAATGAATGTTCCATCTTTGAGAAGCTTGCTTCAATCCATAAATGGATCATTGTAGCTTAAAACATGATTTGCTTCAACCTTTGAAACAAATTCCTCTGGCTGTATCATACATACATTCTCCTCAAGTCTTCATTGAGGAAGGATGTCTCCACATCCATTTTGTCAGATTTCGTAATAAGCTGTAATCACAAGCAAAATCCAAATGGACTTGAGCATTACCCAGTAATAAGGTTTTATCACAGTCAACTCCTTGACTTTATTTGAAACCTTTTAAACAGGTCTGGTCTTATAGGTCTCTACCTTGCCATTTGCCCTAGTCTTTCTCTTAAAGACCCATATTCACACTCTAGGCTCTATGCCCTTTTGTGGAGTAACCAGAGTCTATACTTGGTTCTCATACATGGAGTCCATTTTGGATTTCATGGCCATCTGCCATTTCTCTGAGTGTCTTCTACTCATTGCCTTATCGTATAAAACTGGATCATCATCCTTTATGATGCATACCTCATCATCATCCTCTATGATGAATCCATACCTCCCAGGTATCTTCAGTACTCTTCCAGATTTACGATTCGGTTGTGGTACAATTGGTCTATCTACAGGTTCCTCGGTTCGACTTAAAATGCCTTGTGATTCTTGAACTCCTTCAAGATGTATTACCCTCCCACTAGCTCCTTCAATGATAAACACCTTTCTCTAAGAAGGCAGCGTGTAGGATTATAGTAATAATACCCTAAACTTTCTTTAGGATATCCCACAAGTCTGCACTTGTCAGATTTTGTCCCAAACTTATCTTTGAAACATTTTCACATAAGCTGGACAACTCCTTATCTTAACATACTTAAGATTAGGAATCCTCCCTATCCATAACTTTTATGGAGTCTTGGGGCCGAATTTTGAGGTTACCTTATTTTGTAGATATGCAGCCATTTCTAGGGCATAACCCCAAATGGATACTAGAATATCGGTAAAAATCATCATGGACTGCACCATGTTCAACAAGGTACATTTTCTCCTTTTAGATACACCAATCAATTATTGCGTATCAGGAGGTGTCTATTATGAGAAAATACCATTTTGAGATGATCTAAAAACTCATTGCACAAGTATTCTTTCCTCGATCTGATCAAAGAATCTTAATACTTTGTCAATATATTTCACTTCTGAATTCTTTGAACCTTTCAAATGATTCAGACTTGTATTTCATCAAATACACACATTCAACTCTTTGAATGACCATCTCTTTTTCTTTTACTAGTTTGTTCAATTTGCAAAAAAATATTTTTCATGTAAGTCAAGTTTACAAAGTCCATCAAGTGATCTTCCAGTTTTAAACAAAACATTATCATTATAAATAGAACAACAATTGTTCTTAAATATAATACCAGAACCTTCCTTGTCAAACAATGGAAGTAATAATGTTTCTAATGAAAACTGGAACATAATAACAACTTATTAACTTAATAGACTTGCCCGTAGGCAATGCTAAACTATAAGTTCCTATGGTTAATGCAGCAACATTTGCTCCATTCCCACACATAAGATCTTACTCTTAGTTTAGCTTTCTACTTCTGCTTAGTCTCTGCATTGGATTGCATATGTGAAAACTACATCCGGTATCCAATACCCAAGTAGAACCTTGATTTACAAAAAGATTTATTTTTATCATGAACAAAACTATATTTGTAACCGAAGCTTCACTAAGCTTCTTCTGGTTAGCCTTTGTAAGATTCTCCTTACAGTTTCCTTTCTAGTATCCAGGCTTATTGCAGTGGAAGCAAAATCCTTTGCTATCTGCATCAGTCTTGTTCTTATTGTCCTTTGTTTTTGCCTTTCCATTTACTTTCTTTGAATTGTTCTTCTTTTAAGAAAATCCTTTGGCCTTCTTCCGCTTCCTGGAAGAATCATCTACCAGTAAGACTTGGTCTTTTTTTGGTTGGAAAGTGACTCTTTACAGTTTTCAACATGTTTAAGCAACTCAGGCAGGCTTATATATAGCTTGTTCATGTGGAAATTCTCAACAATTTGTGAGAAAGAGTCTGGAAGTGATTGCAAGATCAAATCTTGGATCGACTCTCCATCCATTAAAACCCAGTTGTCCCAATTGTTCAATCAGATTGATCATTTTAGGACATTTGTCTATACTGTAGTGCCATCGGTCATTCTAGATCGGAAAAGCTCCTTAGATATCTGATATCTAATAGTCCTACTTTCCTCACCTGTCAACTCCTTGAAGGTGTCGGAGTACAGTAGGAGCATCCATAGTTTCATGCTGACGCTGAAGCTCGTTACTTATGGATGCGAGCATGATGCATTGAGCCAACTGTGCACCATCTTACTACTTTCTAAAAGTAGCAATCTCTTCCTCAGAGGCATACATTCTATAAATGAATTTGTAATTTAACAATATTTTAGCATACATTCATTTTAATTAATTACCAAAATAAATTAGGTCTTTATTTTAAATTGGTATCTCTCACTTTTTTATCAAACTATATTACCCTCATTATATAGTTCGGCAAATCTAATTAAAGATTTGCTAGCGAGAATAAGGATCCCATTTCAAATGTATATAGCCTTGTGGTGACACAACAAACGATATATAAATAAATAGGTAGACAACTATTGTCAATTACATCACTATGTAACTCCTTGTATTTTGCCTCTTAGATTATTTTGATCAAGTGGTGACACATCCGAATCAAAATTATCTAAGTTCAGTCCAACCTAGCACTTCCATATATTCGAAAGAAAAACACTGTCCTTGTGTGACACAACAAAATAGCATCATTCAGTCTATGTATAAGCATCAAATGTGATAAAGCAACATCTTAAATATTTTAATACTTGCCTTGTGGTGATACAACAAACTCATATTAAATATTTAATACTCTATTACTTTACCATGCTAGAAGGCGACGTTCGATATTCCAAATATCTTTGAACGCTTAGGAATTAATATAATTTCTTTGAGGGGTTTGTAATTATTATTTGTCTCATATTGTTTAGCGCGCAGGCACATATATATATAAATATACGCGTCATATTATTTTACATGCGAAGCATGTTGGATAATATATAATATATATATAGTAAGCATGCACATATAGAATACTATATTCTACCCGGATTGATTATGGACTTTTATTCTAGTTTGGTTCACTAGAACCACCAAGTGAACCAAAAGGTCAAACCTAGGGTGCAAGAATTAAATTTAAATATAACTATTACATTTAAACCCGGACTCCATTATAAACGGGTCTTCAAGCACTCCTTGCTTCTTTGTCTTCAATTTTTCAAAATTAATTCTAATTAGTCCTATTACAAAAACTATTTACAATAAATAGAAACCTTGATCAGCAGTCAAGGGGAAGTACATAGGAGGGAGATAGAATTTACATTAAGAAAAAAATTAGAGAAGACGAGGTACGCATTATAACTGCATATAAAATGAATATTCATCAACTATATTTAAAATAAATTGAGCATTATAATTGCTTATAAAATGAATATTCGGCTATTATATTTGAAATTATTTCAGCATTATAACTGCTTATAAAATGAATATTCTTACTAAATACTTGAAGAAATTCGGACATAGTAACTGCTTATAAAAGTATATTTTCAGCTTTATAAGAGAAATAAATCGGACATTATAACTGCCTGTAAATAGGACTTTTGTACTATATAGTTAAAATAATTTGGGCATTATAACTGCTTATAAAAGTATATTTTTACTAAATATATAAAGAAGAATGAAAATAATAACCACTAGAGTAATACCTCTTGTAGTTGCTAGCTTTACTTTCAATCGCGCAGCGCTTCGATGCTTAGAAAGTAATTTTTTTTATCTCACAATATCTCTCAGACTATAAATATAGAGTGTTTTTGCTCTTGAACTTCTCTTGAAATATAGTAAGGAATGAATGAACTGAGCTTGCTATTTATAGAAAAACTAAGTTTCACTAATTGCACGTTAGGGGCTCAGCTTATTACACATTGGTACCTAGGTTAATTACACTTTAGTACCTAGCAAATTCATAGAATATTCTTCTAAGCTCCTCAATGAAAATATCTTCCAAGCTCGACAATGCAGCTTGCAATTGAACCTATCTCATAAGATCCTCAATGAAAATATCTTCCAAGCTCGACAATGCAGCTTGCAATCTAAGCTCCTCAATGAAAATATCTTCTAAGCTCGACAATGCAGCTTGCAATTGAACCTATCTTCTAAGCTCCTTAATGAAAATATCTTCCAAGCTCGACAATGCAGCTTGTAATCTAAGCTCCTCAATGAAAATATCTTCCAAGCTCAACAATGCAGCTTGCAATCTAAGCTCCTCAATGAAAATATCTTTCAAGCTCGACAATGCAGCTTGCAATTGAACCTATCTTCTAAGCTCCTCAATGAAAATATCTTACAAGCTCGACAATGTAGCTTGTTACCGTAAGCACGACAAAACACTATATCAGTTTAAGCACGACAAAGCAGCTTACTAAAAATAATTTGCCGGGATACTTCTTGGGGAAATCGTGGAAAGCACGACAAATCATTTTGTCAATGTAAGCACGACTAAGCAGCTTCGAAAAAATTTTATTTGACCTAATTCATCGTTTACATAATATAATCACAAAACACCTACTTCGAAATATCATTTGGATCTTTATCAAGCATATAAATTTGAATCTCATTAGGTCTTAAGGTTTTAAACTTCTCGATAGCTAGTTTTAGGACACTAAATTAACCTCTAACCATATACGATCGTATTTATAAGCCTCATAAATATTCAGGATACTACATTTACCCCTACTTCAAAGAATTTCATCCTCAAAATTAACTTTACAGCTAATTTTAGTCATTTAATATCATATTTATAAGTTCTATAAATATTCAGGATATTACATTATCTCTTCCTTATAAGAATTTCGTCCTCGAAATTCCAGTGTAAGCATTTTTTTTAACTTTCTTTTTACGAGTTTTTTTCTATCCCCAAAATTTTACGCAGGCTATATCCTAAGGTACTCTTACCCTAGAGCTATAACCTAATGCTCTGATACCATCTATAAAGCCCCGAAAGTCCACCTGCTAGCTTCTTTTAGCCAGGTCAGACTTCGTGCTTACGTGTACAACCTTATTCATCACATTCATTAACTTAAAAGTAGTGTACACAATAAATGTCTATAAAAACTCGCAATATAATTGATTTGAAACGTATATAGAAATCTTGACTTCTAATAATCAGAGTAAAAGGCGGAAAAATGATAATATTATAAAATACTATTTGTTCATTGTTACAACATTCCCAGATAACTTGTTCTTATTACAAATAAGTCCTAAAAGACTTAAAAATAAATCTCTATTTCTCTATCCGAGACTTGTAGTATTAGCAACCAGACAGTTCACAGGAAAGAGGGGGCTTTAAATGACCTAACCTTTCCTCGTCAAAACCTTCTAGACATTGCTAATAATGTTAACCTAGCATAGTTAAATGACTACAACATCTACGAACTTAAATCTTTATACCTCTATAACATATCAGGTTTTCAAGCTTAACTAGTTAACCAACTAGTAGATATTCCATAATATAAAACTTCTATCTATCCAAGGTTCACAGTATTCCATCACAGACATTGTTCTCGTCAGAACTGTCAATGTGTCTGAATACCCTCACTTGGATGTATAGGTATATGTATAAAGGATATCTCTTTCATATAAATAATTCCTATCTATCTGAAGTTCACAGTATTTAAATAATAAGTTTGTTCTTGGAACAGACGAGCGACTACTTATTCTTACAAAACTCCTTCAATCATTTAGTACCCTCATTCAGATGTATAGTTCATATTAATACTGTACTAACTTAGTACATTCATTCTAAAATTTAAAGATCAAATGCTATCTTCTAACTTACCTAAGAATGTAAATACAACGTAAGAGATGTAACAAAAGATGATATTTATTTCATAAACTTAAGTTTGGTTACAACATTCTCAGTACTATATTTTTATTACAATAAAGTCTTATAAGACTTGAATTTATTCAAAACAGTACGATAAAACTAATTAACACGGTCTCTTTCCCTTGTCTGTTCCTAAAGTTCCGGGATTACCATCTAAAACTGTAAAGGAAAGTTTATTCAAGGATGAGCTAAAGAATGCTCAGCAAGTTTATTTCAAAAATGTAAACACAATGTGTTTAATTTGAAAGAAGTTCAAAAGCTTTTGCCAACTGAGGGTTCAATACATGAACTATGTGTTCCAACCAGTTCTATCAACCTTCAATGACTTAGAACAGCTTTGTTCAGATATCTTATAGGGGATCAGCTTATTCGATATCCTAGGAGTATGCATACCATCCTAATTGTGCCCAACATGCACTAAACGTCAATATATTATTGACAATAACAACCCATATAGGGTGTTTGTATACTCAGTTATAAGACGTCGTACAAACAATTTGGCTTGACACAACAATTCATGCTCGAATAAACAATATCTGAATAATGATTCATTTTTAAGTTATGCTGAATCAAGAAGCAATAACTTCACAACAATTGATAGTAAGATGTATAATACTTGCATAAAGGTAATAATGTTTGGAGACTTGCCTCGTATGTCTTTTACAGTTGATATACCGTCTAAACGTTCGTCATATATCTTATACGATTATAAGTTCATGTACACTAATTAAGCATTTAACAATTAAATCTTTTAAGTTTTATATCATTTGGATCTTTATTAAGCACATAAATTCGAATCTCATTTGGTCTCAAGGTTTTAAACTTCTCGATACCTAGTTTTAGGTCACTAAATTAACCTCTAACCATATACGATCAAATTTATAAGCATCATAAATATTCAGGATATTACAGTCGTCCCCTTAAACTCCGGCAGACCTACTGCCTTAAAGTCCTTAAAATTCGCCAATTGATTCCCTGGCGGATTTCCTGCTGGTGGTACTTGATTCTGCATTGTTTGTGCTAACATGTTGACAAAATCTTGCATTGGGTTTGCTTGACCTCCTTCGTTATTATTGAATTCATCTATCCTTCGGCGTCATTGTTCTCTTCTTGGCGGCATTATCTGATTTTAAACAAAACCTTATATTATTACTTCGAGTTTCATTATATATTATATCTTCTAAGTGTTTAAAACATGTAATTTAAACTCTAATAATCACATAATCAAAATATGAGATTATTCAATTTAGCTTGCTGAATTACAAATTTAGGTTAATGAATTTTTAAATTATCAAACACACAACTTATTATCTTAATTCTTGAAACTTATCCACTTAAACATATCATAATACTGCATTTATATACATATACCGAACATTGGTGTTACACCCTTATAATATTTTGGCATATTCCTATAAATGCCAATTATCCCAATTTAGGCACAAAAGATGGGATCTTCAAAAGCTATACTCCCCTATACACATAAGATGGGAATACATTATATTTACATATTACCTCACACTGCCTAAGGTTCACATCATACATATAACCTTAATAAGAAAAAGGGGTACATATGCCTCTATCTACATAATCTAACCACCAACATCACTGCTCGCCCTGAGGAGTCTCCTCAACATGCCCATGCTCCGGTGCCTGGCACGCACCCCCATCAACTCGACGTCGAACAGATCGACTAGACTCGCCAATCTCCGAATGCAGCCTCGCCTCTCCAGCTCTCTGGCTCATATAAGAAGTGTCTAAGGCTCGCCTCAATGTGTCGATCCTCACCTCCTTAGCCCATAGCCCCTCTCGCAGCTGATTAACTAGCCTCGCCGCCCTGACCCAAGCATCCTCAACCCAAATCCTCTCGGCAATCTCAATATCAAACTCAAACTTAAGAGCTTGATTCTCCACCCTTACCTCTCCTACCTGAGTCTTGGTTAGCTCCAGACTCTCATGAGACTATGCTAACTCTAACTATGCCTGATAAGCCGCATCTCTGTACTGCTGCTTCGTATACTGCAGGGTGTAGTTCTCCGCCTCTAGCTTTGCTACCCGATGTTCCAGCTCATTATTCTTAGCTAGTAAGTCTCCAAGAAGGATATCTTATGAAGTATCCTCCATCACCTCATTTTCTACAGGCTCCTGGTCCACTGAATGACTACCCTGAACCTCATCAGCCATCCTACACACAAACAAAGAATAGCATCAGTATCACAATAAAATATATTCATTGATAAAATGAAATGATATTTATCATGTACAATTTATACTAGATGAATTTCCATAATCCATCACCTAGCGTACTCTATATGAGTTTTCTTCTAAGGTTATAACCTAGGTTTCGTGTTCCTAAAGTATATAACCTACAGCTCTGATACCAACCTATGACGCCCCCAAATCCGGGTTCTCTAACCTTGGGTTTGGTGCTCACGATCCATCATCATCATAAGCATTCTATATACTATTGCAGAACAATAAACATACATTGTTCATTTAAATAACCTTCTAAAACATATTCCCAGTTCTCTTTAACCTTAACTTAAACATACCCTTACATATTACAAAAGGTTTACATACTAGTTACACAACAAAACATAACACTTAAACAGTTTACATAGAACTAATCTTAGTTAACTATTCCTGGACTTTGCTCTTGCCCTTATCTTTCTTGTTCGCACTTTCCAATTTGGCTGAAATAAACGTCATGATATAGCAAGGGTAAGCAACTAATTTGCTTAGCAAGTTTAATTACAAAGGAGATATGTCATGATTAGCAAGGATTTTATCTATAGATGTTCAACAATAAAATTCAATTGTACGCGAACAATCAAGAGATTCAATAACGAAATAATAGATACTGAGTGGTCATAATTAACCATGAACATATACGAAGGTTGCCAGTATTTAAACTGGTCCTTTTAATAAGTTTTGGTAATCAAGGGGATCAGCCTTTCATACCCGGTGATTTATGCATAAACACTTAATAATCGAGCAATAATTATTTTTCAATTTAATGCTTTAATAAAACTGTTGTTTTTCTCAGTCGAAGAATCCATACCAATCAACTGGTTGGATTAGCTTTTAAAAGTTATTTGAGTTTATCAAATTTAATATGTTCGATCTAGCTGATACAATTAGCAGAGATCCAGCTCATAAACAGTTCATTAATGAAGGAACTTTAAATAATTCGCAGTCCAATAATAATAGAACATGAATTTCATTGCACGAAGTGCGAATGTCAATAATTGTTATAGATGCGAATAATCATCAATAATTATTCACTAGTATGCTTTGAAAAGTAATAACTCGAGTTAAGTTAGGAAACTTGCCTGCTCGACGAGCTATAATAATCTAGCTCTAATTAATATTCTTCGATGGACCTAGCATCAATAATGTCGGTCTATCAATTAGCATAGCATATAGGTGAATATTTGTGTTCTAGCATATACTAACAATTTATTCATCACATAACACTTGTTAGTACTTATACTATCATTAAGTCCATTAGATATTCAATAGACTTTAAGTTAGCAATTTAATTAAATAATACCATTTTTCTTTAGTGCTAAACACTTATAGAACTTTTAAACAATTAATTATCATTGTTTAATTAATGTGTTAATTAACTTTATTTGCATTGAATCACTATTTAATTTTAGTTAAATAGTAATTAGTTAATTACCTTTAGTTATTATTTAATAATAAATAACAATTAATTATATTTACTTAATATTTTACTAACTTTGTCTTCATTTAATTACTATTTAATAATAATTAAATATTAATAAATCAATTACCTTTAGAAATTATAAACAATAACTAATTACATCCTCTTATTATTTAAATAATAAATAATCAATTTATTACTCTCATTTGTCTTTAATTATCAATTAAATAATAATTAATTAACCATTTATCTTTATTTATTATTTAATAATAAATAATTAATTTATTAGCTTAAACACTCTTTAATCATCATTTAATGTAAATTAAATAATAATTAATTAATAATTTTTTTTTCAATTCCATAATTCTTTAACTATTCTTTCTCAAAAATAATTAATTAACATTTATACTTATTTATTATTTAATTTTTAATTAAACAATAAATAATTATTTTATTAATGTAGTTAAGTAATTATATCATTATTACATAATATCACTTAATCACTTTTCAATCATTATTTAATATTAATTAAATAATAATTATTCACTTATGTCACTTTAATTTAATTTCTATTATTTATACTATTTTCGTCACATTTTTTAGATTTGGGGTCCTTTACGGAAACGCTTGTAAAACGAATCTACAACTCGGATTGCGATTCTGTCGAAGGCGTTGGATTCGTATTTTCCTGAACTACAGTTTTCGAACACAATTCCGAACTGTTTAGCACCCGGAAATCGGGCCCAAAGTGGTTGATCAGCAGCCCTTTTTTCTGACTTTTCCAACTAAGATGTGTTTTGTTAAAGATTCCATAACTAGCTCATTTCTCAACATTTTTATGCCATTCAAAAGGGCTTTTGTTCCTTACTTATACCTCTATCACAACCAACAAGAATATCACACAAACAATACATAGATCTTCAAAATAAATTACAAGGATCTAAATCCCCCCTCCTTTTTTTTTGAACAAACAAAAAAGAAACTCATTCACTTTTATATTTTTTTCCCTAACACTTGCAACTTAATCTAACATATTCCATCATGATGTACAACATAAATCAAAATCTAACCTTTTTATAAGGTTTCCATCCACAAGATCACAAGATTTTTATGGATCTAAAATATGAGTACATATACTACATAAAAGCTTTAACAAAACTTAAAATCTTTTTCTTTCTTTTACCTTTCCTTATGTGCAACCTTCCTCTGCCTCCCAAAATAATTGATGAGCTTAGGGTGCATGGACTAGGCCTCTCCTCCCTCTTTTCCTTCTTCTTGCCGCCTCTCTTCCTCTCTTTCTCTCTCTCTAGTTTCTTAGCTTACTTGGAATAAGGAAGGAAATGGAAAAGAAAATGGAAGTAGCTAATGTTTTAGTTACTTACTAAGGTGATAGATATAATTTGTATATCTATGCTCATCCTCCCAATTCATGCCCTCTCTTGCCACATGTCCCCCCTTAATTAATTAACACACGTGAGCTTATTTAATTAAATGACACCTAACCTAATGAGGATAAGAACTAAAGGTATTATCTTCCCCTTTTTTTTCTCCTCCCTATGGGAATCCGGCCACTTTGTGTTTTTTTTATAACTAATTTGCTTGCTAAATGACTAAAAAGTCCCCACTAGATTGGGCTAAAGTTTGGGCCTTTAATTAATTCATCTGGGCTTATAACCATCTAGTTTGGGCTACTTGAAATTAAGTTTATTTATTATCATTATTGGGCTACTTGTTTATCAACTTATTGGGCTCCCAATATGTGGTTTAATTAAATTAATATGTGATGAGTGAGTTTTACATCTACGAATTGAGTACGTTTGGCTTGATATTTGATGAGTGGGTTTTATACTTACGAATTAAGTACGTTTGACTTGACAATTTGTTAGTTCTTAAGTATTTTAAGTTAGTATTAGATATTTATAGTGTTTTTATGTTATTTTGTAGGAATGAGCAAGGAAACGCAATTCGAACATCTTTTGGAGTACAACATGCGAGCAAGTGCGAGAAGGGAAGATTACAGGGCTTTTAACATTAAAATAGATGCATGTTCTTGGTTTGGAACTTGGATTTTATTGTATATTTACTTCTTAGCTTTCCGGAACATCTTGAATCACCTCAATCGGAGTTCGGATGCGAGAGTTATGACATTTTTATCAACAGAGATCAAGGTTTGGAGTTATCATTTACATAACTGCCACTTCAAGCTCAATTTCAACCATGCTCCGGCCTGAATCTCTCAATTCTCAAAGAATGAAAGTTGTAGATTTCGTCGATATCTTCGATTTGGTAGGTGGCAGGCCTCGTAACTCCTCCCGGATCAGAAGTTATGACCATTTTACCAACAGACGTCGAAGCAGAAAATATTTTCTCGCCGGGGCGAGAATCGCAGGCTTAAATTTCTCGCCGGGGCGAAAATGAGCAGAAGTTTTCTCGCCGGGGCGAGAATTTCCTCGCCGGGGCGAGAATGCGCGGAAGGAAAAAAATATTGAAGTTCAGTTCTTTTGGGAAATTGATTTGGAATTGGATTCTTTCTATTGATTTGATTCAGAAACTATAAAGGAGACATAGAGAGATGGAAATAGAGAACATACATAGATACACACATACATGGTACATTCATAGTTGCATACATACGCAAGGATTAAGATACAGAGCTGAATTGAGAGATTGGAGACTAGAGAAGCATCGCAAGGAATTCAGATTAGAGACTTGAAGATTGAAGAACTTCTACTGAGTTTTTCTTATCCTCTATCTTATATTTGTAATTTAATTGTGATGACTTATTTGGGATTCATGATTTTTATTTTCAGTATGAACTGAATTTGTAATTAAGGCTACAATTGAACCTTTTGTGTTTATGGATTAATTATCTATTTGATTCCAGTTATTATTTCATATTGAGTTGTCTATCATATTTTGTGTTTATTGATTAATTGTCTGATCATCAATTAGCGGGATACTTTAGATGAATTCGGGAGATGAAATCTAGGGTTAGATCTGAATGTGATAGCATGTATTCTTAATTATTTACATGGGATGAATAATTGGGGTTGTGAAGTGAATAGAGATATCTCTTTACTGCATGTAACTATTGGGAATTGGTGCTTAATGAATTTAATTCTTTAGTTTTGCATAGGAATATCGCAGAATTAATTGAGTTAGATAAATTTATTTGATCACTTGGAAAAGGGCTTATGAATAACTTTGAATTTCTGTTTAACAACTCTGTTGAAGTTAATAATTGGATGAATTGGATAATTAGTTTGTATTACATAATTGGGGATATTGTAGTCTTAAGCCTTTAAAAATCTGAATTTCAACCTTTGTGTTAGTTCTTATTCTTAGTTTTGATTTAAATAGTTTAATTATTAATCAAATTGTGATTGTTTAAATAAAATTGAATTGATATAGTACTAGTAGTTGGAAATTATTGAACAGAGATTCCCTGTGGGATCGACACTCTATCTTATCACTTTATTACTTGTTGATCGTGTATACTTGCACGTAATTATTGATTGTAAAATCTGACAACAATAATTTGTGAGTTCTTAAGTATTTTAAGTTAGTATTAGGTATTTATAGTATTTTTATGTTATTTTGTAGGAAGAAGCAAGGAAACGCAATCCGAACATCTTTTGGAGTACAATAAGCGAGCAAACGCAAAAAGGGAAGATTGCAGGGCTTTTAACACTAAGTTGAATGCATATTCTTGGTTTGGAACTTGGATTTTATTGTAGAGCTACTCCTTAGCTTTCCGGAACATTTTGAATCGTCACAATCGGAGTTCGGATGAGAAAGTAATGATCGTTTTACCAACGGACGTTGAACCTCAAAGTTTGGAGTTGCCATTTGCATTGCAGCCACTTTAAGCCCAATTTCGACTTTGATCCAATCTGAATCTCTCAATTCTCAAAGCATGAAAGTTGTAGATCTCGTCGAGAGCTTCGATTTTATAGGTGGCAGGCCCCGTAACTCTTCCCGGATCAAAAGTTATGACCATTTTACCAATAGATGTCCGAGCAGAATTTTGTCAGGCGCGGCCGTGCCGGTTCCCAGTGTATTTTAGGCGAGGCCGCGCTGGTCTTCAGAGTGAAAAACATGATTTCTAGCACTTGGGCACGGCCGCGCTGTTTCCTAGGCCAAATATGGGCGCGGCCGTGCTGGGTCGGGTTTTTAAAAAGCTTATTTTTGACCCTCATTGAATGGAACAAAGATTGTAACTTCTAATTGGTTTAGGACTTTAACTAGAACCTATAAATACATGATGTGAGGCATAGAATAGGAGAGATCTTGCTACCTTTTTCTAACCCTAGTTTGGGAGAAAGAGATGGAGGCTTGAAGCAATTGAAAGAGCACGAAGGATTCATCATAAGAGCTGAAGGAGAGACTCAAGGATTGCAATTACAGATTCTATTCTCTTCCCTAACCTTTTATTTTGTATTCTTGAATACTTTATCAATTGTGGATTATGGATTTTAATTCAATCATGAACTAATTTCTTTTTAAGATTACAATGAAAATTATTGCATAGCTTTTATTGATATGCTTCCTTGTTAATTATTATTGATTATTATTGGGTTGTCTATTATGATTTGTGATTAATTGCTTAATTGTCTGATCAACAATTACCGTGGTAATCTATATGAACTCGAGGGATGGATTATAGATTTAGACCTAATCATAATAGTATGTGATTGTGTTTTCTGCATATGATAGAATTCATGATTTGTGTCTAGGATAGAGATATACCTATACGCCGCATGTAATCTGAAAGAGAACATGTGCTTTAAATCCTTTTTAGTTGTAATTCATATAGAGATATAGTGAATTAGTTAACTAGGGTGTTCATCTTAATTCTATCTTTTGTGGATTTAAGTTGATTCGTTTATGATACATCGAGAGATGGTTATAAATATTGATGAGTTCTTGATTAACAATCCGGAATAATTAATATAACTTAACAGGAAGTGTATTAATTCAAGTGAAACATTAAGGGAAATTGTAATCTTAAGCCTTTTTGTCTGAATTCAATTCTTGGTAGTTAGTGATTAGTTAGTTTAGTACTTTATTATCTAAAATTCACAATCTTAATCAGTTGTTTAAATAAAATTAATTTGATTATGAGTTAGTATTTTGTAATTATTATTAAATAATTCTCTGTGGGTTCGATACGCTCTTATCACTTTATTACTTGTTGATCGTGTACACTTGCACGTATTTATTGATTGCTAAATCGACAAACAATATGGGCTAATTTAATTAATTTATCCATTTTATATAATAATCCTTCAAGTCCACAATAAACTAATTAGGTGAGCTTGATTAAATAACTAAATGAATTAGTCCATTAGTAATTTACTAATTGGACTATTAAATAAAATAAATCATGTCCCACATTATTTCTCATTAATCAATACTCATATTAATTAATTCTCAAAATAAATTTACCTACTATATTCAATTTAATCAAATATTTAATTAGTTCACTATCTTATCAATTTTCCTTGATATTAATTTACTTAGGTTAGTCCACTAATTTGAGTAATTATTAGTGAAACCTCCTTTAAAATAATAATTAGCCACATATTCATTCATATATGTCACAAGACTTTCAATATTACCAATATTGAATTAATATATCTATTTACAATAACTTAGAAAGTCTTAGTTATTACAGATACGGGCTGTAACTAGGTTCAAATTGGCCTTGAAGTGGCTGCTATGTAAATGATAAGACAAAAATGCGAACGGAGCCACTCCAAACATTGATCCAAAGAGCTTTTATTCCATTTCATACAAAACAAAGTAAAAACACATAAAATCAATATAAAAACACATAAAAGCAATATAAAACCACATTATATAACAATAAGATAAAAATACATAAAAACCAAACGAAATAGCTTAGGATTTACAAATTATCAAGCTCAAAAGTACCTAATTAGTATATATAAAACACACTCATCAAATACCCCCAAACTTAAATGTTTGCTTGTCCTCAAGCAAAACAAACACAAACTATAAAAATTAAACACTTCTAATAAAACCTAACTTGAGCAATGAGTTAATAAGTTTAAACAATGGCCTCAAAGATGTTAAAATAAAATAACTCTAGAAAACTTTCAAAAGATCGCAAGTCAAAAATTTCAACATGTTAGTCATATCTCGATTTAGATCCCTTCTATGTGTGTGTGAGTACCCAATTGTACTAAACCAATTATAGCTCGGATGAACTTATTCAACCACATTACCTTATGAAAGAAATCAAAATAAACTACAAAAACTACATTCTTAACACATCACTCATCGCAAATGTAGACAAATCATAAATTCCAAAAATTTTGAGACCAAAAGACTCTGGGTGAGTGCATTTTATGCTCCATCTTACCTTAAGTCCGCTCTTATGGGCGAGTGCGTTTTACGCTCCATCTCAACCCTCCGCAAGATTTGCGATATATAACTTTTTTTTATCTTCATTTAATAGGTGAGTGCGTTTTACGCTCTATCTCCCCTAAGCATATGTTTATGAGTGAGTGTATTTTACGCTCCATCTCAACTCACCACATGACCAACTAATCAAGCATTGGACACATTACTTCGAATGATGTTTAAACGAGCTCTAGAGCGTATTGATATCTCCCACAAGCATTCGGTCACATAAGCCATTCCAAATGTACAACTGGTTCATTACTCACGGGTAAGTGCATAAAAATGGAAGGACTCATAAGCATAACAATAACCAAGAATAAATTAAGCACATAGACTAAGCGACATTTGTCTATTTTCCACGAGTTAGAATCTATTTAATCAGGTTATTATCATTCACCATAGATTACAGTTCAAATCAAATTAAAACAATGCTCAAGAGACACATCCTAAAAATAAGAATATATTTTTTTATATAAAATAAAAAAAACACACTGAAAACACACAAATACTAAATTAAAAACACACAAATACTAAATGCTATCCCCAAACTTAAAACTGACATTGTCCTTAATGGCTAAGATAGGAATAAGTAAAACAAAGAACTTCCCTGAGAACGTGTCAATCCATGTGGGGCACCAAACCTGCAGAATGTTTGATTTTGATGAATAAGCCTCAGCTCCCCGGTGCTTGGTAGGCAGAACAACCTAACATGAAAAACAAAACTAAACGAAAATAAAATAAAATAAAATAAAATTGGATAAAGGAATGCAAAATTTGGGTTGCCTCCCAAGTAGCGCTTGGTTTATAGTCGTCAGCCCGACTCCTTCATTTCCTTTCAATCTGGCTCAATCATAAAAATGACCATAGTATGCCGCCTCGTTGTCCTTTCCTTGCTTTGCATGACATGCTTACATGATTGGTAACCCTCAAACTTAATTTCAACCAATGGCAAAAAGAAACTTTCCTCATCCGCTTTATCCATTGTTGCACTCTTATCAAGATCAACCTAAAGACATTCTTTATGGACCAAAGGTTGCTCGATGGCTTTGAAAACCTTGAATGTGACTTCTTGATCTTCATTTTCCTTGTCATTAAACCCACACATGATGCTCATCTCATCAACCTCAAAATCAACTTCCACAGTAGGATGTATCATTAAAAAATTTCCTCCAATAGCCTCATGTAACTCCTTGCCACATCCATGCGTATTCACCATGCATTGCTCTTCACCTTCCTCTTTAGGATTAATCTCTATATTGCTAGGTAAAGTGCTTTGCGGGTGAATAATGATAGCATCAACAAGTTGTGTCATTTGGTTCTCGAGGTTCTGTATTAAAGCTTCTTGAATCGCCATCCTATCCTCGCTTTGAGATATGAACTTAGTAATGAGTTCCTCCACCCTACTTTCCTTTTGTTGCTCTAAGTACTTGGAAAGAATCTCCTCCAAATTAGATGTATCCTCTTCTTGCGGTGAAGGATGGTATGAAAATTCTGAATGGAATGGGAGATTTGGAGCATCAAATTGATCTTGATTGTTATCCTATGAAAAGCTTGGACAATTTTACCAACTCAGATGATAGTAGTTTGGGGTGTAGTCAACTTGATTCTGATAGTAGGCATTCTGAATGGATTGACTCTCAAGAGTGTCAACAAGCCTTGGTATATTCCTATCCTATATACTAGCAAGTCATCTATTCTTAAAGATAATTAATAAGACACACGTCACAATAATGTTATTATTCACCCCCGAAAATCTCTAACCTTCGCATGATATCATAACAAGGTCTTAACACTATAATTTATTTTCCAATTTCATATTTCCCAAAGTAATTACTAGCTAGGTAATTAATATATGAAGCACAAATTACGATATTCAATTCACAAATGATTATCTAGTATCAAAGAGAGAGCATTCAATTCAAACTAGGAGTTGGGTTCCATTGAAATCTTAGAATAAAAGTTCTAGTTCATGGTAGCTAAACAAAACATCAAATTCGATCTATAAATCATCATGTTGGAATTACAAAATAAGAAGGAAAGACTAGAGATAGAATGATAAAACCCCTAATGAAGATATTCAGATGTTGTTTGATGGGTGGATGATGAATTCTAGCCTCTCTTCCTTAGTTTTGCAATCCTCTCTTCATTTGCTCCTTAGATCTTGCTGAATTTTCTTTGAATTGCAGCCCTTTTCTCTTTTTCATGATGTTTATGGTAGCCTCCCACTTTTTAGATGTGATTTCAGAAGTATTCGATGTCACAAAATGGAGGCTACATATTCTTTTTATAGCATTACATCATAAAACCATAAAAACTCAGCAAAATCACATAAATCTGACTCTGGAGTGCCTAGGCGCTTGCCTTGGAGCTGGATCCCTGCCTTGGAGCGCCTAAGCGCTTGAAATGAACTACGAAAGAGCGCCTAGGCACTTGGCCATTTTTTTGTTTTTTCAGCTTCGACGTCTATTGGTAAAATGGCCATAACTCTCTCATCCGAACTCCGATTTGGGCGATTCAAGATGATCTGAAAAGCTAAGAAGTAGTTATACAACTTTCATTCTTTGAGTTTTGAGAGATATGGGCTAAAGCTAGGTTCAAATTGGCCCTGAAGTGACTGCTATGTAAATGACAAGACGAAAATGCGAACGGAGCCACTCCAAACATTGATCCAAAGAGCTTTTATTCTATTTCCTACAAAACAAAGTAAAAACACATAAAATCAATATAAAAACACATAAAAGCAATATAAAACCACATTATATAACAATAAGATAAAAATACATAAAAACCAAACGAAATAGCTTAGGATTTACAAATTACCAAGCTAAAAAGTACCTAATTAGTGTATATAAAACACACTCATCAATACTTTTCTATTTTTTTGCTCCATCTTCCCAGACCCAAAATTGGTCAAGCCTAATATCATTTATAGTAGAAGCTGAGAACAAGTATATGAAGGTGTTGCAAAGATTACCGAGCATCGGGCTACTCAAGACAAAATGGTTGACTACCCGACATATTGAGGAAGCTCCTTTTTTGCTTGTTGCTCTATCTTCCCAGATTCGGAATCAGTCAAACTTTATGTCATTCCGTAGCTCTCGGAAATAGCTTTCTAAAATGGTATGCCACGTCTCCCAACTCTTTCCGGATTGAAAATTACGGACATTCTAGCGCACAACACGAAAAATTGACTTCGCAACACAAAAATCGAGGCAGGTGGGCCCCACCCTAGGCCAGCCACAGGTAAAGTTGAGGCTGCCCTAGGTGCCTATATAAGGCTGATTTTGCCAGATTTTTGAAAGGGGGAAGCATTTTTAAGGGAGAGAAAAATTGCTCTTAGGGAGAGAATTAGATAAAATCCTCTCCAATTTCAATATAGATCTAGGAAATCTCATCAAATCCCTCATCAAATTAGATCCAAGCTCAAGGAGGAGGATTTCACCATTCCCAAAGTGAAAGACTCAATATTTATGTATATTTAATGTAAATCTAATAGATCTAGCATAAAT
The DNA here is from genome assembly GCA_034770075.1 of Aralia elata. Classification (NCBI taxonomy): domain Eukaryota; kingdom Viridiplantae; phylum Streptophyta; class Magnoliopsida; order Apiales; family Araliaceae; genus Aralia; species Aralia elata. The sequence continues at coordinate 39,395,775 of CM068380.1, read as the reverse complement.
CTAGCATAGATCCGTTTTTATAGTGAAAGATCCGATCTTTATGTAGATTCAGTGTAGATCTAATGTCGATCTAATATATATCTCTTTTGTTTTGGCGAAAGATTCGATTTTTATATAGATTTGATATAGATATATTAGATCTGATATAGAACTTGTTTATTTTATACATTGTTGTGCTTGAGATTGATTTATATTGCGATTTACTTCTCATTTGAGGCTCTCCTAGCACCCTAGATCATATCTAGGGATGTATGGATCCTAGTTGTGGATTATGGATGGTTAGAGAGGATTTCTCATAAATGTAATCTCCTCCTAACTACCCGATGATATCCGTTCAACGATTTATTATTTTTATTATAGATTCGACTCCATTTTTATCATTATTTTATTGGGAGTTGTTTCGTTTGTTTTATGGTTTACCCCGTAAAATCTTAGATTCATATCTAATGGTAAGGGGTTCCCACCTTTTGGCTGGAAAGGGATTCTAACAAATTAAATCTTCCTGATAGCTAATCTGGGATATATGTTCGGTTAAATCCCGATTACATCATTGTCTAGATCTAGAGGATCTTAGATCTACGGATTCCTTTCCTAGATTCTAAATCCTTTCGCTAGATCTCTTCAATACATGATAGTCCCTCGCAATGTTGGCTTCGGTTGTTCGATCTATGGATTAAGGTCTACGGGAGCCCTTTCCTAGATTTTGTTCCCCTTTTCTTCAATTTCAACGTATTATTTCTTATGATTCCGAGTCATATGAGCCTAAGAATGGAGTTGGGATCTCTAAATCGGACCTTGATGTAATTCCCACGATGGACATAGTTTGCGATTGTAATATTTGCAAGTCAATCATTTTATATGTAAATTTGGGCCTTAAAACCGTATCAAAGGTCCCATTCTGCGAGCACCGAATTTAAGGCCACGTGATAGTAAAAATTTATGTTGCAGGTGTTCGAGGCTATTAAGATGGCTTACATGCTTACGAGTGGCACCGACCCCATTTCGATGCTTGATTTTACTATTTGTCACCAAAAAGCGATTTTCAAACAAAACGATAAAGATTTTTTAAAACCAAATCGAACTAGGTTAGTAGAGCAACCTTAAGCTAAAATTGAGAGTAACAAAGAACCTCGATTCCTATTTGACGAACGGTTTGAAAACCATATTTTCAAAATGTCACCTTAAAAAGGTTTATCAAATCAAAACTAAAATGAACTTTTCTCTCAAATCAAATCCCTCGTGCATAGGATCAAAGAGGCTTGAAGTTGCTTTCAAAATAATGCACTTCTCACGATCTTAATTTAAAGTTAAATAGCGATATCCTAGATTTTCTCCCAAATCATACACACACGCACACATGCACACACACTTAGGAGAGCATTAAGATGCGGTAACTGTGTATTCACGGAAGTCGGGGGTGCCTAACACCTTCCCCTCGCTTAAGCAAGTCCCCGAACTCTATGAATCTCGGTTTCAAGTCCAATTTTACAAAGTCACATTTAGGGCCATATTTCGTTCAAAATCTTAAAACCGGATGAGTTGGTACATCCATTTGAATCTTTACCAACTGGCCACTCTGTCTAATTAGCCCTTCATTAAAATTAACCTTTCAAAACCTCATCGGCATTTATGTCGGTCTTTTTCCTTAAAATCACCCTTTAAATGGAATTATAATCGAAATCTTAAAAAGGGTAGAAACAACATTTAGGAAAAATTTCCCGACGTCGACTTCGTTGGGGACTTTTGAGGGCTTAAGTCGTATTCAATCTTGTTGTTTTCCTTTTATATGTGTGTTGTGTGAATGGTTTGAATGGATGAATGCCTTATATTATTAAATGCTTTATTCAAGTTCTTCGCACAATGTCATCATATGCATACGGTAAGGTGCTCCTTTGCCCGGTTGGTTAGTGTCCAAATCATTAACTCATAGGTCAATGGTTCAAAAGCTGGTAGAAGAACAAAAAAAAAAGGTGCGATGAATGTGAATGTATGTTGTGTGATTCCTCCACAAGGAGGCGAACCCGTTGGATGTTGATTACTGGACTCAAGGGGGGCGTTCCCCTGTGAGGCTCAGGAAAGGCACCACTCAGATCCGCTCTAATTGAAAAATCGAATTCATTCCTATCAAGTAGGTTGCGAAGATCTGGGAACCTTCATGTTGAAAAGGCTGCGAGAGTACCCCTAGGGTATGTCAGCCTCAGATAAACCCAACGTTACGTGAAGTCTCTTCATACCCTGTTACTCCTTATATGTAAATAGTCATCCTTAAAGTAAATCATCCTGCATCTTGTCATCCTGTCATCTCGAAATCACTAACCTTATTTTGTAGGAAAAGATTAAAAAACCTCAAAACAAAAATAATACATTGGCATGCATCCGTATTTACCAGCTCTCAAAACTAAACTCTGTCTTTTTGGATATATGGATTGGTCCTCGAACCCGACTTTGAGTCCGAAAGGTCAGAACACCACCAGTTAAGATGTCGGAGAATCCTTGTCAATGCTGGGATTTTTTGTCCTATTTGTTTTCGCGTTTCTACCCTTTTTAAAGATTTTTTGATTTATTTATTTCGCTGAAAGGGTGAGTTTTAGGGAAAAGCTAACATAAATGCCGACGGGATTTTGAAAGGTTGATTTTAATGATGGGCTAATTAGATATAGTCGTCAGTTGGTAAAGATTTAATAGATGTACCAACTCATCCGAATTTTAGGATTTTCACAATCGAGAGGCCCAATATGTGACTCCATAAAATTGGTCTCGAAATCAAGATTCATAGAGTTCGGGGGCTTGCTTAAACGAGGGGAAGGTGTTAGGCACCCCCGACTTCCGTAAAAACACAGTTACCGCATCTTGATGTCTTCCTAAGTGTGAGGTGTGAGTGTTTATGATTTGGAGAAAGTCTATCTAGCTTTGAGTCGAAATCGTGAAAAGTGCATTATTTTGAAAGTAACTTAAAACCTCTTTGAGCCTATGCACGAAGGATTTGATTAGAGAAAATGGTTCATTTTAGCTCATTATTTTAGAGTAAAGCCTTTTGGGGTGACGTTTTGGAAAACACGATTTTCAAACTTTTCGCCAAATAGGAATTGAGATTCTTTGTAACATTCAATTTTATTTTAAAGTCTTCTTACTACTCGGAGCGGTTTAATTTTAGAAGACCTTTATCGTTTTGATTTAAAAATCGTTTTTAACGATAAATGGAAAATTAACATAAAAAAAGGGGTCGGGGGCATTCATGGGCATGAAAGCCATCTCAATAACCCCGAACACCCGCAATTAAAATTTTCACTATTGCGAGACTTTAAATTCGATTTTTCGTGGGATGGAACCCTCGATACCATTTTAAGGCCCCAAAATTACATATACAACAAGATCGCATCTCAATATTACAATCGAAAAACAACATCTATCGTGGGAATTACGTCAAGATGCGTTAAACACAAGGTTTTATAAGGCCATGATTCCATTCCTAGGCTTACATACTTAAAATCCCAGCAAGACAAAATAAAGATATACAATCGATAATGATGACGTAAGAAAAGGGCTCCCGAGGACCCTAATCTTTTAATCTAACAATCGAAACCAACATATCAAGGGACAACTATGCATCATCAAGGTCTATCCCAAAAGGATCTAAGGTTTAGGAAAACGAAATCCTTTTAGATTCTTATAGATCCGTGGATGACATAGGCGGGAGTTAATCGACAACATATATCCCAAACTGGTTATCAGGTGATTCAATTTATTAGAATCCCTTGATGGCAGGTAGGTGGGACCCCCTCATCAATAGATATGGATCTAGGATTGCATGAGGTAAACCATAGTAAAAACAATCAACTCTCAATAAACAAATCGAAATAAGAGAGTCAATCTCAAAATAAACATAATAAATTACAAAGGGACATCATCGGATGGCAAGGGGAAAATTACATTCGAGAGAAATCCCCTCTAGCCACCCTAGTCCAAAGATCAAGCTTTAATAGACTATGAAAATATCAAAGATTGAATTTTTACAATATAAATGGATTCAAATCACAAGATGGATACAATATGTATTAGATCTAAGCCGAATCTATGCTACAAACATAAAAAGATTAAAACTTTTACCTTAGGGTGAGAGAAAAATGCCTCCTTGAGCTTTGAATTGAGAGATCCTATAACAATCTAGCTATAAATATGATGAGATTTAATAGATCTAGATTGATTCTAGCTTTTCTCTCTAAAAATTCTCTAAATTCTTTTTAAATTCTCTCTTTTTTTTCACAAAATTTGCTCTTTCTCTCTCTACAAATCTGCTGAAAATTGCCTTATATAGGCTCCAGGCTTGGCCACAGGTGCCCTTGCGGCTAGCCCAGGTGGGGTCCACCTGTCTCGTTTTCGTGTAGTGCAGTCGACTTTTCGTCTTGTTCATTGAAATGTTCGTAACTTTCAATCCGGGGAGAGTTAGGAGATGCGCCATACCATTACGAAAAGCTCTTTCCGAGAGCTACTCAATGACATAAAGTTTGGCTAATTTTGGGTCCAAGAAGATAGAGCAAACTGCAGAAATGGATCTTTCCAAAGATGTCAAGTGGTCAACCGTCATACTTCGTGTAGCTTGTCACTCGGTGGTCGTCATGATATCTTTATGCATTCCTTTTGAGCCTTGTAATTCTCTGTTTGACGTTCTTATCATCAGGGTGAAATGACATTTTTGCCCTCCTGTCAAGATTAAATAACAGAATGCCAAATTTCGGGTGTCTACAGATGCCCCTCTTTGTCATGTTTATGCAATGCAGTGAAATGAACATGACAAAGATATAGATACCCAATGCATGACAAAATATAAATATGATGCATGTTAAGATGTATGATGATGAAAGATCTTTTAAAACACAACGTAAAAATGAAGCATCCAGAGAAGTATGAACCTATTCTTAGGTTGTTCCTCTAGGGATAAATGCTGCTTCTATGGCTAATTAACACCGGTTATCGTCTCCGACACCTTCGTTGGGTATCATCTCCAATGGACTCATCATTAGGTATCGTCTCCGATGCCTTTGCTGGGTCTCGTCTCTAACGGACATATCACTAGGTATCGTCTCCGATGCCTTTGCTGGGTCTCGTCCCCAACAGACGTATTATCGGGTATCGTCTCTGATGCCTTCGCTGGGTATCATCTCCAACGGACATATCACCGGGTATCGTCTCCAATGCCTTTGCTAGGTCTCATCCCCAAAGGGAACATCACTGGGTACCACCTCTGATGCCTTCTCTGGGTATCGTCTCTAACGGACATATTGCTGGGTATCGTCTCCGATGCCTTTGTTGGGTCTCATCCCCAACGGGCACATCACTGGGTATCATCTCCGATGCCTTTGCCAGGTCTCGTCCCCAATGGGCGCATCATCGGGTATCGTCTCCAATGCCTTTGCTGGGTATCGTCTCCAACAGACATATTGCCGATTAATTAAAAGAAGACATATTTTCTTCAATATTCAATCGTTTTTTCTCATTTTTGATCCGTTTTTTTTCCTTTTTTCACACTTTCAGATCTTAAGACCTATTACTATCAGGTTTTAGATTCTCATAACCGACATTGCCTGCAAAAGACGTTTTAGGCTTCAAAAATACATTTTTCTTTGTGGTTACACCTATTTGGACCGAAAGGGACGCGTTTTGACTTCAAGCACACCAAAATAGGAGGGGTAGGGCCCACCAGGCTTGGCTGCAGGTGCACTGCGGCTGGTCGTGGTAGTTATTCCCCACTCAGGCCTTTTTCTTCTTTCATTCTCTTTAGCTTTCTTTGCCTCTCTTTCTTGGATTCTCCAATATTCTAACACATATTCTCGTACATTCTGCTTTCTAAGGTTTGATTCTGTCAATTCTGACTCCGCTCATTCATTTATCACTTTACATGTAACGTATTCGTATAACATTTGCGTATTTTTGCTTTCGTTTTGTTACATTATAGATGCTAGTAAGTTAAACTGTAATGTATGAAAAATATATGCTCTATTGACTTGATAAAATATTTTGCTTCGATGCATGCATGTATTTTGATATGTTAGACACGTAAATGTAAACATTTTCATGATCTGAGATCGTCTTTTGTCGCACATTTTGATAAAAACTATCTGTTTTAATGTTGGGAATCACTTTATATGCAAGTTTCTAATTTTTGGGATATTTTTATTGCTATTATATTTCTTCGTTTGATTCATTGTAATGTTTCAACTATATAGTATCGTGTATTGTGCATATCTCTTGGGTTGTGCCTTGGGTACCTATAAATGGTCACGTATGCATACTATTGTGCATATAGATAGTCCATACTATAGGGGAGACTCTGGCAAAGAAATTTCGTAGGTACCGTGACTGGACGTAGGTGTACACATAAAAAAATAGCGTAGACTCGCCCCTAATGCACATGCAGACCATGCATAATGTGATGACCAATATATTCGTAAGAATTCCTTATTTTAGTGCACATGACGTTTTAAACATATAGGATAAGATAGGGCGTACCTCATTGTGTCGTTTGATCTAGGTTTAGTCATAGATCCAAACATGTGGAGCAGTTCTACATCCCATCGTGCATCTTCGGGGGTTTGTCCTCGTAAGACGGCCTCTGCTGTCCAATATCCTCGTGTTACGAGACAGGCTTGTTGTCTAACAGAGTCTTGCATCTGTCCGATTGACGTTGACTGAGCCGATGCTGTTGACGTAGATGATAATCTTCCTAAGCCAGACGTTACTGTTCTGCCTGTTCGTGGTCGCACATTCCCCAGAGCTCGAGAGGCCATTCCCGATCTCTTGGGCTTTGATTTGAGCTGTCATCCATCAGCAAACTTATGCGCTAATGAGGTATAAAAATTTGAGATGTTCTCTTCCCCCTTGATTTTTTTGTCCCAAGTCGGACCTTCTTTTTACATATCTCTCGTTATTTGGGACCCTATTCACCTCTTCGGCCTTCTATTGAATCGAGAAATGGGTTTGATTGTGTCCATCCTTTTTTTTTGATAGATTGGATATCTATATAAGACATTCTCTGGATAATTCAAATCGAAGCAATTGGATGTCTAACTCGGGCTAGGTATCGGGTCTTTAGTAATAGGAGGAGCCTTCAGAAATGGATAATTGTAAGGTAGCCTTCCTTCCCCAAATGATTTTGCCTACTCATTCACCAGTTGCCTTAATTCTTCGTATTATAGGTCCCGAACTTTACACAACCTCGGGGCACCTGGTTTAGCGTTTACTCACTTTATCAAGCCCTTTATGTTGACTACCGAGCTCGAATCGATTCTTGGGGCTTGGAGCAGTTCTTTACCATAGCTCCACTCCGGTGCCCATAAGGTTATCTTTACGCTTTGTCTGAGAGATGGTTTCATCAGAGCCAGTCTCTCCATCTGTTAGATTGTGAAATGATAATGACGCCTTTGGACTGGCGTGATATTACAGGTATTGAGTTTACTGGTCAGCGGGTTCTTTTGGAGGTTGACATCTCGCTCACTGTTGTTCCTGCATTGCTGGGATTTCCTCCACATGATCGGGCCTTCAAGGCCCACAACATTCGTTCTGGTGCTTTGGCATTTGATGCCATCAGAGGGGCCTTGTCAGAGCCATTTCCTAATGACCTCATTAAGCGCGATCAACTTCTGCGACGACTCTTTTTGATTATCATGAGGGGTTGTTTCTTGGTGAACAACTCCTCTACCGTTCATTTCAACATAGTTGGATCCATCCGAGATGTTAATTGCATCGGGGATTATGATTGGGGGTCGTTTACATTTGCCTATTTCCTACATGGCATGTGTCTTCACTTAGAGGGTCAGACTGATGCTTGGCTCGACTTCTTTCCATTCCTCTTGGTAAACCTTCTTTTCGGTTCTTCCTATTTTTCGGTTTATCTTGTTTTGGTCGTTTTGACTGATGTAGTTATTATTGATATTTCAGTTATGGGCTTACGAGAGACTTCCATATCTTTGGCTGGTTACTACTCTGGGCCTGGATACTTATCCTCGGGGTCGTCGGTGGCATCAGACTACCTTGGATGAGGTCTTTGTTTCTAATAGCATTGCTCACTGTCGTCTTCATCCAGAGTTGATTATTATCATTGATGTGACTTGGGTTCTGTATTTTTCAGAGCATCTTTCTGTTAGATTTCAGAATGGCTTTTCGAGTGGTCCAGAGTTTGCGCTGTCCACCTGTCGGGTTCCATTATTGATGCATAGAGGTTGGGAGCTTTACCTCGGGGAGGGAGCCTTTAGATGTGTTTCAGGGAGATTTATATCCCCTTTCATCCTTTTTCTCAGAGAATTTGGCCTGTCGACGTGCCGATTGCAGAGATTCCCCTAGAGGGTATGCACGACTTCTTGTTATCTAACGGTCCTTGTAACTTAGAGGCTTTTACCACCTGGTGGAGGCCCTGGACTATTGGTGCGCAGAACCGGGCTTCTCACTTTTTGGGAGATCTTGTACCAGGGTCCGTAATGATGTCTGATTGGATGGCCTATAACGCCCCCGAATTCGGGCGCTGGCCGCCCGAACAAGGGTCCGACGTTATCTCGTATTTCTTTCGTAACTTAACCAATGATCCCATAATCATATTGGTTAAATTAGTCTATTACAGACTATAAATTATAAATTTCCTTAACTTCCTCCCTGGATCTATTCTTGATCTCAATCTCATTCCTTCTACAAGTATCAACTTGTAGTTCATTCTTATATATGGATAAGACCATATATATATCGGTTCAATTTTTAACCTTATGGTTTAGATATTCTATCATTTATAAGCTTTATATGGATCCAAGATTCACAGTACCAGTACTAGAGATAGTTCCCAGATCTGAAGGGGGCTTCCCAATAAAGATAAATCGATATTGGTGCGCAATTAGATGACCTAACCTTCATTTCTTAGTCAGAACTTTCAGCGTGCCAAATACCCTCACTTAGATACATAGTCTTATAAACATTGTTTATGTTTTAACAATTCTAAGTTTAATCGAAGTAAAGACATGACAGGAATGTGTGAGAAAACATGATAATATTGATATAATATTCGGTTACATACTTTGCCGGTTCATATTACAAAAAGTCATCAAGACTATAACAAAAGGGACAAGCAATCAGGAAAGCATATAAACTAGTCTATACATTTCTTCTTTCCTTTCTTTGGAGAGCATGAACTCTCAGGTTTGTCTGCAAATAAGGTTTTATTCGCAAGAATGAGCATACAAAAGCTGAACAAGTCTAAACACATAGTATATAATTGAACTCACACCGATAAGGATTTAATGAATCATAGCTTTAACAAAAGATATTACAATTGTTTTAACATAGTAAGACTGAGTGGTAATTAAACCAAGAACCGTTCGTCCGTCTTTCGACTTAGAACCATACTATGGATATCAAGTAGAGGATCAATCTAACGACATCCTATGTTATGCATAACATACGCTACACTGACTAATCATGACAGTGTTTTAACAACATGTTCATCTCAGTTTACTTTGCATATAGGGGTCGCTCCAAGACAACTTGGTTTGACTAAAGAATTATAACAATTTAATACTTCACGAATAAATGTTCATTTTGCAAGTTATGCCGAAACGAATAGCAATAACTCTCATATCAAAGATTTATAACACGTTATTGCACAAAGTGCATAAATCAAATAGAAAGCTTGTAAATGAAAGCTTAGGTAGAAGACTTGCCTCGAATATCTTTTACAGATAAATATAACGGTCTACACGTTCGGCGTAAATCCTACAGGATTATAAGTTCATGTAGACCAATTAAGCGTTTAACGATTAAATCTTTTAAGTTTTATTTCGGGTATTATAACCACTTATAAATAAGACTCTTTCTATTATACATCAAATAATTTTAGCATTATAACTGCATATAAAATGAATATTCATCAACTATATTTAAAATAAATTGAGCATTATAACTGCTTATAAAATGAATATTCGGCTATTATATTTGAAATAATTTCAGCATTATAACTGCTTATAAAATAAATATTCGGCTATTATATTTAAGATAATTTCAGCATTATAACTGCTTATAAAATGAATATTCGGCTATTGTATTTAAGATAATTTCAGCATTATGACTGCTTATAAAAGTATATTTTCAACTTTATAAGAGAAATAAATCGGACATTATAACTGCTTGTAAATAAGACTTTTGTACTATATACATAAAATAATTTTAGCATTATAACTGCTTGTAAAAGTATATTTTTACTAATACATACATAAAAATAAAAATTATAACTACTAGAGTATACCTCTTGTAGTTGTTAGCTTTACTTCTAATTGTGTATTGCTTCGATACTTCGAAAGTAATATTTATCTCACAATATCTCTCAGAATATAAATATAGAGTGGTTTTGCTCTTGAACTGCTCTTGAAAATAGTAAGGAATGAATGAACTTAGCTTGCTATTTATAGGAAAACATAGTTTCACTAATTGCACGTTAGGGGCTCGACTTATTACACTTTGGAACCTAAGTTAATTACACTTTAGTACCTAGCAAATTCTTAGAATATTCTTCTAAGCTCCTCAGTGAAAATATCTTCCAAGCTCGACAATGCAGCTTGCAATCTAAGCTCCTCAATGAAAATATCTTCCAAGCTTGACAATGCAGTTTACAATTGAGCCTATCTTCTAAGCTCCTTGTCGACGCCGGGAAAGAATCGCTCTTGTGGTGATTATTACCCTTTCCAATTTTAGCCTTTTTATTAGATGATTTTTGGAAAAGGTCGGCACTAATGTCGACGGGGTTTTTGAAAGATCGTTTTTTATGATGAGCCAATTGACCAGAGTCGCCAGTTGGTATATTTGAAATGGATGTACCAACTCATTCGAGTTTTGTTTTTTCATAAATCGCTGGCTCATATGTGACTCCGAATTAATTGGTCTGCAAACCGAGATTCATAGAGTTCGGGGGCTTGCTTCAGTGAGGGGAAGGTGTTAGGCACCCCCCGACTTCCGTGAAACACGGTTACCGTAATCTTGATGCTTTTCCTATCTTTTTAATTCATAAAATGTGTATGTGCGCGCGTGTGTGCCTATGTGAATGTTGTGGTGATTATGTATGAGAAAACCATTTGGTTTTTTATGAAAAGTCGTGTTTTAGTTTGAGAATGCCTTAGAATGTCTTTCGGTTTACACGAGAAAGCTTTATTATTATTATGAGAAAGGTTTGATTTTAATTGTCAAAAGCCGTGAGATTTTTCATTAGGTGTCGTTTTGGCAAAACAAGAGTTTTTAAACCTTCATCAAAATAGGAATCGAGACCTATACGTTGCTTTCGTAATAAAATGGCGGTAATTTCTAGGATCTCTTTAACCCTATGCCCAAAGGTTTAATAAAACGTTATTTATTTTTTTATAAAACCATTTTTTGATGTTTGAACACGATTTTTCTTTAGCCTTCTCGTTTAAACCGGAATCGCCATTTATTAGCATTTCCAATTTTAAGCCTCGTGATGCTAATAACCTAATTTGATTGATTTTATGGAAATCTTCATCGTTTAGCCTTGAAATCAATTTTTGTGTCGTACATCAAATCAAGCATTAAAATGCGTGGGGGCTATTCATGGGCATGTAAGCCATCAAAATAACCCCAAACGCCCACAATCACACATTCCACTATTACGGGGCCTTAAACCTGACTTTCAACTTGATATCGTTTTAAGGCCCGACAATTACAAGTTACAATAAAGGGTACATCGCCCCGAATACATACACCCAAAAATGTCCATCATCGGATTTGGACCACGGGGTCGTGCTCCTAGGCTCACATCCGAAATTGTTACACACCCACAAAATGGATACTACGAAAATTAAACAACACCGGGTTGCCTCACACACCACAATATCCTAAAATAGCAATCTAAATACACCACGCATAATTCATTACCATAGCGAACTAAAAATCACCAAATGGATATCATCGGACCATTATGAAGAATTTTGTTCCGTTTGGAACCCTCACTAATAATCCTTAATCCATGTATACTCAATAATACACAAGAAAACTATATTTAATGTAAACCAAATGACAAAAAGTTCAACAAAATGATATACGAAAATGCTGTAAAAAGGGTTCTTCACCTTGCAAAAATGACACCACGATTAATGTAAACTCGTATATTAATTAAAGTAGAAAGTGCATATGATACAATCCCAAAAAAGGGGTCTAAATCCTCACTTTTTTCTCTCTTTTCTCCCTTTTCTCGTTACTGCTCGCTGCTGCCTTTTCCTCCTTTTTTTTCCTTTTCACCTCCCTGTATGCAAATGAAGAACTGCATTGATAAAGGCTGGTAGAGGTAGCCGCAGATTGATCTGCGGCTGGCCTCGGTTCCCCCGCGCCGATCCTCGGTTTTCCCCGCGCCGTGCTCGAGTTCCGTTCCCACCATTGGCCGCGGATTGATCTGCGGCTGGCTGGGCTTATTTTCTTAATTTTTGTACTGCACCTCGATTCTCGTGTCGTACTATTAGTTTTCACTGAGAGGCTTGTATTTTGCAGTCCGAGAACCGTTGGGAAACGTGTCATGTCATTCAAGAACGCTCGTTTCGAATGGCTGCGACACGAAATCGGATTTGTATTTGGAGCTTGGTTTCCAGGGGCGCTGCCCCCCGACCCCCACTAGATCACCGGCGAGCAGGTAAGCGTAGTGGTCATTAGTTGATTCCTGATATCCGCTCATTGTCGTGTCGGCTTTGATTGCAAGTCGTTGTGGTGGCTTTGAGTGTTCGTAGGCTAGGTTGATTGACAATTTTGCCCTCCTGTCAGGGTTAGTATACGAAGTGCAAAATTTGGGTGTCTACAGCTGCCCCTCTTTATCATGTTTATGAAATGTTAAATGAAATGAACATGATAAAGAAGTAGACACACGATGCATGAATGACGGTGCATAAGAATGACAGTACATACATGATGCAACACATATAGCTTATGATGCAACACAAGATGTAAAGCATGCAAACATTCGTAAAGGCGTCAATGCATCATGCAATCGTAAATTTATTATGAGTATCGATCTCAACAGGACTCAATCGTTGATCGCATCATTGTTGTCGGCTTCCGTCTTTGACAGATCGTTGCTGTTATTGCCGATGTTGTGCTCCGTCTCGTAGTCGTCGTCGTCTTGGAATCGTCGTCGTCTCATAACCGTCGGGTCTCGTATCCGATCGATCATCTCGTAGATGTAGGGTCTGGTCTCCGATGGGTCGTCTCGTTTGTATCGGTTCTCGTCTCTGATTGGTCAACTCGCCTGTATCGGTTCTCATCTCCGACGGGTCGACTCGTCTGCACCGGGTCTCGTCTCCGGTTGGTCGACTCGTCTGCACCGGGTCTCGTCTCCGGTTGGTCGACTCGTCGGCACCGGGTCTCGTCTCCGGTTGATCGTCTCGTCGGTACCGGATCTCGTCTCCGGTTGATTAATTCGTCTGTATCGGTTCTCGTCTCTGATTGGTCGACTCGTCTGCACCGAGTTTCGTCTCCGATTAATCATCTCGTCGGCATCGGGTCTCGTCTCCGGTTGATTGATTCGTCTGTATCGGTTCTCGTCTCTGATTGGTTGACTCGTCTGCACCGGGTCACGTTTCCGGTTGATCGTCTCGTCTGTATCGGTTCTCGTCTTCGATTGGTCGACTCATCTGCACCGGGTCACGTTTTCGGTTGATCGTCTCATCTGTATCGGTTCTCGTCTCTGATTGGTCGACTCGTCGGCACCGAGTCTCGTCTCCGGTTGGTCGTCTGGTCGGCACCGGGTCTCGTTTCCGGTTGATTGATTATTCTGTATCGGTCCTCGTCTCCGATTGGTCGACTCGTCTGCACCGGGTTTCGTCTCCAGTTAATCGTCTAGTTGGCACCGGTTCTCGTCTCCGATTGATCGCCTCGTTGGCACCGGGTCTCGTCTCCGGTTGATTGATTCGTCTGTATCGGTTCTCGTCTCCGATTGGTCGACTCGTCTCTACCAGGTTTCGTCTCCGGTTAATCGTCTAGTTGGCACCGGTTCTCGTCTCCGGTTGATCGCCTCATTGGCACCAGGTCTCGTCTCCGGTTGATTGATTCGTCGGCACCGGGTCTCGTCTCCGGTTGGTTGAATTGTCTGCACCGGGTCTCGTCTCCGGTCGATTGATTCGTCGGCACCGGGTCTCATCTCCGGTTGATCGAGTCGTAAATCACCTCGTTCCTGTCGGGTCCCGCCCCGACAAATCGATTCGTCATGTTCCATACCCGATTGGTTGAAACCTCGTATTTTTAAGTCAAATGGATTTGAAATTCTACAAAGGAGAGACAAAAAAAGAAATTGGACCCAGCCGCAGATTGATCTGCGGCCAAGATCGGCTTTTTTAAACCGTTCGCCCCTTCCCAGATCTGTCGTTTTCAGCCTTGACCCACTGTTACTTTTCGCGATTTTTCAACCTCATACGTCCTTTTTGCTGATTTTTTCAACCTTCTCGCAAAAACCGCTCCGGTTAGATCGATCTACACGCTACGGGTAACATTTTGACCGATTGTTTTCTTATCTCGTCAATGTTTCGCTATACATTTGGCTATTTTGCATGTTTAGAGATAGAAATGTATGCTTTGAAATTCTATGCCATGTATCATTGCATGTATATGTTATGTCTCAACTGTGCGAGTCATATTTTATGTTCATGATGTAGATCATACATACTTGTCATTTTTGAATGAGAGCATGCCTTATGGTCATTTTAACGTCGTAATTAACCATATAAAATGCAATTTTGATCTGTTGTGGCTTGGGTTAATTGAAAACATGCCTGGCTGTGCATGGGACGCTCGTTTTATAGACGAAACTCTGCTAAAATTTCAAAAAAACTGGAGTCCCATAAAAATCTAATTCATGCATATATAGTAACCATGCATCATGCTGCATTAATTCTGCAATGAAGATAGGCAAATAAAATGTTTGTGATATGATTCGACATATAATGTACCTCACTATTCGACTGTGTCATTCCAGCTATGGATCTTGATGCTCCCAGCAGCTCCACTGCACCTCGTGCCTCGGGTGTTCACCGCCGTAGGGCTGTGCCTGCCCCGGTCTTGCCTCGGACTCGCCAGGCTCGTCGATTGGCGGAGGCTGTCGTCCGGCCTGATCATCCTGAGGTTGACGAGGCCGCTCTTCTGGACACTGAGGCAGAGGGGCCTTCCTCCGGCACACCAGCTCCCTTTACTCGCCGCGTTTTGCCCGGCGCCTCTGTTCAGGTGCCTGATCTGTTGGGTCGAGATCTCAGTCGTCACCCCTCAGCATCTTTTGTCGCTAATGAGGTATACTCATTACTTCTTTGAATTCATTCTCAATCTCTATTCGTATCCGGACTGATCCATTAGTGATTGCCACAGGTGCCCGAGTACACCAAGCCGAGGGGCAACTGGTTTAACATCTATTCCCTCTACATAGCACTGCACGCCGATTACCGCACGGTGGTGGACTCCTGGGGTTTCCGTTCTTTCTTCACCATCATTCCCCGTCAGTGCCCATGGGGTTACATGAGGGCTTTGTCTGAGCGATGGTTCCATTAGACCCAGTCCCTTCATCTTTTGGACTGCGAGGTTGTGCTGACTCCTTAGGATTGGAGGTACATCACCGGCATTGAGTTCATCGGGGTCCGAGTTCCCCTAGATCTCGATATTACTCCAGCGGAGGTCCGATCTCTATTGGGTTTCGCCGCTGAGGACCGGGTCTTCAAGGCCCGCAACATTCGGTCTGGAGCATTGGTTGTTGATGCTGTTGGAGGTATCTATGCGATGCCCTTCCCTGCAGACCGAGCTACTTGTGACATTCTGCTCCAGCATCTATTCCTGACTATCATGAGGGGTTGTTTCCTAGGGAACAACTCTTCTACCATTCATTTCAGCGTTGTCGGAGCCATCAGGGACGTGGATCGGATCGGTGATTATGACTGGGGGTCCTTCACTTTCGCCTATTTCCTCCATGGTCTCCGTCTTCGCTCAGAGGGACAGACAGACGCTTGGCTTGGATTTTACCCCTTCCTGCTAGTGAGTCTTCTTTTCTTACTGCACTTCCTATCATTTCATTTCCCTTCTCTGCATCTACCAGTTACTTATGTCGTTTCTTGTCTCTGTTCACAGTTCTGGGCGTACGAGCGACTCCCATGCCTGAGGCCTGTCACGACTCTCGGTCTGGATACCTATCCCAGGGGTCGGCGATGGCACCACAGTACTTTGGAGGAGGTCCCGGTGTCTGGCAGCTTCGCCCACTGCCGTATTCAGCTGGAGCTGATCACCGCCGCCGAGGTCATCTGGATTCCTTATCTCTCTGAGCATCTGACTGTGGGGTTTACAGATGGATATCCCTCCGGCCTAGAGTTCGCACTTTCCACCCGTCGCCTTACCTTGCAGAGTGTTGAAGGATGGGTGATGTATTTGGGAGAGCGCGCATTCAGATGCGTGACTGGAGAGATCCGTATTCTGCACTCCCTCCCCCTTACTACATCCTGGCCGGTGGATTCTCAGCCCTCAGAGATTATGCTGGAGGGAGAGGATGGCCGGACACTTTCTACGGGTCCCAGCACGAGTGAGGCCTTCCGTACCAGGTGGGTGCCCCGCACTATTGGTCCTCAGACTCGGGCCACATTCTTCGTCGGGGACATGGTCCCTGGGTCGGTGATGATGACTGATTAGGCTACCTATGTTCGGGCTCCCACACATGCCGAGCAGATTACTACTCTGACCTGCCAGGTGGACCAGCTATCCTTATATCTTCGGGCGTTAGGCCGGACCCCAGAGGATGCTTATGCGTATGACCCTGACAGTGCGGGTTTCGATGCAGGCCCGAGCTCATCTGATGCCCCAGGGCCCCCATATATCCCAGATATTAACTTCGGGGCTTCGACTTCGACTTCTACTCCAGGGGATCAGTTTGAGGACCCCGATTTCATAGATGATATCACTTTTGATTAGATCATAATAGGATAGGGCCTTTTTTGTACTTGAACCTGTTCGATTTCTTTTTCCATTTCATGCACTATGTATTGAACTCCTTTATTTATTTATGCATAGTTTTATCATTATGACAGTTCAATTGTCCTATTATTAACTGTATGATGCATGCTTTTTTTATTCATGGATGGATAATGACCCCTACATAGTCTTTTTGATACTATTTTTCACAGATGTCGTCACCAGACGCCGTGGTACGTTTGGATCTCGGTCCTCCCACAGGGTTGGTTGGTAGGCTTTTTCGCTGGCTGGACAGTTTGTCGTCGGGCGACAGGGTTATTGTAGATGGTCTTCTGGGACATTCCTGGTCCTTATTATCGTTTCAGGTGCTGACGGGCTTTGTGGAGGGCATTCTGAGCTATTGGGCCCCTGCTCGTCAGGTGTTCAGATTAGGGACAGTGGAGCTGACCCCCACTCTCGAGGAGTATGCTCACTTTACCGGCTTGTCTTTGGATGGTCCTTGTGCCAGGGTCACAGTTGGTCCCGCGCCGTCAGTTCTTGACTTTTACTGGGTTGCGGAGGACCGTTCTGTTATCGGTGATCACATCAGACTATCTAGTTCCCCTTCATTTCCTAATTGACCGATTCGGCTCACCCGACAGTTTTCATCTATTCTCTGGTGATTTTTCCGTATCTGAGGAGCGCTGGGACGCCTTGAGAGTAGGTGTTTTGATGGCTTGTGTTATCTCAGTTTTGTATCTGCCAGCCAGATCCGATCTATTGGATATGCGAGTTATTGCGGCCACTAGAGCCTATTCAGGAGGATCACACCATTATTACTATGATACTAGCAGACACCTACATGTCAGCCGCATATTGTCAGTCTTTCCGAGGCAGAGTATTCAGAGAGAGCTCTATTTTGTTGTATGTATGGTTTATGAGCCATCTCAGCCCCATCGGTCATCTCCGTCGCCATGGGTTTTGCTTCAGCCACGACATAGCCATGCAATTTTCGTTCCGTCCCGTGAGCTGTATTGATGCGGCTTCCTGGATAGAATTTTTATCGGCTATTGAGGAGCCCTTTCATCTCTTGATCTATTCGGGTTATTGCTCCTTCATGAGGTTCTCGACTCATGTGCCCACCTTGGATTTCATCCCTATTTCTGGCTTGAGGGGCATGACGACTTATCATCCCTTGGCGGTTATGGGGCAGTTTGATCAAATACAGGATTTTCACCCTTTCACGGGCGCAACCGACTACCGATTCCTCATATCACCCCAGACAGAGAGAGACCTACTGCGGGTATATGATCTTTGGTCTCGCAGGATCTTTGCCGAGTATAGTGAGAGCTGCCCCATTCAGACATCTGCTTATGTGCAATGGTTGCACGGAGACTCCGATATGGTCGGTTTGAGTCAGACTGGAGTATTTGATGACTCTCGAGTGATTTTCACAGATGATACCACCCTAGAAGTATTTATCCATCCTGAGTCTACAGAGATGATATCCAGATGTGATTTTGCAGGCTTCACCACTCCCGCCTAGACTCCTCATTCCATCTCAGCTGATTCTGCCCTTAGTCGGGTTACTGAGGATAGTCGGATTCGACTGGCCCTGATTACTGCCGAGGCTGAGAGAGATGCTGCCCTTGCTGAGAAAGATGCTGCTATCCTGGCCAGAGATGCTGCCCTCACTGACAGAGACGCCATTGTATTGCAGACTAGGGCAGTTATAGATGTTCACTCTAAGACTGTTGGCCGAGCCATTGCTTTATTGGATCGCATCGACATGATGGGGCGGTAGATTGTAGGGGATGTCGATGCTTCAGATCTATCCACCACCTTATCCATGCTGCTTCAGTTAGTTTCATATTTGTAGATCACTTTATTTCTTGCATAGACTATGTCAGTTTCATCGGTTATTGAAAGAGAGATCTTGTAACAAAATTGACTTATATATATAGACATGCATTTAAATTTAGTCATTTTCCCTTTTTTGTCGTATCGTTGCCTTTCATTGGATCCTCATTTTATCCAGATAACCATGATTTTGATATTTCACCTTCTTTCTCTCCTCAAGTCTTGATGGAGATTTGACAGATATTGCCACACACCCTGTTGATTTCATCGGACTGAGTCTTAGATTTTGGCTAACTGTTTGGTTGGGTTAGGGTTATGTCATTGAGATGAAGCTGACTAGGTGGCTGGTTTCGGGAAGGTTTCGAGGGTATAGGAAGGCTTTTCTGACTGTTGGGGATCGGTTGGAGTTAGAGAAAGTATTATTTTGTAAAGAAATGGATCGTGCCATGATGGCTGCCTACGTACTCCCACAGGTCGGGAAATCAGGTCCTACGTAGTTCGTTGTTCCAAGAAAGAGGAGAAAATGATGATGTTTTTTTTAAGCGTAGAACCGCTTCACCGAGTCAGAATTGATGGGCTGTGGAAACACCTCACCGTCCATCTCTTGCAATATAAGGGCCCCTCCGGACAGCACTTTCTTAATCACAAAAGGTCCTTCCCAGCTCGAGGCAAACTTCCCTTTGGATTCGTCTTGACAAGGCATGACTCTCTTTAGCACTAGGTCATTCTCCTTGAACTTCTGAGGTCTGATCTTTTTGTCGTACGACCGAGAGATTCTTTGCTGATATAACTGACCGTGCAAAACAGCAGCCACCCTCCTTTCATCAATTAGGGCCAATTGGTCGTACCGACTTTGCATCCAATCCTCCTCGTTTATCTGAGCATCAATCAAGATTCTGAGGGACGCCATCTCAACCTCAACTGGCAGAACAACCTCCATCCCGTATACCAAAGCGTAAGGGGTTGCCCCTATAGAAGTACGCACTGACGTTCTGTACGCCAGCAGGGTGAGAGGTAGCAGATCCGGCCATCCCCGATGATTAGCAGACATCCTCGCCATGATCCTCTTGATATTCTTATTTGCAGCCTCCACTGCCCCATTCATCTTAGGACGATAAATGATAGAATTGATGTGTTAAGCATGTAGTTTTTGTGGTTTATTTTGATTATTTCATATGGTAATGTGGTTGCATAGCTTCAACCGAGCTTGATTGGTTTAGTGCCATTGGGTATACTCACACACACACGGAAGGGACCTAAAGCAAGCTATGATTAACTAATTGTAATTCTAGACTTGCAACGTTTTGAGAGTTTCCTTGAATTTTATTGTGTTTATGCTTTGAGACCATTAGTTAGCTTATTAACTCATTGCTCAAGATAGTTTTTATTTAGAAATATTTAATTTTTATAGTTTGTGTGTTTTGCTTGAGGACAAGCAAAGGTTTAAGTTTGGGGGTATTTGATGAGTGTGTTTTATATACACAAATTGGGTACTTTTAGCCTTAATAATTTGTAAGTCTTTAGCTATTTCGTTTGGTTTTATGTGTTTTCATCTTATTGTTGTGTAATGTAATTTTGTATTACTTTTATATGTATTTGTGTGCTTTTATGTGTTTTTACGTTGTTTTGTAGGTATTGAAATAAAGGCCCTTTGGATCGATGCGTTTTTGGCTTGAATTTAGCATTCCCGCTGCTTGTTTCTCCATTTGACCCATGATGCAATCCGAATCTCTCAAAACGCAAAGAACAAAAGTTGTAGATTTTGATCTTAGCTTTCCAGAACATCCGGAATCATCCAATTTGAAGTTAGTATGAGAGAGTTATGGTCATTTTACCATCGGATTCTGCATGACTTTTACACAGCAGTTGCTTCGGGCTCAATTTGAACCTTTCTCCAGCCATTATCTCGACGAGCTCCAATTATAAAAGTTGTAGATCTACTTCTTAGCTTTCCATAGCCTACTTAATCGCCTTAATCCGAGTTCGGACGAAGAAGTTATGGTCATTTTTCCAGAGCTCGCCGAGGTGGGAATTTCCTACACAAATTCCTCACCGCGGCGAGAGCTCGCCGGGGCGAGAAAACTTAGGCCAAAAAGCTCGCCGGGGCGAGCTCGTCGCGGACAGCAGCAGATTTTTTGGGGTTTTTGGTCATTTTTGATGGCTAAGCTAGGTTAGGGCATCCAGGGGGTTTACATACTGATGAGGGGCTCGAAATTAAGAGTTCCATACATTCATAGGAGCACTCTAGGTATTGAAGAAACACATTCAAAGGGAGCAAAACCTAGATTTAGTTAGGGTTAGAAAGTGAGTTCTAGAGAGGGGGAGCTACAAATTTCATCACCAAGAAGAGCTTGAGCTTTGCAATTCAAGGACTTTCCAGCAACAAGTTAAGGAGCAATTGAAGAAAGGAGTGCTAAAGGAAGAGGAGAAGCTAGAGATTGACAACAACCAAGCAAGCAATTGATGAACATCTCAAAAGGGGGTTTATTCATTTTTAGCTTTCCTTTGAATTTGTATCTCTATTTCATGATGAATACCTTGTGTTTGATGTTATTTGTAGCTACCATGAACTAGACCTTGTATTCTAAGATTTCAATGGAACCCAATATGTAGTTTGAATTGAATGCTCTCTCTTGGATATTGGTTATTCATTTGTGAATTGGGTATCATAATTCATGCTTTATGGATTAATTGCCTAGCTAGTAATTACCTTGGGAACCTATATAGAATTGAGAGAGGAAGTATAGGTTGAGACCTTGTTATGATATCATGTGAAAATTAGATATTCCTATGGGTAATTTATGAAATTAAGTGATGTGTGTTTTATTTATTACCCTCATGAATGGATAATTTGATTGTATTTAGGATAGACATATACCTAAATACCACATGTATCCATTTGAGAATCATGCTTAATGATTTCTATTGCGAAAGTTGATAATTGATAGGGTGATTAATGAGATTTGGTGACACGTGTCTTGTTGATTTTTCTTGATATTGGATTCTTGCTAGTGTGTAGAATAGAGATATTTATACACCGCATTGGGAAATACGTATTTGACCATCGAGAGAGGCTTGTATATACTTGTAAATTCTCGGATAACAATCCTTGTGATTTAACTAGTTGAAAAGAGAGAGTTAGGATATTCAAGTGAAGTGTTGGGGGAAATTGCAATCTTAGACTTGTTAATATTTGATTTCATTATCTTAATGCTTTCCATAGTTGTTTAATTATTTGTTATCTTCATTAATACAAAACAACAAAAATAACTATCATTTGTTTGAATAAGATTGAGATGATAAAAGGTTAGTACTTGGAAAACACTAGTAATAATTCCTCGTGGGATCGATACTTTACTTACTCTTTATTACTTGTTGACCGCGTATACTTGCGCGTAAATTGTCATATACAAAAAGGACAACAATGATCTCCTGAGTTACCTTGGGGAAAGAAGCTGCTTCTACCCATTTAGTGAAGTAATCGATCATAACGAAGATAAATCGGTGTCCGTTGCTTGCTTTGGGCTCTATTGGTCTGATTACATCCATACCCCACATTGAGAATGGCCAAGGGGAGGTCATACAATGCAGTTCATTGGGAGGCGCATGGATTACATTGTCGTGCGCCTGGCATTGGTAACAACGTTTGACATGATCATCGCAGTCGGCTTTCAGTGTTAACCAGTAATGTCCCGCTCTCAAGATCTTTTTGGCCAGCATCGGTCCACTCATGTGTGACCCACACACCCCACCATGTATTTCGTCCATAATCTTTTGGGCCTGCGTTTCATCCACACATCGCAACAATCCCAAACTGGCATCCCTCTTGTATAATGAATCCCCGCTCAGATAAAACTTCATTGCCATCTTTTGGATTCTCAACCTCTCAGCTCGGCTTGCTTGGTCGGGAATGGATCTGTCCCTCAGATACTCCCTTATGTTGTGATACCAAGGCTGCTTTGATAGAACCGCCTCCTCCGATAATACTGCCACATGCTCCTCGTACGCTGGGGCATTCTGTACTGCTATCTCAATCTGTGGAACGTCCCAGCTTTTGATTATGTGGATTAAGGAAGCCAGAGTTGCCAATGCATTGGCAAAATCATTCCGTCCCCGGGGAATATGTCGGAAAGCGATATCTTCAAACTCTCGCATCAATTGGATAACACATTGGTGGTATGGAAGTAACCGGAGTTCCTTAGTGCTATACACCCCGATCGCCTGTCTGATTACCAGCTCTGAATCCCCGAACACCGTTAGTCTCTTCACTCCCATATTGCGAGAAAAACGGAGTCCCAATATACATCCCTCATACTCAGTTGTGTTATTCAAATTACTGAACTACAATTTAGTGGCCACGGGGTATTGCTCTCCGGTGATAGAGACCAGGACTGCTCCGGCTCCTGCCCCTTCAGCATTCATGGCACCATCAAAATACAACTTCCAGAACTGCCCCTCGTCATCACATCTCGTGTGTAAGACCCAGAATACATCCTCGCCCGGCAATGGAGTTTCTAAAGGCTCCATCCCCCCTGCTGGCATTTCTGACAACTGATCTGCAATTCCCTGCCCTTTCATGACTTTCTGAGTCACGTATACGATGTCAAACTGCTGTAAGATTAACTGCCACCTTGACAGTCGATAGTTCAACATGGGCCTTTCAAAGATGTACTTCAGGGGATCCATTCTCGATATCAGGTACGTAGTGTGCTGTTGGTCGATTTCGCAACCGAAAAATACGCGCAAGTATACGCGGTCAACATGTAATAAAGAGTAAGTAAAGTATCGATCCCACGAGAAATTATTTCTAATGATTACCAAATATTAACCTTTTTCATTTCAATCTTATTTAAACAATGAAAACTTGAATTGTTTGATTAACTAATTGACAAGCTTTTAAGATAATGAAAATCTAGTATTAACAAGTCTAAGATTACAATTTCCCCTAACATTTCATTTAAATCTCTTATCTCTCTCATTTTCAACTAGTTAAATCACAAGAATTGTTAACCGAGAAATTCACCTTATTCATAAGCCTTAGTGTATGGTCATATGAAAATCACCCATACACACGTAGGTATATGTTTATCCCACTTTCCAACAATCCATTCAATTCCATGAATAATCAACAAGACACACGCCACATAATCTTAGTCAATCTATCCATCAAACGAATGAACCTCCGTGTAGGGAGTCATTAAGTTTGTAATCTCATAATGGTTATACACGGCATTTAGATATATCTCTATTCCAAATACTAGCAAGTCATCCATTCTTCAGGACAATGAATAAGACACACGCCACATAATCTTATACACTACCCACAAGAATCTCGAACTTTCGTATGATATCAAAACTAAATCTCAACACTATAATCCACTTTTCAATTTCATATAGGTGATAAATCAATTATACTTTCAACATAAATCATGCTAGACATTCAATTCACAATTTATTACGTTATAATGTTGGCCGAGAACACGAATGTAAAATATGGCCACCTCTCGATGCACCATATTCGTATCACACTAAATCCACAATTGATAGAATGAATGTGAACACCCTAGATGACTAATGCACTATATCTCTATGTGAATTACAATCAAAAGGGTTGAAGCATAAGTTCTCAATTGGCCACATATGGTGCTTCGGTATATCTCTATCCTAGGAACGAAACTTAAATTCCATTACATGCAGAATTCATGAACACATGCTAGCATAATCAGATCTCAATCTATATTTCCTTTCTCAATTCCATATAGATTATCACACTAATTGATGATCAAGATAATTAATACATGAAGCGCAAATTATGATATCCAATTCTAAAATGATAACTAATATTAAAGAGAGATAATTAAATTCAAACTAGGTGTTGGGTTCCATTGAAATCTTAGAATAAAAATCTAGTTCATGGTAGCTACAAATAACATCATATTCAATTTATACATCATGTTGGATTACAAATTAGAAGGGAAATTAGAGATAAAACCAATTTTGATGGATATTCAGATGTTGCTTGTTGGGTTGATGATGATCTCTAGCTTTTCCTCCTTGATTTTGCAATCCTTGATGCTTTAGCTCCTTAGCCTTTGCTTGATATAGCTTGTAGCACTTTGGCCCTACTTGGTGATGAATTTGGTAGCTCCCCCCTCTCTTGAATATGATTTCTGGGGTCTAGATCTCCCAAAAATGGAGGCTACATAATGTATTTATAGTTCCTTAAGCAAAAACCTAGTTTAGCCCACGAATTTTGACCAAAAATTAGCTGAAATCGTGAAATCTGGCGAATCCGGCGCAGCTGCGCGCTTGGATGCGCTGCATACTGAGTTCCCTAGATGGCGGGCGCAGCTGCGCTGCCTTTGGCTTGCGTCCGAGCGCAGTTGCGCCGCCCAAATCCACCGAATCTGCAGGAAGTACTAGGAATGGGCGCAGCTGCGCCGGGCAGTACTTCTGCTGCATTTTCCAGCTTTGACGTCTGTTGGTAAAATGGTCATAACTTCTTCGTCCGAACTTGGATTAAGGTGATTAATGAGGCTATGGAAAGCTACGAAGTAGCTCTACAACTTCCGTAACTGGAGATCGTCGAGATACAGATCGTAGAAAAGCTCAAATTGAGCCCGAAACAACTGCTGCGTAAAATGCATGCAAAATCCGACGGTAAAATGATCATAACTCTCTCATACTAACTTTAAATTGGATGGTTTCGGATGTTCTGGAAAGCTAAGATCAAAATCTACAACTTTTGTTCTTTGAGTTTTGAGAGATTCGGATTGCATCATGGGTCAAATGGAGAAACAAGCAGCGGGAATGCTAGATTCAAGCCGAAAACGCATTGATCCCAAGGGCTTTTATTTCAATACCTACTAAACAACGTAAAAATACATAAAAGCACACAAATACATATAAAAGTAATACAAAACTATATTACACAACAATAAGATGAAAACACATAAAACCAAACGAAATAGCTAAAGACTTACAAATTATTAAGGCTAAAAGTACCCAATTTGTGTATATAAAACACACTCATCAAATATCCCCAAACTTAAATCTTTGGTTGTCCTCAAGCAAAACACATAAACTATAAAAATTAAACATTTCTCAATAAAAACTATCTTGAGCAATGAGTTAATAAGCTAACCAATGGTCCCAAAACATAAACACATGAAAACTCAAGGAAACTTTCAAAACGTTGCAAGTCTAGATTTACAATTAGCTAGTCATAGCTTGCTTTAGTCCCTTCCGTGTGTGTGTGAGTACCCAATGGCACTAAACCAATCAAGCTCGGATGAAGCTATGCAACCACATTACCTTATGAAATAATCAAAATAAACCACCAAAAACCACATGCTTAACACATCATTCAAAAGGTATACAAATCATAATTTCCAAAATTTTGAAATCAAAAGACTCTAGGTAAGTGCATCTTATGCTCCATCTTATGCTCCATCTTATCCTAAGTCCACTCTTGTGGGTGAGTGCGTTTTACGCTCCATCTCAACTCAACACAAGATTTGAAATATATAATTTTCTTTCTTTAATCACAATTATAAGAGAGTGCATTTTACGCTCTATCTCTCCTACGCATGTGTCCATGAGTGAGTGCGTTTTACGCTCCATCTCAACTCACCACATGACCAACAATTCAAACACAACAAATTTGGACACCTTACTTCGAGTGATGTTTAAACGAGTTCTAGAGTTTATAGATATTTCCCACAAGCATTCGGTTATAAAAGCCTTCTCTAAGCATACAACTAGCTCAATACTCATGGGTAGGTGCAAAAGAGTGAAAGGACGCATAAGCAAAATAATAACCAACAATAACGATTAAACACAAAGACTAAACAACATTTATCCATTTTCCATGAGTTAGAATCAATTCAAATAAGCCATTATCATAGACCATGGATTATGGTTCAAATCAAATTAAAACAATGCTCAAGGGACATATCCTAAAAATAAATGAATTGTTTTTTTGAACAAAAATACATAACTTAAATCACATAAAAACTAAATTAAAAACACACAAATACGAAGTACTACCCCCAAACTTAAACTTGACATTGTCCTCAATCTCTGATATAGGAAAAATTAAAATAGAAGATTTCCCTGAAACCGTGTCAAGCGCCATTGATATCATCTTTCAATACCTCTAAGTTGGGAGCGTACCTGAAAGCAAATGACTAAAGAAATTAAAATGCAATTAAACCACTACAATGCAATCAAACAAAAATAAAAACAAAATAGTAAACTTGGGTTGCCTCCCAAGAAGCGCTTGGTTTAAAGTCGTTAGCCCGACTCCTCCATTTCATTTTAATCCGGCTCAATCGCAAAATTGACCATTGCATGCCGTCTTGCTGTTCTTTCTTTGATTTGCATGGCATGTATGCCTGGTTGGTGACCCCCAAACTTAATTTCAATTAATGGCACAAAGAAGCTTTCCCCGCCCGCTTCATCCAATGGTAGTGATGTAACATTTGAGGGATTCGCTTTAGTAGGAGTCATTATATCAAGATCACCTAGTTTGATCTTTTTAGATAAGTGCCCAATTGCGAACGTTGGCAAACTAGGTGCTTCTTCTTCCGTTGTGTCTATAATAAGATTAGGGCATTGGGGCTTGACAAGCACAACGGGCTCTTCTTCTTTCTTCTTTTCCTCGGCCCACCATTGTTCCAAGTTTATGTTAGCTCTCATGTCAAAAGGAGCTTTGTCGACGACATGACTACCAATTGGGCATGGCTTTGCAAAACTGACTGGATTCTTGAATTTTGCTGACGAAGGCACTTGGGGCACTAATACAATCGGCTCATCTTCGTTAGCACTTACAGATAGATCTTCGGTGGCCTCACTTTCCATAGTCCCACTTGTCTCCACTTTGTCGACATCTTGTGGCGCATCCAGTTGTATATTTGGCTCGGGCTCACTGTCAGTCTCAAAATCCATGTATTGCGGACTATTGGATGAGGTATTGATGATTAGTTCCATCAGATTTTTAATTTGTTTGGATAATGCTTCCTTCCTCATATTAAAATCTTCGTGGAGCTTCAAAACCTTATCCATGCTAATATCCAACCTCCTCGAAAGTGTCTCAAGTTGTGCTGATATTGTAGGTGGACATGAGAATTTCGGTGTGTACGTTGGATTTGGAGCATAGTATTGATCTTCATAGTTGTAGCTCCATGCAAAATCCGGGTGATACCCCCAAGCTTGGTGATAATCGGTATAAACATAGCTGTTGGGTAAATCACCATCGTAATGTACCGGTTCAAAATTGACAGTGCATTGATGACTCGGATGATTGTCAGCACAATAATCATATGTAATAGATCTATTTTGAGTGCTTTTTGCTTCAAAAGCATCCAACTTCCTTTCAAGTATCTTAATTTGTGCTGAAAGTGAAGAAAATACATTAAGTCCATCAATTCCTGTCTCCTTTGGTTGAGTCATATTTGTGTACGGCCATTGATCATTATAGCCAACCATGGTGTGCCTCGCAAAGAAGAAAGCATAAAAACAGAAAAATGTTAAACTAAAGCAAAAACAAATTTATATACAAGTTTAAATTAAGACCAATTTGATTATAATTAATATCAGAAAAACACTAGAAAAATAATTCCCCGGCAACGGCGCCAAAAACTTGTTGGTCGATTTCGCAATCGAAAAATACGCGCAAGTATACGCGATCAACAAGTAATAAAGAGTAAGTAAAGTATCGATCCCACGAGGAATTATTTCTAATGTTTACCAAATATTAACCTTTTTCATTTAAATCTTATTTAAATAATGAAAACTTGAATTGTTTGATTAACTAATTGACAAGCTTTTAAGATAATGAAAATCTAGTAATAACAAGTCTAAGATTACAATTTCCCCCAACACTTCATTTAAATCTCTTATCTCTCTCATTTTCAACTAGTTAAATCACAAGAATTGTTAACCGAGAAATTCACCTTATATATAAGCCTTAGTGTATGGTCATATGAAAATCACCCATACACGACACGTAGGTATATGTTTATCCTACTTGCCAACAATCCATTCAATTCCATGAATAATCAACAAGACACACGCCACATAATCTTAGTCAATCTACCCATCAAACGAATGAACCTCCATGTAGGGAGTCATTAGGTTTGTAATCTCATAATGGTTACACACGACATTTAGATATATCTCTATTCCAAATACTAGCAAGTCATCCATTCTTGAGGACAATGAATAAGACACACGCCGCATAATCTTATACACTACCCACAAGAATCTCGAACTTTCGTATGATATCAAAACTAAATCTCAACACTATAATCCACTTTTCAATTTCATATAGGTGATCAATCAATTATACTTTCAGCATAAATCATGCTAGACATTCAATTCCTAATTTATTACGTTAGAATGTTGGTCGAGAACACGAATGTAAAATATGGCCACCTCTCGATGCACCATATTCGTATCACACTAAATCCATAATTGATAGTATGAATGTGAACACCCTAGATGACTAATGCACTATATCTCTATGTGAATTACAATCAAAAGGGTTGAAGCAAAAGTTCTCAATTGGCCACATATGGTGCTTCGATATATCTCTATCCTAGGCACGAAACTTAAATTCCATCACATGCAGAATTCATGAACACAAGCTAGCATAATCAGATCTCAATCTATATTTCCTTTCTCAATTCCATATAGATTATCACACTAATTGATGATCAAGATAATTAATACATGAAGCGCAAATTATGATATCCAATTCTAAAATGATAACTAATATCAAAGAGAGATAATTTAATTTAAACTAGGTGTTGGGTTCCATTGAAATCTTAGAATAAAAATCTAGTTCATGGTAGCTACAAATAACATCATATTCAATTTATACATCATGTTGGATTACAAATTAGAAAGGAAATTAGAGATAAAACCAATTTTGATGGATATTCAGATGTTTCTTGTTGGGTTGATGATGATCTCTAGCTTTTCCTCCTTGATTTTGCAATCCTTGATGCTTTAGCTCATTGGCCTTTGCTTGATATAGCTTGATTTGTAGCACTTTGGTCATCCTTGGTGATGAATTTGGTAGCTCCCCCCTCTCTTGAATCTGATTTCTGGGGTCTAGATCTCCCAAAAATGGAGGCTACATAATGTATTTATAGTTCCTTAAGCAAAAACATAGCTTAGCCCACGAATTTTGACCAAAAATTAGCTGAAATCGCGAAATCTAGCGAATCCGGCGCAGCTGCGCGCTTGGATACGCTGCATACTGAGTTCCATGGATGTCGGGCGCAGCTGCGCCGCCCAAATCCACCGAATCTGCAGGAAGGGCGCAGCTGCGCCGGGATTGTACTAGGAATGGGCGCAGCTGCGCCGGGCAGTACTCCTGCTGCATTTTTCAGCTTTGACGTCTGTTGGTAAAATGGCCATAACTTCTTCGTCCGAACTCGAATTAAGGCGATTAAGGAGGCTATGGAAAGCTAAGAAGTAGCTCTACAACTTCCATAACTGGAGCTCGTCGAGATACATACCGTAGAAAAGCTCAAATTGAGCCCGAATCAACTGCTGCGTAAAATGCATGCAAAATCCGACGGTAAAATGATCATAACTCTCTCATACTAACTTCAAATTGGATGGTTTCGGATGTTCTGGAAAGCTAAGATCAAAATCACAACTTTTGTTCTTTGAGTTTTGAGAGATTCAAATTGCATCATGGGTCAAATTGAGAAACAAGCAGCGGGAATGCTAGATTCAAGCCGAAAACGAATTGATCCCAAGGGCTTTTATTTCAATACCTACAAAACAACGTAAAAATACATAAAAGCACACAAATACATATAAAAGTAATACAAAACTATATTACACAATAATAAGATGAAAACACATAAAACCAAACGAAATAGCTAAAGACTTACAAATTATTAAGGCTAAAAGTACCCAATTTGTGTATATAAAACACACTCATCATGTGCCCATGGAGATAGTGCTGTAATCTCACTGCAGCCCACGCCAAGGCACAACAGGTCCTTTCGATGGGGGTGTAATTCTGTTCACATCGGCTAAATCTCTTGCTGAGATAATAGATGGCCTGCTCTTTGCCTGATTCATTCTTCTGTCCCAGGTAACATCCCATCGCAACAACATTGACCGATATGTACATAAATAGGGGGATCTCACCCTTCGGGAGAACCAGCACCGGTGCTTCTGTCAGCTGCTTCTTAATGGTCTGAAAGGCTTCCTGGCATTGCTTATTCCACTCTTGGGAGACATCTTTTCTTAACAGTTTAAAAATCGGCTCGCATGTAGTTGTCAAGTGGGATATGAAGCGGCTGATGAAGTTTATTCTTCCTAGAAATCCTCTTATCTCCTTTTATGTGCGAGGTGCCGGCATATCCACAATGGCCTTAATCTTCGCCGGATCCAACTCAATGCCCCGATTACTAACCAGGAATCCCAAGAGCTTGCCCGATTGCACTCCGAAAGCACACTTTGCCGGATTGAGCTTCAAATTATATTTTCTGAGCCGATCGAATAGCTTTTTGAGATGGGTTATATAATCAGATTCTACCTTCGATTTCACGATAATGTCATCCACGTAGACCTCTATCTCCTTGTGCATCATGTCGTGGAACAGGGCCATCATGGCTCTCTGATAAGTAGCCCCCGCATTTGTGAGACCGAAGGCCAATCGTTTGTAGCAGAAGGTGCCCCAAGGGGTGATGAAAGCAGTCTTTTCCAGGTCTTCCTTTGCCACCATTATCTGATGATACCCCGCAAAGCAATCAACGAAAGAGTACATCTCGTATTGGGCTGTATTATCCACCAAGATGTGTATAAAAGGCACTGGAAAGTTGTCCTTGAGACTGGCCTTGTTCAGATCTCCATAGTCGACACATACCCTCACCTTCCCTCCAGGCTTAGCCACTGGGACTATATTGGACAGCCATTCTGGGTAAATGGACACCATAATAATTCCAGCCTTGAACTGTTTGACGATTTCTTCCTTCACCTTCAAGCTCCACTCCGGTTTTAGCTTTCTTAGTTTCTGCTTGACAGGCTTGAAACCCTCCTTGATGGGCAACCGGTGTACAACAATGTCTATGGACAATCCGATCATATCCTCATGAGACCAGGCAAAAACATCCTCATACTGGCTTAACAACTCGGTTATTTCTGTTTTTTGGCTAGGGGTCAGGTCTGTCCCTATCTTGAGCTCTTTGGGTTTGTCAGGGGTTACGATATTTATGGTGACGGTTTGGTCTAAGTTGGGTTTAGGGTTGTCTTCGACCCATCCTTTGATCTCGTCGGGCGTGTCGTCATTATCTGTCTCATCCTGCTCAATGCCCATTAAATCGAAATCCAGCTCAATATCAAAATCATAGTCATCTTTCAAATTTGAAACATCGTTTGTTAGGCAAGAAATATTCAAATTGGTACACCTGACATGAAACAAAAATATTTGTCATATATATAAGTCATTTTCTCACAATGATCATCTTCAAAATAACATGACAAAATAACATAACCATGCAAAATTCAAAATAAAAGGACAAAAACTGGTATCCATTCATCCCCCACCATCTGGGGTCTACCATCCTGATGCCATATTTTACCCTCGTTTGGATATTACTGGCTCCATCGTCCAATTGTCGGTGGTAAGATCGGCTGGAATGCGACAGATGAAAGGCGGCTTCGCATCGGGAACTTCCTTGATGACCACAGCCACATCGCATTGGTCCTTCTTCATAACCTCCTCAGGAATAGTCAGCCCCGTCCAATCGATGATAGGCACACTCTGTTGGGCTCCTGATGGCGTGGCAACATCCTTCCCTTTTCCATTGCTTACTGACTGTCCATGGATATAACACTTGGTTTCAAACTGTTGCATGACCTCCTGCAGGAAACTCTCCTTTTTGGCCGACTCATCATTCGTGGGGGTCAATTTTTCACCTCCTGTCTCAGACACAGGCTTGCCAATACCTTGTTCATGGTTGGTTTTCGGCATCAGACTTTCGGCCAGTTGAATTGGGGTCCCCCCTTGAGAATGTTTCTGTTCTACGCATCCATAATGAAAGTAGTATGCACACAAGCCAATCATATTTGATATGATGTAGCATATACTTTGTAATCTTATTCGGTTATTAAAGGCATTTTATATTATCTACATGGTGTTGTTATATTAAATGTGATAAACCCATAGTTTTGAGCAATGCTTTTAGAATCATGATGGGGATCATGCTAATGAGATCTAAATTCTAGATAGCTCACAAACTAAAATCGTTCCTAATCGATGGATTACTAAAAAGGGGATTAGTGAATCCGGATAGATTAGTACATACGTTGCTTGCTCTTTGGAAGAGGATGATTGATCTCATAATCATTTGTGTGGAGACACTAAAGCAAGTATGTAGGTGCTTATTAGAGAATAAGTTCACTGAACGTGGCTCACTAAGGAATACCTAATGGAGTTTTACTCGCTTGTCAATAGGAATTCCTCTAGTGATAGTAGTACAAGTGATCCTTGGACTTGAGATCATCATAGTATCTTGTGTATGATGAGTTATACTTTGACATGTCCCTTAAGACCTTTAGGGTATATCAAAGGGTATGATTGGGTATAATAAGTTATACATGGAGATAGGTGAATGATCAACAAAGAATCTACCACTTCTAGTAAAAGGAGAGAATGTCCTATGTGATTCGATAAATGATGACTCAGAAGTCTTTGGCCAAAGCAGAATGAAATTAGAAAGGAGTTTCTAATTTACATTATCAGAGTTGTGCATTTGAGAATCGAAATACATATAATTAAATAAAATAAGACTTGACAGTAATTCCATGTCTTATATTTAATTGGGATATTGTATGGTAGAAGGATTGAATTGTACGGTAACTATGCACTGAAAGGTTCTTTTATGATTAATGTTGAAATCTATATTATCTGGAAAGTCGTTGATCGCTAAGGGGGCTTACCCTTATTGTAGAATAAATATTATTTATTTAAATGAATTAAATAGTTTAATTTATTTATTTAAATAAAATTAGAATTGTTCTAATTGATTTATTCACAACCGGTTTAATATGGAGAACCTAAAGGGTCACACCGCAAAAGGAAAATATTTATTTAAGAAGTAAATGGCATAATTGTAATAATAAGTTAAGTGTATTTAATTTAATCTATGGAGATAGAATAAATTAAATAGCTTAATATTTATTATTTAATATTTTAGAAATATTAAATATAAATTAATAAGAGGAGTCTTATTATTATTATTACAATTACTATTATTTAATTCCTAATAGGGATTGAGAATTAATTAATAGAAGTACTCTCTCATGAATTCCTAATTGGATTAGGAGTTCAATTAATTAAATGAGTTTAATTAAAATAAAAACCCTAATCCTAAATAGTTTAGGAGGGTTCCATATATCTATAAATAAGAGGAGTCTTATTATGATTTAGGGTTAGACAATTTACACACTCTTGCATAAGAATTATAGAGAGTACTTACAATTTCTATAGAGATAGAAACTAGGGTTTTGCCAACACCCATCTTCTTGAACAAGTATTATTCCTTGGTGGATCACCTCTAGAGGCCAAACACTTGGGTGGCTAACGTTGATCAAAGGAAGGAATTTAATCGGTGGAATTCAAGAAGAACGCGAAGGAATTGGAGGTGAACTTGTACCTGAGGAAGCTAGAATTCTACAAGGGTATAATTCTTATTCTCCATCTCTTTCGTTTAATTAATAATTGTGCATAAAGAAAGATCATGGTGATGGTTTGTATAAAATTTTAAAATCTGATTTTATCGCGCTTCCGCTTTATTAATGTAATTTGATTGCATGTTCGCGTTATACAAACCTAACAGTGGTATCAAGAGCCAAACTTTATGCGAATTATTAATTGTTTTGATTCTGTATATACATTGATATGTGTTAACAACAATTTAATTCGGCATAATTGTTTGTGTAAAATTATTTTATTTATTTTATTTATTTTTTTATTTATTTTGATTTTATTTATTTTCAATTAAGATAAAAGGTTTATTTTGAATTGGAATATAATTAAAATTAAAAGCTTTATTTGAACATGGAATTGGATTCTACGTTAACTAGAATAAAGGAGTTTGTTCATATATGGAATAGGATTCTATGTTTTCTAGAATAAAGGAGTTTATTCACATATGGAATAGGATTCCATGTTTCCTAGAATAAAGGAGTTTATTCACATATGGAATAGGATTCCATGTTTCCTTAAAAAATAAAGATGTTTATTTTGATAAGGAATAGGATTCAACATATTTTATTTTCCAACAATTTTAAGTTAAAAATAAAGGTGTTTATTTTAAACTTGAAATTGGTTTCCATATTAATTAAAATAAAGGAGTTTATTTTGATTTGGAATATGATTAAAATAAAGAAGTTTATTTTGATTTGGAATATGATTAAAATAAAGAAGTTTATTTTGATTTGGAATATGATTAAAATAAAGAAATTTATTTTAATTGGAATTGGATTTCATGATAACTAATTAGAGTTGGAATTGGATTCCATGATAACTAATTGGAGTTGAAATTGGATTTTATACTAACTAATATTGCCCATTAAATGATATCAATGCATATATGGAATGGTTTTATTATTCACGAGATGAATATTATTTATTGATCCATATGGAGATATGTATGATAATAAATAGGGATTGATTATGGACTATTGACCAATGTGTGATTGGATTTATTTTAGAGGATGCTTGAATGAATGGGTTTTTATAAATGGGGTCTGCGTACCTCATCTTCTCTAATTTTTTCTTAATGTAAATTCTATCTCCCTCCTATGTACTTCCCCTTGACTGCTGATCAAGGTTTCTATTTATTGTAAATAGTTTTTGTAATAGGACTAGTTAGAATTGATTTTGAAGAATTGGAGACAAAGGAGCAAGGAATGCTTGAAGACCCGTTTGTAATGGAGCCCGGGTTTAAATGTAATAGTTATATTTAAATTTTATTCTTGCACCCTAGGTTTGACCTTTTGGTTCACTTGGTGGCTCTAGTGAACCAAACTAGAATAAAAGTCCATAATCAATCCGGGTAGAATATAGTATTCTATATGTGCATGCTTACTATATATATATATATATATATATATATATATATATATATATATATATATTATATTATCCAACATGCTTCGCATGTAAAAATAATATGACGCGTATTTTATATATATATGTGCATGCGCGCTTAACAAGATGAGACTAATAATAACAAACCCCTCAAAGTAATTATATTAAGTCCTAAGCGTTCAAAGATATTTGGAATATCGAACGTCGCCTTCTAGCATGGTAAAGCGATAGAGTATTAAATATTTAATATGAGTTTGTTGTGTCACACAAGGCAAGTATTAAATATTTAAGATGTTGCTTTATCACATTTGATGCTTATACATAGACTGAATGATACTGTTTTGTTGTGTCACACAAGGACAGTGTTTTTCTTTCGAATATATGGAAGTGCTAGGTTGGACTTAACTTAGATAATTTTGATTCGGATGTGTCACACTTGATCAAAATAATCTAAAAGGCAAAATACAAGGAGTTACATAGTGATGTAATTAACAATAGTTGTCTACCTATTTATTTATATATAGTTTGTTGTGTCACACAAGGCTATATACATTTGAAATGGGATCCTTATTCTCACTAGCAAATCTTTAATTAGATTTGCCGAACTATATAATGAGGGTAATATGGTTTGATGAAAATAGTGAGAGATACCAATTTAAAATAAAGACCTAATTTATTTTGGTAATTAATTAAATGAATGTATGCAAAAATGTTGTTAAATTACAAATTCATTTACAGAATTTTACGATGTCTAATTCACTATCACTGCATAGCATATTAGATGCTAATTAACTGGACCGAATTACACGGACTAGTTAAGAAATTTGAGAATAGTTCTCAAGGCTGAAAAGCTATCTTATGTCCTTAATACGCTTATCCCTACAATGGTTGCAGACAATGCCTCTGAGGAAGAGATTGCTACTATTAGAAAGTAGTAAGATGATGCACAGTTGGCTCAAATGCATCATAGTCGCATCCATGAGTAACGAGCTTCAGCGTCAGCATGAAACTATGGATGATCCTACTATACTCCTGCACCTTCAAGGAGTTGAAGGGTGAGGAAAGTAGGACTATTAGATATCAGATATCTAAGGAGCTCTTCCGATCTAGAATGACCGATGTCACTACAGTATAGACAAATGTCCTAAAATAATCAAGATGATTGAACAATTGGGACAACTAGGTTTTAATGGATGGAGAGTTGATCTTGCAATCACTTATTGACTCTTTCTCACAAATTGTTGTGAATTTCCACATGAACAAGCTATATGTCAGCCTGCCTGAGTTGCTTAAACGTGTTGAAAACTGTAAAGAGTCACTTTCCAACCAAGAAAGACCAAGTCTTACTGGTAGATGATTCTTCCAGGAAGTGGAAGAGGGCCAAAGGATGTTCTTAAAAGAATAACAATTCAAAGAAGGTAAATGAAAAGGTAAAAAAATAAAGGACAATAAGAACAAGACTAATGCAGATAGCAAAGGAGTTTGCTTCCACTGTAATAAGCCTGGATACTGGAAAGTAAACTGTAAGGAGAATCTTACAGAGGGTAACCAGAAGAAGCTTAATGAAGCTTCGGTTACAGATATAGATTTGTTCATGATTGAAATAAATTTTTCTATAAGTCAAGGTTCTACTTGGGTATTGGATACCGGCTGTAGTTCTCACGTATGCAATCCAATGCAGAGACTAAGCAGAAGTAGAAAGCTAAACAAAGAGTAAGTAATCTTATGTGTGGAATGGAGCAAAGGTTGCTACATTAACCATAGGAACTTATAGTTTAACATTGCCTATGGGCAAGTCTATTAAGTTAATAAAGTTGTTATTATGTTCCAGTTCTCTGTAGAAACATTATTACTTTCGTTGTTGGACAAGGAAGTTTTTGGTATTATATTTAAGAACAATTGTTGTTCTATTTATAATGATAATGTTTTGTATGAAACTGAAATATCACTTGATAGACTTTGTAAACTTGACTTACATGAAAAATAATTTTGCAAATTGAACAAACTAGTAAAAGAAAAAGGAGATGATCATTCAAAGAGTTGAATATGTGTATTTGATGAAATACAAGTCTGAATCATTTGAAAGGTTCAAAGAATTCAGAAGTGAAACAAATTGACAAAGTATTAAGATTCTTTGATCAGATCGAGGAAAGAATACTTGTGCAATGAGTTTCTAGATCATCTCAAAATGATATTTTCTCATAATGGAGACCTCCTGATACGCAATAATTGATTGGTGTATCTAAAAGGAGAAATTGTACCTTGTTGGACATGGTGCAGTCCATAATGATTTTTACTAACATTCTAGTATCCATCTAGGGTTATGCCCTAGAATCGGCTGCATATCTACTAAATAAGGTAACCTCAAAAATCTGGCCCCAAGACTCCATAAAGGTTATGGATAGGGAGGATTCCTAGTCTTAAGTATGTTAAGATAAGGGGTTGTCCAGCTTATGTGAAAAGGTTTCAAAGATAAGTTTGGGACAAAATCTGACAAGTACAGATTTATGGGATATCCTAAAGAAAGTTTAGGGTATTATTACTATAATCCTACACGCTGTCTTCTTAGATAAAGGTGTTTATCATTGAAGGAGCTAGTGGGAGGGTAATAGATCTTGAAGGAGTTCAAGAACCACGAAGCACTTTAAGTTGAACCAAGGAACCTGTAGATAGACCTATTGTACCACAACCGAATCGTAAATCTGGAAGAGTACCGAAGATACCTGGGAGGTATGGATTCATCATAGAGGATGATGATGAGGTAAACATCATAGAGGATGATGATCCAGTTATATACGATGAGGCTATGAGTAGAAGACACTCAGAGAAATGGCAGATGGCCATGAAATCCGAAATGGACTCCATGTATGAGAACCAAGTATTGACTCTGGTTACTCCACAAAAGGGCATAGTGCCTAGAGTGTGAATATGGGTCTTTATGAGAAAGACTGGGGCAAATAGCAAGGTGAAGACCTATAAGACCAGACTTGTTTAAAAGGTTTTTCAAGTCAAGGAGTTGACTGTGATAAAACCTTATTACCGGGTAATGCTCAAGTCCATTTGGATTTTTCTTGTGATTGCAGCTTATTACGAAATCTGGCAAAATGGATGTGGAGACGTCCTTCCTCAATAAAGACTTGAGGAGAATGTATGTATGATACAGCCAGAGTAATTTGTTTCAAAGATTGAAGCAAATCGTGTATAAGATGCAATGATCTATTTATGGATTGAGGCAAGCTTCTCAAAGATGGAACATTCATTTTGATGAGACAATCAAAAGAGTTTGATTTTATCAAAAACGAGAATGAACCTAGTGTGTACAAAAGGTCAGTGGGAGCACTGTGACATTCCTAGTATTATATGTTGATATATTACTGATAAGGAATGACACACCAATGCTACAATCAGTAAAGATAAAATTGTCTAAACATTCCTCCATGAATAACTTGGGAGGAGCATCCTATATATTGGGGATATAAATCTATATGGATAGATTTAAAAGGATGTTCGGCTTGACCCAATGAACGTATATTCATTCGATGCTAAAGGCGTTTAGTATGACAAACTCCAAGAGAGGTCTCATGATGATGAGCCATGGAGTGTATCTCTCTAAAATTGTCCCCAATTGAAAGAGAGATCACATGAGTTACTATCATGTATGCAATAAATATACAAGGCCTGATGTTGATCAGTCATATTCTGGAGAAGATCACTGTAAGACAGTGATAAACATCTTTAGGTACTTAACTGGTACTGAAGATGTGATCATGATTCATGGTAGGTCTGAATTAAAACTAGAGGGCTAAACAGACTCAAGTTTTTCAGACTGACCAAGACGATAACAAATCCACTTTAAGGTAAATCGTTACCTTGAAAGGTGGTGCAGTGAATTAGAAAGGTTCCAAACAGCAAAGAGTTGCTGGTTTAGTGATAAAGACAAAGTATATAGCTGTAAATGAAGCTGCAAGTTTGATTGTTTGGATGAAAATTTCATTACAGAACTAGGAATAGTTCCTAAGTCTCATCTTGGATTCAAACATGTGTTGCGGCACTTTCATTTGATTAGTGGAATCATTGAAAGAGAAAAAGTCATTATAGAGATAGTGGACTCTTGAGAACAACATTGCATATCCATTTACTGAAACTTTATCCAAACAGCAGGATGATCGTCACTTAGACAAGAAGGGTATTAGATACCGTGACGATTGGCTTTAGTGCAAGTGGGAGATTGAAAGTAGTATGCACACAAGCCAATCATATTTGATATGATGTAGCATATACTTTGTAATCTTATTCGGTTATTAAAGGCATTTTATATTATCTACATGGTGTTGTTATATTAAATGTGATAAACCCATAGTTTTGAGCAATGCTTTTAGAATCATGATGGGGATCATGCTAATGAGATCTAAATTCTAGATAGCTCACAAACTAAAATCGTTCCTAATCGATGGATTACTAAAAAGGGGATTAGTGAATCCGGATAGATTAGTACATACGTTGCTTGCTCTTTGGAAGAGGATGATTGATCTCATAATCATTTGTGTGGAGACACTAAAGCA
Organism: Aralia elata; assembly: GCA_034770075.1. Lineage (NCBI taxonomy): Eukaryota > Viridiplantae > Streptophyta > Magnoliopsida > Apiales > Araliaceae > Aralia > Aralia elata. The sequence continues at coordinate 39,355,290 of CM068380.1, read as the reverse complement.
AGTATGTAGGTGCTTATTAGAGAATAAGTTCACTGAACGTGGCTCACTAAGGAATACCTAATGGAGTTTTACTCGCTTGTCAATAGGAATTCCTCTAGTGATAGTAGTACAAGTGATCCTTGGACTTGAGATCATCATAGTATCTTGTGTATGATGAGTTATACTTTGACATGTCCCTTAAGACCTTTAGGGTATATCAAAGGGTATGATTGGGTATAATAAGTTATACATGGAGATAGGTGAATGATCAACAAAGAATCTACCACTTCTAGTAAAAGAAGAGAATGTCCTATGTGATTCGATAAATGATGACTCAGAAGTCTTTGGCCAAAGCAGAATGAAATTAGAAAGGAGTTTCTAATTTACATTATCAGAGTTGTGCATTTGAGAATCGAAATACATATAATTAAATAAAATAAGACTTGACAGTAATTCCATGTCTTATATTTAATTGGGATATTGTATGGTAGAAGGATTGAATTGTACGGTAACTATGCACTGAAAGGTTCTTTTATGATTAATGTTGAAATCTATATTATTTGGAAAGTCGTTGATCGCTAAGGGGGCTTACCCTTATTGTAGAATAAATATTATTTATTTAAATGAATTAAATAGTTTAATTTATTTATTTAAATAAAATTAGAATTGTTCTAATTGATTTATTCACAACCGGTTTAATATGGAGAACCTAAAGGGTCACACCGCAAAAGGAAAATATTTATTTAAGAAGTAAATGGCATAATTGTAATAATAAGTTAAGTGTATTTAATTTAATCTATGGAGATAGAATAAATTAAATAGCTTAATATTTATTATTTAATATTTTAGAAATATTAAATATAAATTAATAAGAGGAGTCTTATTATTATTATTATTACAATTACTATTATTTAATTCCTAATAGGGATTGAGAATTAATTAATAGAAGTACTCTCTCATGAATTCCTAATTGGATTAGGAATTCAATTAATTAAATGAGTTTAATTAAAATAAAAACCCTAATCCTAAATAGTTTAGGAGGGTTCCCTATATCTATAAATAAGAGGAGTCTTATTATGATTTAGGGTTAGACAATTTACACACTCTTGCATAAGAATTATAGAGAGTACTTACAATTTCTATAGAGATAGAAACTAGGGTTTTGCCAACACCCATCTTCTTGAACAAGTATTATTCCTTGGTGGATCACCTCTAGAGGCCAAACACTTGGGTGGCTAACGTTGATCAAAGGAAGGAATTTAATCGGTGGAATTCAAGAAGAACGCGAAGGAATTGGAGGTGAACTTGTACCTGAGGAAGCTAGAATTCTACAAGGGTATAATTCTTATTCTCCATCTCTTTCGTTTAATTAATAATTGTGCATAAAGAAAGATCATGGTGATGGTTTGTATAAAATTTTAAAATCTGATTTTATCGCGCTTCCGCTTTATTAATGTAATTTGATTGCATGTTCGCGTTATACAAACCTAACACATAATACCCCAACCCTGCCTTACTTATCTGATTGGGCAGTTGAATAGGCTCAGTAATTCCTTGACTGTTCTTTCCCAACCCTTGCCCAGGTCGAAACTTCATCTTCATCATTTCTCTAACAACAAAGGTAAGTTCAGGAGAGACCTTAGGTTTTACGGCTGGAGCCCCCAAACATCTATAGTGGGGAGTATTGATTTCCAGTGCCTAAAAACTGGCGGGTACCGCCGATTCGTCCAAATTAATCACCGGCAGGCCATTCGTGTAAGGAGAAGGGTCATTATACTCCGCAGAGACCATCACCAGGTTTCCGTCGATGATAAACTTAATTTGCTGGTGTAGCGTAGAGGGAACTGCCCCGACCATGTGTATCCACGGTCTTCCCAATAACATGTTATAACTTGCCGCGATATCCAGGACTTGGAATGCAATATCGAAAGTATAAGGCCCTATTTCCATAGGCAATTCTATCTCCCCCATCGTATCCTTCCGGGATCCGTCAAAGGCTCGTACCACCACATAACTGGCCCGCAGGCGCTTGGGATTGACGTTCATTTTTTCCAATGTACTGAATGGACAGATATTTAATGCCGATCCCCCATCAATTAGCACCCCATTCATAACATATCTTGAAGAGATTAGCGCAATGTACAGCGGTTTCCGATGCCCCCTTCCCTCTTTGGGGATATCATCATCTGTGAACGATATTACATTGTTTTCTAACAGATGGTCCACTAGATGGCCGAAACCTTCTTTACTAATCACCTTGGGAATGTGTGCCTCTTCCAGGACTTTGGCCAGAATTCTGCAGTGATCGTCGGATGATAATACCAAATCCATGATCGATGTCAGAGTCGATTCCTCGCTCAATACCTTGACCCCCCTTGCTTCTGAATGATTCATCTTCCTTAAGAATTCCACAGCTTTCTCCTCGGATATCTTTCCGTTCTTCTTCCCTTTGCTCTCAAGGACTCGTCCTAAAAGATATAAAGGATTCCCCTTTGATGTTACAGAAGCACAACTGGTATCCTCCTCTGATACTCCCCCGTAATTCCAAGTACTATTTTCAGACTGCTAATGGGGATCTGTGGTCTTGCCGCAATGGCGAGAATTTTTGGAGCCGTTAACCTGATAGGCGCCTCTGTGATACCCCTGCTCAGACCCGCCAACCTAATCGGCGTCCCTCGTATATTCTCCTGATTACTTGTCATGCAAATCATCTCATCGATTCTCTTTATATAATTCAGCCTTGGTGGTCCTCCGGCTTCGCTGGCTTCCACCACATTGACCCCTTCCCCATCATGCTTAGGCAGGGGATTGACTTTAACATTTGGTGACTCTGGCTCTTCCACTACGATCTCCCCGCTATCGATCATGTTCTAAATCTTGTGCTTCAACGCCCAGCAGTCCTGAGTATCATGACCAGGGGAACCCGAATGGTACGCACACTTCTTACTCGGGTTAAATCTTCTCCCTTTCGGGTCAATTGGGGGTGCCAAATCGACTATCCTTCTCTGTGCTATTAATACTGCCAAAATCCGTTCAAGAGGATCCCCAAGCGGGGTGAATACCCGATCTCTGGTGGTCTTAAATTTTCTTCGTCCGTCCATCCTTTGATTATCGAAATTAGGTTGTCGGGGTGGCACAATTCTCTGTATTTGCACTGGAGTGCTATTCTCCACCTTCCTAGACGATCCCTGCAGGATGAGGGAAATATCTTCCTCCTTTCTCTTTTGGGTCCTGCGGAAAGCATTGCCATAATTTCCACTCTGGATTTGCTCCGCAACTGTTTCTAGAGCTGTGAAGTCCCAGATCTTGCCAGACTTTAACCCCATGTCAACCATTTCTTCATGTTTTATCATCTTGGCAAAAGGTCTTCCAATCCCCGCTATCACTCGTTCATAATAGGGCACCTCCTAAATGTCCACAAAGGTCATTACCATCTCTGCCTCGCTCATTGGGGGATTCACTTGTGCAGCCATACCCCTCCACCGCTGTGCATAGTCCCTAAAAGATTCTTTTGGTTGCTTCTTGACCTTTGTCATCTGATATCTGTCAGGGGCCATCTGTGCCTGGAAGCTGTATTGTGTCAAGAAAGTATGGGCCAACTCCTCCCAGTTGTGGATCCGAGCATTGTCAAGGTGGGCATACCAAGTTCTTGCTTCTCCCGTTAGGCTCTTTTGGAATAACTGCATCCTCAGTCCTTTGTCCTCTGCATAAGACCCTAGTTCCCCAATGTATATCTTCAGGTGTGTATAAGGGTCTCCTTTCCTATTATATTTCTCAAATTCGGGGATCTTGAACTTCTCCGGATACCTGGTTCCTGGAAAGACACACAGATCTGAATAATTTACCCTGCCCAGGGAACCTATGCCTTTCAGAGATTGGATAGTCTCCTCCATCTGTTTCATTTTCTTTCGAAGATCATCAGTGTCTCCCTCCTCTAGAATAGTGATTACTGTCCTGTTAGGTGTAGGAATGGCTTTGGGGATGACTGGCTCGCCCTTAGGTTGGGGTTGATCATCTTTAGGCGGATCCTTGCTTGGCGGATCCTGTTTAGGTAGCAACTGCTCCTTCAGCATCGTGGCCATTTCCAACATCTGCTTTTTAAAATCATCGAATTCCTCCCAAGATATGGAACCAGGATTAGGGGGTGGAAGATCAGCCATTTCAGATGTAGAAACCTGGGCCCTCTTAGATTGCAAACGCGTTTGAGGAGCAATCCTACAGGGGAAAACGGTTTGAAGTTTAGTTTTGGGAAATGAAAGATGTGGATGCATGCTAAAGCTATAACTTTTGTGTTTTTGGGTTTTTTAATCTTTCCCTGCAATACAAAATGTTAGCAGTCCCTCATTACAATAATAAATGCTAGACACGAATTATTATGCTTTCCCAGCTATTCCCTACAAAATATAGAGGTTAGTACTTTCTTTTGACGCAAGGGAGGTATATATAAGAATATTAAATGGGACTATGACATTTATGTGCGTAAACGTAAAAGGGCATGAAGCGGCTGAGGCTGACCTACCCTAAGGTTACTCTCGCGGCTTTTCAGCATGAAGGTTCCCAAATCTTCGCAATCTACTCGTCTGAATCCTTTCGATTGGAGCGGATATGGGTGGTGCATTTCCTGAGCCATCTCCGGGGAGCAGCCCCTTCGAGTCCAGTAATAAGCAACCGACAGGTTCGCCTCAGGAGGAGGTACACTCTCAACATACATTCATATTCATCGTCCTCACCGTATGCAAATGATGATTTCACAGTAAAGCAATTACATTCAATCACTCATTCTTTGGACAAAATACACATTCACACAACAACAAGTAAAACAGGTCAAAATATCGCACGTGCATACACATTCATAAATTTTTTAAAGGATAGGACAGCATCAAAATTTGAACGCGGCTTAAGCCCTCTAATGTCCCCAGCAGAGTCGTCAGCTGTCGACGCCGGGAAAGAATTGCTCCTGTGGTGATTATTACCCTTTCCAATTTTAGCCTTTTTATTAGATGATTTTTGGAAAAGGTCGGCACTAATGTCGACGGGGTTTTTGAAAGATCGTTTTTTATGATGAGCCAATTGACCAGAGTCGCCAGTTGGTATATTTGAAATGGATGTACCAACTCATCCGAGTTTCGTTTTTTCATAAATCGCTGGCTCATATGTGACTCCGAATTAATTGGTCTGCAAACCGAGATTCATAGAGTTCAGGGGCTTGCTTAAGTGAAGGGAAGGTGTTAGGCACCCCCCGGCTTCCGTGAAACACGGTTACCGCAATCTTGATGCTTTTCCTATCTTTTTAATTCATAAAATGTGTATGTGCGCGCGTGTGTGCCTATGTGAATGTTGTGGTGATTTTGTATGAGAAAACCATTTGGTTTTTTATGGAAAGTCGTGTTTTAGTTTGAGAATGCCTTAGAATGTCTTTCGGTTTACACGAGAAAGCTTTATTATTATTATGAAAAAGGTTTGATTTTAATTGTCAAAAGCCGTGAGATTTTTCATTAGGTGTCGTTTTGGCAAAATAAGAGTTTTTAAACCTTCGTCAAAATAGGAATCGAGACCTAAACATTGCTTTCGTAATAAAATGGCGGCAATTTCTAGGATCTCTTTAACCCTATGCCCAAAGGTTTAATAAAACGTTATTTATTTTTTTATAAAACCATTTTTTGATGTTTGAACACGATTTTTCTTTAGCCTTCTCGTTTAAACCGGAATCGCCATTCATTAGCATTTCCAATTTTAAGCCTTGTGATGCTAATAACCTAATTTGATTGATTTTATGGAAATCTTCATCGTTTAGCCTTGAAATCAATTTTTGTGTCGTACATCAAATTAAGCATTAAAATGCATGGGGGCTATTCACGGGCATGTAAGCCATCAAAATGACCCCAAACGCCCACAATCACACATTCCACTATTATGGGGCCTTAAACCTGACTTTCAACTTGATATCGTTTTAAGGCCCGACAATTACAAGTTACAATAAAGGGTACATCGCCCTGAATGCATACACCCAAAAATGTCCATCATCGGATTTGAACCACGGGGTCGTGCTCCTAGGCTCACATCCGAAATTGTTACACACCCACAAAATGGATACTACGAAAATTAAATAACACCGGGTTGCCTCACACACCACAATATCCTAAAATAGCAATCTAAATACACCACGCATAATGCATTACCATAGCGAACTAAAAATCACCAAATGGATATCATCGGACCATTATGAAGAATTTTGTTCCGTTGGAACCCTCACTAATAATCCTTAATCCATGTATACTCAATAATACACAAGAAAACTACATTTAATGTAAACCAAATGACAAAAAGTTCAACAAAATGATATACGAAAATGCTGTAAAAAGGGTTCTTCACCTTGCAAAAATGACACCACGATGAATGTAAACTCGTATATTAATTAAAGTAGAAAGTGTATATGATACAATCCCAAAAAAGGGGTCTAAATCCTCACTTTTTTCTCTCTTTTCTCGCTGCTGCTCGCTGCTGCCTTTTCCTCCTTTTTTTTCCTTTTCACCTCCTTGTATGCAAATGAAGAACTGCATTCATAAAGGCTGTCAGAGGCAGCCGCAGATTGATCTGCGGCTGGCCTCGGTTCCCCCGCGCCGATCCTCGGTTTTCCTCGCGCCGTGCTCGAGTTCCGTTCCCACCATTGGCCGCGGATTGATCTGCGGCTGGCTGGGCTAATTTTCTCAATTTTTGTACCGCACCTCGATTCTCGTGTCGTACTGTTGGTTTTCGCTGAGAGGCTTGTATTTTTCAGTCCGGGAATCGCTGGGAAACATGCCATGTCATTCAGGAACGCTCGTTTCGAATGGCTGCGACACGAAATCGGATTTGTATTTGGAGCTTGGTTTCCAGGGGCGCTGCCCCCCGACCCCCACTAGATCACCGGCGAGCAGGTAAGCGTAGTGGTCATTAGTTGATTCCTGATATCTGCTCGTTGTCGTGTCGACTTTGATCGCAAGTCGTTTTGGTGGCTTTGAGTGTTCGTACTTATGTCCACCTTTCGTTATCGTAGGCTAGGTTGATTGACGATTTTGCCCTCCTGTCAGGGTTAGTATACGAAGTGCAAAATTTGGGTGTCTACATTCCTCAATGAAAATATCTTCTAAGCTCAACAGTGCAACTTGTCACCGTAAGCACGACAAATCACTTTGTCATTTCCAAGCACGACACAACAACTTGTCAAAAATAATTTGTCGGAATGCTTCTTGGTGAAATCGTGGAAAGCACAACAAATCATTTTGTCAATGTAAGCACGATTAAGCAGCTTGACCAAAAAATTTTATTTGACCTAATTCATCATTTACACTATATAATCACAAAACACCTGCTTCAAAATATCATTTCGATCTTTATTAAGCACATATGTTACAAAATTTAAATCTCATTAGGGCTTAAGGTTTTAAACTTCTCGATACCTACTTTTAGGTCACTAAATTAGCCTCTAACCATATACAATCGTATTTATAAACCTCATAAATATTCGGGGTATTACATTCACCCCTACTTATAAGAATTTCGTCCCCGAAATTATATTACAAATTCAAGAAAACAAATGGGGATATTTTATCTTCATTTTGCCTTCTAACTCCCATGTCGCTTCTTCTACTGAGTGATTCCTCCATATAACCTTGACTGAAGATATGACTTTATTTCTTAAGACTTGTTCTTTTCTATCAACAATTTTGACAGGAATCTTTTCGTAGCTTAAATCGGATTCGATTTGGATTGGTTCATAACTGATGACATGCTTGTAGTCCGATTTATAGGGATGCAATATTGAAACATGAAATACATTATGTATATGTTCCAGTTCTGGAGGTAAGGCTACTTCATAAGCTACCTCACCTATTCTTCTTAGGATCTCAAATGGTCCTATAAACCTTGGACTTAATTTTCCCTTTTTCCCAAATCGAATCTTCCCCTTCCAGGGTGATACTTTCAAAAAGACATGACTCCCAACGACGAAATCTCTTTTCTGTCTGTGTAGATCGGCATATCTCTTTTTGTCGCTCTTGAGCAGCTCATAACCGTAGTCGAATTGTCCTAACCATTTCAGCTGTTTGTTGAACCAACTCTGGCCCAAGCATTTGACGTTCCCCGACTTCGTCCCAACACATCGGCGTCCTGCATTTTCTCCTATATAATGCTTCATAAGGTGGCATTCCTATACTAGCGTGATAACTATTGTTATATGCAAATTCCACAAAAGGTAAGTGGTCTTCCCAACTCCCTTTAAAGTCCATTATGCATGCTCTCAGCATATCTTCCAATGTCTGAATAGTCCTTTCGCTTTGGCCATCAGTTTGTGGATGGTAAGCCGTACTTAATCTTAACTGTGTCCCAAGATGTTCTTGAAGACTTTTCCAAAAGTTCAAAGTGAACCTTGGGTCTCGATCAGATATGATTGAAATTGGAACCCCATGTCTAGATATAATCTCCTTAATATATAGTTTGGCTAATCTATCTAATGTGAACTTGACCTTGATTGGTAGAAAGTGAGCAGACTTGGTTAGTCGATCCACTATCACCCAAATTGCATCGTGACTCTTTTGTGTGGTTGGAAGTCCTACTACAAAATCCATTGTAATATGCTCCCATTTCCACTCTGGAATTTCCAATGGTTGCAGCAACCCGCTTGGCCTTTGATGTTCTTCTTTAACTCGCTGACATGTCAAACACCTACTAACAAACTCAGCCACCTCTCTCTTCATGTTTGGCCACCAGAAATGTTGACTTATGTCCTTGTACATTTTGGTGCTGCCTGGGTGTACTGAAAACTTAGTACTATGTGCTTCTGACATGATTTCCTCTTTGAGCTCTTGCATTGCAGGAACCCATATTCTTGACTCGAATCTAATGATTCCCTCCTTATCTATCTTGAATCTGTCATCTACAATCTCCGTTGACTTTTTCATCCTCTTATACTCTTCATCTTTTTCTTGGATTTCCTTGATTTTACCCAACAAAGTTAAGTGATCCTCCATTACAAATAATTTTCTCGTTGTGTTTGAAGGAACTCTCACCTCTATGTCGAGTCTAGTAAATTCCTTAATTAACTCATCTTTAGTTGTTAGTACCAGCAACTTTCCTTGATTCTTTCTACTTAAAGCATCTGCAACTATGTTGGCTTTCCCTGGATGATATAAGATCTCACAGTCATAATCCTTGATTAGCTCCAACCACCGTCTTTGCCTCATGTTCAAATCCCTCTGAGTGAAAATATACTTCAAACTCTTATGGTCACTATATATCTCACACTTCTCTCCATATAGATAATGTCGTCATATCTTTAGAGCAAATACTACCGCGGCTAATTTTAGATCATGAGTAGGATACCTTAACTCATAATATTTTAGCTGTCGCGAAGCATAAGCTATTACTTTCCCATGTTGCATCAAAACACAACCTAATCCTTTATGAGAGGCATCACTATATACCACAAAACCTCCACTATCATCGGGTAATGATAATACTGGGACCTCGCTTAGTCTCTTCTTTAGCTCTTGAAAGCTCTCTTCACATTTGTCTGACCAGACATACTTCACTGTCTTCCTAGTTAAGTTGGTTAACGGGGTTGCTAATTTCGAAAAATCTTTAATGAAACGCCTATAGTATCCCGCTAAACCTAAGAAACTTCTTACTTCCGTTGGGGTCTTTAGTTGTTTCCAATTTATCACTGCTTCTATCTTTAATGGATCCACTGAAATTTCGTTCTTGTCAATCACATGACCTAAGAACTGAACTTTTTCTAGCCAGAACTCACATTTAGAAAATTTGGCATAGAGTTGTTCCTTCTGTAAGGTTTCTAGTACACTCCTCAAGTGTTCAGCATGTTCTTCTAGTGTTTTCGAGTATATCAAGATATCATCGATGAACACTACTACATACTTGTCTAAACTTGACCTAAAAACCCTATTCATCAAGTCCATAAATGCTGCCGGCACATTTGTTAACCCAAAGGACATTACTAGAAATTCATTATGCCCATAGCGTGTTCTAAATGCTATCTTCAACATATCTTCGCTTCTAACTTTCAGTTGATGGTAACCAGACCGTAGATCAATCTTAGAAAAGTACTCTGCTCCTTTGAGTTGATCAAACAAGTTATCAATCCTAGGTAATGGATACTTATTCTTTATGGTCAATTTATTGAGTTCACGATAATTGACACATAATCTTAAAGTTCTATCTTTTTTCTTAACAAATAACATTGGTGCTCCCCATGGAGAAACACTTGGTTGAATGTACTTCTTATCCAACAATTCTTGCAACTATACCATCAATTCCTTCATTTCCACATGCGCCATTCTATATGGAGCCTTCGAAACAGGTGCGGTTCCAGGAGCTAAGTCAATGACGAACTCGATCTCCCTATCAGGTGGAAGACCGGGTAGATCATCGGGAAAGACATCTTGGAATTCCCTTACCACTGGTATTTGGTCTATATCTAACCCTTTCTGTTGATTGTCAACAATATATGCTAAATAACCTTGACACCCCTTCTGAAGTAATCCATTTGCTTGGCTTGCGGTTAGGCATCGGTATTTTCTTGGTGACTGACTTCCGTTGAATACTACCTTTGACTTTGATGATGTCAAAAGGTTAACACATTTTTGTTGGCAATCGATCATTGCTTGGTGACTAGTCAACCAATCCATGCCTATAATTACATCAAATTCCCCTATTTGGATTGGAATAAGATCGACTCTCAACTCATGACCCTTGATCACTATGCAACAACCTCTTAGTATGTTATTAACAGGTATTACTTCTTTATTAGCAATTTCTATCATTAAAGTACTTTCTAATAGTTCACTAGGCACGTTTAATTTCTTAGCAAATTCATGCGAAATAAATGAACAAGTAGCACCCGAATCAAAAAGAACATAAGCATTTATGGTGTTGATCGGAATGATACCTGACACGACATCTTGAGATGCTATTGCATCTCTCACCGACATATTGAATGTTCTAGATGTTGGGCGGCTTGGGGTAGTTGTTGGGATTGACCCCTTCGGCATTTCCTCCCTTCTTGGGGCACATCTTCGCTTGATGTCATGTGGCTCCATAGTTGAAGCACATGTTTTTCTTAGGGTAAGGGCAATTGTTGGTTAAATGTCCCTCTTGCTTGCAATTGTAATAGGCATTCTTTCCCTTAAGGAATACCCCTAGATGACGGTTACCACATATCTTACAGGGCTCTATTGTTTTCTTCTTATTTTCCCCATCTCTCTGGAAATTTTTCCCACCACCGAACTTTCTTTTGTTATTGCCTCCACCATTCCCCCCTTTATTATTACCTCCTTCATTTCCTTTTTTAGCGTTATTTTCTTTATTATACGTTGTCATGGCTTCGCTGCCGCCCTCGATAATTATGGCCTTCTCGAGAATTTGGGAGTAATTCTCTAGCTGTAATATAGCTACCTTATTGTTTATCCAGGGTTTCAAACCCTCCTCAAACCTTCTTGTTTTACGCTCTTCCGTATCCACTTGATGTGGAGCGAAACGAGTGAGTTCATTAAATTTAGAGGCATATTGGGGAACAATCATGTCCCCTTGCTTTAAGTTTAAGAACTGCACCTCCATGCGATTCTTCATACTTTTTGAGAAATAGTTCTCGAAGAATATCTCCTTGAACCTTTCCCATGGTACCACACCTTCACCCGCACGAGCTTGGTTTGCTTCCCACCAGAAGTTAGCTTCGCCCTTCATGAGGTAAGTGGCGAAGTTAGTTTTCTTATCTTCAGGAAACTCTACTATGTCAAAGGCCTTTTCTATCTCTTTTATCCAGCACTGAGCCTCTATAGGCTCAGCGGTTCCCTTGAATTCAGGAGGACCTATGTTTTTAAAGTTTTTGAACGAGACTTTATGTGGTTGGGGTTGTGGAGTAACATTGGTTGTAGATCGATTGTCTAAAGCTCCTATTAACATATTTATGAATTGTTGCATAGGATCGGGAGTCGGACTTTCATTTTGTGTTTGTCCAATACTCTCACTACTAACACTTGGGGGTGTTGTTGCTCTTGTCTGAGGTCTCTTTGGTGCCATTTCTAAAAATAACAAAAATAAGCAAGTGTAAATATGAAAGCGTAAATAACTATGAGACATCTTTCTTAACAAACTTCTTATATAAAGAATATTCACATTACAATATTCGAGTGATTAAAATCACTTTACAACTATTAACACCCCTTATAAATATATGAATGTTTAATTTACAACATTTAAAATATACTAATATAATACAAGTCTTTAGATTCTGATTAGAACCTCCTAACCCTTATATAGGCCTTATGGATCATGCTAGTCACCACGGATCTATTTATGTCATACCCCATATCTCCATCTGGTGAAGGGAAATTATTTATATCCTTCTGGAGATCAAAGTATGAAACACAACAGGCCAGTTTTATTTGATCACGATCCACTTGTAGTCGAATCACTTCTTCTCGGGAAGCATCCAACTGGAGTTGTAGTTGATAGCATTTCTTAGCCTCATCCAACCATCTCCTTTCTAGTACTTCCATCAAGTCATTGGCAGTTTTCTTGTTTGCCTCAGACTCTGCTTGAAGATACTCAATCATTTCACCTTGTGCAGCCTCATCTGCCTCCATCTCTGGGATAATTTCATCGTAAGTAAGTAACTCAATTACATCATCTTCATCATCCTCCTCTGCTGGGAGAATTTGATCTATTTTAGGAGCTATTACTGCATCTCCGACATCTTGTAGTTCCAAGTCATGGTTGTGCCCCAACGAATCATCCTCATCTCCGGATGTATTGTTGAAGTACTCGATCATTGGGTTATAACCCCTAGGATCTTCCATTGGACCTTCAATCTCCTCACCAGATGTGTATGTTGGTTCCATTATTACTTCGTTAATATGTCTCCATTCTGGTTCTCCAGCCATCTTTACAAAAGAGTGTAGCTTTTATTAGTATATTTCTTTCACATAATGTCTTTTATGTAATAAGTTTTATTAAGATTTATTAATATCTTTTAGTTGTCTATAGACTCTTCACAAGTCCATTTAAGCCTAACTTCATCAGATTATACCCTAAAGTACTCGTTACTTTAGAACTATAATCTATAACTCTGATACCAAATATAACGCCCCCGAATTTGGGCGTTGGCCGCCCGAACAAGGGTCCGACGTTATCTCGTACTTCTTTTGTAACTTAACCAATGATCCCATAATCATATTGGTTAAATTAGTCTATTACAAACTATAAATTATAAATTTCCTTAACTTCCTCCCTGGATCTATTCTTGATCTCAATCTCATTCCTTCTACAAGTATCAACTTGTAGTTCATTCTTATATATGGATAAGACCATATATATATCGGTCCAATTTTTAACCCTATGGTTAGATATTCTATCATTTATAAGCTTTATATGGATCCAAGATTCACAGTACCAGCACTAGAGATAGTTCCCAGATCTGAAAGGGGCTTCCCAATAAAGATAAATCGATATTGGTGCGCAATTAGATGACCTAACCTTCATTTCTTAGTCAGAACTTTCAGCGTGCCAAATACCCTCACTTAGATATATAGTCTTATAAACATTGTTTATGTTTTAACAATTCTAAGTTTAATCGAAGTAAAGAAATGACAGGAATGTGTGAGAAAACATGATAATATTGATATAATATTGGGTTACATACTTTGCCGGATTATATTACAAAAAGTCATCAAGACTATAACAAAAGGGACAAGCAACCAGGAAAGCATATAAACTAGTCTACGCATTTCTTCTTTCCTTTCTTTGGAGAGCCTGAACTCTCAGGTTTTTCTGCAAATAAGGTTTTATTCGCAAGAATGAGCATACAAAAGCTCAACAAGTCTAAACACATAGTATATAATTGAACTCACACCGATAAGGATTTAATGAATCATAGATTTAACAAAAGATATTACAATTATTTTAACATAGTAAGACTGAGTGGTAATTAAACCAAGAACCGTTCGTCCGTCTTTCGACTTAGAACCATACTGTGGATATCAAGTAGAGGATCAATCTAACGACATCCTATGTTATGCATAACATACACTACACTGACTAATCATGACAGTGTTTTAACAACATGTTCATCTAAGTTTACTTTGCATATAGGGGTCGCTCCAAGACAACTTGGTTTGACTAAAGAATTATAACAATTCAATACTTCACGAATAAACGTTCATTTTGCAAGTTATGCCGAAACGAATAGCAATAACTCTCATATCAAAGATTTATAACACGTTGTTGCACAAAAGTGCCTAAATCAAATAGAAAGCTTGTAAATGAAAGCTTAGGTAGAAGACTTGCCTCGTATATCTTTTACAGATAAATATAACGGTCTACACGTTCGGCGTAAATCCTACACGATTATAAGTTCATGTAGACCAATTAAGTGTTTAACGATTAAATCTTTTAAGTTTTATTTCGGGTATTATAACCACTTATAAATAAGACTCTTTCTATTATACATCAAATAATTTTAGCATTATAACTGCATATAAAATGAATATTCATCAACTATATTTAAAATAAATTGAGCATTATAACTGCTTATAAAATGAATATTCGGCTATTATATTTGAGATAATTTCAGCATTATAACTGCTTATAAAATGAATATCCGGCTATTGTATTTAAGATAATTTCAGCATTATAACTGCTTATAAAAGTATATTTTCAACTTTATAAGAGAAATAAATCGGACATTATAACTGCTTGTAAATAAGACTTTTGTACTATATACATAAAATAATTTTAGCATTATAACTGCTTGTAAAAGTATATTTTTACTAATACATACATAAAAATAAAAATTATAACCACTAGAGTATACTTCTTGTAGTTACTAGCTTTACTTCCAATTGTGTAGCGCTTCGATACTTCGAAAGTAATTTTAATCTCACAATATCTTTCAGAATATAAATATAGAGTGTTTTTGCTCTTGAACTGCTCTTGAAAATAGTAAGGAATGAATGAACTTAGCTTGTTATTTATAGGAAAACATAGTTTCGCTAATTGCACGTTAGGGGCTCGGCTTATTACACTTTGGTACCTAAGTTAATTACACTTTAGTACCTAGCAAATTCTTAGAATATTCTTCTAAGCTCCTGAGTGAAAATATATTCCAAGCTCGACAATGCAGCTTGTAATTGAACCTATCTTCTAAGCTCCTCAATGAAAATATCTTCCAAGCTCGACAATGCAGCTTGCAATCTAAGCTCCTCAATGAAAATATCTTCCAAGCTCGACAGTGCAGCTTGTCACCGTAAGCACGACAAATCACTTTGTCATTTCCAAGCACGACACAACAACTTGTCAAAAATAATTTTCGGAATGCTTCTTGGTGAAATCGTGGAAAGCACGACAAATCATTTTGTCAATGTAAGCACGACTAAGCAGCTTGACCAAAAATTTTTATTTGACCTAATTCATCATTTACACTATATAATCACAAAACACCTGCTTTGAAATATCATTTCGATATTTATTAAGTACATATGTTACAAAATTCAAATCTCATTAGGGCTTAAGGTTTTAAACTTCTCGATACCTAGTTTTAGGTCACTAAATTAGCCTCTAACCATATACGATCGTATTTATAAGCCTCATAAATATTCGGGGTATTATATGGCCTGTGTTCGAGAGCTGACATATCGGGACCAGATTGCTAGCTTGACTCGCTAAGTGGATTAGTTATCCTTTTTTGTTTGTCAGCTAGGTAGGGATCCAGCGAAGGCTTTCACATGTGACCCTACTGGATTGGGCTTTGGTTCGACCGTCGGTCTTGGTACTGCTGACGTTCTTAGGGAAAGGACTTCGACCTTTTACTGTCCTGATCTGAACTTTGACGTAGAGGCTTCGAACCAGGAGGACTTAGCTCAAGTTGGTCGGTTTGATGATAACACTGCCTTTGTGGATGACTTAGACTTTATATAGTAGGCTTGTATTAGTTATTGGGTGCATGTGCCCCTTTTCCTTGTACATTTTATTTTTTATGCTTTTATGTATTGTATAGAGATGATGTTTTATGGAAAAAAATGATGTATAATTTGTAGTATTTATATACGGATCAGTCAAAGATGTTATTGCACATGCTAATTTATATAATTTATTGTGATGCATGCTTATCGTATTAAAATTGACCCCTATGTAGTCTTTTGATACTGTTTAACAGATGGCATTGTCTTCTATTACTCGTTTGGATCATTATTCCACTGGTAGTACTGCTTTCAAATTGAGGGATTGGTTTGATGATCTGCCTACCGCAGACTGTTCGATGGTCGGTTGGCTGTTGCGGCACTCGCTATCATACCTACCATTTCAGGTGCCAGAGGGGTTTGTCGAGGCCATGATTTCCCACCGGATTCTGGCTCGACATGTCTTACGGTTTGGATCTCTGGAGCTTACACCGACCCTTGAGGAGTATACTCGCATCACTGATTTACCCTTGGCGGGGTCCTTGTGCACGGGTTCATTTGAGTCATATACGATGTCAGTTCATAACTGCCACTGGTTTGAGGTGAGCGGTAGTACTATCTAAGATTACTGTCGGACACATTATATCTTTGGAATTCTTGATTGATAGATTTGGTACTTCTGGGAGCTTTGCAACCTTCGGGGATGATTTTGCCATATCTGAGGAGAGATGGAGATCCGTCCCTGATGATGTGTATCATTTCGTTCTTATGCCTGCCAATTTATGCAGATCACATAGATGTGGGCGTTGCGATGGTAGTCAGGGCCCTTCGGGATGATTAGACTATTTTACCTTTAATCTTGGTCGAGACCTACATATCTACTTCTTATTGTCGGACCTTCGGAGATAGGGAGTTTCGTGACAGTTCGGTTTTGTTATATGTTTAGTTTATGACCCATCTGCGGCCGATCGACAGTGTTCATCGATATGGTTTCTGTTTTGGACATAGCATTGCCATGGGATATTCTTTTTGTCCATCTTCTTATAAATCCGGCGTCATGGATGACCTTTCTTGCATCTATTAAGGAGTCGTTTTCGATACTGATGTACTCTGTGTACTGTTAGCCTTTCAGTGTTATCACTCACGTGGCTGACTTCGACTTTATTCCCCTAGCTGGCTTGAGGGGCGTCAATACTTATCATCCCCTAGCTGTGATGGGTTAATTTGACCAGAGGCATGATTTCTCCTCTTTTGATGGAGCCGCTGAGTATCGATTTCCTATTCTACCGTCTACCGAGACTGATTTAGCCAGAGTATACGGGTTTTGGGCTCATCATGTGACAGCAGAGTTCCGAGATAACCATCCAGGTCAGTCATCTGAGTACTCGGCCTAGCTTGAGGCCGATTTGTTGATCGGTATCGCAGATATATTGATGACGGCTCATCTGGGGAGGGGCCTCGGGAGGATTTAGAGGATGATCATGTAGAGCCTTCAAAGGACGAGTTGTTTGTTGGTTTGACGGAGACATTGGTCGGAGATACACCTCTTCCCTCTGTATCTATAGTTATGCCAAGAGTAGTACTAGAGAGTCGTATTCGTAGCCTCACTTTTGAGCGAGATCAGGCCCGGGCTGTGATGATGACTATTTTAGCTGGTAGGTGAAAGTAGTATGCACACAAGCCAATCATATTTGATATGATGTACCATATACTTTGTAATCTTATTTAGTTATTAAAGGCATTTTGCATTATCTACATGATGCTGTTATATTAATATGTGATAAACCCATAGTTTTAAGCAATGCTTTTAGAATCATGATGATGATCATACTAATGAGATCTAAATTCTTAGATAGCTTAAAACTAAAATCGTTCCTAATCGTTCGATTACTAAAAAGGGGATTAGTGAATCCAGATAGATTAGTACATCTGTTGCTTGCTCTTAGGAAGAGGATGATTGATCTCATAATCACTTGTGTGGAGACACTAAATCAAGTATGTAGGTGCTTATTGGAGAATAAGTTCACTGAACGTGGCTTCGCTAAGGAATACCTAATGGAGTGTTACTCGCCTGTCAATAGAAATTCCTCTAGTGATAGTAATACAAGTGATCCTTGAACTTGAGATCATCATAGTATCTTGTGTATGATGAGTTATACTTTGACATGTCCCTTAAGACTTTTAGGGTATATCAAAGGGTATGATTGGGTATAATAAGTTGTACATGGAGATAGGTGAATGATCAACAAAGAATCTACCACGTCTAGTAAAAGATGTGAATGTCCTATGTGATTCGATAAATGACATCTCAGTAGTCCTTGGCCAAGACATAATGAAATTAGAAAGGAGTTTTTAATTTGCATTAATTAGAGTTGTGCATTTGGAAATCGAAATACATATAATTAAATAAAATAAGACTTGACAGTAATTCCATGTCTTATATTTAATTGGGACATTGTATGGTAGAAGGATTGAATTGTACGGTAACTATGCACTGAAAGGTTCTTTTGTGATTTATGTTGAAATCTATATTATCTGGAAAGTCATTGATCGCTAAGGGGGCTTACCCTTATTGTAGAATAAATGTTATTTATTTAAATAAATTAAATAGTTTAATTTATTTATTTAAATAAGATTAGAATTATTCTAATTGATTTATTCACAATCGGTTTAATATAGAGAACCTAAAGGGTCACACCGCAAAAGAAAATTATTTATTTAAGAAGTAAATGATATAATTATAATAATAAGTGAAGTGTATTTAATTTAGTCTATGAAGATAGAATAAATTAAATAGCTTAATATTTATTATTTAATATTTTAAAAATATTAAATATAAATTAATAAGAGGAGTCTTATTATTATTATTATTATTATTATTATTATTATTATTATTACTATTATTTAATTCCTAATAAGGATTGGGAATTAATTAATAAAAGTACTCTCTCATTAATTTCTAATTGGATTAGGAGGATAATTAATTAAAGAAGTTTAATTAGAATAGAAATCCTAATCCTAAATAGTTTAGGGGAGGGTTTTCCTACATCTATAAATAAGAGAAGTCTTATCATAGATTGGGGTTACACACCTTTGCATAAGAATTGTGGAGAGTACTTACAATTTCTATAGAGATAGAAGCTAGGGTTTTACCAACACCCATCTTCTTGAATATATATTATTCCTTGGTGGATCACTTCTAGAGGCCAAACACTTGGGTGGCTAACGTTGATCAAATGAAGGAATTTAATCGGTGGAATTCAAGGAGAACGCAAAGGAATTGGAGGTGAATTTGTACCTGAGGAAGCTAGAATTCTACAAGGGTATAATTCTTATTCTCCATCTCTTTCGTTTAATTAATAATTGTGCATAAAGAAAGATCATGGTGATGGTTTGTATAAAATGTTTAAATATGATTTTATCGCGCTTCCGCTTTATTTATGTAATTTGATTGCATGTTCGCGTTATATACAAACCTAACAGTGGTATCAGAGAGCCAAACTTTATGCGAATTATTAATTATTTTGATTCTGTATATACATTGATATGTGTTTAGAACAATTTAATTGGGCATAACTGTTTGTGTAAAATTATTTTTATTATTTTATTTTTTTAAAAAAAAAGGGTCAAAGTCAACGGTTAAACGTTGATCGTTGATTGGTCAACTGATGATGTGGCACAGACTGCTGATGTGGCGCTGACTGGTCAACTGTTGACTTCTGGTGTGGCACTGACTGGTCAACTGTTGACTGCTGATGTGGCGTTGACTGGTCAACCTTTAAAAATGAAATAATTAATTTGGGGCTAGAGGGTTTTGAACCCTTGACCTATTGGTAGTATTTTGGAAGCCTTACCACTACATCAGAAAAACTTTTGATTATGAATGAGAATGTTTAACATTTAAACTATT
The DNA here is from genome assembly GCA_034770075.1 of Aralia elata. Lineage (NCBI taxonomy): Eukaryota > Viridiplantae > Streptophyta > Magnoliopsida > Apiales > Araliaceae > Aralia > Aralia elata. The sequence goes on along the minus strand of CM068380.1, from coordinate 39,335,454 downwards.
TAATTCTGGTTTGAAGTTTGACTTAAAGACTTGTTTGATTATTTCTTTTAAAGGTTTATGATCAAGGGTTGACCTCATTTTTTTATTTTTTTTTATTTTGTAAATTAAAATAAAGAAGTTTATTTTGATTTGGAATTTGATTAAAAAATAAAGGAGTTTATTTTTATTCAAAATTGGATAAATTAAAATAAAAGAGTTTATTTTAATTTGGAATAGGATTAAAATAAAGAAGTTTATTTTAATTGGAATTGAATTTCATGATAACTAATTAGAGTTGAAATTGGATTCCATGATAACTAATTGGAGTTGAAATTGGATTTTATACTAACTAATATTGCCCATTAAATGATATCAATGCATATATGGAATGGTTTTATTATTCATGACATGAATGTTATTTATTGATGTATATGAAGATATGTATGATAATAAATAGGGATTGATTATGGACTATTGACCAATGTGTGATTGGATTTATTTTAGAGGATGCTTGAATGAATGGGTTTTTATAAATGGGGTCTGCATACCTCATCTTCTCTAGTTTTTCTTGATGTAAATTCTATCTTCTTCCTATGTACTTCCCCTTGACTTCTGATCAAGGTTTCTATTCATTGTAAATAGTTTATGTAATAGGACTAGTTAGAATTAATTTTGAAGAATTGGAGACAAAGGAGCAAGGAGCGTTTGAAGACCCGTTTGTAATGGAGCCCGGGATTTAAATGTAATAGTTATACTTAAATTTAATTCTTGCAACCTAGGTTTGACCTCTTGGTTCACTTGGTGGCTCTAGTGAACTAAACTAGAATAAAAGTCCATAATCAATCCGGGTAGAATATAGTATTCTATATGTGCATGTTTACTATATATATATATATATATATATATATATATATATATATATATATATATATATATATATTATCCGACATGTTTCGCATGTTAAACAATATGACGCGTATTTTATATATATATGTGCATGTGCGCTAAACAAGATGAGACTACTAATAACAAACCCCTCAAAGAAATTATATTAAGTCCTAAGCGTTCAAAGATATTTGGAATATCGAACGTTGCCTTCTAGTATGGTAAAGCGATAGAGTATTAAATATTTAATATGAGTTTGTTGTGTCACACAAGGCAAGTATTAAATATTTAAGATGTTGCTTTATCATATTTGATGCTTATAAATAGACTGAACGATGCTGTTTTGTTGTGTCACACAAGGACAGTGTTTTTCTTTTGAATATATGGGAAGTGCTAGGTTGGACTTAACTTGGATAATTTTGATTCGGATGTGTCACACTTGATCAAAATAATCTAAGAGGTAAAATACAAGGAGTTACATAGTGATGTAATTGACAATAGTTGTCTACCTATTTATTTATATATCGTTTGTTGTGTTACACAAGGCTATATACATTTGAAATGGGATCCTTAGTCTCACTAGCAAATCTTTAATTAGAATTGCCAAAGTATATATAATGAGGGTAATATAGTTTGATAAAAATAGTGGGAGATACCAATTTAAATAAAGACCTAATTTATTTTGGTAATTAATAAAAATGAATGTATGCTAAAATATTGTTAATTAATTTACAGAATTTTACAATGTCTAATTTACTATCACTGCGGAGCATATTAGATACTAATTAACTGGACCAAATAACACGGACTAGTTAAGGAATTTGAGAATAGTTCTCAAGGCTGAAAAGCTATCCTATATCCTTAATATGCATATCCCTGCAATGGTTACAGACAATACCTCTGAGGAAGAGATTGCTACTTTTAGAAAGTGGCAAGTTGATGCACAGTTGGCTTAATGCATCATGCTCGCATCCATGAGTAAAGAGCTTCAGCGTCAGCATGAAACTATGGATGCTCCTACTGTATTCCTGCACCTCAAGGAGTTGAATGGTAAGGAAAGTAGGACTACTAGATATAAGATATCTAAAGAGCTCTTCTGATCTAGAATGAGCAATGGCACTACAGTACAGACACATATCCTTAAAATGATCAATTCGATTGAACAATGAGGACAACGGGGTTTTGTCATGGATGGAGAGTTGATCCAAGATTTGATCTTCCAATCACTTCCGGACTCTTTCTCACAATTTATTGTGAATTTCCACATAAATAAGCTATATGTCAGCCTGCCTGAGTTGCTTAAACATGTTGAAAACTGTAGAGAGTCATTTTCCAACTAAGAAAGACCAAGTCTTACTGGTAGGGGCCAAAGGATCTTTTGAAAAGAAGAATAATTCAAAGAAGGTACAAGGAAAGGTAAAAACAAAGGATAATAAGATCAAAACTGATGCGGATAGCAAAGGAGTTTGCTTCCACTGCAATAAGCCTAGACACTAGAAAGGAAACTGTAAGGAGCATCTTGCAGAGGCTAACCAGAAGAAGCTTAGTGAAGCTTCGGTTACAGATATAGGTTGGTTCATGATTGAAATAAATTTTTCTGTAAGTCAAAGTTCTACTTGGGTATTGGATACCAGCTGTAGTTCTCACGTATGCAATTCAATGCAGAGACTAAGCAGAAGTAGAAGGCTAAACAAAGTGTAAGTAATCTTATGTGTATGGAATGAAGCAGTGGTTGCTGTATTAGCCGTAGGAACTTATAGTTTAGCATTGCCTACGGGCAAGTCTATTAAGTTAATAAGTTGTTATTATGTTTCAGTTCTCATTAAAAACATTATTTCTTTCCTTTATTGGACAAAGAAAGTTCTAGTATTATATTTAAGAACAATGGTTGTTCTATTTATAATGATAATGTTTTATTTGAAACTAGAAGATCACTTAATAGACTTTGTGTATTTGAATTATATGAAAAATAATTTTGAAAACTGAACAAACTAGTAAAACAAAAGGAGATGATCATTCAAAGAGTTGAATTTGTGTATTTAATAAAATACAAGTCTGAATCATTTGAAAAGTTCAAAGAATTCAGATGTGAAAAAATTGACAAAGTATTAAGATTCTTTGATCAGATCGAGGAAGGAATACTTGTACAATAAGTTTCTAGATCATCTCAAAATGGTATTTTCTCATAATGGACGCTTCATGATACGCAATAATTGATTGGTGTATCTTAAAAGAGAAATCGTACATTGTTGGAAATGGTGCGGTCCATAATGATTTTTACCGACATTCCAGTATCCATATGGGGTTATGCGCTAGAAACGGCTGTATATCTACAAAATAAGGTAACCTCAAAATCCGGCCCCAAGACTCTATAAAAGTTATGGATATGGAGGATTCCTAGTCTTAAGTATGTTAAGATAAGGGGTTGTCCAACTTATGTGAAAAAGGTTTCAAAAGGATAAGCTTAGGACAAAATCTGACAAGTGCAGATTTATGGGATATCCTAAAAAGGTTTAGGGGATTATTACTATAATCCTACACGCTGCCTTCTTAGATAAAGGTGTTTATCATTGAAGGAGCCAGTGGGAGGGTAATAGATCTTGAAGGAGTTCAAGAACCACAAAGAACTTTGAGTCAAACCGAGGAACCTGTAGATAGACCTATTGTACCACAATTGAATCATAAATCTGGAAGAGTACCGAAGATACCTAGAAGGTATGGATTCATCATAAAGGATGATGATGAGGTACACATCATAGAGAATGATGATCTAGTTATATACGATGAGGCTATGAGTAGAAGACACTCAGAGAAATGGCAGATGGCCATGAAATTCGAAATGGACACCATGTATGAGAACCAAGTATAGACTCTGGTTACTCCACCGAAAGACATAGTGCCTAAAGGGTGTATATGGGTCTTTAAGAGAAATACTAGGGCAAATGTCAAGGTAGAGACCTATAAGACCAGACATATTTAAAAGGTTTCAAATAAAGTCAAGGAGTTAACTGTGATAAAACCTTATTACCGGGTAATGCTCAAGTCCATTTGGATTTTACTTGCGATTGCAGCTTATTATTACGAAATCTGACAAATGGATGTGGAGACATCCTTCCTCAATGAAGACTTGAGGAAAATGTATGTATGATACAACCAGAGAAATTTATTTCAAAGGTTGAAGCAAATCGTGTATGCAAGCTACAACGATCCATTGATGGATTGAAGCAAGCTTCTCAAAGATGGAACATTCGTTTTGATGAAACAATCAAAAGAGTTTGATTTTATCAAAAAACAGAATGAACCTAGTGTGTCTAAAAGGGTCAGTGGTTGCGCTGTGATATTCTTAGTATTATATGTTGATATACTACTGATAAGGAATGACATACCAGTGCTACAATCAGTAAGGATAAAATTGTCTAAACATTCCTCCATGAATAACTTGGGAGAAACATCATATAAATTGGGGATATAAATCTATATAAATAGATTTAAAAGGATGCTCGGCTTAACCCAATGAATGCGTATTCATTCGATGCTAAAGGCGTTTAGCATGGCAAACTCTAAGAGATGTCTCATGATGATGAGCCATGGAGTGTATTTCTCTAAAATTATCTTCAATTAAAAGAGAGATCGCATGGGTTACTATCATGTAAGCAATGAATATACAAGGCCTGATGTTGATCAGTCATATTCTGGAGAAAATCACTGTAAGACAGTGATAAATATCTTTAAGTACTTAACCGGTATTGAATATGTGATCATAATTCATGGTAGGTTCGAATTAAAACTAGAGGGTTAAACAGACTTAAGTTTTTCAGACTGACCAAGACGATAACAAATCCACTTTAGGGTAAATCGTTACCTTGAATAGTGGTGCAATGAATTGGAAAAGTTCCAAACAGCAAAGAGTTGCTGGTTTAGTGACAAAGACAAAGTATATAGCTGTAAATGAAGCTGCAAGTTGAGTGTTTGGATGAAAAATTCATTATAGAACTAGGAATAGTTCCTAAGTCTCATCTTGGATTCAAACATGTGTTGCGGCACTTTCATTTGATTAGTAGAATCATTGAAAGAGGAGAAGTCACTATAGAGATAGTGGAATCTTAAGAACAACATTGGATATCCATTTACTGAAACTTTATCCAAACAGCAGGATGATCGTCACTTAGAGAAGAAGGGTATTAGATATCATGTCGATTGGCTTTGGTGCAAGTGGGAGATTGAAAGTAGTATGCACACAAGCCAATCTTATTTGATATGATGTAGCATATACTTTGTAATCTTATTCAGTTATTAAAGGCATTTTACATTATCTACATGATGTTGTTATATTAATATGTGTTAAACCCATAGTTTTAAGCAATGCTTTTAGAATCATGATGATGATCATGCTAATGAGATCTAAATTCTTAGATATCTTAAAACTAAAATCATTCCTAATCGTTGGATTACTATAAAGGGGATTAGTGAATCCAAATAGATTAGTACATACGTTGCTTGCTCTTAGGAAGAGGATGATTGATCTCATAATCATTTGTGTGGAGACATTAAAGCAAGTATGTATGTGCTTATTGGAGAATAAGTTCACTGAACGTGGCTCGCTAAGGAATACCTAATGGAGTTTTACTCGCATGTCAATAGAAATTCCTCTAGTGATAGTAGTACAAGTGATCCTTGGACTTGAGATCATCATAGTATCTTGTATATGATGAGTTATACTTTAACATGTCCCTTAAGACCTTTAGGGTATATCAAAGGGTATGATTGGGTATAATAAGTTGTGCATGGAGATAGGTGAATGATCAACAAAGAATCTACCACGTCTAGTAAAAGATGTGAATATCCTATGTGATTCGATAAATGACAGCTCAGTAGTCCTTGGCCAAGGCAGAATGAAATTAGAAAGGAGTTTCTAATTTGCATTATTTAGAGTTGTGCATTTGGGAATCGAAATACATATAATTAAATAAAATAAGACTTGACAGTAATTCCATGTCTTATATTTAATTGGTACATTGTATGTTAGAAGGATTGAATTATACGGTAACTATGCCTTGAAAGGTTCTTTTGTGATTAATGTTGAAATCTATATTATCTGGAAAGTCATTGATCGCTAAGGGGGCTTACCCTTATTGTAGAATAAATGTTATTTATTTAAATGAATTAAATAGTGTCGACGCCGGGAGGGATCTCTTCCTTTGTGATTGTTACCCTTTCCAATTTTTGCCTTTTCATTAGGTGATTTTGGGGAAAAGGTCGGCATTAATGTCGATGGGATTTTGAAAGATCGTTTTTTATGATGAGCCAATTAACCAGAGTCGCCAGTTGGTATATTTGAAATGGATGTACCAACTCATCCGAGTTTTCGTTTTTTATAAATCGCTGGCTCATATGTGACTCCGAATTAATTGGTCTGCAAACCGAGATTCATAGAGTTCGGGGGCTAGCTTAAGCGAGGGGAAGGTGTTAGGCACCCCCTACTTCTGTGAAACACGGTTATCGCAATCTTGATACTTTCCTATCCTTTAATCCATGAAATGTGTATGTGTGCGTGTGCATGTGTGTGCCTATGTGAATGTTGTGGTGAGTTTGTATGAAATAATCATTTGGGGTTTTTATGGAAAGTCGTGTTTTGAGAGTGTTTTAGAATGTCCTTCAACTCCTACGAGAAAGCTTTATTCTTTAAGAGAAAGGTTTGATTTTAATTGTCAAAAGTCATGGGATTTTCATTAGGTGTCGTTTTGACAAAATAAGAGTTTTTTAAACCTTCGTCAAAATAGGAATTGAGACCTATACGTTGCTTTCATAAAATGACGGGCAATTTCTAGGATCCCTTTAACCCTATGCATATTGATTTAATAAAACGTCGCTTATTTTATAAAACCATTTCTTGTGACGTTTGAATACAATCTTTCCTTTGCCTTCTCGTTAAATAGAAATTGACATTCATTAGCACTTCCCAATTTTTAGTCTCGTGATTCTAATAACCTAATTTGATTGATTTTATGGAAATCTTATCGTTTAGCTTTGAAATCAATTTCGTGTCATAAATCAAATAAAACATTAAAATGCGTAGGGGTTATTCATGGGCATGTGAGCCATCAAAATACCCCCAAACACCCGCAAACACATATTTTTCACTATTACGGGGCCTTAAACACGATTCTCGCCTTGGCGTCGTTTTAAGGCCCGACGGTTACATACTTTCAAGGAAGATTACATCGCTCCTACTAATTATATCAAAAGATATCCATCATCGGATTTGGACCACGGGGTCGCTTTCCTAGGCTCACACCTGAAATCTCCACACACCCACAACCGGATATTACAAGAGGAAAACCAACACGGATAATCTAACAATACCAAAACATCCTAAAATAGCAACCTAAAGGAACCACGCCCAATATAACGTCGTAGAATAACCAAAATTTCAACAACGAATATCATCGGGTTATTAGGAAGAATTTTGTTCCGATGGAACCCTCTCTAATAATCCCTAATTCATTGTCCACCATAAATTATATGAAAACTACATTTAATTTAACCAAAGTATATGATAGAAATTGCTATAATAAGGGAATTTAAACTTGTGTATTTTGAATAGAAGGAGAAGTATATGTGATACAATCAAATCAAAAGAGTATAAATCCTCTCTTTTTTCTTCCTTTCTCTCCTATTTTGTTGCAAAATTATGCTATTTTTCTCTCTATTTCCGAGCTGCTGCTGCTATTTCCTTCTCCTCTCCCGATCTGCCAACCTCCTGTATGCTAAATGAAGGATGAGCTGAAATAGGCTGGCCAGAGCCAGCCGCAGATGGATCTGCGGCTGGCTGGCCGCCACCCCTTCACTCAGCTAATTTTCGGTTTCCGTGTTTCGAGTTCCGTGTTTTCAAAAGGCGCACTCATTGGCCGCAGATCAATCCGCGGCTGGCTGGCTTGACTTTCTCGATTTTCGTGTTATGCCTCGATTCTCGTGTCGTGACGTCGGTTCTCGCCGACAAGCTCGTATTTTGCAGTTCGGGAATTACTGGGAGACGTGCCACATCATTCAGGAATGCTCATTTCGGACAACCTTGTTGTCACGTCAATTTCGGTTGTAAATCGTCGCGGTGGCGTCGAGTGTTCGTACTTGTCCATCCTTTGCTCTCGCAGGCCGGTTCATTTGTCGAATTTGCCCTCCTGTCAGGGTTAGTATACGAAGTGCAAAATTTGGGTGTCTACAGCTGCCCCTCTTTATCATGTTTATGAAATGTTAAATGAAATGAACAGGATAAAGAAATAGACGCCCGATGCATGAATAACAGTGCACAAGAATGACAATACATATATGATGCAACACATGTAGCTTATGATGCAACACAAGATGTAATGCATGCAAAACATTCGTAAAAGTGTTAATGCCTCAATCCCTGGTCGCACTGTTAGTCGTCGGGTTCAGTCTTCCAATCTATCGTCTCGTTTGCGCCGGGTCTCGTATCCGGTCGCCAGTCTCGTGATCGCCGGGTCTTGTATCCGGTTGATCGTCTTATTGGGGCCGGGTCTCGTACCCGGTCACCCATCCCGTAATCGCCGGGTCTCGTATTCGGTCGATCGTCTGGTCGGGGCCGGGTCTCGTATCCAGTCACCCATCTCGTAATCGCCGGGTCTCGTATCCGGTCGATCGTATCGTCGGGGCCGGGTCTCGTATCTGGTCACCCATCTCGTAATCGCCGGGTCTCGTATCTGGTCGATCGTCTCGTCGGGGCCGGGTCTCGTATCCGGTCACCCATCTCGTAATCGCCGGGTCTCGTATCCGGTCGATCGTCTCGTCGGGGTCGGGTCTCGTATCCGGTCACCCATCTCGTAATCGCCGGGTCTCGTATCCGGTTGATCGTCTCGTCGGGGCCGGGTCTCGTATCCGGTCACCCATCTCGTAATCGCCGGGTCTCGTATCCGGTCGATCGTCTCGTCGGGGCGGGGTCTCGTATCCGGTCACCCATCTCGTAATCAACGGGTCTCGTATCCGGTCGATCGTCTCGTCGGGGCCGGGTCTCGTATCCGGTCACCCATCTTGTAATCGCCGGGTCTCGTATCCGGTCGATCGTCTCGTCGGGGCCGGGTCTCGTATCCGGTCACCTATCTCGTAATCGCCGGGTCTCGTATCCGATCGATCGTCTCGTCGGGGTCGGGTCTCGTATCTGGTCACCCATCTCGTAATCGCCGGATCTCGTATCCGGTCACCCATCTCGTAATCGCCGGGTCTCGTATCCGGTCGATCGTCTCGTCGGGGCCGGGTCTCGTATCCGGTCACCCATCTCGTAATCGTCGAGTCTCGTATCCGGTCGATCGTCTTGTCGGGGCCGGGTCTCGTATCCGGTCACCCATCTCGTAATCGCCGGGTCTCGTATCCGGTCAATTGTCTCGTCAGTGCCGTGTTCGATACTCGATTCATCAAAATCTCGTATTTTATCACCAAATTATGAGTCAAACGGGTTTTAAAATTGATTAAGCTTGCAATGGACAAGGGGGAGCACTGGGCCCAGCCGCAGATTGATCTGCGGCCAAGATCGGGCACTTAAGCGGCCAGCCGCTTCCCAGATCTGTCACTTTCATTCGTACCCCACACGATTTTCACACCCTTGCACGTCCTTTTTCCTGAATTTTTCAATCTTTTTGCAAAAACTGCTCCGGTTAGATCGATTTACGCGCTACAGGTAACATTTTGACCGATTATTTTTCAATTTCGTCAATGTTTTGCTATACATTTGCTATTTTGCATGTTTAGAGATATAAATGTATGCTTTGAAATGCTATGCCATGTATTATTACATGTATATGCTATGTATGAACTGCGCAAGTCATATTTTATGCTCATGATGCGGTCCCCCATACTTGTTGTTTCTTTTTGGAAGAAAATCATGCATTAGGGTCTTTTCATGTTGCAATTATCCATATAAATGCAATTTTGATCTGTTGTGGCTTGGATTAATTGAAAACATGTTTAGCTATGCATGGGATGCCCATTTTATAGACGAAACTCTGCCCATTTTTTTTGTTTTTCATATAGTAAACCCGCATCATGCTGCATTAATTCTATGATGATGATAGGAAATTAGAATGTTTGTGACATAATTCAAAATAGAATTTACCTTCCTCTTCGCCTGTTCTATTCCAGCTATGGATCTTGACACTCCTAGTAACTCCACCGCGTCTCGGACCTCGGGCGTTCGCTGCCGTAGGGTTGCACCCGTTCCTGCTTTGCCTTGGACCCGCCAGGCTCGCCGACTGGCGGAGGCTGTCATCCGGCCCGATTACCCCGATGTTGAGGAGGCTGCTCTTCCGGACGTTGCGGTAGAGGGGCCATCCTCCAGCACACCAGCTCCATCTCCTCATCGCGCCTTGTCTGGCGCCTCTGTGCAGATACCCGATCTATTGGGTCGGGATCTCAGCCGTCACCCCTCAGCATCTCTCGTTGCTAATGAGGTATATTCAATTCTACTCTGAATTTATTCTCAATTTCTCAATTTCCGTTCGTATCTGGACTGACCCATTAGTGATTGCCACAGGTGCCCGAATTTACTCAGCCGAGGGGTAACTGGTTTAACATTTACTCCCTCTACACGGCTTTGCACAGCGATTACCGAGCAGTGGTGGATGCCTGGGGTTTTCGTCATTTCTTCACCATCATTCCCCGTCAGTGCCCCTGGGGTTATATGAGGGCTTTATCCGAGCGATGGTTCCACCAGACCCAGTCCCTTCACCTTTTGGACTGTGAGGTTGTGCTGACTCCCTAGGATTGGAGGTACATCACGGGTATAGAGTTCACCGGATCCCGTGTCCCTCTAGATCTTGATATCACTCTAGCGGAGGTTCGAGCTTTATTGGGCTTCGCTGCCGAGGACCGGGTCTTCAAGGCCCGCAGTATTCGGTCCGGCGCTTTGGCTGTTAATGCTATCGGGGGCATATATGCGATGCCCTTCCCTGCAGATCGGGCTACTCGGGACATTCTGCTCCGGCGCTTGTTCCTGACCATCATGAGGGGTTGTTTCCTAGGGAACAACTCCTCTACCATTCATTTCAGCGTCGTCGGAGCTGTCAGGGATGTAGACCGGATCGGCGACTATGACTGGGGTCCTTCACCTTTGCTTATTTCCTCCACGATCTTCGTCTACGCTCAGAGGGACAGACAGATGCTTGGCTCGGCTTTTACCACTTTTTGCTAGTGAGCCCTCTCTTCCTCTTTTCTTACTGTACTTCCCTTCATTTCATTTCTCTTTTCTGCATTTGACGGTTACTCATGCCTTGCCTTGTTTCTGTTCACAGTTCTGGGCCTACGAGCGTCTTCCCTGTCTGCGGCCTGTCACTACCCTCGGTCTGGATACCTATCCCCGGGGTCAGCGATGGCACCACGGCACCTTTGAGGAGGTCCCGGTGTCTGGCAGCTTTGCCCATTGCCGCATTCAGCTGGAGCTGATCACCGCTGCGGAGGTCGTCTGGACTCCCTATCTTTCTGAGCATCTGGCTGTGGGGTTCACCGATGGATATCCTTCCGGCCTGGAGTTCGCACTTTCCACCCGCCGCCTTACTTTGCAGAGTGTCGGGGGCTGGGTGATGTATTTGGGAGAGCACGCATTCAGATGCGTTACTGGAGAGATCCGCATCCCGCACTCCCTTCCCTTCACTACCTCCTGGCCCTTGGATTCTCAGCCTTCGGAGATCATGCTCGCAGGGGAGGATGGCCAGACGCTCTCCTCGGGTCCTAGCACGAGCGAGGCCTTTCGTATCTGGTGGGTGCCCCGCACCATCGGTCCCCAGACCCGGGCCACATTCTTTCTCGGAGATATGGTCCCCGGCTCGGTGATGATGATCGATTGGGCCGCTTGTGTTCGGAGTCCCACTCATGCTGAGCAGATCGACACTCTGACCCGCCAGGTGGAGCAGCTGTCGTTGTATCTTCGGGTGCTAGGTCGGACTCCAGAGGATGCCTATGCATATGATCCTGATAGTACGGGTTTTGACACAGGCCCGAGCTCCTCCGATGCCCCAGCGCAGCCATATATCCCCGACATGAACTTTGGGCCTCCGACTTCGACGACTCCAGGGGATCAGTTCGAGGATCCCGCCTTCTTAGATGACCTTACTTTTGACTAGATCAGGCTAGGATAGGGCCTTTTGTACCTGAACCTTGTTAGATTAATTTTTATTATTTTTTCATGCACTATGTATTGAACTCATTTGTTTATTTATGCACAGTTCTTCATCATTATGACCGTTCAATTGCTTTATTATTAACTGTATGATGCATGCTTTTTGTTTATGGATAGAAAATGACCCCTGCACAGTCTTTTTGATACTATTTTTCACAGATGTCGTCATCAGATGTCGTGGTACGTTTGGACCCCATTCCTCCCACAGGGTTGGTCGGTAATCTTCTCCGCTGGTTGGACAATTTATCGCCGGCCGACAGGGTTATCGCAGATGGTCTTTTGGGACATTATTGGTGCTTATTATCCTTTCAGGTGCCAGCGGGCTTTGTGGAAGGTATTCTGAGCTATTGGGCCCCCAGATTAGGGACAGTGGAGCTGACCCCCACTCTCGAGGAATATGCTCGCTTTACCGGCTTGCCTTTGGATGGTCCTTGTGCCAGGGTCACAGCTGGTTCCATACGCCGTTAGTTCTTGACTTTCATTGGTTTGCGGAGGACAGTCTTGTTATCGGTGATCACATCAGACCATCTGGTTCCCCTTCATTTCTTAATTGACCGATTCGGCTCACCCGACAGTTTTCGTCTATTCTCTGGTGATTTTTCCGTGTCTGAGGAGCGCTGGGGCGCTTTGAGAGTAGACGTTTTGATGGCCTGTGTCATCTCAGTTTTGTACTTACCAGCCGGACTCGATCAGTTGGATATGCGAGTTGTCGCGGCCGTTAGAGCCCTTCAGGAGGATCACACCGTTCTTCCCATGATATTGGCAGATACCTACATGTCAGCCTCATACTGTCAGTCTTTCCGAGGCAGGGTAATCAGAGGGAGCTCTACTTTGTTATACGTGTGGTTTATGAGCCATCTCAGCCCCATTGGCCATTTCCATCGCCAAAGGTTTTGCTTCAGCCATGACATAGCCACGCAGTTTTCGTTTCGTCCCGTGAGCTGTACTGATGCGGCCTCCTGGGTATCATTTTTGTCGGTTATTGAGGATCCTTTTCATCTCCTGGTCTATTCGGGTTATTGCTCCTTTATGAGCTTCTTGACTCACGTGCCCAACCTGGATTTCATCCCTATTGTTGGCTTGAGAGGCGTGACGACTTATCATCCCTTGGCGGTTACAGGGCAGTTTGATCAGACACAGGATTTTCACCCTTTCGCGGGCGCAGCCGCCTACCGATTCCTCATATCATCCCAGATAGAGAGGGATCTACTGCGGGTATACGATCTTTGGTCTCGCAGGATCTTTGCCGAATATAGTGAGAGCTGCCACATCCAGACATTTGCCTACGTGCAGTGGTTGCGTGGAGACTCGGATCCGGTTGGTTTGAGTCAGACTGGGGCCTTTGATGACTCTGGAGTGATTTTCCCAGATGATACCACAGATCATTCCATCTCAGCTGATTCTGCCCCTAGTCGGGTTACTGAGGATACCCGACTCCGCCTGGCCTTGATTACTACTGAAGCTGAGAGGGATGCCGCTCTTGTTGAGAGAGATGATGCCATTCTGGCTAGAGATGCTGCCATTGCTGACAGAAACGCCATTGTGTTTCAGACCAGGGCAGTTATAGATACTCATTTTGAGACTGTCAGCCGAGCCATTGCTTTATTGGATCGCATCGACATGATGGAGCAGCAGATTGCAGGGGATGCTGATGCTTCAGATCTATCCACCACCTTATCCATCCTGCTTCAGCTAGTTTCAGATTTATAGATTATTTTATTTTCTGCATAGACTATGTCAGTTTCATCGGTTATCGAAAGAGAAATCTTGTAACAAAATGACTTATATATACAGACATGCATTTAAATTTAGTCGTTTTCCTTTTTTGTCGTATCGTTGCCTTTCATTGGATCCTCATTTTATCCGGCTGACCATGATTTTGACATTTCGCTTTCTTTCTCTTCTCAAGTCTTGATGGAGATCTGACAGATATTGTCGTACCCCTGTTGATTTCATTAGGCTGGGTCTTAGATTTTGGCTAATTGTTTTGGTTGGATCAGGGTTATGTCATCTGAGATGAAGCTGATTAGTCGGCTGGTTTCGAGGAGGTTTTGAGGGTGTAGGATGGTTTATCTGGCTGTTAGGAATTGGTTTTGTTTAGGGAAAGTATTGTTTTTAAGGAATCGGACCGTGCCATGATGGCTGCCTACGTACCCCCACAAGTTGGGAGATCAGGTCCTACGTAGTTCGTTCCTCAAAGAAAAGGGGGAACTGATGATTCTCACCGAGTCGGAATTGAGGGGCTGTGGAAATACCTCACCATCCATTTCTTGCAATATGAGGGCTCCTCCGAAAAGCACTTTCTTAATCACAAATGGTCCTTCCCAGTTCGGGGCAAACTTCCCCTTGGCTTCGTCTTGACAAGGCATGACTCTTTTTAGCACCAAATCATTTTCCTTGAACTTCCGAGGTCTTATCCTTTTGTCGTATGATCGAGAGATCCTTTGTTAATATAACTGACCGTGCCAAACAGCAGCCACCCTCCTTTCATCAATTAGGGCCAACTGGTCGTATCGACTTTGCATCCAATCCTCCTCGCTTATTTGAGCATCGATCACTATTCTGAGGGACGCCATCTCAACCTCAACTGGCAGAACAGCCTCCATCCCATACACCAAAGCGTAAGGGGTTGCCCCTATAGAAGTACGCGTTGACGTTCGGTATGCCAGCAGGGTGAGGGGTAACAGATCCGGCCATCCCCGATGATTAGCAGACATTTTCGCCATGATCTTCTTGATATTCTTATTTGCAGCCTCCACTGCCCCATTCATCTTGGGACGGTAAATGACAGAATTGAGGTGTTTGATCTTAAACTGGTCGCATAATCCCTTCATGAGGGCGTTGTTCAGATTCTTGGTATTGTCGGAGACCAAAACCTCAGGTTGCCCGTATCGACAAATGACATTATTCCTGATGAAACCGACGATGACCTCCTGAGTTACTTTGGGGAAAGAAGCTGCTTCTACCCATTTAGTGAAGTAATCGATCATGACGAAAATGAATCGGTGTCCGTTGCTTGCTTTGGGCTCTATCGGTCCGATTACATCCATTCCCCACATTAAAAATGGCCGCGGGGAGGTCATACAGTGCAGTTCATTGGGAGGCGTATGGATCACATTATTGTGCGCCTGGCATTGGTAACACCGTTTGACATGATCATCGCAGTCGGCTTTCAGCGTTAACCAATAATGCCCCGTTCTCAAGATCTTCTTGGCCAGCATCGGTCCACTCATGTGTGGCCCGCACACTCCACCATGTATTTCGCCCATAATCTTTTGGGCCTGTGTCTCATCTACGCATTGCAACAGTCCCAACCCAGCATCCCTCTTGTAGAGTGAATCCCCACTCAGGTAAAACTTCATTGCCATCTTTTGAATTCTCATCCTCTCAGCTCGGCTTGCCTGGTCGGGAATGGATCTATCCCTCAGGTACTCCCATATGTCGTGATACCAAGGCTGCCTTGGCATAACCACCTCGTCTGATAATACTGCAACATGTTCCTCGTATGCCGGGGCATTCTGTACTGCTATCTCAATCTGTGGAATGTCCCTGCTCTTGATTACGTGGATTAAGGAAGCCAGAGTTGCCAATGCATCGGCAAAATCATTCCGTCCCCGGGGGATATGTCGGAAAGCGATATCTTCGAACTCTCGCATCAATTGGATAACACAACGATGTTATGGAAGTAGCCGGAGCTCTTTTGTGTTGTACACCCCGATCGCCTGTCTGATTACCAGTTCTGAATCCTCGAACACTGCCAGTCTTTTCACTCCCATATCGCGGGCAAAACGGAGTCCCAATATACATCCCTCGTACTCAGCTGTGTTGTTTGAATTGCTGAACTGCAACTTAGTGCCCACAGGGTATTGCTCTCCGGTGATAGAGACCAGGACTGCTCCGGCTCCTGCCCCTTCAGCATTCATGGCACCATCAAAATACAGCTTCCAGAACTGCCCCTCGTCATCACATTTCGTGTGTAATACCCAAAATATATGTTCGCCCGGTAGAGGAGTTTCTAACAGCTCCATTCCCCCTACTGGCGTTTCTGCCAACTGATCTGCAATTCCCTGCCCTTTTATGGCTTTCTGAGTTACGTATACAATGTCGAACTGCTGTAAGATTAACTGCCATCTTGACAGTCGACATTTTAGCATGGGCCTTTCAAAGATATATTTCAGGGGATCCATTCTCGATATCAGGTACATAGTATGCCCATGGAGGTAGTGCTGTAATCTCCCTGCAGCCCAGGCCAAAGCACAACAGGTCTTCTCGATGGGAGTGTAATTTTGTTCACATCGGCTAAATCTCTTGCTGAGATAATAGATGGCCTGCTCTTTACCTGCTTCATTCTTCTGTCCCAGCATGCATCCCATCGCAATGGCATTGACCGATATATACATAAACAGAGGGATCCCATCCTTCGGGGGTACCAGCACTGGTGCCTCTGTCAGCTGCTTTTTAACGGTCTGAAAGGCTTTTTGACATTGTTCATTCCACTCTTGGGAAACATCCTTCCTTAATAGTTTGAAAATCGGCTCGCATGTAGTCGTCAAGTGGGATATGAAGTGGCTGATGAAGTTTATTCTTCCCAGGAATCCTCTTATCTCCTTCTCTGTGGGAGGTGCCGACATATCCACAATGGCCTTAATCTTCGCCGGATCCAACTCAATGCCCCGATCACTAACCAGGAATCCCAAGAGCTTGCCCGACTGCACTCCGAAAGCACACTTTGCTGGATTGAGCTTCAAATTATATTTTCTGAGCCGATCGAATAGCTTTTTGAGATGGGTTATATGATCAGATTCTACCCTTGACTTCACGATAATGTCATCTATGTAGACCTCTATCTCCTTGTGCATCATGTCGTGGAACAGGGCCATCATGGCTCTCTGATAAGTAGCCCCCACGTTTGTGAGACCGAAAGCCAATCGTCTATAGCAGAAAGTGCCCCAAGGGGTGATAAACGCGGTCTTTTCCCGATCTTCTTTCGCCACCATTATCTGATGATACCCCGCAAAGCAATCAACAAAAGAGTACATCTCGTACTGGGCTGTGTTATCCACCAGGATGTGTATGAAAGGCACCGGAAAGTTATCCTTGAGACTGGCCTTGTTTAGATCTCTATAGTCGACACATACCCTCACCTTCCCTCCAGGCTTAGCCACTGGGACTACATTGGACAGCCATTCTGGGTAAGTGGACACCATAATGATTCCAGCCCTGAACTGTTTGATGATCTCTCCCTTCACCTTCAAGCTCCACTCCGGTTTCAACTTTCTTAGTTTCTGCTTGACAGGCTTGAAACCCTCCTTGATGGGCAACCGATGTACCACAATGTCGGTGGATAATTCGATCATGTCCTCATGAGACCAGACAAAGACATCCTCATATTGGCTTAGCAACTCAGTTATTTCTGCTTTCTGGCTGGGGGTAAGGTCTGTCCCTATCTTGAGCTCTTTGGGTTTGTCAGGGGTTCCGATATCTATGGTGATGGTTTGGTCTACGTTGGGTTTGGGTTTATCCTCGACCCATCCTTTGATCTCGTCAGGCGTGTCGTCGTAATCTGTCTCGTCTTGCTCAATGCCATTAAATCGAAATCGAGCTCAATGTCAAAATCATAATCATCATTCAAATTTGAAAGACCATTTGTTAGGCAAGGATTATTCAAATTGGTACACCTAACATGAAACAAAATATTTGTCATATATAAGTTATTTCCCACAACGATCACATTTTCAGATAACATGACGAAACGACATAATTATGCAAAATACAAAACAAAAATGAACTTCTTCATCCTCCCATCCTCTGGGGTCTACCACCCTGATGTCGGGTTTTACCCTTGTTTGGATATCACTGGTTTCATGGTCCAGTTGTCGATGGTCATATCAGACGGAATGCGCTGGATGAAAGGTGGCTTCACATCGGAAATTTCCCCGATGACTACAGCTACATCGCCTGAGTCCCTCTTCCTACCTTCTTCAGGAATAATTAGCCCTGACAATCGATGACAGGCACACCTTGTTGGGCTCCCGGTGGCGTGACAACATCTTTCCCCTCTCCATTGCTTGTTAATTATCCGGGGATATAGCATCTGGTTTCGAACTTTTGCGCGACCTCCTGTAGGAAACTTTCCCTCTTGGTCGACTCATCACTTGCGGGGGTTAACTCTTCATCCCCTGCCCCAATCACATGCTAGCTAGTCCCTCGTTCATTGTTGACCCTAGTCACTGGTTTTCCAGCCAGTCGAGTCAGAGCCGCACCTTGACGGTGTCTCCGTGCTACGCCTTCATGATATCCCAACCCTGCTTTACCTATCTGATGGGGTAGTTGAATGGGCTTGGTGATTCCTTGACTGCTCTTTCCCAACCCCTGTCCAGGTTAGAATTTCATTTTCATCATTTCCTTTGCAACGAAGGTGAGTTCTGGAGAGACCCTAGGTTTCATGGCTGGAGCCCCCAAGCATCTGTAGTGGGGAGTGCTGATTTCCAGCGCCTGAAAACTGGCAGGGGCCGCTGACTCGTCCACATTAATCACAGGCAGGCCATTCCTGGAAAGAGAAGGGTCATCACACTCCGCCGAGATCGTCACCAGATTCCCGTCGATGATAAGTTTGATTTGCTGGTGTAGCGTGGAAGGAACTGCCCCGGCCATGTGTATCCATGGCCTCCCCAATAACAGGTTATAACTTGCCGCAATATCTAGGACTTGGAAAGAGATATCAAAAGTACAAGGTCCTATTTCCACCGGCAATTCTATCTCTCCAATTGTATCCCTCCGGGAACCGTCGAAGGCTCGCACCACTACATGACTGGCCCGTAGGCGCTTAGGATTGATGTTCATCTTCTATAATGTACTGAGGGGACAGATATTCAACGTCGATCCCCCATCAATCAGCATCCCATTCATGATATAACCTGAAGAGATTACCGCAATATGTAGCGGTTTTCGATGCCCCCTTCCCTCTTTAGGGATATCATCATCTGTGAACGATATTACATCACTCTCCAACAGATGGCCCACCAGATGGCCGAAACCTTCCTTGCTAATCTCTTTGGGAATGTATGCCTCCTCTAGGACTTTCGCCAGAATTTTGCAATGATCACTGGACGATAACACCAAATCCATGATTGATGTCAGGGTCGACTCCTCGTTTAATATCTGGATCCCTCTTGCTTCCGGATGATCCATCTTCCTCAAGAATTCCATGGCTTTTTCCTCGGATATCTTTTCATCTTTCTTTGTTTTGCTTTCAAGGACTCGTCCAGGAAGATATAAGGGATTCCCCTTTGTTGTTACAGAAGCACAACTTGCCGCTTCCTTTGAGACTCCCCCGTAATTCCATGGCACCGTCTTTAGACTGTGGACAGGGATTTGTGGCCTCGTTGTAAGGGTGAGGGGTTTCGGAGCTGCTAACTTGACAGGCCCCTCTATGATATTTCTGCTTACACCCACCAACCTAATTGGCGCTCCCCGTGTACTCCCGTGATCACTTATCATGTTGATCATTTCATCGATTTTCTTTACATAATTCAGCCTTGACGGCCCCTCGGCTTCACTGGCTTCCGGCACATTGACCCCCCCTCCATCATGCCCAGGCAGGGGATTGACTTTAACATTTGGGGAGTCTGGCTGTTCCACCACAATTTCCCCACTATCAATCAAGTTCTGAATTCTGTGCTTCAGCGTCCAACATTCCTGCGTATCATGACCCGGGGAACCTGAATGGTAGGCGCATTTCCATTCGGGTCACTCGGGGGTGCCAAATCGACTATTTTCCTCTGGGCTATCAATACTGCCCACACCCGCTCAAGAGGATCCCCGAGTGGGGTGAATACTCGATTTTTCGAGGTCTCAAATCTCATTCGCCCATCCGCCCTCTGATCAGTGAAGTTAGGCTGTCGGGATGGCCCCACTCTCTGTACCTGTACTGGAGGATTGTTTTCTGCCTTCCTAAACGATCCCTACAGGATGAGGGAAACATCTTCTTCCTTTTTCTTTTGGACCCTACGGGAAGTGCTGCCATAGTTTCCACTCTGTATTTGTTCTGCAGCTGTTTCCAAAGCCGTGAAATCCCGAATCTTGCCAGATTTCAACCCCATGTCCACCATTTCTCCGTGTTTAATCATCTCGGCAAAAGGTCTTCCAATCCCCGATATAACCCGCTCATAATAAGGTGCCTCTTGAATATCCACGAAGGTCATCACGATCTCTGACTCGCTCATGGGGGGATTCACCTGTGCAGCCATACCCCTCCATCGTTGTGCATAATCCATGAAAGATTCCTTTGGTTGCTTCTTGATTTTCGTCATTTGATATCTATCAGGGGCCATTTGTGCCTGGAAGCTATATTGTGTTAAGAAGGTGTGGGCCAACTCCTCCCAATTGTGGATCCGGGCATTATCAAGCCGGGCATACCAGATTCTCGCTTCTCCCGTCAGGCTCTTTTGGAATAGTTGCATCCTTAGACCCTCGTCTTCTGCATAAGATCCAAGCTCCCCAATGTATATTTTCAGATGTGTATAAGGATCCCCCTTCCCATTGTATTTCTCAAATTCGGGAATTTTAAATTTCTCCGGGTATCTGGTTCCGGGGAAGACACATAGATCTGAATAATTAACCCTGCCTAGGGAACCTATGCCTTTTAGAGATTGGATGGTCTCCTCCATTTGTTTCATTTTCTTTCGAAGGTCGTCAGTGTCTCCTTCCTCTGGGATAATAATCACTGTCCGATTAGGTATAGGAACGGCCTTTGGGATGACGGGTTCGCCCTTAGGTTGGGGTGGATCCTCTTTAGGTGGATCCTGTCTAGGTAGCAATTGTTCCTTTAGCATCATGGCCATTTCTAACATTTGTTTCTTAAAATCATCAAATTCCTCCCTAGATATGGAACTAGGATTAGTAGATGGAATATCAGCCATTTCAGATGTAGAGTCCTGGGCCCTCTTAGACTGCGAACGCGTTGGAGGAGCAATCCTACAAAAACAACGGTTTGAAGTTTAGTCCTGGGCAATGAAAGGATATGGATGCATGCTAGAGCCATAACTTTTTTTTTTGGGTTTTTTAATCTTTCTCTGCAAAACAACATGTTAGTAGTCCCTTATTGCAATAATAATTGATAGACATGACTTATTATGCCTTCCCAGCTATTCCCTGTAAAACATGGAGGTCAGTACTTTCTTTTGACAACAGGCAAGGTATATGACAGTTGTATGCCATTTACATGACATTTATTTATTCGACTGAATGATAAAAGGGTAGGAAGAAGCTTCCCTTTCGTTAGGTTTATCAGAGGTTGACCTACCCTAGGGTTACTCTCGCGGGCTTTTCGGCATGAAGGTTCCTATATCTTCGTAATCTACTCGTCTGAATCCTTTCGATTGGAGCGGATATGGGTTGTACGTTTCCTGAGCCATCTCCGGGGAGCAGCCCCTTCGAGTCCAGTAATAAGCAACCGACAGGTTAACCTCAAGAGGAGGTACACTCTCAACATTCATTCACATTCATCGTCCTCACCGTATGCAAATGATTACTTTAAGGTAAAGCAATTCCATTCAACCATTCATTTATTGGTAAAACACATTCACACAACAACAGGTCAAAATATCGCACGCACACACACATTCATGAATTTTAAAAGATAGGACAGCATCAAGACTTGAACGCGGCTTAAGCCCTCTAATGTCCCCAGCAGAGTCGCCAGCTGTCGACGCCGGGAGGGATCGCTTCCTTTGTGATTGTTACCCTTTCCAATTTTTGCCTTTTCATTAGGTGATTTTGGGGAAAAGGTCGGCATTAATGTCGACGTGATTTTGAAAGATTGTTTTTTATGATGAGCCAATTAACCAGAGTCGCCAGTTGGTATATTTGAAATGCATGTACCAACTCATCCGAGTTTTTGTTTTTTATAAATCGCTGGCTCATATGTGACTCCGAATTAATTGGTCTGCAAACCGAGATTCATAGAGTTCGGGGGCTAGCTTAAGCGAGGGGAAGGTGGTGTTAGGCACCCCCCGACTTCCGTGAAACACGGTTACCGCAATCTTGATACTTTCCTATCCTTTAATCCATGAAATGTGTATGTGTGCGTGTGCATGTGTGTGCCTATGTGAATGTTGTGGTGAGTTTGTATGAAAGAATCATTTGGGGTTTTTATGGAAAGTCGTGTTTTGAGAGTGCTTTAGAATGTCCTTCAACTCCTACGAGAAAGCTTTATTCTTTAAGAGAAAGGTTTGATTTTAATTGTCAAAAGTCATGGGATTTTCATTAGGTGTCGTTTTGACAAAATAAGAGTTTTTTAAACCTTCGTCAAAATAGAAATCGAGACCTATACGTTGCTTTCATAAAATGACGGGCAATTTCTAGGATCCCTTTAACCCTATGCACATTGATTTAATAAAACGTCGCTTATTTTATAAAACCATTTCTTGTGACGTTTGAATACAATCTTTCCTTTGCCTTCTCGTTAAATAGAAATTGACATTCATTAGCACTTCCCAATTTTTAGCCTCGTGATTCTAATAACCTAATTTGATTGATTTTATGGAAATCTTATCGTTTAGCTTTGAAATCAATTTCGTGTCATAAATCAAATAAAACATTAAAATGCGTAGGGGCTATTCATGGGCATGTGAGCCATCAAAATACCCCCAAACGCCCGCAAACACATATTTTTCACTATTACGGGGCCTTAAACACGATTCTCGCCTTGGCGTCGTTTTAAGGCCCGACGGTTACATACTTTCAAGGAAGATTACATCGCTCCTACTAATTATATCAAAAGATATCCATCATCGGATTTGGACCACGGGGTCGCTTTCCTAGGCTCACACCCGAAATCTCCACACACCCACAACCGGATATTACAAGAGGAAAACCAACACGGATAATCTAACAATACAAAAACATCCTAAAATAGCAACCTAAAGGAACCACGCCCAATATAACGTCGTAGAATAACCAAAATTTCAACAACGAATATCATCGGGTTATTAGGAAGAATTTTGTTCCGATAGAACCCTCTCTAATAATCCCTAATTCATTGTCCACCATAAATTATATGAAAACTACATTTAATTTAACCAAAGTATATGATAGAAATTGCTATAATAAGTGAATTTTCACCTTGCAAATGATGTCAAAGTGGATGTAAACTTGTGTATTTTGAATAGAAGGAGAAGTATATGTGATACAATCAAATCAAAAGAGTATAAATCCTCTCTTTTTTCTTCCTTTCTCTCCTATTTTGTTGCAAAATTATGCTATTTTTTCGCTCTATTTCCGAGCTGCTGCTGCTATTTCCTTCTCCTCTCCTGATCTGCCAACCTCCTGTATGCTGAATGAAGGATGAGCTGAAATAGGCTGGCTCGCCGCAGATTGATCTGCGGCTGGCTGGCCGCCACCCCTCCACTCAGCTGATTTTCGGTTTCCGTGTTTCGAGTTCCGTGTTTTCAAAAGGCGCACTCATTGGCCGCAGATCAATCCGCGGCTGGCTGGCTTGACTTTCTCGATTTTCGTGCTATGCCTCGATTCTCGTGTCGTGACGTCGGTTCTCGCCGACAGGCTCGTATTTTGCAGTCCGAGAATTACTGGGAGACGTGCCACATTATTTGGGAATGCTCATTTCGGACAGCCTTGTTGCCACGTCGATTTCGGTTGTAAATCGTCGCGGTGGCGTCGAGTGTTCGTGCGTGTCCATCCTTTGCTCTCGCAGGCCGGTTCATTTGCCGAATTTGCCCTCCTGTCAGGGTTAGTATACGAAGTGCAAAATTTGGGTGTCTACAAATAGTTTAATTTATTTATTTAAATAAGATTAGAATTGTTTTAATTGATTTATTCACAACCGGTTTAATATGAAAAACCTAAAGGGTCACACTGCAAAAGAAAAATATTTATTTAAGAAGTAAATGACATAATTGTAATAATAAGTTAAGTGTATTTAATTTAGTCTATGGAGATAGAATAAATTAAATAGCTTAATATTTATTATTTAATATTTTGGAAATATTAAATATAAATTAATAAGAGGAGTCTTATTATTATTACTATTACTATTACTATTATTTAATTCCCAATAGGGATTGAGAATTAATTAATAAAAGTACTCTCTCATTAATTCCTAATTGGATTAGGAGGATAATTAATTAAAGGAGTTTAATTAGAATAGAAATCTTAATCCTAAATAGTTTAGGGGAGGGTTTTCCTACATCTATAAATAAGAGAAGTCTTATCATAGATTGGGGTTACACACCTTTGCATAAGAATTGTGGAGAGTACTTACAATTTCTATAGAGATAGAAACTAGGGTTTTGCCAACACCCATCTTCTTGAATAGATATTATTCATTGGTTGATCACCTCTAGAGGCCAAACACTTGGGTGGCTAACGTTGATCAAAGGAAGGAATTTAATCGGTGGAATTCAAGGAGAACGCGAAGGAATTGGAGATGAACTTGTACCTGAGGAAGCTAGAATTCTACAAGGGTATAATTCTTATTCTCCATCTCTTTGTTTAGTTAATAATTGTGCATAAAGAAAGATCATGGTGATGGTTTGTCTAAAATTTTAAAATCTGATTTTATCGCGCTTTCGTTTTATTTATGTAATTTGATTGCATGTTAGCGTTATATACAAACCTAACAGTAGGGACACTGCCTACGCTAAGAGAGATTATGCTCTTATGGATAGAGACGCGGCGTCTGCAAACAGAGATGCTCATCGGGATTATGCTAAGGAGGTTGTTGGCCAGGCCCAGCGGGTTTTGGATTACTAGGATGATACTATTTATATTGCATTAATTTTGCTAAGATGGGTTGAGGTAGCAGAGCAAGAGCTTCCATCCGTTCCTGAGATCTTAGAGATCGCAACCTGCCTTTCGCTTCTGTCATCTTTGACTTCAGATCTATAGACCATACTGCCTTTATTTTTCTACATAGACTATAACATTTTATCACTCATCATAGAGAACTTTGTATGTCGAAATAGTTACATATATAAAAAGATTTACATTTTAGTCAACTTCCCTTTTTGATATATGCTCGCCTTTTATCTGATTTTCATCTCCTCTGGATGATTATCATTTTGCTATATTACTGTTTCTCCAGTCTCAGGTACTCGGGTCCGATTTAGCAGATAGTTGTCGAGATGCTGTCTGATTTCACCGGATGGTCGTCGACTTGAGTTAATGGGATATCATGGTTTGGCTTATTGGAAGAGATCTGGGGTTTTAGAGTATGGGTTTAGGTATAATTTTTGTTTGGGATGGCTGTCTGGTTGGTCGAAAAGAGGATCAGACGGTCCATTGACACAGCTTCACGATCGACAAATCATCGAAATGATTTTAAAGTTTTACAAGGATTAGACTATACCGTGGCCGGTTGATGAGTAGGTTTCGTACCTACGAATTGGATACCAATTTACTGTATCATTGTTGAAATCCTTGAGTTCTAGTTACTTTTCATGTGTTTTCTGTGTTTTTGTAGGTATTTTGCATTTGAACCGATGTTGATGGAAATTGGAGTGAACCGACATTGATGGAAATTGGAGTGCTGAAGAAGTCAAAGGCTGATGTGCTGAAGAGCTGCGCGGCCGCGCCATTAATATGAAGGAGACCTGCGCGCGCGCGCTGGTTGACAGATTAGGGCTCGGCTGAAGGACTGCGCGGGCACGCCGGGCTTGTACAGGAACCTAGCGCGGCCGCGCTAGGTCGGCAGTTGACCAGGAGCTGAAGTTTGACTTTTTAAGTTTTGAATTGGAATTTGATTTGTAATCAAACTTATCTCTTCTATGTGATGTTGGACGATTAGTAGGTACTATAAATAGCTAGTTTTAAGGAGTTTTTATCTATCTACGAATTAAGAGACTTATTCTTGATTTGTAATCAATTGGAGACTTGAAGTAAGTTGGATAGCACATTGAAATCATTGTAGGAGCTAAGGAGAGATCTGGGGCTACTTTCAGAGTTTTATTTCTCTTCTCTATCTTTTAGTTTGTAATTTTGAATGCTATTTAATTTGTGGATTATGAATTTCAGTTTAGCTATGAACTAATTTTCTTTTAAGATTGCAATGGATCTTATTGTGTAGTTTTTATCAATATGCTTCCTAGTTAATTATTGTTATATATTTTCAGATTGTCTATTATGATTTGAGTTTAATTGTTTGATTACCTGGCCAGTAATTACCGTGATAACCTATATGAAGTTGAGAGATGAATTATAGGTTTAGATCTGATCATAATAGCATGTGATTATGTTTTCTACTTACGTTTGGGATTCATAATTTGTGTTTAGGATAGAGATATACCTACACACTGCATATAATCTGATAAGGAACCTGAGCTTCAAATCCTTTTTAATTGTAATTCACATAGAGATATAGTGACTTAGTTATTTAGGGTGTTCAACTTAATTCTAACTTTTGTAGATTTGAGTTGATTTGTCTAGGATACACTGAGAAGTGGTTTTAGATATTGATAAGTTCCTGATTAACAATCTGAATTACTTGTCATAATTTAATAGGAAGTATATTGATATAAATGAAGTAATAAGTGAAATTATAATCTTAAGTTTCCAATAATATCTGTTTTCGAAATTTATTTACTTAGTTTTATTAAAATTCTCAAACTAACACACAATTGATCTCTTCTTTAATTTAATTGAGTTAGTTTAGAACTAATTTTTATTATTATAAATTGCATATTTTTCTCGTGGGAACGACACTCTCTTATCATTATATTACTTGTGGACTGTGTATACTTGCGTATTTTTGCTAGTATAGATTTAGGCAAACAAGTTTTTGACGCCGTTGTCGGGGAAATTTTTGTGTTTAGAATTTTTAATTATCAGTTTAATTGATTCAATTTTAGTTAAACAACATTCACTTTTATTTTTCTTTTATTTTCTTTTTAAGGAGATTCTGGTTCGTTTATGCAAACTAGATCAAAATAACCGAAAC
This sequence comes from Aralia elata, assembly GCA_034770075.1. Lineage (NCBI taxonomy): Eukaryota > Viridiplantae > Streptophyta > Magnoliopsida > Apiales > Araliaceae > Aralia > Aralia elata. The sequence continues at coordinate 39,308,452 of CM068380.1, read as the reverse complement.
TTTTGCAGTGTGAAGACGATCTTGAAAACAAGTTACGCAAGTTAAGGAAATTCTGTAAAGAGACACTTGAGAGAGCGAACATGGATAACGAAGAGCAGAAATCATTGAGGGAATATGCCATGCCTAAGATAGATAAGATCAAGTCGAGCATCACAAGGCCAGCGATCACTATAAACACTTTTGAGATCAAACCGGGAACAATTCAGATGATCCAGAATTCGGTGCAGTTTGGGGGTTTGCCCACTGATGATCCGAATGAACATTTAGTGAGCTTTCTTGAGATTTGTGATACATTCAAATATCACAATGTATCGGATGATGCGGTCAGACTACGTTAATTCCCATTCACTCTAAGGGATAAAGCAAAGAGTTGGTTGCACTTGCTACCGCCGGGATCCATCACGACCTGGGATGACTTAGCTGAGAAATTTCTTGCAAAATTCTTTCCACCAGCTAAAACTGCCAAATTGAGGAATAAGATTTCCACTTATGAGCAACAACATGGAGAGTCACTGTATGAGACTTGGGAGAGGTTCAAGGAATTATTGAGAAAATGCCCACACCATGGACTACCCCAAGTGGCTACAGGTTCAGATGTTTTACAATGGGTTAAGTGGTAATACTCGATCCAGAATCGATGTAACCGCAGGAGGAGCACTTATGGATAAAAAGTTTAATAAGGCTTATGAACTGTTAGAGACAATGGCTGCCAACAATTATCAATGGCTGACTTCCAGAACAAATCAGCACAAGGTAGCCGGGGTTTTAGAAGTTGATGCAGTCACAGCATTAGCAGCTCAGATGGCAGCTATGTCTAAGAAGATTGATGCTATAGCAGAGTTAAAAACTCATCAAGTTGCTTATGTATGTGAGCTATGTATGGGATCACATCACACAGATTATTGTCCCATTAATCCGGAAGCAGTGCAGTTTATGGGTAGCTACCAACGACCACCAAACCCTTACCAAAACGCTTACAACCCGGGATGGAGAAATCATCCGGGTTTCTCGTGGAGCAACAATACACAAGCTCAAAATCAACCTGCAAAACCACAAAATCCCCCAGGGTTTAAAATCAAGTTCCACAACATGCAGAGAGGAAACTAAATTTAGAGGACTATTTGACCAAATTTATTATAGCTTCTGAGAGGAGAATGAATGATCAGGATAAGCTGTTAAACCAAGTAGATATGAATGTGAAAAGTCAAGCAGTGTCAATTAGAAATCTGGAGAATCAGTTGGGACAATTAGCTCATGTTTTGAATAGTCGACCCCAAGGAGCGTTCCCAAGTGATACTGAAGTTAATCCGAAAGGAGATGGGAAGGAATAATGCCAAGCTGTCACGTTAAGAAGCGAAAAACAGTTGCTGCCAACAGGCGCGGCCGCGTCGGAAATACAAAGGGACACGGTGCGGGCGCACAACTCATCAGAAGAGGAATATGCAGAGCTTTCAATGGAGGAAGGAAAGAAGTCTGAAATTGAAGGAAAAGAAAAAGAAAAGGAATAAATAACACCACCTTTGATATACCCCCTAGTTCTATATCCACAGAGACTTCAGAAACAAAAGATAGATAAGCAATTCTCCAAGTTCCTCGAAATTTTCAAAAAGTTACAAATTAACATACCATTTGCAGAAGCTTTAGAGCTGATGCCGAGTTACGCTAAGTTTATGAAGGGAATCTTGTCTAGGAAGAAAAAGCTAGAGGACTATGAAACAGTGGCTTTGATTGAAGAATGTAGTGCGGTGCTCCAAAAGAAATTGCCACCAAAGTTGAAAGATCCTAGCAGCTTTACTATTCCTTGCATCATTGGTAACTTGTCATTTAATAAATGTTTGTGTGATTTGGGAGCAAGTATCAACCTTATGCGATTATCGATATACTCTCAGTTAGGTCTACCTGCATGATGAGTGAGTTTTACACCTACGAATTGAGTACGTTTGGCTTAATAATTTGTGAGTTCTTAAGTATTTTAAAGTTAGTATTAGGTATTTATAGTGTTTTTATGTTATTTTGTAGGAAGAAGGAAGGAAATGCAATCCGGACATCTTTTGGAGTAGAATATGCAAGCAAATGCGAGAAGGGAAGATTGAAAGGTTTTCAACACTAGGTTGCATACATGTTTTTGGTTTGGAACTTGGATTTTATTGTAGAACTATCCTTAGCTTTCCGGAACATCTTAAATCGTCCCAATCGGAGTTCGGATGCGAGAGTTATGACATTTTTATCAACAGAGATCAAAGTTTGGAGTTGCCATTTACATAGCAGCTACTTGAAGCCCAATTTCGACCTTGATCCAGATATAATCTCTCAATGCTCAAAGAATGAAAGTTGTAGATCTCGTCGAGAGCTTCGATTTGATAGGTGGCAGGCCTCGTAACTCCTCCCGGATCAAAAGTTATGACCATTTTACCAAGCGATGTTGCAGCAGAAATTGGACTAGCGCGGCCGCGCCAGTTTCTAGTTCATTTTGGGCGCGGGCGCGCCCAACACCAGAGAGGGGTCGCGGCCAGACTTAGTTTTGACGCGTTTTTGCATGTTTTTGACTCCAAATTGAATTGGGTTTCCTCCTAAGCTTGGGATTTGACTTATAACCTATAAATACATTATGTGAGGCATAAAATAGAGGGGATCTTGCTACTTTTTGCTAACCCTAGTTTGGGGATCTTGCTACTTTTTGCTAACCCTAGTTTAGGGATCTTGCTACTTTTTGCTAACCCTAGTTTAGAGATCTTGCTACTTTTTGCTAACCCTAGTTTGGGAGAAAGAGAAGGAGGCTTGAAGCAATTGAGCAAGTACAAAGGATTCAATTAAGGAGCTAAAGGAGAGACTCAAGGATTGCAATTACAGATTTTATTCTCTTCCCTAATCTTTTATTTTGTATTCTTGAATGCTTTATCAATTGTGGATTATGGATTTTAATTCAATCATGAACTAATTTCTTTTTAAGATTACAATTGAACTTATTGCGTAGCTTTTATTGATATGCTTCCTTGTTAATTATTGTTGATTATTGTCGGATTGTCTATTATGATTTGTGATTAATTGCTTAATTGTTTGATCAACAATTACCGTGGTAATCTATATGAACTCGAGAGATGGATTATAGATTTAGACCTAATCATAATAGCATGTGATTGTGTATTCTGCTGTCGATGGAATTCATGATTTGTGTTTAGGATAGAGATATACCTATATGCCGCATGTAATCTGAAAGAGAACCTGTGCTTTAAATCCTTTTTAATTGTAATTCACATAGAGATATAGTGAATTAGTTAACTAGGGTGTTCATCTTAATTCTATCTTGTGTGGATTTAAGTTGATTTGTTTATGATACATCGAGAGATGATTATAGATATTGATGAGTTCTTGATTAACAATCCAGAATAATTAATATAACTTAACAGGAAGTGTATTAATTCAAGTGAAACATTAAGGGACATTGTAATCTTAAGCCTTTTATCTGAATTCGATTCTTGGTAGTTAGTAATTAGTTAGTTTAGTATTTTATTATCTAAAATTCATAGTCTTAATCAATTGTTTAAATAAAGTTAATTTAATTATGAGTTAGTATTTGGTAATTATTATTAAATAATTCTCTGTGGGTTCGACACTCTCTTATCACTTTATTACTTGTTGACCGTGTACACTTGCACGTATTTATTGATTGCTAAATCGACAAACAACCGAAACTTACAAACATATCTCTGCAGCTAGCAGATAGGTCTGTTATATACCCGAGAGGAATTGTGGAGGACATACTTGTTAAGGTTGATAAATTCATATTTCCAGCTGATTTCATCATATTGGATTACGAAGAAGATAAGACATTTTGATCATACTTGGGAGACCATTCTTAGCAACCGGTAGAACACTCATTGATGTGCAGAAAGGAGAATTGACTATGAGGGTTCAAGACTAAGAAGTGAAGTTCAATGTGTTTAAAGCTATGAAGTTTCCTACAGATGAAGAGGAGTGTTTCAGAATGGATATGTTGAAGAAAGACGTGGATGATGAATTTTTGCAACTGATGATTAGGGATCCATTGGAGATTACCTTGTCGGGGGAGGAAGATTTAGATGATGCTAAGATTATTGATTATCTTCAGAGGTTGGATGCATTGCCTAGGGTACACCGATTCAAAATCCCGTTCGAACCATTGAAAAGCTCAGAACAACCCTTTGAGCGATTGAAGCCATCTCTAGAAATACCCCCAATACTTGAGCTTAAACCACTTCCTAATCATATCAGGTATGCTTATTTGGGTGAATCATCTACTTTACCTGTTATTATTGCATCTGTACTTAACGACTTGCAAGAAAGTAAGTTGATACGAGTTCTCCGGGAGTATAAATCGACAATTGGTTGGACCATCGCGGACATTAAAGGAATTAGCCCCTCATTCTATATGCATAAGGTCCTTTTGGAAGACGATGCCAAACCAATAATTGAGAAACAAAGGAGGCTGAACCCAATCATGAAAGACGTGGTGAAAAAGGAAATTTTGAAATGGCTTGATGCAGGTATCATCTACCCCATCTCTGATAGCAGTTGGGTGAGTCCAGTACAATGCATGCCTAAAAAGGGTGGTATGACGGTCGTGGAAAACGAAAATAATGAATTGATACCGACAAGGACAGTAACCGGATGGAGGGTTTGTATGGATTATAGAAAACTAAACAAAGCAACCCGCAAGGATCACTTTCCTCTACCCTTCATTGATTAGATGTTAGACAGACTGGCTGGACACGAGTTTTATTGCTTGTTGAATGGTTATTCCGGCTATAATCAGATAGTGATTGCCCCTAAAGACCAAGAAAAGACTACCTTCACTTGTCCTTATGGTACCTTCACTTTTCGAAGGATGTCTTTTGGGTTATGTAACGCACCAGGGACGTTCCAAAGATGTATGATGGCTATTTTCTCAGATATGGTCGAACGTAATATGGAGATATTCATGGACGATTTTTCGGTGTTTGGTGATTCCTTTGATAATTGTCTGGAAAATCTGATCCTGGTTTTGAAAAGATGCGTGGAAACCAATTTAGTGCTCAATTGGGAAAAATGCCACTTTATGGTACAAGAGGGGATCATTCTTGGGCACAAGGGATCATCAAAAGGGTTAGAGGTAGATCGAGCTAAACTGGAGATAATTGAAAATCTACCTCCCCCAACCACAGTTAAGGGCATTCAAAGCTTCTTGGGACATGTCGGGTTTTATTGGAGATTCATAAAGGACTTTTCTAAAATTTCTAAGCCTTTATGCAGTCTATTGGAGAAAGATGTTCCGTTCAAGTTTGACGAGGAATGTTTGACAGCTTTTGAGGTGTTGAAGAAGAAATTAACCACAGCGCCCGTGATAGTAGCGCCAGACTGGTCAATGTCGTTCGAGTTGATGTGTGATGCTAGCGATTATGCTATTGGGGCTGTTTTGGGTCAACGAAAGGAAAAGGTTTTTCATGCCATCTATTATGCTAGCAAAACATTGTCCGATGCCCAACTCAACTATACGACTACCGAGAAGGAGTTGCTAGCGGTAGTATATGCTTTTGATAAATTTCGTTCATACTTAATTGGAACAAAAGTGGTGGTGTTCACGGATCACTCAGCTATACGATATCTGATTTCAAAGAAAGATGCGAAGCCGAGGCTAATTAGATGGATTCTGCTACTCTAGGAATTCCACTTGGAAATTCGGGATAGGAAAGGGACGGAAAATCAAGTGGCGGATCATCTATCGAGGTTGGAAAACGAGGAGCAGGAAAAACATGATAAAACAGTGATCAATAAATACTTCCCGGATGAGCGATTGTTGGTGATAAACTTAGAGATTCCATGGTATTCAGATTTTGTCAATTATTTAGTGAGCAACGTCTATCCCCCGGATTTGACAAATCAGCAAAAAAAGAAGTTCTTACATGATGTTAAGAGGTACATATGGGATGAGCCGTTTTTATTCAAACAGTGCGCAGATCAGATTATACGACGGTGTATTCCTCAATGTGAAACAGATAGCATCTTACATCATTGTCATAACTCGTTGTATGGAGGACATTATGGAGGTGAGAAGACAGCGGCCAAGGTGTTACAAGCAGGATTTTACTGGCCAACATTGTTCAAAGATGCCCATCAATTCGTATAAAGATGTGATAGATGCCAAAGGATGGGTAACATATCAAAACGAAATGAGATGCCCTTAAACATGATTTTAGAAGTTGAAATTTTTGATGTTTGGGGTATGGATTTCATGTGTCCTTTCCCAAAATCCTTTAACAATGAATACATTCTACTGGCAGTGGATTACGTGTTGAAATGGGTAGAAGCAGTTGCTTTACCAACAAATGATGCCAATGTGGTATTAAAATTTCTCCAAAAACACATCTTCACAAGATTTGGCACACCGAGGGCAATCATTAGTGACCAAGGGAACCACTTTTGCAACAAATCTTTCACAGCTCTCTTAGCCAAATATGGAGTAAAGCATAGAATTGCAACTGCGTATCATCCCCAAACAAGTGGCCAGGCAGAAGTTTTGAACAGAGAGGTGAAACGGATTCTTAAGAAGGTGGTGAATCCAAATCGGAGGGATTGGTCATTAAAGCTAGATAACGCTCTTTGGGCTTACCGGACTACGTTTAAAACTCCGATTAGGATGTCACCATACCAGCTTGTGTACGGTAAAGCATATCATCTCCCAATTGAACTTGAGCATAAAGCGTATTGGGTTATCCGAAAATTGAATTTTGATCTACAAGCTACAGGCGAAAAGAGACTGTTACAGGTCAATGAACTGGATGAATTCCGCTTGCAAGCCTATGAGAATGCCAGAATCTACAAAGAGAAAACTAAAAAATGGCACGACCAAAAGATCATACAAAGGAAGTTTGAACCGGGGCAAGCAGTGCTGCTGTACAATTCAAGACTGAGATTGTTTCCTTGGAAGCTAAAATCAATATGGTCGGGCCCATTCATTATTCAACAAGTCTTTTCGCATGGTGCAGTAGAGATAACAAGAACTAATTCGGACGAGCCATTCAAAGTCAACGGACAGCGCTTAAAGCATTATTGGGGTGGTGATTACGATCGCCAGAAATCCTCAGTTATTCTCTCCAATCCGGAATGAAACAAGAAGTAGTCAGGCTGAAAGACTTAACATCAAGCACTAAATAGGAGGCAACCCATTTATTTATTTATTTATTTTGTGTTTTTATTAGTAGTTAGAGTAGTTAATTTATTGTCTGAGGAGTATAATATGTGAACGTTACCTTGGCAGGTTGTATCTTGTCAAATTAGTGGTCAAGTAGCCAGGAGGGAAAATAAGAACAACAGCAAGATGCAGGGCAATGTGGTCGCGCAGGAATTACAAGGCAGGCTGGCGCAGGCGCGCAATCTGCCAGAAGAAAATTTTGACTCTCTGCCACACCGGCGCGGGCACGCCACGACCTGGACCCGAATGCTAAATTTTATAACCCGACCCGATTGTGCCTACTTAGTTTGCCTTATCAGCCATTCGAAATCACACTCATATTTCAAACCAAATTCGAATTTCTCCTCCCACTCTCCTATTCATAATCCAAACCAAACTTCTTCCTTCCAACTCTAATCAAACCCTAACCTCATAAACCTTTTCTGTCATCTTTCCAGGCATCCATATTATCTACTCACATTCAAACCCTAACTTCTCCCCACAATCTTTGACAATTATCTCCATAAACTCAACTCTCTACCATGTTTCGCAAGTTCCAACGCTATAGTTCTGGAGAAGTGGTGCACAGTTAGGATTTCTCTGATCACGTTCCAAGTTCTGGTAATCTCTGTTCAACTGCTTATGCTACATTGGGCTAATTATATATTGTAGTATAGTGAAGATTGTTAGCACTTGGAATTACTATATTGGGTTACATTATTAGCATTCTGTGATAGTTGCTAAATTGCTATATTGTGAAATATATTTGAATGGCATCAAAGAGAGCGCGTGTGGTTTCCTCATCGAGTAGTAGTGATAAGGAAATTGAGGCTAGAGATGTGTTGGACACGCATAGGTTTGTGAATCTTTCTGCTCAACATAACTATTTAGATGTCTAGCTTGGAAAGAATTTTGTTGTGGAAAGAGGATTGAGGCCGAATGATGAAGATGGCATGATAAAGAGACAACTTATAGAGTATGACTGGGCACTTTTTATTGATTCTCCTATGCCTGCACTGATGGCAATTGTGCGTGAATTTTATGCCAATGCTCGTGAAACACAAAACGGAATATCTTATGTACGGGGCATGGAAGTGAGATATGATAAGAAGGCCATCAATAATTTGTATCGTACCAACACTCCCTGAAGACGGTTCTGACTGATTGGCCTACAAGAGTTTGGATATTGATTTGGATATGATTGTTTTCGTGATGTGCAAGTCTGATACCAAGTGGACTACTAAGGTCGGAACTACCCAGAAACTCCACTTCCCACACACTGCCCTAAATCGCTACGCCAAGGCGTGGTATGGCTTTATATGTGCGAGTATGCTTCCTACGAGGCACCAGAATGATGTAACAAAAGAGAGGGTCATACTGCTATTTGGGATTCTTAAGGGTAAATTATTTGATGTGGGAGCCCTCATTCACTCATCCGTGCTGCGATCTATGCGAGGGATTACCTCTAGAGAAATCTTACATGCCTCAATTGTTAGTCGTCTTTGTCTAGCGGCTGGGGTTACGTGGGAGAACGAGACTCTATTGCTACCAATGAAGGATACCGATCATAATCACATCAAGCGGTACATAGTATGGGATGGTGGCGAGTCTCATCCTAGAGGGCTTGGATTTCTTTTGAGGGATGAGGAGGAAGCAGAAGAGGAAGCGGAGGCTTCAGTACCAGCGACGACCACAATGTCCGCCCATCAGGAGCGGGATATGCGTCGTCTTCAGCGGAGGATGGATACTTTACATGTTGATATTCAGACTTATTCTACTGCCTTTTCTGGAGCATTGACGCAGGCTTTTGGTTAGTTGGGTGTGCAGATTCAGTTTCCCATCTTTGGTTCTACCAGTTCTTACCCACGGCCCGATACTCCTCCCGAGCCTAGTGCGAGAGATGATGATGCTGCTACTTAGGGGAGTTTCTTTCTTTCCCCCTGTGCTTTAGTTTTACAATGAGGGCATTGTCTATCATGAGTTTGGGGGGGGGTTAGTTTTATTTGTTAGTTATGCTTTGTTTAGTTGTGCATATCATTTAGTATATGTTTACATTTATTTAGTTTTGCATGAATCCAATTATTGAGTAGTTGCTTTTGACCAGGCCAATGATGAAGTTGTTGTGTTTATTTGTTAGCTTTGACAGCATTGATAGTTAATATGGAGACGATGTTCTGATCATAAGGATAATTTTGCTTGTCTGAAACTTAAGTCACCGGTTAGCACCTAATTGGATTGTTTTGCTCAGCTTTAGTTCAAGGGTTACATAATCATGCTTCTAATTTGGGATATTCTTGGAACTATAAGGAGAAAACAGTAACTTGGCAATGAAGGTGAGAATTGAGTAAAAACTTAAGTTTGGGGGTATCTATGCGGTAATTTAAAAATAAATGATGAATAAATGCTTTGAATAGTTGGACTCTGTGGCCTTTGTCATTCGGGTAATTAGATCCTTAGGGGTGTCTTAACACCTAGTGCCCTAAAACTGTCTGGTTTGGGAGTCATTGATTGAAAACTCGCTACATGGATGACTCTGGAAAGCCTAATAGAGTCTGGCATTGCACTGTAAAGCATCAACACGAGATGGAGCGTAAAACGCACTCGTGGTAGGATTAGAGTAAAAATAAACCTCATTTTGCCTTTATACGTAGTATTTGCTCGATTTTAGCTGGATTTGTCTTTGTTACTGAAATTGAATGAAAATTGACATATTCTCGTTAGAAATGTGTTTATGTAGCTAAATTTGAATTGTAGTTGGGTTTAATGATTGCGGAATACACACACAACTTGGGTGATGACAGGTGGATTTATCTAATTGGTTGGGATCAGTATTATGTATTACTTTGATTTGTTGTTGAGTTTCTTTGATTATATTTCTGAGGCTTGGAGTGATGGATTTAAATGAAGCAATAAGTGAAATTATAATCTTAAGTTTCCAATAATATCTATTTTCGAATTTTATTTATTTAGTTCATTTAAAGTTTTCACACCAATACGCAATTGATCTTTTGTTTACTTTAATTGAGTTAGTTTAGAATTGATTTTTATTATTATAAATTGCATACTTTTCTCTGTGGGTTCGACACTCTCTTATCATTATATTACTTGTGGATTGCGTATACTTGCGTATTTTTGCTAGTATAGATTTAGGCAAACACCGACTGCCTACGTACTCCTATAAGAGTGAGGAGATTAGGTCTTACATAGTTTAGGCTAAGCATAAAAACTTTTCTTCATTCATTTTTTTTACTGGAACGATTTATCATGCATAGTACCTTTTCATAGAGTCTGCATTAATGGGTTGTGGAAATACCTCACTGTCCATTTCTTGGAGGATCAAACCTCCTTTTGATAATACTATTTTAACAACGAATAGTCCTTCCCAGGTTGGCGCAAATTTTCCTCTGGCTTCGTCTTGACAGGGAATGATCCTTTTTTTAATACCAAATCGTTCTCTTTGAATTCTCTAGATCGCACCTTTCTGTTATAGGAGCGGGAAATACGCCGCTGATATAATTGCCGATGAGGATAGCGGCCATTTTGTTTCTCATCTATCAGGGCCAACTGGTCGTACCGGTCTTGTATCCATTAGTTTTCTTCAATTTGGGCATCTAGTAATGTTCTGAAAGATGCCATTTCAACCTCGACCGGTAAAATGGCCTCCATGTTGTATACTAAAGAGTAGATAGTTATCCTAGTCGATGTGCGCATTGATGTCCGGTAAGCTAACAAGGTAAGAGGCAATAAATTCGGCCATCCTCGATGATTAGCGGCCATTTTCTCCATAACTCTCTTGATGTTCTTGTCTGCTACTTCAACAGCACCGATGTGACGCCCCCAAATCCGGGTCACCCGAACCGCGGACCTGGCTCGTCACTATCTAATACATACGTCATACAATTTATAACTTATAGCGAAAATAAAGGAATATTTATATTGATATAACATAAATAATCATGTCCCAAGTCTCGAAACCAAGACTACTCCAAAACATAACTTAATACATAAGAATACATAGGTCTTAATACATGACATCAAATAATAAGTCTTGATACAACGATGATTCTAGTACAATTAAACAAAACTAATCAGTAGCTTTGCCCTTTCCCTTATCCTTTCCCGAGCTCTCGCCACGTACTGCACTAACTGAAAAGTTTTAAGGAAAGCAAGGGTGAGCAACAAATTTGCCCCGCAAGTAAAATAGCAGTGAATAATCACGTGAATAACTTTATAGCTCATAGGAGTTAAAAACGAGATAGCTCAAGGAAATAAACAACTACTTTATCACCATTGTAGTAGTCACTGTGGACCAAAGGATTTTCTGAAGTATCCAAGGATTTCAAAATTTCCCAAGAAAAGGAACTATTCAATACTGAGGTGCACCAAGGCACATAACTCTATTCTAGAATTACCAGAATTTTATCCGATAATCCAAAAACAAACGGTACAATAGGTGATCAGCCTAAAGTACCTGGCGTTATGCATAAGCCTCACTTACTAATTACGCGCGTGTCGGTTCCCGACATTTATACAATTGCCCCTGCTATGAGGGTTGTTCTTCTCAGCTTTACATGGGAATCCGAGCCAAAATAATTTGATCGGATAGCTTTACTTAACAGCAACAATAGTTTGAGGACTTAACCTCACTTCAATAAATAAATCGATAAGTGTCTAGCTGAAGCAATTGGCTTTAACATAGCTTTCAACCAATTTATGGAATAAGAAGCTTTAAGGCTCAACAACATGCACTATAGCATAGGTAGATAACTTGAACGAATGTCAAATCATTTGAATAATCATAAGAGTACTCGCACAATGAAATAAGTTACGGAAGTTTAGAAAACTAGCTCAATTAAAAATAGTTGAGTAAAGAACTTGCAATAATATACAACATTTGTATAAAATAGGAAACTTGCCCAAATGTAAGGGTTGAGTGAGTGTAAGAAACTTGCATTCATAAGAATAAACTCGCACAATAATAAAAGTTGTACAAGTTAGGAAACTTGCATTCAATATGTAGAAAGAATGAAGTTAGGGAACTTGCCTGATGCGTCTGCTACAATATTACAACACACGCTCCTTAATATCCTACACAATTAAGTACATTTTCACATAACAATTAGTCACATACAGATACCAAACATTGGTTTATACTACTCTATAATGTCTCATTCATATTAGAAACAAAATATTAAACAAGGTTATGTCCACTAGTTACGGCGTTACGACGCTTGCACGTCTGTGCGCCAAACTTGATTATTCGAACGCCCAAATGACACGCCCTTTGCGTACGCCTAGCACGCCCATTCGATTTATCTAATACTCATTGGTTAGTGATGAGTATCATTATAATTCATAACATTCATGTTTTAGAACTTAGAACAACATTTTACATTATCGGGAGCATTACATGTGCTTACGCGCATGCTTGACACCCTCCGATTGCCCCCAATTACACATCAGTCCTATAAATGACCAATTTAGGCCATGTTACAAACCTCAAATTGAAAAACTTAAAATACGAAAGTTTTAGGTCTACTCTTTCTCTTTCCGAATCATCTTGAATCACCTCAATCCGAGTTCGTATGACAAAGTTATGCCCATTTTACTAAAGGACGTCAGAGTAGTTTTGCATAGTTTCATTACTAGCGCCGTAGGCGCTCAGAATGGCCTTGGAGCAGCGCTCTCGGCACTCTCTCACAGTATCTGGGCTCGTGTCCAGCACCTAGCTAGCGCCTTAGGCGCTCGGCCTGAGTCTCCGACCCGTTTTGCTTCCCGGAATGCTCTGTTTTTGGTGCTCTAGACCTATCTTGCTTCCAACCACCATAACTTCCTCAATACACGCTCAAATTGGTCCGTTCCGGACTCTATGGACTCCTAAGACATAGGGCTACAACATATCAAAAATTCAGAGCTATCCATTAATATTAACATGTCTAAATCTTAGGCCAAAGTATCAACTCGTGCTATATTTTCGTGTTCTTGGTGTTCTTGGTGTTCTTCACAAAAGTCATCACCAAAACTTTGTTTTAATCCCTTTTTACTCCATTCCAACTGGGTTAAACTCATAACCCATGGAAGTATAACATCACAACAACAAATAAACACAACAAACAAGGAATCAAAGCTATAAAGTCCTCTAAATTCGTCTATAACAGTCCATAGTCCATTTTTGTCCATTGTTCTTCATGTTCTTCATCCTTTATGCATAGGTACGGATTTCTTTGATGTTTGTTCCACTTTGACGTTATTAGGAAGGTTTTTATGGTCTTAAGAACATCTTTAGTAACCCATGAACACCCAACAACAACCATATCAACACAAAATCCATCCAACAAGCAATCGCGCAAGAAAATATGGAAAACTTAGAAACTTAAAAGAAATGAGTTTGGATATGATGATTACCTCTTGTAGCTACTTCTTGGACGTTAGGAATCTCGTTAGAGCTTTGCTAGAACTACTTTTTCTCCTTCTTGCGTTCTCCCGTGGCTTCCTTTCAAGCTCTTTCACTCCACCCACTTGCTTCTCTCTCTAGGATGGTTCTCCCTCTCTAGAAGCTTTGAAGGTTGAAGATGATGAAGATGGTGTTCCTCTCCTTTCATCTTTTCTGCAGTAGTTTCTCTCTTTGTTCTTCCTCCTTCTCCAATGCTCTCTCTCACCCTCTCTCTCTCTCTATCTCTTCTCTTAGCAAACTGAAGCAACTTGGAAATGGAGGAGGAGGAATGGCTGGAATGGGATGGATTAAGCAAGGGAAGTTGCTGAATAGTTTTGGAGGAAGTGAAATGGGTGGCTTTGGGAGAAATGTAATGGGTGGAGCATTTGAGGGAGATGTTTGATGAGCATGTCTCCATTGGAGACTTGAATTTTCTTGGCTCAAGGCCATTTGGCCGACACCCTTCCCCTTGCTCAGCTCCCATTGGCTCACATGTTTCCTCCTTGATTCCTATTGGCTTAGAATGTTTACTTGTTTCCTATTTGAACAACACACCAATTTTAATGCTCCAATTTGGGTTCTCTCTCCCTTACTACCCGCATACTCCTTCCTTCTAATACCACTATGCTGATTTTTTTGTGCCCATATCCCATATGGGTCAAGTCTTGGGTCATGGGTTAGGTCATGGGTTTGGGTCACCCTTAAAATCACTTGGGCTTCTAATTAAATCACCATTGGGCTCGAATAAAACTTCTAACACTTGAAAAAAAATTATATCTTCGCACATGTGTATTACTGAAATTTATTAAGGTCGAAAAAAAAAGACGCAAAAATATTATGGCGTGAATAGTGCCTCGATAAGCGTGCCCCGTGAATAGTGATTTTGCGATTTTTTGCGAAGTCAATATATTCACCCTAACGACCCTACAACACGTAAAATTTAACACATACACATATTCTAGGTTATAACACAACCTTTAAGCACATAACACATAATAATATAAATAAAAATAAAAATTCATTTCATTCATACATAAACTCGGGTTACAAGGAAATTAAAATTCCTGATCATTACAACCGATCATTTCGGTTTATAAATGACTGAATTGAGATGTTAAATTTTGAACCTTTCGCATAGCTCTTTCATCATTGCATTGTTCAAATTTTTGGCATTATCTGATACTAGAACTTTTGGTTGTCTGTATCAGCATATAATGTTATTTCGGATGAAACCGACAATTACCCCCTTCGTTACTTTGGGGACAGACGCCACCTCTATCCACTTGGTAAAACAATCGATCATAGTGAATATGAATCGATGCCCGTTGGTTGCTTTGGGCTCAACTAGGCCAATCACATCCATCCCCCACATAGAGAATGGCCAGGGCAAAGTCATGTAATGTAGATCGTTGGGCGGCACGTGGATGATGTTGGCATGTATCTGACACTGATGACATCGCTTGATGTGATCATCACAATATGCTTTAAGTGATAACCAATAATGCCCCGTTCTTAGGAACTTTTTGGCTAGAAACGGGCCACTCATATGCGGACGACACACTCCACCGTGTATCTTGTCCATTAGCCTTTGGGCTTGATCTTTGTCTAAGCATCTTAGGAGCCCCATATCGACGTCTCTTTTATATAAGGTGTCTCCACTTAGATAAAATTTCAACTCCATCTTTTGGATCCGCTGTCTTTCCGTTCGATTTGCCCTAGCAGGGATGGATCCGTCACATAAATATTCTTTGATGTTGTGATGCCATGGTTATTCAAACTGAGGTATTTCGTTTGAAACTTCTCCCACGCAGTTCCCATAAGTGGGGTTATGTTGTATTGCAAATTCAATGACAAGTGCCCCTTTTTCCTTAGACATATGGATTAGTGATGCCAAGGTGGCCAATGCATCTGCAAAGTTGTTTCTGTTTCTCGAAATATGTTTGAAGGCGATATCAACAAATTCCCTAGCCATCTTGATGACGTGTCGATGGTAAGGCAATAAATGGAGCTCCTTAGTGTTGTATGCTCATATCGACTATCAGATAACCAATTCTGAATCTCCGAAAATGGCTAATCGTTTGACTCCCATTCTTCGAGCCATTTTTAATCCCAAAATACATCCCTTGTACTCTGCCGTATTGTTGGAGTTGCTGAATTGTAGTTTTGCTCCCGCGGGGTATTGTTCTTGTAATATTCCGAACCCTAATAAGATTTGTATATGTAAATTATGTGTTTATTAAATGAAATTTCGTGTTCCGACTTTGTGTTATGTAATTGTATATTTTATTAAAGAATTAGGTCAAATAAAAATATTTTCGAAGCTGCTTAGTCGTGCTTACACGGATAAAATGATTTGTCGTGCTTCCGACGATTTCGCTGATAAGCGTCTCGGCAAATTATTTTGGTAAGCTGCTGTGTCATGCTTGAAAATGACGAAGTGATTTGTCGTGCTTCGGAGTCAATATAATATTATATTAACTGATAAAAATCTAAATAAGTTAAATAGGGTTTAAAATGATAGATTGAATTATAAAACCCTAAATAGAAAATCATAATTGATAAAAGTTATCCGAATTGGTAAACCAAAACCCTAATCGTTACATAAGAATCTTAATTAATATAATTAGATTCTAAGTAATGAATCATAACATTAATTATGAATCATTGAACTTAGATTAAAACCCTAATTGAAAGATTTAAACCCTAATTCATGAATTAGGAAACTCTAACCCTAATTATGAAACCCTAATTCTAATTAGGTTATCTAAACTTTAAATTATGTAATGTTAAACCTTAATTATGATATATAAGCTTAATTAAGGTATTCCTAAATCTAATTAAACATCCTAAACATGATTAGCAAAAATCTAAGTTTAATTAGTAAGGAAATAAATCAAAAATAAAATTTTAAACCGATAGAAATTGAGCTAAGAGTGTGCAAGCTTGTGCTCAACACACTCCAGCACAAGCATGAGGCCAAGATCAGATTTGAAGTAGCACAAGTTTAATAGCTAGATATTTTTGGAGGGCAAAATTGGAAAAAGGCTAAAGAAACCCTAATTTTGAGGTTCCTATAAATAGAACATCATTCTGATCATTCAAGCTACGAATTTACAAAGCCAAAACACTTATTTATCAAGCCATAATAAGCCTCTGCAAGCAAAAGATCATAATCAAAAGGCAGAAATCAAAAACTTGAGAAAAAAGTGCAAAACCCTAATTTTTATGCTAGAGCCTACAATAATTTTATGTTTTAGATATTTAGGATTATGTGTAAACATGTTATATGATTGTAGACACCCAAATTTTGCACTTCGTATACTAACCCTGACAGGAGGGCAAAATTGTCAATTAACCCAGCCTACGAGAATGAAAGATGGACATAAGTACAAACACTCAGAGCCACCGCAACGACGTGCGATCAAAACCGACACGACAACGATCAAAGCAGAATGATACGGCACGTTTCCCAGCGGTTCCCGGACTGCAAAATATAAGCCTCTTAGCGAAAACCAACAGTACTACACGAGAATCGAGGTGCAGTACAAAAATTAAGAAAATCAGCCCAGCCAGCCGCGGATTGATCAGCGGCCAATGATTAAAATAAAACTGAAGTGCGCGGCGGGCTGAACTGCACGGTGGGCGCGGAGAAACCGAGGCCAGCCGCAGGTCAATCTGCGGCTGCCTCTGGTCAGCCTTTATCAACGCATTTCTTCATTTGGCATACCGAGAGTTAGGAGCAGTGCAAGAAAGAAGAAAAAAAAAGAGGAAGAATCAGCAGCAACAGCAGCGGAAAAAAAAGAGAGAAAAGAGAGAAAAAGTGAGGATTTATACCCCTTTTGTTAGATTGTATCACATACGTTCTCTACTCTAATTAATATTCAAGTTTACACGCATCGTGGTGTTATTTTGCAAGGTGAAAAGCCCCTTTTAACAGCATTTTTGTGTATCATTTTGTTAAGTTTTTTGATCATTTGGGTTACATTAAATGTAGTTCTTCTCGTGTATTATTGTGGATACATGGATTAAAGATTATTAGTGAGGGTTCCAACGGAACAAAATTCTTCCTAATGGTCCGATGATATCCATTTGGCGATTTTTTAGATCGTTATTGTAATGTATTATACGTAGTGTATTTAAATTGCTATTGTAGGATATTCTGATGTGTTAGGCAATCCGGTGTTGTTCATTTGTGTATTATCCATTTTGTGGGTGTGTAGAAATTTCGGATGTGAGCCTAGGAGCGCGACCCCGTGGTCCAAATCCGATGATGGACATTTTTGGGTGTATGTATTATGGGCGATGTACCTTTTATTGTAAATTGTAATTGTCGGGCCTTAAAACGGTATCAAGTTGAAAATCGGGTTTAAGGCCCCGTAATAGTGAAATATGTGGTTGTGGGCGTTCGGGGTTATTTTGATGGCTCATATGCCCATGAATAGCCCCAACGCATTTTAATGCTTGATTTGATTTACGACACCAAAATTGATTTCAAAGTTAAAAGATGAAGATTTTCGTAAAATCAATCAAATTAGGTTATTAGCACCACGAGGCTTAAAAATTGGAAGTGCTAATGAATGTCGATTCCTATTTAAACGAGAAGGCTAAAGAAAGATCGTGTTCAAACATCACAAAAAATGGCTTTATAAAAATAAATGACGTTTTACTAAACCGTTGTGCATAGGGTTAAAGTGATCCTAGAAATTGCCGCCATTTTATTACGAAAGCAACGTATAGGTCTCGATTCCTATTTTGGCGAAGGTTTAAAAAACTCTTGTTTTGCCAAAACGGCACCTAATGAAAAAATCTCACGACTTTTGACAAATAAAATCAAACATTTCTCATAAAGAATAAAGCTTTCTCGTATAAGCCGAAGGACATTTTAAAGCACTCTCAAACTAAAACACGACTTTCCATAAGAAACCCAATTGATTCTTTCATACAAACTCACCACCACATTCATATAGGCATACACATACGCGCACACATACACATACTAAGAATTAAAAGGATAGGGAAAGCATCAAGATTGCGGTAACCGTGTTTCACGGAAGTCGGGGGGTGCCTAACACCTTCCCCTCACTTAAGCAAGCCCCCGAACTCTATGAATCTCGGTTTACAGATCAATTAATTTGGAGTCACATATGAGCCAGCGATTTACGATAAAGCGAAACTCGGATGAGTTGGTACATCCATTTCAAATATACCAACTGGCGACTCTGGTCAAATTGGCTCATCATAAAAAACGATCTTTCAAAACCCCGTCGACATTAGTGCCGACCTTTTCCAAAAATCATCTAATAAAAAGGCTAAAATTGGAAAGGGTAATAATTACCAGAGAAGCGATCCCTCCCGGCATCGACAGCTGGCGACTCTGCTGGGGATCTTAGAGGGCTTAAGTCGCGTTCAAATCTTGATGTTGTCCTATCCTTTAAAAATTTATGAATGTGTATGTACGTGCGATATTTTGACCTGTTTTACTTGTCATTGTGTGAATGTGTGTTTTTGTCCAATGAATGAATGATTGAATGGAATTGCTTTACTTTAAAGTAATCATTTGCATACGGTGAGGACGATGAATGTGAATGTATGTTGAGAGTGTACCTCCTCATGAGGCAAACCTGTCGGTTGCTTATTACTGGACTCGAAGGGGCTGCTCCCCGGAGATGGCTCAGGAAACGCACCACCCAGATCCGCTCCAATCGAAAGGATTCAGACGAGTAGATTGCGAAGATTTGGGGACCTTCATGCCGAAAAGCCACGAGAGTAACCTTAGGATAGGTCAGCCTCAGATTAACCCAACGCAGGGAAATTCTTTTCATGCCCTTTTATGTTTACACGTATAAGTGTCATAGTCTCATTCAATATTGTTACATATACCTCTCCTGTTGTCAAAAGAAAGTATTGATCTCTATGTTTTGCAAGTAATAGCTGGGAATGCATAATAATTCGTGTCTAGCATTTATTATTACAATAAGGGACTGCTAACATTTTGTTTTGCAGGGAAAGATTAAAAAACCAAAAAACACAAAAGTTACAGCTTTAGCATGCATCCACATCTTTCATTTCCCAAGACTAAACTTCAAACCGTTTTCCCCTGTAGGATTACTCCTCAAACGCGTTTGCAATCTAAGAGGGCCCGAGATTCTACCTCTGAAAATGGCTGATATTCAGGAGGCGCCTGATTATGAGCGA
Source organism: Aralia elata (assembly GCA_034770075.1). Lineage (NCBI taxonomy): Eukaryota > Viridiplantae > Streptophyta > Magnoliopsida > Apiales > Araliaceae > Aralia > Aralia elata. The sequence goes on along the minus strand of CM068380.1, from coordinate 39,288,638 downwards.
GTGATAGCGGGGATTGGAAGACCTTTTGCCGAAATGATAAAGCATGGAGAAATGGTTGACATAGGGTTAAAGTCTGGCAAGATCCGGGACTTCACAGCTCTAGAGGCAGTTGCAGAGCAAATCCAGAGTGGAAACTATGGTAGTACTTCCCGCAGGACCCAAAAGAAAAGGGAGGAGGATGTTTCCCTCATCCTGCAGGGATCGTCTAGGAAGGTGGAGGATAGCCCTCCAGTGCAAATACAGAGAATAATGCCACCCCGACAATCTAATTTCCATAATCAAAGGACGGACGGACGAAGAAGGTTTGAGGCCACAAAGGACCGGGTGTTCACCCCGCTTGGGGATCCTCTTGAACAGATTTTGGCAGTCTTAATAGCACAGAGAAAGATAGTCGATTTGGCACCCCCAATTGACCCGAAAGGGAGAAGATTTGACCCGAGTAAGAAGTGTGCCTACCATTCGGGTTCCCCTGGTCATGATACTCAGGAATGCTGGACGCTGAAGCACAAGATTCAGAACATGATCGATAGCGGGGAGATCATGGTGGAACAGCCAGAGTCACCAAATGTTAAAGTCAATCCCCTGCCTAAGCATGATGGGGAAGGGGTCAATGTGGTGGAAGCCAGCAAAGCCAGAGGTCCACCATGGCTGAATTATATAAAGAGAATCGATGAGATGATTTGCATGACAAGTGATCAGGAGAATATACGAGGGACACCGATTAGGTTGGCGGGTCTGAACAGGAATATCACCGAGGGGCCTATCAGGTTAACGGCTCTGAAACCTCTCACCATTGCAGCAAGACCACAAATCCCCATTAGCAATCTGAAAACAGTCCCGTGGAATTATAGGGGAGTATCAGAGGAGGCGACCAGTTGTGCTTCTGTAACATCAAAGGGGAATCCCTTACATCTTCCAGGATGAGTCCTTGCAAAAGGAAGAAGAACAAAAAGATATCCGAGGAGAAAGTTGTGGAATTCTTAAGGAAGATGAATCATCCAGAAGCAAGGGGGATCAAGGTATTGAGCGAGGAATCGACTCTGACATCGATCATGGATTTGGTATTATCATTCGATGATCACTGCAGAATTCTGGCCAAAGTCCTGGAAGAGGCACACATTCCCAGGATGATTAGCAAAGAAGGTTTCGGCCATCTAGTGGATCATCTGTTAGAGAACAATGTAATATCGTTCACAGATGATGATATCCTCAAAGAGGGAAGGGGGCACCGGAAACCGCTGCATATTGCGGTAATCTCATCAGGATATGTTATGAATGGGGTGCTAATCGATGGGGGATCAACATTGAATATCTGCCCATTCAGTACATTGGAAAAAATGAACGTCAATCCTAAACGCCTACGGGTCAGTTGTGTGATGGTACGAGCCTTTGACGGATCCTGGAAGGATACGATGGGGGAGATAGAATTGCCTGTGGAAATAGGGCCTTGTACTTTTGATATTTCATTTCAAGTCCTGGATATCGCGGCAAGTTATAACATGTTATTGGGAAGGCCGTGGATACACATGGCCGGGTAAGTTCCCTCTACGCTACACCAGCAAATTAAGTTTATCATCGACGGGAACCTGGTGACGGTCTCTGCAGAGCATAATGACCCTTCTCCTTACAGGAATAGCCTGCTGGTGATTAATTTGGATGAATCGACGGTACCCGCCAGTTTTCAGGCACTGGAAATCAATACTCCCCACTACAGATGTCTGGGGGCTCCAGCCGTGAAACCTAAGGTCTCTCCTGAACTTACCTTTATTGCTAGAGAAATGATGAAGATGAAGTTTCGACCTGGGAAAGGGTTGGGAAAGAACAGTGAAGGAATTACTGAGCCTATTCAACTGCCTAATCAGATAGGCAAGGCAGGGTTGGGGTATTATGGAGGCATCGCACAAAAACACTCTCAAGGGGAGACCCCAACTCGACTAGCCGAAAGTCTGATGCCGAAAGTCAACAATGAACAAGGTACTGGCAAGCCTATGTCTGAGACAGGAGGTGAAAATTTGACCCCCACGAATGATGAGTTGGCCAGAAGGGAGAGTTTCCGACAGGAGGTCATGCAACAGTTTGAAACCAAATGTTATATCCCTGGACAGTCAGTTAGCAATGGAAAAGGGAATGATATTGCCACGCCGTCAAGAGCCCAACAGAGCGTGCCTGTCATCAATTGGGCAGGGCTGACTATTCCTGAAGTGGTTATGAAGAAAGACCAATGCGATGTGGCTGTAGACATCGAGGAAGTTTCCGATGCGAAGCCGCCTTTCATCTGTCGCATTCCGGCCGATCTGACCACCGACAACTAAACGATGGAGCCAGTAATATCCAAACAAGGGTAAAATATGGCGTCAGGGTGGTATACCCCGGACGGGGGGGATGAATAGATACCAGTTTTTTGTCCCTTATTTTGAATTTTGCATGGTTATGTTATTTTGTCATGTTATTTTAAAGATGATCATTGTGGAAAAATGACTTATATATATGACAAATATTTTGTTTCATGTCAGGTGTACCAATTTGAGTATTTCTTGCCTAACAAACGATGTTTCAAATTTGAAAGATGACTATGATTTTGATATTGAGCTGGATTTCGATTTAATGGGCGTTGAGCAGGATGAGACAGATAATTACGACACGCCTGACGAGATCAAAGGATGGGTCGAAGACAAGCCCAAACCCAACTTAGACCAAACCGTCACCATAAATATCGGAACCCCTGACAAACCCAAAGAGCTCAAAGATAAGGACAGACCTGAACCCTAGCTAGAAAATAGAAATAACCTAATTGCTAAGCCAGTATGAGGATGTTTTTGCCTGGTCTCATGAGGACATGATCGGATTATCCACCGACATTGTGGTACACCGGTTTCCCATCAAGGAGGGTTTCAAGCCTGTCAAGCAGAAACTAAGAAAGCTAAAACCGAAATGGAGCTTGAAGATGAAGGAAGAAATCAGTTCAAGGCTGGAATCATTATGGTGTCCACTTACCCAGAATGGCTGTCCAATATAGTCCCAGTGGCTAAGCCTAGAGGGAAGGTGAGGGTATGTGTCGACTATATAGATCTGAACAAGGCCAGTCTCAAGTGCAACTTCCCAGTGCCTTTCATACACATCCTGGAGGATAACACAGTCCAGTACGAGATGTACTCTTTTGTTGATTGCTTTGCAGGGTATCATCAGATAATGGTGGCAGAGGAGGACCGGGAAAAGACCGCTTTCATCACCCCTTGGGGCAACTTCTGCTACAGACGATTGGCCTTCGGTCTCACAAATGCGGGGGCTACTTATCAGAGAGTCATGATGGCCCTGTTCCACGACATGATGCACAAGGAGATAGAGGTCTACGTGGATGACATTATCGTGAAGTCGAAGGTAGAATCTGATCATATAACCCATCTCAAAAAGCTATTCGATCGGCTCAGAAAATATAATTTGAAGCTCAATCCGGCAAAGTGTGCTTTCGGGGTGCAGTCGGGCAAACTCTTGGGATTCCTGGTTAGTAATCGGGGCATTGAGTTAGATCCGGCGAAAATTAAGGCCATTGTGGATATGCCGGCACCTCGCACAGAAAAGGAGATAAGAGGATTTTTGGGAAGAATAAACTTCATCAGCCGCTTCATATCCCACTTGACAACTACATGCGAGCCGATTTTTAAACTGTTAAGGAAGGATGTCTCCCAAGAGTGGAATAAGCAATGCCAAGAAGCCTTTCAAACATTAAGAAGCAACTAACTGAAGCACCGGTGCTGGTACCCCCGAAGGATGGGATCCCTCTGTTTATGTACATAACGGTCAATGCCATTGTGATGGGATGTATGCTAGGACAGAAAAATGAATCAGGCCAAGAGCAGGCCATCTATTACCTCAGCAAGAGATTTAGCCGATGTGAACAGAATTACACCCCCATCGAAAGGACCTGTTGTGCTTTGGCGTGGGCTACAATGAGATTACAGCACTATCTCCATGGGCACACTACGTACCTGATATCGAGAACGGATCCCCTGAAGTATATCTTTGAAAGGCCCATATTGAACTATAGACTGTAAAGGTGGCAGTTAATCTTACAGCAGTTAGACATCGTATACGTGACTCAGAAAGCCATGAAGGGGCAGGGAATTGCAGATCAGTTGTCACAAATGCCAGCGGGGGGGATGGAGCCTTTAGAAACTCCTTTGCCGGGCGAGGATGTATTCTGGGTCTTACACACGAGATGTGATGACAAAGGGCAGTTCTAGAAGTTGTATTTTGATGGTGCCATGAATGCTGAAGGGGCAGGAGCCGAAGCAGTCCTGGTATCTATCACTAAAGAGCAATACCCTGTGGCCACTAAATTGCAGTTCAATAATTTGAATAACACAGCTGAGTACGAGGGGTGTATATTGGGACTCCGTTTTGCCCGCAATATGGGGGTAAAAAGACTAGCGGTGTTCGGGGATTCAGAGCTAGTAATCAAATAGGCGATCGGGGAATATAGCACGAAGGAGCTCCGGTTGCTTCCATACCACTGATGTGTTATCCAATTGATGCGAGAATTTGAAGATATCGCTTTTCGACATATCCCCCGGGGACGAAATGATTTTGCCGATGCACTGGCAACTCTGGCTTCCTTAATCCACATAATCAAAAGCAGAGACGTTCCACGTATTGAAATAGCGGTACAGAATGCCCCGGCATACGAGGAACATGTGGCAGTATTATCGGAGGAGGTGGTTCTGCCAAAGCATCCTTGGTATCACGACATAAGGGAGTATCTGAGGGATAGATCCATTCCCGACCAGGCAAGCCGAGCTGAGAGGTTAAGAATCCAAAAGATGGCGATGAAGTTTTATCTGAGCGGGGATTCACTGTACAAGAGGGATGCCGGTTTGGGATTGTTACGATGTGTAAATGAAACACAGGCCCAAAAGATTATAGACCAAATACATGGTGGAGTGTGTGGGCCACACATAAGTGGACCGATGCTGGCCAAAAAGATCTTGAGAATGGGGCATTACTGGTTAACACTAAAAGCCGACTGCGATGATCATGTCAAACGATGTTACCAATGTCAGGCGCACGGCAACGTAATCCACGCGCCTCCCAATGAGCTGCATTGTATGACCTCCCCTTGGCCATTCTCAATGTGGGGTATGGATGCAATCAGACCAGTAGAACCCAAAGCAAGCAACAGACACCGATTTATCTTCGTCATGATCGATTACTTCACTAAATGGGTAGAAGCAACGTCTTTCCCCAAAGTAACTCAGGAGATCATCGTCCGTTTCATCAGGAATAATGTCATTTGTCGATACGGGGAACCTGAGGTCTTAATCTCCGACAATGCCAAGAATTTGAACAATGCCCTCATGAAGGAATTATGTGACCAATTTAAGATCAAACACCTCAATTCTGTCATTTACCGTCCTAAGATGAGTGGGGCAGTGGAGGCTGCAAATAAGAATATCAAGAAGATCATGGCGAGAATATTCGCCAATCATCGAGGATGGCCGGATCTGCTACCTCTCACCCTGCTGGCGTACAAAACGTCGGTGCGTACTTCTACAGGGGCAACCCCTTACGCTTGGTATACAGAATGGAGGCTGTTCTGCCAGTTGAGGTTGAGATGGCGTCCCTTAGAATCTTGATTGATGCTCAGATAAGCGAGGAGGATTGGATGCAAAGTCGGTACGACCAACTGGCCCTAATTGATGAAAGGAGGATGGCTGCTGTTTTGCACGGTCAGTTATATCAGCAAAGAATCTCTCGGTCGTACGACAAAAAGATAAGACCTCGGAAGTTCAAGGAGAATGACCTAGTGCTAAAGAGAGTCATGCCTTGTCAAGACGAAGCCAAAGGGAAGTTTGCCCCGAACTGGGAAGGACCTTTTGTGATTAAGAAAATGTTGTCCGGAGGAGCCCTCATATTGTAAGAAATGGACGGCGAGGTGTTTCCACAGCCCATCAATTCTGACTCGGTGAAGCGGTTCTACGCTTGAAAAAAGAATCATCATCATCATTTTCTCCTCTTCCTGTGAACAACGAACTACGTAGGACCTGATTTCCCGACCTGTGGGAGTACATAGGCAGCCATCATGGCACGGTCCATTTCTTTACAAAATAATACTTTCTCTAACCAAAACCGATTTCCCACAGCCAGAAAAAACCTTCCTATACCCTCGAAACCTTCCCGAAACCAGCCACCTAATCAGCTTCATCTCAACTGACATAACCCTAACCCAACCAAACAGTTAGCCAAAATCTAAGACTCAGTCCGATGAAATTAACAGGGTGTGCAGAAATATCTGTCAAATCTCTATCAAGACTTGAGAAGAGAAAGAAGGCAAAATATCAAAATCGTGGTTAGCTGGATAAAATGAGGATCCAATGAAAGGCAACGATACGACAAAAAAGGGAAAATGATTAAATTTAAATGCATGTCCACATATATAAGTCATTTTGTTACAAGATTTCTCTTTCGATAACCGATGAAACTGACATAGTCTATGCAGGAAATAAAATGATCTACAAATCTGAAACTAACTGAAGCAGGATGGATAAGGTGGTGGATAGATCTGAAGCATCGACATCCCCTGCAATCTGCTGCCCCATCATGTCGATGTGATCCAATAAAGCAATGGCTCGGCTAACAGTCTCAGAGTGAGCATCTATAACTGCCCTAGTCTGCAATACAAAGGCGTCTCTGTCAGTGAGGTCAGCATCTCTGGCCAGAACAGTGGCATCTCTCTCAGCAAGAGCAGCATCTCTCTCAGCCTCAAAAGTAATCAAGGCCAGTCGGCTCCGACTATCCTCAGTAACCCGACTAGGGGCAGAATCAGCTGAGATGGAATGAGGAGTTTGGGCGGGAGTGGAGAAGCCTTTAAACTCACATCTCGATATCATCTCTGTAGACTCAGGAGGGATAAATACTTCTGGGTGGTATCATCTGTGAAAATCACTCGAGAGTCATCAAATACTCCAGTCTGACTCAAACCGACCATATCGGAGTCTCCGTGCAACCATTGCACATAAGCAGATGTCTGAATAGGGCAGCTCTCACTATACTCGGCAAAGATCTTGCGAGACCAAAGATGGTATACCCGCAGTAGGTCTCTCTCTGTCTGGGGTGATATGAGGAATCGATAGTCGGCTGCGCCTGTGAAAGGATGAAAATCTTGTATCTGATCAAACTGCCCCATAACCGCCAAGGGATGATAGGTCGTCACGCCCCTCAAGCCAGAAATAGGGATGAAATCCAAGGTGGGCACATGAGTCGAGAAGCTCATGAAGGAGCAATAACCCGAATAGATCAAGAGATGAAAAGGCTCCTCAATAGCCGATAAGAATTCTGTCCAGGAAGCCGCATCAGTACAGCCCACGGGACGGAACGAAAATTGCATGGCTATGTCATGGCTGAAGCAAAACCCATGGCGACGAAAATGACCGATGGGGCTGAGATGGCTCATAGACCATACATACAACAAAACAGAGCTCCCTCTGAAACCCTGCCTCGGAAAGACTGACAATATGAGGCTGACATGTAGGTGTCTGCTAGTATCATGAGAATAATGGTGTGATCCTCCTGAAGGGCTCTAGTGGTCGCAATAACTCGCATATCCAACAGATCGGATCCGGCTGGCAGATACAAAACTGAGATAACACAAGCCATCAAAACATTTACTCTCAAGGCGCCCCAGCGCTCCTCAGATACGAAAAAATCACCAGAGAATAGATGAAAACTGTCAGGTGAGCCGAATCGGTCAATCAGAAAATGAAAGGGAACTAGATGGTCTGATGTGATCACCGATAATAGAACTGTCCTCCGCAATCCAGTAAAAGTGAAGAACTGATGGCGCATGGGACTAGCTGTGACCCTGGTACAAGGATCATCCAAGGATAAGCCGGTAAAGCGAGCATACTCCTCGAGAGTGGGGGTCAGCTCCACTGTCCCTAATCTGAACACCTGACGGGCAGGGGTCCAATAGCTTAGAATACCCTCCACAAAGCCCGTCGGCACCTGAAAGGATAATAAGGACCAGGAATGTCCCAGAAGACCATCTGCAGTAACCCTGTCGCCCGGCGACAAACTGTCCAACCAGCGGAAAAACCTGCCAACCAATCCCGTGGGAGGACCGAGATCCAAACGTACCACGGCGTCTGGTGATGACATCTGTGAAAAATAGTGTCAAAAAGACTGTGCAGGGGTCATTCTCTATCCATGAATAAAAAACATGCATCATACAGTTAATAATAGAGCAATTGAACTGTCATAATGATAAAGATGTGCATAAATAAATAAAGGAGTTCAACACATAGTGCATGAAATGGAAAAAGAAATCGAACAGGTTCAAGTACAAAAAGGCCCTATCCTATCATGATCTAATCAAAAGTGATATCATCTATGAAATCGGGGTTCCCAAACTGATCCCCTGGAGTAGGAGTCGAAGTCGAAGCCCCAAAGTTAATATCTGGGATATATGGGGGCACTGGGGCATCAGATGAGCTCAGGCCTGTGTCGAAACCCGCACTGTCAGGGTTATACGCATAAGAATCCTCTAGGGTCCGGCCTAACACCCGAAGATATAAGGATAGCTGGTCCACCTGGCGGGTCAAAGTAGCAATCTGCTCAGCATGTGTAGGAGCCCGAACATAGGCAGCCCAATCAGTCATCATCACCGATCCAGGGACCATATCCCCGAGAAAGAATGTGGCCCGAGTCTGAGGACCAATAGTGCAGGGCACCCACTAGGTACGGAAGGCCTCACTCGTGCTGGGACCCGTAGAAAGTGTCTTGCCATCCTCTCCCTTCAGCATAATCTCTGAGGGCTGAGAGTCCACCGGCCAGGATGTAGTAAGTGGGAGGGAGTGCGGAATACGGATCTCTCCCGTCACACACCTGAATGCGCGCTCCCCCAAGTACATCACCCATCCTCCAACACTCTGCAAGGTAAGGCGACGGGTGGAAAGTGCAACCTCTGGGCCAGAGGGATATCCATCTGTAAACCCCACAGTCAGATGCTCAGAGAGATAAGGAGTCCAGACGACCTCAGCAGTAGTGATCAGCTCCAACTGAATGCGGCAATGGGCAAAGCTGCCAGACACCGGGACCTCCTCCAGAGTACTGTGGTGCCACCGCCGACCCCTAGGATAGGTGTGCAGACCGAGAGTCGTGACAGGCCTCAGGCATGGGAGTCGCTCGTACGCCCAGAATTGTGAACAGAGACAAGAAACGACATAAGTAACTGACAGATGCAGAGAAAGGAAATGAAATGATAGGAAATGCAGTAAGAAAAGAAGGCTTACTAGCAGAAAGGGGTAAAACCCAAGCCAAGCATCTGTCTGTCCCTCTGAGCGAAGACGGAGACCGTGGAGGAAATAGGCAAAAGTGAAGGACCCCCAATCATAATCACCGATCCGATCTACGTCCCTGATGGCTCCGACAACGCTGAAATGAATGGTAGAAGAGTTGTTCCCTAGGAAACAACCCCTCATGATAGTCAGGAACAGATGCCGGAGCAGAATGTCACGAGTAGCTCGGTCTGCAGGGAAGGGCGTCGCATAGATACCTCGAACAGCATCAACAGCCAATGCTCCGGATCGAATGCTGCGGGCCTTGAAGATCTGGTCCTCGGCGGTGAAACCCAATAGAGATCGGACCTCCGCTGGAGTAATATCAAGATCCAGGGGAACACGGACCCCGGTGAACTCAATGCCGGTGATGTACCTCCAATCCCAAGGAGTCAGCACAACCTCGTAGTCCAAGAGATGAAGGGACTGGGTCTGGTGGAACCATCGCTCAGACAAGGCCCTCATATAACCCCATGGGCACTGACGGGGTATGATGGTGAAGAAAGAACGGAAACCCCAGGAATCCACCACCGTGCGGTAATCGGCGTGCAGTGCTGTGTAGAGGGAATAGATGTTGAACCAGTTGCCCCTCGGCTGGGTGAACTCGGGCACCTGCGGCAATCACTAATGGATCAGTCCGGATACGAGCAGAGATTGAGAATGAATTCAAAGAAGTAATGAGTATACCTCATTAGCGACAAGAGATGCTGAGGGGTGACGACTGAGATCTCGACCCAACAGATCGGGCACCTGAACAGAGGCGCCGGGAAAAACGCGGCGAGTAGAGGGAGCTGGTGTGCCGGAGGAAGGACCCTCTGCCTCAGTGTCCGGAAGAGCGGCCTCGTGAACCTCAGGATGATCAGGACGGACGACAGCCTCTACCAATCGACGAGCCTGGCGAGTCCGAGGCAAAACCGGGGCAGGTGCAGCCCTACGGCGGCGAACACCCGAAGCACGAGATGTAGTGGAGCTGCTGGGAGCGTCAGCATCCATAGCTGGAACGACACAGTAGAAGAAGGAGGTAGATTATATTTTAAATTATATCACAAACATTTTATTTGCCTATCTTCATCGTAGAATTAATGCAGCATGATGCATGGTTACTATATATGCATAAATTAGATTTTAGTGAGACTCCAGTTTTGAAAAAAAAAATAAATAAATAAATCGGCAGAGTTTCGTCTATAAAATGAGCATCCTATGCACAGCCAAGCATGTTTTCAATTAACCCAAGCCACAACAGATTAAAATTGCATTTTATATGGTTAATTACGACATTAAAATGACCACAATGCATGCTTCCATTCAAAAATGACTAGTATGTATGACCCACCTCAGGAACGTAGAATATGACTCGCACAGTTGAGACATAACATGTACATGCAATGACACATGGCATAGCATTTCAAAGCATACATTTCTATCTCTAAACATGGAAAATAGCTAAATGTATAGCGAAACGTTGACGAAATAAGAAAATAATCGGTCAAAATGTTACCCGTAGCGTGTAAATCGATCTAACCGGAGCGGTTTTTGCGAAAAAGTTGAAAAACCTGGCAAAAAGGATGTATGGGGTTGAAAAATCGCGAAAAGCAACAGTTGAAAGGGGCTGAAAATGACAGATCTGGGAAGGGGCGATCGGTTAAGGAAACCCGATCTTGGCCGCAGATCAATCTGCGGCTGGCCGCAGATCAATCTGCGGCTGGCCGCAGATCAATCTGCGGCTGGCCGCAGATCAATCTGCGGCTGGCCGCAGATCAATCTGCGGCTGGCCGCAGATCAATCTGCGGCTGGCCGCAGATCAATCTGCGGATGGGCCCTGTTTCCCTCCTTTTTCCTCCTTTGCAAAAATTGATCAAATTCTAGTCCATTTGACTTAAAAATACGAGGTTTCAACCAATCAAGTATGGAACACGGTGAATCAATCAACCAGAGACGAGACCCGGTGCCGACAAGACGATTAACCGGAGACGAGACCTGGTGCCGACAAACCAATCAACCGGAGACGAGACCCGGTGCCGACAAAATGATTAACCGGAGACGAAACCCGGTGCAGACGAGTCGACCAATCGGAGATGAGAAACGATACAGTCGAATCAATCAACCGGAGACGAGACCCAGTGCCAACTAGACGATCAACCGGAGACGAAACCTAGTGCAGACGAGTCGACCAATCGGAGACGAGAACTGATACAGTCGAATCAATCAACCGGAGATGAGACCTGGTGCCAACTAGACGATCAACCGAAGACGAAACCCGGTGCAGACGAGTCGACCAATCAGAGACGAGAACCGATACAGTCGAATCAATCAACCGGAGACGAGACCTGGTGCCAACTAGACGATCAACCGGAGACGAAACCCGGTGCAGACGAGTCGACCAATCGGAGACGAGAATCGATACAGTCGAATCAATCAACCGGAGACGAGACCCGGTGCCAACTAGATGATCAACCGGAGACGAAACCCGGTGCAGACGAGTCGACCAATTGGAGACGAGAACCGATATAGTCGAATCAATCAACCGGAGACGAGACCCGGTGCCAACTAGACGATCAACCGGAGACGAAACCCGGTGCAGACGAGACGACCAATCGGAGACGAGAACCGATACAGTCGAATCAATCAATCGGATACGAGACCCGGTGCCGACAAACCAATCCACCGGAGAGGAGACCCGGTGCCGACGAATCAATCAACCAGAGACGAGACATGGTGCCGACGAGACGATCAACCGGAAACGAGACCCGGTGCAGACGAGACCAATCGGAGACGAAACCCGATATGGACGAGTCGACCAATCAGAGACGAGAATCGATACAGACAAGACGACCCATCGGAGACCAGATCCCACATCTACGAGATGATCGATCGGATACGAGACCCGACGGTTATGATACGACAACGATTCCAAGATGACGACGATTACGAGACGGAGCACGACACCTGCGATAACGATTATCGCAATGACTTGTCAGAGACGGAACCTGACAACAACGATGCGATCAGCGATCGAGTCCTGTTGAGATCGATACTCACAATGAATTTGCGATTGCATAATGCATTGACACCTTTACAAATGTTTTGCATGCCTTACATCTTGTGCTGTATCATAAGCTATATGTGTTGCATCATGTATGTACTGTCATTCATGCATCGGGTGTCTGATTCTTTATCATGTTGATTTCATTTAACATTTCATAAACATGATAAAGAGGGGTAACTGTAGACACCCAAATTTTGCACTTCGTATACTAACCCTAGCAGGAGGGCAAAATCGTCAATTAACCCAGCCTACGAGAATGAAAGATGGAAATAAGTACGAACACTCAGAGCCACCGCAACGACGTGCGATCAAAGCCGACACGACAACGATCAAAGCAGAATGATATGGCACGTTTTCCAGCGGTTCCCGGACTGCAAAATACAAGCCTCTCAGCGAAAACTAACAGTACGACACGAGAATCGAGGTGCGGTACGAAAATTGAGAAAATCAACCTAGCCAGCCGCGGATTGATCTGCGGCCAATGATTAAAATAAAACTGAAGTGCGCGGTGGGCTGAAGTGCACGGTGGGCGCGGAGAAACCGAGGCTAGCCGCAGATTAATCTGCTGCTGCCTCTGGTCAGCCTTTATCAGTGCATTTCTTCATTTGGCATAGAGAGAGTTAGGAGCAGTGCAAGAAAGAAGAAAAAAAGAGAGGAAGAATCAACAGCAACAGCAACAGAAAAAAAGAGAGAAAAGAGAGAAAAAGTGAGGATTTATACCCCTTTTGTTAGATTGTATCACATACGTTCTCTACTCTAATTAATATACAAGTTTACACGCATCATGGTGTTATTTTGCAAGGTGAAAAGCCCCTTTTAACAGCATTTTTGTGTATCATTTTGTTAAGTTTTTTGGTCATTCGGGTTACATTAAATGTAGTTCTTCTCGTGTATTATTGTGGATACATGGATTAAGGATTATTAGGGAGGGTTCCAATGGAACAAAATTCTTCCTAATGGTCCGATGATATCCATTTGGCGATTTTTTAGATCGTTATGGTAATGTATTATACGTAGTGTATTTAAATTGCTATTGTAGGATATTGTGGTGTGTTAGGCAATCCGGTGTTGTTCATTTGTGTATTATCCATTTTGTGGGTGTGTAGAAATTTCGGATGTGAGCCTAGGAGCGCGACCCCGTGGTCCAAATCCGATGATGGACATTTTTGGGTGTATGTATTATGGGCGATGTACCCTTTATTGTAAATTGTAATTGTCGGGCCTTAAAACGGTATCAAGTTGAAAATCGGGTTTAAGGCCCCGTAATAGTGAAATATGTGGTTGTGGGCGTTCGGGGTAATTTTGATGGCTCATATGCCTATGAATAGCCTCAACGCATTTTAATGCTTGATTTGATTTACGACACCAAAATTGATTTCAAAGCTAAAAGATGAAGATTTCCATAAAATCAATCAAATTAGGTTATTAGCACCACGAGGCTTAAAAATTGGAAGTGCTAATGAATGTCGATTCCTATTTAAACGAGAAGGCTAAAGAAAGATCGTGTTCAAACATCACAAAAAATGGCTTTATAAAAATAAATGACGTTTTACTAAACCGTTGTGCATAGGGTTAAAGAGATCCTAGAAATTGCCGCCATTTTATTACGAAAGCAACGTATAGGTCTCGATTCTTATTTTGGCGAAGGTTTAAAAAACTCTTGTTTTGCCAAAACGGCACCTAATGAAAAAATCTCACGACTTTTGACAAATAAAATCAAACCTTTCTCATAAAGAATAAAACTTTCTCGTATAAGCCGAAGGACATTTTAAAGCACTCTCAAACTAAAACACGACTTTCCATAAGAAACCCAGTTGATTCTTTCATACAAACTCACCACCACATTCATATAGGCATACACATACGCGCACACATACACATTTTAAGAATTAAAAGGATAGGAAAAGCATCAAGATTGCGGTAACCGTGTTTCACGGAAGTCGGGGGGTGCCTAACACATTCCCCTCACTTAAGCAAGCCCCCGAACTCTATGAATCTCGGTTTGCAGATCAATTAATTCGGAGTCACATATGAGCCAGCGATTTACGATAAAGCGAAACTCGGATGAGTTGGTACATCCATTTCAAATATACCAACTGACGACTCTGGTCAAATTGGCTCATCATAAAAAACGATCTTTCAAAACCCCATCGACATTAGTGTCGACCTTTTCCAAAAATCATCTAATAAAAAGGCTAAAATTAGAAAGGGTAATAATTACCACAGAAGCGATCCCTCCCGGCGTCGACAATGATGATCTGGGTTGGTTAAACAAAGATTCATAACATTTAAATGGCCGAATTTGATGAAAAACCCAAAGTGTTCTTGGCAGTCAAGAACAGTCTGACAGGCCTTTTTGTCAGACAGTTTGATCCACTTAAAATGTTTGTTAGATCTATTTTAAAGCATGAATTGCTAGTATGCTATGTTAGCTATAATATTCAATTGGTAGAAAGTTCAAAATATCTCTAGGATGAAAGATATTGTTGGTCAAAACCCATTGACCGACCATACAAACTTATTTCTGGGTAACCTAGAAATCGCTTGAAGGTCCTAACAGTGCCTGACAAGCTTTTGACCAGCCTAGATCTTGGCCACATGATATAATTAATGAGGTTTTAATGTTTGTATCTGTTCTTTGCCATGTAATCTACTAGTATAAATCAACAAATCATATAAAGCTAACATGGAACGAAAGTTATTAACGGTCAAAAAGCTTTGACCGACCGTGACCACTGAGTTTCTGGGTAACCCAGAAACTCAAGAACAGTTTGATCCGGCTAGTTTGACCTGATCAAATCTTGCACCTATGATGTTGTTTGATGTCAAATCAAACATGTCGTTATACACTACCATGTTGGCTACAACAAGCAACAAGGATCCAACCCAAACAATTAACCAACTGGATTTAATTTGAGGTCAAAAGTCCCAATTGGACCATGACCAACTGTTCTTCAACGAAGAACACCTTTAGCGACAGTCTCCTTCCGGAATTCCAGAAAACTAAAATCATATGCAGTCCATCGCTATAACCCTTTTACAACGGTTTTAAATAAAAAAATTAATATATAATTAATAAATTATAAATAAATATTAAATAATTCATAATAATTAATAATTAAATATTAAAATTCATTTTTAATTATATTTAATAATTTTTAATATTCTGATATAATTTTTAATAATTATTTAATTTAATTAAATATTAAATTATTTAATAAATATATTACATAAATAATTTAAAAATAATATTAATGTATTTAAATTATTTTAAATGATAATTAAATCATTTAAAAATATTACTAAGTTTCCAAAATTATTATAAATAATAAATAAATTATTTTAAGTAATATACTAAGTATTTAAAAATATTATAAATGATAAATAAATCCTTTAAATATTAAATTAAGTTTTAAAATTATTATAAATAATATTTATATCATTTAAATAATAAAATAAATTCTAAAAATATTATTAATGATAAATTAAATCATTTAAATAATATTCTATATTTATAAAAATATTATAAATGATAAATAAATCATTTATATAATATTTTAAATATATAAAATTATTCTAAATGATAAATAAATCATATAAATAACATATTAATGTTTTAAAAATATTCTAAATGATAATTAAATCATTTAAAAATATTTCTAAGCTTATAAAAATTATTTAAAAATAATATTAAGCTTCTAAAAGTGTTATAAATAATAATTAAATTATCTAGATTAAAATTTCAGCTTTCAAATGAAGTTTTATTGATAAATCTATGTGTTTAGTTATCTAATGACGTGACCGAGATACCGAATTGACGTCGAACCTTAATGAAACTTGTCTAGTTCAACTTAATACATGTTATTATAAGTTTTAACGTTTATTATTGACATACGTAGATTACGTACGTTGACAGACTATATTAAATTTTGATAAATGAACTACGCTAAGGCAAGTCTTCTAACCTTGTTACCTTTAAGCATGTGACGCCCCCAAATTCTCTACACTTCCCTGTAGCAGATCTAGTGCTCACGTGAAACTATACAACTATAAATATTCAATAAAATATGACTTCTATCTATCAAAGGTTCACAGTATCCCATAACAGATGATAATTCCTGCTAGAACGTTATCCGTGTTTGGATACCCTCACTTGAATGTATAGATTCATATCTCATGAATACTTCTTTCATATCGATATTCCCTATCTATCTGATATTCACAGTATTAATGATAAGATTGTTCTTGGAACTGAGGGGCGCATTCCGGTAAAGGTGGCACCTTACCGGCACTCATTAAGTGTAACCTCAGCGCTTATAGAACTCCCAGTATCATTTAAATACCCTCATTCAGATGTATAGTTCGTAAAGATACTGTATTTACTTAGTACAACTATGCTAAAGAAAGTAAAGATCAGAGTATAACGCATTCAATGTGACGCCCCCAAATTCGGGTCTCCAAATACCCGGATCCGGTCATCACGATCCAATACAAACATTCACCTCTAACAACATATGGTAACTAAAATGCGGAATATAATAAACATACGTTGTTCTTTATAAGGTGTTATTAGTACCAGAATATAATAACCTTAATACATTCATGAATCCATACCCTAAGTAACAAACAGGGTTTAATATTACATTAACAATGATTAACTGCACATAATGTTTAAGTCTGCTACATGAAGTTTATCACTTCATCTTTTCTTTCCCTTTGTTTTTCCCTGACGTCTCGGGTTTGGCTGCAATAAAGTCATGATATAGCAAGAATGAGCAACGAGTTTGCTCAGCAAGTTTAAAATACAATAATAAGGATATATCATGATGAAAGGAATATAGAAAGGGATTTCAACAATAGCATTATCAGAAGCAATAACAATGAATGCTTTTAGAACAATTGATAGTCAAGTAGACTTTGAACAATAACTTCCAAAGGAGTCAATAGCTAGTTGACCCTCTGGTTAGTGGCTACAGAATAAGTACTTGAGGGGATCAGCCTCGCGTACGCTATGTATATGCATAACATTTAGCTTTGTTATTTGTACCTTATTTACGGTACATGGGGTACTCCCCTATAATAAAGGGGTGTTCATACAGTCTAAGAATCCTTACCCTCGATTGGTTCGGATAGCTTTTATAAATTTTCACATACTTGTCTGACCGAACAAAGGTCCAAACTTAATTATGAATAGTCCCTAAATCTCGGAACTTTAATAAATATACGAGTTCAAATGCACGAATGCGAATGTCCATAAATACATAGAGGTGAAATAATATTAAAAGTAATTAGACCACTTAAAGCATGCTTGGAGATAAGATTCAAGCTTAAGGAGTAACTTGCAACAATATATATATACTTGTTTGCACGAATTAAAACAGTGCATAAGGTTTAGAAATTTACTCAATGTAAAAGTTGAGTAAGGAAGAACTTGCCTGTTCGCTCAGCTACACATAAATTTTAGCTTTAATTATTTGATCTTGGATAACCTATCAGTTGATAAAGTTGGTTCATCCATTAGCATCGCAAAATTGTATATCAATACACTCTCTTATGCCATTTATTTAGCACGTAGACAGTTCTCCATATACATTTAGTTATAAAATAAATAATAAACTTAACATGATTTGATAACAACTAAATAATAGTTGATCTTCTCACTAAATCTTTTATTTACTTAGTTACTATTCACCTTAAGGGCAATTGAGTAATTATTACACTTCGTTCTTTATTAAATATTCAAAGTATTAATTCTACACGCACTTAATTATTATTAAATATTTATTAAATAATTATTGAGTGCTTATTATCTTTATTTATTAAGGGTCATAGATAATCTTATTAGTCTCACTTATACTTAATCATTATTTCATTAATGATTAAGTAATTATTATTCTCATTAGCTTTATTCATACCTAATTATTATTAGTTAATAATTAGATATTATCTTTATTTAGTACTATATGATAAAGAATAAATAACCATTTATTAACTTTCCTATACCTTGTAATAATTCAATGGTTACTATCTTTATTTGTTATTAATGGGTAAATAATTATTTATGAGTTTTACTTATACTTAATTATTATTTAAAATTAAATAATAATTAAATATTTATTAACCTTATTTATTATTTATGGTAAATAATTATTAACTTTACTTATATCTAATTATTATTAAATAATAAATAAATATTTATTAACTTTATTTAGTATTTATGAATAAATAATAATAAATAATTTATTAACTTTACTTATACTTATCTATCATTTAAATAATAGTTAAATATTTATTACCTTTATTTATTATTTATGGATAAATAATAAATAATTATTTATCAACCTTGTTCATACCTATTTAATAATGGTTGAACAATAATCAAACGTTCATTAGCTTTATTTAGTATTTATGGATAAATAATAAATAATTAATCTATTAGTGTTATTCATACTTGATTATCATTTAATAGTAGTTAAACAATAATCAATTATTTATTAGCTTTATTTATAATAAATAATTAAATTATTAACTTTATTTATATTTAACTATTATTTAAAATAATAATTAAATATTTATTATCTTTATTTATTATTTATTAATAAATAATAAATAATTATTTATTTAATCTTACTCATATTTAATATTTATAATCTTTATTTATTATTAGATATCAAATAATAAATAATTAATTTATTAATTTTACTTAATTATTATTTAATATTAATTAAATAATAATGACGTAATAATTATTTTTTTTTATTTGTGTATCAGTATAGTTAATAATTGGTTTCATGGTATTACAACATAACAGGGCTAGTGTTCGCTTCTAACAAGACTGTGAATCGGCGATATTGAACACTAGTTCATTCTTATACCCAATTTAGGCTACTCGAACCTTATGGTCCTCATACAGAGGTTCACAACACAATGCAACCCAACCAATTATCAAACCATTAGTCCAATACAGATAAATAATTAACCCAACAGAGTTTTTCCAAATTCAGAACCAACTCCCAAACGAAAGAAATCCAACATCAGTTTCTTATTCACAATGAACCAACCAAAATACAATGCAGTCTTGTAAACCTAAACAAGAACAACATAATACCAGTTTTCTCCGAATCAAAACCAACAAGATTAACATCATTCGATACCAGGTTTTTAAACCAAACAAAAAAAATTATAATACACGGCTGAGTTTCACACCAAGGCACTGCTATAATATACAATGTATAACCTAAATTCAAACAACTATCACAGTCAATTGACTCCATTTGATACCTTAGGTTTGATCGCGCTGCTGTCTTCCTTCTTCTTCCGCAATACACGACCCAACTGGACATCCCCTGTTGGCCTCCCCTGCTCCCCCCCTTGCTGCAACTTCTGTCCTCTCTCTAATTTGGAACCCCAAATGTCTAATTTCAAACCCTAATTTGGGACGCACAACAGAGATTCGGCAGCTTGGTTTAGGGATTTGAGGGTCCAATTTATAGAGAAACTCTTGCCCTAATTATTTGGGCAATACCCTTAGTAGCTGGTCAATGACTGACGGTAAGGAGAAGGCAACAACCGATCGTCCCCATCAATCACCCAGCTAGCGTCGGCCGGCACCCTCGAGCCGTTCGTCTCCACCAGTCGTGTCGCCGGATTTCTGGGACCTTTGGTCCAACCCGTGTTTGCTCGGTCGTCGACGCCCTTCTCTGCTCCAACCGTTGGTCACTCACGCTGTCGCCGGCTTCACCCTTCGACCGTCCGACTCGATTGATTTGCTTCGATCGTTCCTTGCTTGGCAGTTGATTTGAGGGCTTGATTCAATCGATTTTCATTGGATTTGGTTTTTCCCCCAAATTGATTTCGTTTCTTTGAAACCCTTCCCAACAAATTCGCCGGTTACCCCTTATTAAGCAAAACAGATCCAACCCGCCTTAACAGAAACGGGTTCGACCCGGTTGGAAAGGAAACTAGATTGGGCCGGCTGTATTAAAACAAATGGCCCAAAACGGAAAATAAAGGAAATGGGCTCATCTTACTATAAAGTTCGTCCCAACAGGGAAAATAAAGAAAATGAACTCAACCCAATTGGAAATATAATGAGATTGGGCTTTACTCAAATAAAAAAAAAAAAATTGGGTCAATTGAGATAAAAGAAAATAGCCCAACTAGTTTATTTAAAATTATTAACATTATTCTCCTAATATTTGAATTGAATTAATTACTTAAATTAATTAATTATTTATAATATTTATTTCAACAATAATTCTTCATGCGAATTATTTAGATCCGATAATAGTAAAATAAATTAAGTTTTCCCCATTTTCTTGCAATTAAAAGTTAGGATAATTTTATAAGTTTGAATAATACTGCTTACATGGATCCAATTAAATTTATAAAATTATATAAAACGAATTCATTTATAAAAATAAATTCGATACAATGTTTAAAATTCCTGGACATTACATCCTCTCCCCCTTATAAAAATTTCGTCCTCGAAATTTCAATCTAAGGTTACTCGAATAATTGGGGGTAATTCGCTCTCATTTTCTCTTCGAGTTCCCACGTGGCTTCTTCTACCGCGTGATTTCTCCAGAGAACTTTAACAGAATAAATGACTTTATTTCTCAGCTTCTGTTCCTTCCTATCAAGTATTTGGACAGGAATCTCCTCGTATGATAAGTCTTTCTCGACTTGAATTGGCTCATAGGAAATAACATGCTTGTAGTCTGGCTTATATGGACGTAGCACCGATACATGGAACACGTTGTGAATGTGCTCAAGTTCAGGAGGTAAGGCTACCTCGTACGCCACTTCGCCTATTCTCCTTAATATCTCAAAAGGTCCTATGAACCTAGGGCTCAATTTACCCTTTTTCCCAAAACGGAACTTCCCTTTCCAGGGAGATACCTTCAGAAACACAAAGCTACCAACTTCAAAGTCTCGTTTCTGACGATGTAAGTCGGCATACTTCTTTTGACGATCCTGGGCTGCTACTAACCGTTGCCTTATTACTTTAATGATTTCCACGGTTTGTTGTACCAATTCTGGTCCCAACAACCTCCGTTCACCAACTTCTTCCCAACACAACAGCGTTCGACACTTCCTCCCGTATAACGCTTCATATGGTGGCATACCGATGCTAGCGTGATAGCTATTGTTATAAGCGAACTCTACCAATGGCAAATGATCGTCCCAGCTGCCACTTAAATCCATCACAACTGCCCGGAGCATATCCTCTAGGGTCTGAATTGTTCGTTCACTCTGACCATCCGTCTGAGGATGATACGCCGTACTCATCCTCAACTGTGTTCCCATTCTTTCCTGCAGACTTCTCCAAAAATTTGACGTGAAACGCGGATCCCTGTCAGACACAATAGATACTGGCACTCCATGTCGTGACACTATTTCCTTCACGTAAAGTTTCGCCAGCTGTTCCAATTTGTACCTGATCTTGATCGGTAGAAAGTGGGCAGACTTGGTCAACCGATCTACGATCACCCAGATGGCGTCTAAACCCTTCTGTGTTGTCGGGAGTCCTACCACAAAATCCATAGTAATGTGCTCCCACTTCCACTCGGGAATCTCTAAGGGTTGCAACAATCCGCTCGGCCGTTGGTGCTCTGCCTTGATCCTTTAACAAGTTAGACATCGGCTGACGAATTCTGCAACTTCCCCTTTCAAATGCGGCCACCAATAATGCTGACGAAGATCTTGATACATCTTGGTGCTACCTGGATGTACCGAAAACCTCGTATTATGGGCCTCCTGCAAATTTTCTTCCCTTAAGTCTGGTACGTAGGGTATCCAGATCCTTCCCTCGAATCTTAGTAGCCCTGTACTGTCAACTTTGAACTTCAGCGTTTTTCCCTCCGGTAGTTGTTTCTTAATGTCAATGCATTCTTCATCGAACTCTTGAGCCTCCTTTATCTTATCCAGTAGAGTCGGACCTGCGGTTATGGTACACAATTTTTCGTCCGTTTCCATCGGATACTTAACCTCCAGTTCCAGGCGTTCAAAGTCCTTTACCAATTCCTCTTGAACCGTCAGCTGCATCAACTTCACCTTGCCTTTCCTGCTTAAGGCATCAGCCACTACATTTGCTTTGCCTGGATGGTACAAAATTTCACAGTCGTAGTCCTTGATCAATTCTAACCATCGGCGTTGCCTCATGTTCAGCTCCTTTTGAGTGAAGATATACTTCAGACTTTTGTGATCTGTATATATCTCGCACTTCTCCCCGTATAGGTAGTGCCTCCAAATCTTCAAGGCGAAAACTACCGCCGCTAACTCCAAGTCATGAGTCGGATAACCCTTCTCATAGTCTTTCAGTTAACGTGATGCGTACGCCACGACCTTGTCGTGCTGCATCAGCACACAGCCGAGACCTTTGTGTGATGCATCGCTATACACTACAAAACCCCCTGTGTTGTCTGGTAAGGTCAACACCGGTGCTTGGCTAAGTCTCTTCTTCAACTCCATGAAACTTTCCTCACATTTCTCCGACCAAACGAACTTAACTGTTTTCCTGGTAAGGTTAGTCAATGGCGATGCTATCTTTGAAAATTCCTGTATGAACCTCCGATAGTATCCCGCTAATCCCAAGAAACTCCGAATTTCGGTGGGTGTCTTCGGTTGTTCCCAGTTAATAACTGCTTCTACCTTGGCTGGGTCTACCGAAACACCATTTTTGTCGATGACATGACCCAAAAACTGTACCCTCTGCAGCCAAAATTCACACTTTGAAAATTTTGCGTACAACTTCTCCTTCCTGAGAGCTTCTAATACAATCTCCAAATGTTCAGCATGCTCCTCCTCCGTCCTTGAATACACCAGAATGTCATTGATGAATACGACTACGAACTTGTCCAAGTACTGCTTGAACACTCTGTTCATCATATCCATGAATGATGCTGGTGCATTCGTCAATCCAAATGACATTACCAGAAACTCGAAGTGCCCGTAACGAGTTCTGAATGCAGTCTTCGGAATATCTTCCTGCCTCACCTTCAGCTGATGATAGCCTGTTCTTAAGTCGATTTTTGAAAAGTACTTCGCTCCTTTAAGTTGATCAAACAGATCGTCGATTCTAGGAAGCGGATACCTATTCTTAATCGTAACTTTGTTCAACTCTCGGTAGTCGATACAAAGTCGCATTGAACCATCTTTCTTCTTTACAAACAGAACTGGCGCTCCCCATGGGGACACGCTTGGTCTGATGTAACCTTTATCTAACAGTTCCTGCAGTTACACTATCAACTCTTTCATTTCTACCGGTGCCATTCGATACGGCGGCTTCGATATTGGTGCGGTTCCCGGTGTCAAATCGATAACGAACTCGGTTTCCCTATCCGGCGGCAGTCCTGGAAGTTCATCGGGAAAGACATCAGTAAATTCTCTCACGATTGGTATTTGACCCATATCATCCCCGACCTGACGAGTATCGACCCCATGGCCCAAATAACACTCGCATCCTTTCTTCAGTAATCTCCTTGTTTGCATCATAGTAAGACAACAAGATGGTTTTGGTGACTTGCTGCCATAGAATACCACCTTCGACTTATTAGAAGTCTTTAGGTGTACACATTTCTTCTTACAATCAATGACTGCTCCGTGAATTGATAGCCAATCCATTCCCAGGATTACGTCAAACTCTCCCAGTCGAATTGGTATCAAATCCACATTGAGCTTAAATCCTCGCAATTCAGCACAACAATTCCTATGAATGCATTCTACGGGGATAATTTCCTTGTTTGCTACTTCTACGTTCATAGGGTGTTCTAACTTTTCACAAGGTACATTTAACTGACTAGCAAATTCTTCGGAAACAAAAGAGCAAGTAGCACCCGAATCAAATAGCACATATGCATTTATATCATTGATTGGGATGATACCTGACACCACGTCTTTGGATTCCATGGCATCCTGCACAGTCATGTTGAATGTGCGGGCTGTTGGCCTGTTGGCCTGTTGGCTTGACTGGATGGTGGCCCGTAGTTCAACCGGTTGCTGTTTCCACTGTTGTTGTTGTTTCGGTTGCCACTCCCGGCGTCGCTTTTCCTCTTCGGACAGTCCTTGATCTGGTGGTCAGGTGATCCACAGGAGAAACAACCTCCTTTCGGCTTATTAGGGCACTGTGGGGCCATGTGCCCAGGTTGTCCGCAACGGTAACACACGCTCTTCCCCTTCATGCATTCCCCCGTGTGGTTCTTGCCACAGTTGTTGCATCTGCCTGGCTTCTTCACCTCCCCTCCAGATTTATTTCCCCCGGAGGACTGACTCTCGACCCATTTCCGTTTGTTGGGGTTACTGCCCCCGCTGCTTCCTGCCTTCGGGCCCTCATGTCCCTTCTTCTTCTCTAGATTGTATTTTGTCAGGGCCTCACTGCCACCCTCTGCAATGATCGCCCTCTCCAACAATTCTGCAAATGTCTTGATTTTCAATACTGCAACAGAACGGTATAACCATGGTTTCAACCCTTGTTCAAACCTACGAGCTTTTCTTTCCTCTGTGCTGACTTGGTGAGTTACAAACCGTGCCAACTCATTAAACTTAGCCGCGTACTCAGCCACAGACATGTTTCCTTGTTTTAGTTCCAGGAACTTGATCTCCATCTCTTGTTTCATGCTCTCTGAAAAGTAATTCTCCAAGAACATCTCCTTAAAGCGTTCCCATGTGACAATGCCTCCTTCCACTCGGCCCCTGTTGGCCTTCCACCAGTAGTTTGCCTCGCCCTTTAACATGAAGGTAGCAAAGCTTGTTTTTTGTTCCTCTGCCACCCTTGCTACCTCGAAGACCTTTTCTATCTCCTCGATCCAGGTCTGCGCTTCGATGGGGTTAAGAGTTCCCTTGAACTCGGGTGGTCCAACCAATTTGAAATCTTTGAAATTTGCCAGATGATGCACTGGCTCGGCTACTGCTTGGGTTCCTCCTGGTGGCGGTCTTGATTGCATGGCTTCCGCTAGCATCTCCGCGAACATCCTCATTGGGTTGGATTGGTTCCCAACTTCACTTTCTGATTCTTCAACCTGTCGGTTTCGTGGTCGTCCTCTTGGCGGCATGTTTGGATAAGGAAAATTCGCTGACTTTTACCTATAGTTTTATATTTTACACAATATGTCATTAAAATAAGCAATCAAAGGTAAAATATCTATCAACACATTTGATTTAAGTGAAACATCTGCATTTATATTCATATACCACTGTTTTGTTACAAGACGAAACCTGTGGCATACTTCTATAAATGCGCCACTGTGTGCCTATCCATCAATAATCTTTTCCCCAAGACAAAAGTGGGGAATCCTAACCTTCCATCCCTCAAAACACAAAAGTTGGGGTTTAACTGCTACCCCAAGTCTAAATACAATATAAAGTTTCACAAATCAAACATGAATACGTCCCTAATATAACAAAAGGTGGGACTGACTGAACTAAAGACAAAGTAACCATCATATCAAGTCACTGCATGTCGTGACGGATCCGAGCCTGCTGACCAGAGAATGCTCCATCCCCTACCCTGCGACGAACTGAGCGGCTAGACTCGCCTGCCACAAACCGGGGCCTCCTGTAGACTGCATCTAGGGCATATCCTAGGGTCTCGATCCTCACCGCCCCAGCCTCTAACTGGTCCTCCAATAGGTCAACTCTACTTGCTGCTCTGACCCAGGCGTCCCTCACTCGGACATTCTCAGCAACTTCTAGCCCAATCTCGAACTTCATGGCCTCCTGCTTGGCCTTCAGGTGGGCGATCTGCAGATCCCTCTGCTCTAGCCTCTCTCTCAACTCAGCATTTCGGGCCACTAGCTGATGTAGCAGTGGTCCGATCTGCTGCGCTGAGGACTCGTAGCCCTGTAGCTGTGACTTCGCCACTCCCAAGTCGTGCTCAAGCTGATAGGCCAGGTCTCTATACTGGTCCTCTCGGATCTGGTGGGTCTGATTCTGCTCCTCCAGATGAGCTATCCGATCCTCCAGCTCCTCGGTCCTGCTGGTCAGTCCCTCAATAATATCGTCGGCAGTGGACCCCATGCCATCCACATAAGCAGGTGGCTCCTCTCCCTCGGTCTCGGGGTCCTCCTCCTCAGCATCAGGGTCCTGACTACCGGACCTCATCACCCTACCTACCACTGGCTCTGGTAGCTCCCTCTGGTAGTCCTCCTCCGGCTCGGACTCCTCTAGCGGTACCCCTGGGGCAGTAGGAGCATACCCCACCAACTGCTCAGCAACTACTGGGATATCTATGAATACCTCCTCCTCCTGGGTCCCACTAGTCCCTGCCCTGTCAGCCATCCTACAATCACACCGAAAATCAACATTAGTACAACAATAAAATATATTCATTGAAGAAATGAAGTTATATTTCATTGGGTACTACTTGACTCGATGAATTCCCCAATTCATCAAAACCACATAATTAAATCTCCTCGATTTATCTCCTAACACTCAATACGAGTTTACTATGAAGGTTATAACCTAGGTTTCGCGATCCTAAAGTTTATAACCTATAGCTTTGATACCAACCTGTGACGCCCCCAAATTTGGGTCTCCAAATACCCGGATCCGGTCATCACGATCCAATACAAACATTCACCTCTAACAACATATGGTAACTAAAATGCGGAATATAATAAACATACGTTGTTCTTTACAAGGTGTTACTAGTCCCAGAATACAATAACCTTAATACATTCATGAATCCATACCCTAAGTAACAAACAGGGTTTAATATTACATTAACAATGATTAACTGCACATAATGTTTAAGTCTGCTACATGAAGTTTATCACTTCATCTTTTCTTTCCCTTTGTTTTTCCCTGACGTCTCGGGTTTGGCTGCAATAAAGTCATGATATAGCAAGAATGAGCAACGAGTTTGCTCAGCAAGTTTAAAATACAATAATAAGGATATATCATGATGAAAGGAATATAGAAAGGGATTTCAACAATAGCATTATCAGAAGCAATAACAATGAATGCTTTTAGAACAATTGATAGTCAAGTAGACTTTGAACAATAACTTCCAAAGGAGTCAATAGCTAGTTGACCCTCTGGTTACAGGCTACAGAATAAGTACTTGAGGGGATTAGCCTCGCGTACGCTATGTATATGCATAACATTTAACTCTGTTATTTGTACCTTATTTACGGTACATGGGGTACTCCCCTATAATAAAGGGGTGTTCATACAGTCTAAGAATCCTTACCCTCGATTGGTTCGGATAGCTTTTATAAATTTTCACATACTTGTCTGACCGAACAAAGGTCCAAACTTAATTATGAATAGTCCCTAAATCTCGGAACTTTAATAAATATACGAGTTCAAATGCACGAATGCGAATGTCCATAAATACATAGAGGTGAAATAATATTAAAAGTAATTAGACCACTTAAAGCATGCTTGGAGATAAGATTCAAGCTTAAGGAGTAACTTGCAACAATATATATATACTTGTTTGCACGAATTAAAACAGTGCATAAGGTTTAGAAATTTACTCAATGTAAAAGTTGAGTAAGGAAGAACTTGCCTGTTCACTCAGCTACACATAAATTTTAGCTTTAATTATTTGATCTTGGATAACCTATCAGTTGATAAAGTTGGTTCATCCATTAGCATCGCAAAATTGTATATCAATACACTCTCTTATGCCATTTATTTAGCACGTAGACAGTTCTCCATATACATTTAGTTATAAAATAAATAATAAACTTAACATGATTTGATAACAACTAAATAATAGTTGATCTTCTCACTAAATCTTTTATTTACTTAGTTACTATTCACCTTAAGGGCAATTGAGTAATTATTACACTTCGTTCTTTATTAAATATTCAAAGTATTAATTCTACACGCACTTAATTATTATTAAATATTTATTGAATAATTATTGAGTGCTTATTATCTTTATTTATTAAGGGTCATAGATAATCTTATTAGTCTCACTTATACTTAATCATTATTTCATTAATGATTAAGTAATTATTATTCTCATTAGCTTTATTCATACCTAATTATTATTAGTTAATAATTAGATATTATCTTTATTTAGTACTATATGATAAAGAATAAATAACCATTTATTAACTTTCCTATACCTTGTAATAATTCAATGGTTACTATCTTTATTTGTTATTAATGGGTAAATAATTATTTATGAGTTTTACTTATACTTAATTATTATTTAAAATTAAATAATAATTAAATATTTATTAACCTTATTTATTATTTATGGTAAATAATTATTAACTTTACTTATATCTAATTATTATTAAATAATAAATAAATATTTATTAACTTTATTTAGTATTTATGAATAAATAATAAATAATTTATTAACTTTACTTATACTTATCTATCATTTAAATAATAGTTAAATATTTATTACCTTTATTTATTATTTATGGATAAATAATAAATAATTATTTATCAACCTTGTTCATACCTATTTAATAATGGTTGAACAATAATCAAACGTTCATTAGCTTTATTTAGTATTTATGGATAAATAATAAATAATTAATCTATTAGTGTTATTCATACTTGATTATCATTTAATAGTAGTTAAACAATAATCAATTATTTATTAGCTTTATTTATAATAAATAATTAAATTATTAACTTTATTTATATTTAACTATTATTTAAAATAATAATTAAATATTTATTATCTTTATTTATTATTTATTAATAAATAATAAATAATTATTTATTTAATCTTACTCATATTTAATATTTATAATATTTATTTATTATTAGATATCAAATAATAAATAATAAATTTATTAATTTTACTTAATTATTATTTAATATTAATTAAATAATAATGACGTAATAATTATTTTTTTTTTATTTGTGTATCAGTATAGTTAATAATTGGTTTCATGGTATTACAACATAACAGGGCTAGTGTTCGCTTCTAACAAGACTGTGAATCGGCGATATTGAACACTAGTTCATTCCTATACCCAATTTAGGCTACTCGAACCTTATGGTCCTCATACAGAGGTTCACAACACAATGCAACCCAACCAATTATCAAACCATTAGTCCAATACAGATAAATAATTAACCCAACAGAGTTTTTCCAAATTCAGAACCAACTCCCAAACGAAAGAAATCCAACATCAGTTTCTTATTCACAATGAACCAACCAAAATACAATGCAGTCTTGTAAACCTAAACAAGAACAACATAATACCAGTTTTCTCCGAATCAAAACCAACAAGATTAACATCATTCGATACCAGGTTTTTAAACCAAACAAAAAAAATTATAATACACGGCTGAGTTTCACACCAAGGCACTGCTATAATATACAATGTATAACCTAAATTCAAACAACTATCATAGTCAATTGACTCCATTTGATACCTTAGGTTTGATCGCGCTGCTGTCTTCCTTCTTCTTCCGCAATACACGACCCAACTGGACATCCCCTGTTGGCCTCCCCTGCTCCCCCCCTTGCTGCAACTTCTGTCCTCTCTCTAATTTGGAACCCCAAATGTCTAATTTCAAACCCTAATTTGGGACGCACAACAGAGATTCGGCAGCTTGGTTTAGGGATTTGAGGGTCCAATTTATAGAGAAACTCTTGCCCTAATTATTTGGGCAATACCCTTAGTAGCTGGTCAATGACTGACGATAAGGAGAGGGCAACAACTGGTCGTCCCCATCAATCACCCAGCTAGCGTCGGCCGGCACCCTCGAGCCGTGCGTCTCCACCAGTCGTGTCGCCGGATTTCTGGGACCTTTGGTCCAACCCGTGTTTGCTCGGTCGTCGACGCCCTTCTCTGCTCCAACCGTTGGTCACTCACGCTGTCGCCGGCTTCACCCTTCGACCGTCCGACTCGATTGATTTGCTTCGATCGTTCCTTGCTTGGCAGTTGATTTGAGGGCTTGATTCAATCGATTTTCCTTGGATTTGGTTTTTCCCCCAAATTGATTTCGTTTCTTTGAAACCCTTCCCAACAAATTCGCCGGTTACCCCTTATTAAGCAAAACAGATCCAACCCGCCTTAACAGAAACGGGTTCGACCCGGTTGGAAAGGAAACTAGATTGGGCCGGCTGTATTAAAACAAATGGCCCAAAACGGAAAATAAAGGAAATGGGCTCATCTTACTATAAAGTTCGTCCCAACAGGGAAAATAAAGAAAATGAACTCAGCCCAATTGGAAATATAATGAGATTGGGCTTTACTCAAATAAAAATAAAAAATTGGGTCAATTGAGATAAAAGAAAATAGCCCAACTAGTTTATTTAAAATTATTAACATTATTCTCCTAATATTTGAATTGAATTAATTACTTAAATTAATTAATTATTTATAATATTTATTTCAACAATAATTCTTCATGCGAATTATTTAGATCCGATAATAGTAAAATAAATTAAGTTTTCCCCATTTTCTTGCAATTAAAAGTTAGGATAATTTTATAAGTTTGAATAATACTGCTTACATGGATCCAATTAAATTTATAAAATTATATAAAACGAATTCATTTATAAAAATAAATTCGATACAATGTTTAAAATTCCTGGACATTACATTCAATGTAATAAAGGATGATAATATATTACATATCATTAAGTTCGGTTACATCGTTCTCAGTACTAAGTTATTACAACAAAGCCTTATAAAAGACTTGAATTATTCAAAAACAGTAAATAAAACTAGTAAACATGTCATTTTCCTTTGTCTGTCCCAAAAGTACCGGGATTATTGTTTAAAACTGCAAAAGAAGATATATGCAAGAATGAGCTACAAATGCTCAGCAAGTTCATTTGAAAATGTAAACACAATGTGTTTGATTTGAAAGATGTCAATGATGTATAACAAGGGTTCTGTACATGAACCATATATTTCAATTAGTTCTATCAGTCTTCAATGACTTAGAACCGCTTGATTCCGAATATCTGGTAGGGGATCAGCCTAACCAATATCCTAGGAGTATGCATATCATCCTACAATTTTGTGTTGATATATGTCGACGCCGGGAGGAATCGCCTCTTTCGCGATTGTTTAGTCCTTTCCAATTTTTGCCTTTTGATTAGATGATTTTTTGGAAAAGGTCGGCATTAATGTCGACGGGGTTTTGAAAGATCGTTTTTATGATGAGCCAATTAACCAGAGTCGCTAGTTGGTATATTTGAAATGGATGTACCAACTCATCCGAGTTTCATTTTTCGTAAATCGCTGGCTCATGTGTGACTCCGAATAAATTGGTCTGCGAACCGAGATTCATAGAGTTCAGGGACTTGCTTAAGCGAGGGGAAGGTGTTAGGCACCCCCCGACTTCTGTGAAAAACGGTTACCGCAATCTTGATGCTTTTTCTATCCTTTAATTCTTGAATGTGTATGTGTATGTGCGCGTGTGTGTGTGTGTGTGCCTATGTGAATGTCGTGGTGAGTTTGCATGAAGAAACCATTTGGGTTTTGATGAAAAGTCGTGCTTTCTTTTGAGAATGCTTTAGAATGTCACTTGGTTTATACGAGAAAGCTTTATTCTTTATGGGAAAGGTTTTGATTTCAATTGTCAAAAACTATGAGATTTTCATTAGGTGTCGTTTTGGCAAAAATAAGAGTTTTCTAAACCTTCGTCAAAATAGGAATCGAGATCTATACGTTGCCTTCGTAACTTAAATGATGGGCAATTTATAGGATCTCTTTAACCCTATGCACAACGGTTTAATAAGACGCCATTTGTTTATAAAATCATTTTGTGTGATGTTTTGGAAAACGATTTTTCTTTGCCTTCTCGTTTAAATAGAAATCGACATTCATTAGCCCTCCCAATTTCTTATCTTCGTGATGCTAATAACCTAGTTTGATTGATTTTATGAAAATCTTAATCTTTTAGCTTTGAAATCAACTTTAGGTTGTAAATCAAATCAAGCATTAAAATGCATTGGGGCTATTCATGGGCATGTAAGCCATCCAAATAACCCCAACGCCCACAATCACATACTTCACTATTACGGGGGCCTTAAACCCGATTTTCAACTTGGTATCGTTTTAAGGCCCGACGATTACAATTTACAATAAAGGATTACATACATCAACATTGTCCATCATCGGATTTGGACCACGGGGTCGCGTTCCTAGGCTCACATCCACAATTGCCACACACCCACAATATCCTAAAATAGCAATCTAAACAGTCTATGCACGATACATCATTATAATGAGCTAAAGATTACATCAAACGGATATCATCGGGCCATTAGGGGGAATTTCGTTCCGATGAGACCCTCACTAATAGTCCCTAATCCATGGCTCCACAATAACATGTAAGAAAAACTACATTTAAGGAAATTCGGATGACAAAAAGCTTAACAAAAATGGTATAACATAATGCTATAACAAAGGGTTTTTCACCTTGCAAATGATCCTCACAATATGTATGAACTTGTATATTGAGTAGAGTAGATAATATATGATATATAATCTCACAAAATGGATACAATTCCTCACTATTTTCTCTCTTTTCTCTCTTGATTTCCTCTTCTTTTCTGCTGTTTTCTTCTTCTTTTTTCGAGCTGCTGCTGCCTCCTCTCCCTTTTTTGTTTCTGGATGAAAACTGACCTGATAAGGGGTTGCCCTAGGCAGCCGCAGATTAATCTGCGGCTGGCCGCAGATTGATCTGTCGCTGGCCTTGGTTTTCCCCCGCTCGAGTCCCGTGTCGTCTCGAGTTCCGTCCTTGGCCGCGGATTGATCTGCGGTTGGCTGTGCTGATTTTCTCGTTTTCCATACTTCACTTCAATTCTCGTGTCGTACCGTTGGTTTCCGCTGAAAGGCTTACATTTTGCAGTCCGGGAACCGCTAGGAAAAGTGCCACATCATTCATGGGTGCTTGCTGCGCCCGTTGTCGTGTCAGCCTTGATCGCAAGTCGTCGTAGTGGCTTTGAGTGTTCGCACTTATGTCCACCTTCCGTCTCGTAGGCTGGGTTTAATTGACGATTTTGCCCTCCTGCCAAGGTTAGTATAGGAAACGCAAAATTTGGGTGTCTACAGCTGCCCCTCTTTATGATGTTTATGAAATGTTAAATGAAATGAACAGGATAAAGAAATAGACACCCGATGCATGAATGACAGTGCACAAGAATGACAATACATAGATGATGCAACACATACAACTTATGATGCGACGCCAGATATAAAGCATGCAAAACATTTATAAAGGTGTTAATGCATCAATCCCTGACCGCATTTGTTAGTCGTCGGGTTTCGTCTTCTAATCGACCGTCTCGTAATCGTCGGGTCTCGTATCCGGTCGATCGTCTTGTCGGGGCCGGGTCTCGTCGCCGGTCACCCATCTCGTAACCGCCGGGTATCGTCGCCGGTTGGTTGTCTTGTCGGGGCCGGGTATCGTCGCCGGTCACCCATCTCGTAACCGCCGGGTATCGTCGCCGGTCGATTGTCTTGTTGGGTATAGTCGCCGGTCACCCATCTCGTAACCGCCGGGTATCGTCGCCGGTCGATTGTCTTGTCGGGGCCGGGT
This sequence comes from Aralia elata, assembly GCA_034770075.1. Lineage (NCBI taxonomy): Eukaryota > Viridiplantae > Streptophyta > Magnoliopsida > Apiales > Araliaceae > Aralia > Aralia elata. Next base: position 39,254,780 of record CM068380.1, on the reverse strand, counting down.
ATCGTCGCCGGTCACCCAACTCGAAACCGCCGGGTATCGTCGCTAGTCGATTGTCTTGTCGGGGCCGGGTATCATCGCCGGTCACCCATCTCGTAACCGCCGGGTATCGTCGCCGGTCGATTGTCTTGTCGGGGCCGGGTATCGTCGCCGGTCACCCATCTCGTAATCGTCAGTTATCGTCGCCGGTCGATCGTCTTGTCGGGGTCGGGTTTCGTCGTCGGTCACCCATCTCGTAACCGCCAGGTATCGTCGCCGGTCGATCGTCTTGTCGGGGCCGGGTTTCGTCGCCGGTCACCCATCTCGTAATCGCCGGTTATTGTCGCCGGTCGATCGTCTTGTCGGGGCCGGGTTTAGTCACCGGTCACCCATCTCGTAATCGCCGGTTATCGTCGCCGATCGATTGTCTTGCGAGTGCCGGGTCTCGTATCCGGTCACTCAATCGTAATCGCCGGGTCTCGTCTCCGGTCGATTGTCCTCGTACATCGTTCTTGTCAGCCGTCGCTTTTGATTCTGATAGGCTCGGACCTTGACACCTAACCTGCACGATGGATCACGTACAAAAATTTTCATGTATTCATGCATGTGACACAACATTTAATATGTAAATTGATGAAAAATGACCCCTGCACAGTCTTTTGATACAGTTCTACAGATGTCATCATTTGTCGTGGTTTGCTTGGATCTCAGCCCTTCCCAGGGATCGTTGATTGTTTGGATCTCAGCCCTTCCCAAGGGTCGTTAGTTGTTTGGATCTCAGCCCTTCCCAGGGTGTTAGTTGTTTGGATCTCAGCCCTTCCCAGGGTGTTAGTTGTTTGGATCTCAGCCATTCCTAGGGTGTTAGTTGTTTGGATCTCAGCCCTTCCCAGGGTGCTCACCACCTTGTTGTGGTTTGCTTGGATGCCTTCCCAGGTTCACTCCCCACCTTGTTGCGGTTTGCTTGGATACCTTCCCAGGTTCACTCCCCACCTTGTTGCGGTTTGCTTGGATGCCTTCCCAGGTTCACTCACCACCTTGTTGTGGTTTGCTTGGATGCCCTCCCAGGTTCACTCCCCACCTTGTTGTGGTTTACTTGGATGCCTTCCCAGGGTGCTTACCACCTTGTTGTGGTTTGCTTGGATGCCTTCCCAGGTTCACTCACCACCTTGTTGTGGTTTGCTTGGATGCCTTCCCAGGGTGCTCTTGCTTGGATACCAGCCCTTCCCAGGGGTCATTGATTGTTTGGATCTCAGCCCCTTCCCAGGGGTCGTTGATTGTTTGGATCTCAGCCCTTCCCAGGGGTCGTTGATTGTTGGATCTCAGCCCTTCCCAGGGGTCATTGATTGGTTGGATACCAGCCCTTCCCAGGGGTCTTTGATTGGTTGGATACCAGCCCTTCCCAGGGGTCGTTGATTGTTGGATCCCAGCCCTTCCCAGGGGTCATTGATTGGTTGGGTACCAGCCCTTCCCAGGGGTCATTGATTGGTTGGGTACCAGCCCTTCCCAGGGGTCATTGATTGGTTGGATATCAGCCCTTCCCAGGGGTCATTGATTGGTTGGATACCAGCCCTTCCCAGGGGTCATTGATTAGATTTGAGTGATTTTTTTGAAATGGGATGTGTGATCGGCTTCATGTCCTGGATCTCCCACCAACATCGTCCATGTACCATGCCGTAAAAGCCATCCTAGTCTGATCATTCGTGAAGTTGAAAGCGACGTGCTTGTGCTTTCCTAAAGATTTTCATTTTGATCGTACCTGTATGCATGAAAAAGATGTTATGCATGATCTGGCAGATATGTTATGGACAGATGCATGTGCACAACATATGTTTTAGATAGAAATGACCCCTGTTTAGTCAAATGATACGATTCAACAGTCGTCGTCGTCTGCCCACATTTGATTGGATCACGCCTCGTCGTGCAGTGTAGTTTCTAGACTTCAACATTGGTTTGGTACTCTGCCTGTTCTTGGTCATCTTCATTTCATCGAGTTGAGGTAGTCTGTTTCGCTCTCTGTGATGACCGACAGCTATGTTGGGCTCCTTGGCCTTTTGATCATTTCTGACTGCCGATATGCTGTTGTCCCGCATTATATCATCCTTGTATATGCTCATGCACGTGGATCATTTGGATGTCGAGGCAGTGATAGTCAGGATTGGGGAGAGGCCCAATGATGGGAAGTTCTGTGCAGCCTCAGCTTCCTTCCATTTCATGATTCTTAACTGCCCCTGCCTTGGCGCGTGTCGCTACCAAGAATTTCTATCGAAAACTCACGATGTTGACCGTGCTGAGTTATCCACATCTCTGTAAGATCCTGCATATCAGATGACTAACAAATGCCAAAACCTGAAGGCTCGGGCCGTTAGTGTTAGTTCAACACAAATATATTATAATCTCAATAAAAGAGTAAATGTAGTTAAAGCACATGAAATTGAATATCTGTTGATCGCACAATCTAGCAAGTTGTGAACCGTGAATGTACCAGATTGGAAGTTATTTTCACTCCCTCGTGAGTTGATGATTTTCTATTTAACGAGTTATGAAATCATAAGAATACCTTCAAGCATTCATGGTCATTGTACGCGAGTACGGTCGAATTCAAAAGAACTACCTCCCCTCTTCAAAGGTATTCTGTCTCCATTCTCGACAACGTTCTTAGCAGGATTGACGTCATATGATAAGTGCACTGTGCGATGCAGCATTCAGTAGGGGTTTCTCTTTCATGACCTTTTGTTTAAGGCCGAGAGTTTTTTCATATTATCTTTTCTCTTTATCAGCCCACTTCACTTGTCTCATTTTCTTAGGCTATTCAAAGTTACCCATTTAACGAGTTTTGGACCAATGACTCCCAAACCAGACGGTTTTGGGGCATTAGGTGTACAGACACCCCTTCGGATTTATTTACTCGAGTAACAAAGGCCACGGTTTGAGACAAGCTGGTGGTCTGCACCGTTCATTCTTTGCTTGACCTTGCGCAAGATTCATTTTCTTAGGCTTGAGTTACCCATGTAGCGAGTGTTAGGCCGGTGACTCCCAAACCAGACGGCTTTAGGGCACCAGATGCAGAGACACCCCTTAGGCTTAATTACTCGAGTAGCCCATGCCACGATTCGAATCTGCTCGGGCCTCCTCTACTGTAATGCTCGTTTTCTTAGGCTCTGAGTTACCCATGTAATGAGTGTTGGGCCAGCGACTCCCAAACCAGATGGCTTTAGGGCACCAGGTGTAGAGACACCCCTTGGGCTTAATTACTCGAATAACCCAGGCCACGATTCGAGACATTAGCTTGATGATCATTTATCGTTTGACTTCTTGACTTTAGCTTGATAATTATTGACTGTCTGACTACGTGTTAATTTCCATCAACGTCGTCATAGTTTTATACCCCACAACTGAAAGTTTGTGCAATGCAAAGTGAAGACTGTCACATGAGGTCGATTCTGTCGCAAACGTTGCTTTGAATTAAGGCTTTGTACCCGATCAAAAGGTTGAGTAGCCTTCTTCGTCTAATCATACTCACGATCGTTCTCCACGGTTGCTTGTCAGAATTAATCCGATTCCTATCAAGTCAAATAAAATCCCCTTTCACGCGGGTCATCGTATCCCGGGAAAACTATGCTTGACAAATGACAGATGATCGTATCGTTGAATACTGAATTGACATGAGGTAGCATCTGATGATGATGGTGCATGTTGATGGGATTGTTGCATGGATGCCAATTTGCATGTCATCATTTCCTGAGTAGTTGACAAATGCCCCAGCGTTAAATTGCTTTTCTTGTGATCTCCCTCGTACTGGTTGCATCGGTATCTCGCTGGGCTGACAAAAGATCCGGTCCTTTGACTTGTTGAAAGGTTTGGGGGATTTTTGACTTTTGAGATTATTTTTTTTTTTTAGATCACAGAGTTGTTTCACAGAGTTAGCATTAACGGGCGGGGGAACGCCTTCCCGTCCATTCCTTGTAAGATGAGGGCTCCCCTAGAGAGGATTTTTTTATCGTGACGGCTTCTTTTAATTTAGAGCGAAATTCCCCATAGCTTCGTCTTGGCAGGGCGTGATCCTTTTGAGGACTAAATCGTTTATTTTGAATTTCTGGGATCGTACCCTCTTGTCGTATGCCCGGGAGATGCGTAAGGGGCTGCCCCTGCAAATGTGCGAACTGAGGTTCGATAGGCAAACAGGGTGAGCGACAATAAATCCGGCCATCCCCGATGATTGGCGGACATTCTTCCCATGATCGTCTTTGTGTTTTATTTGCAGCCCCTACTGCCCCATTCATTTTGGGCCGGTAAATGACTAAATCAAAATGTTTGATCTTGAATTTGTCATATATCTCCTCCTTGAGGGCATCGTTCAGACTTCTATAGTCGATGCGGCCCCTTACTTCTCCTCCAGGCTGTGGTACTGGGATTCTGTCGGAAAGCCATTCAGGGTAAATAGACACCGTGATGATTCCTGCTTTTTTAAACCGCTTGATAATCTCGTCCTTTACTTTCAACCTCCATTCAGGCTTCAACGTTCTCAACTTTTGCTTAATTGGTCGGAACCCTCCTTGATGGGCGGTCGATGTCCTATAACGTCTGTGGACAATCCAATCACGTCGCCATGGGACCAAGCGAGCATATCTCCATACAGGCTCAATAACTCGGCTATATATATATATATATATATATTTTTTTTTGGGTCGAATTTGCCCCTACTCCGGGTTCTTTGTGATCGTTAGGGGTTCTGATGTTTGATGGCGATGGTTTGGTCTAAGTCGGGTTTGGGTTTATCTTCGACCCCTCCTTTGATCTCGTCAGGCGTATTGTCGATATCTGTCTCGTCCTGCTCAATCCCCATCAGATCGAAATCTAGCTCTATACCAAAATAGTGATCCTCCTTCAAATTTGGCCTATCGCTTGTCAGGCTATAATGCCTCAAATTGGGGTACCTGACATAAAACAAAAATGCTTGTCATATATATAAAATATTTCAGCACATGATCTTCTTTTTGGATAACTGACAAAATGACATGAACGTGCAGGGATTTGAAATAAAACTCAGAATTTTAAAACCCATTGATCCTCTACTACTGCCCGGGATTCACTGCCATACTCCTGGATTCATCCCTTCCTGGATATCACCTGCTGCACGGTCCAACTAGCCACAGGTGAGGTCAAGCAAATGGAGCTCATTAGGAGGTGCATGGATCGCATTGGCATGGATCTGGTATTGATGGCATTTCTTGACATGAGTATTGCAGTCAGTTTTCGTGGTTAGCCAGTAGTAGTAGTGACCCTGTTCACATGATTTTCTTTGCCAAAAAAAATGTTTTGCTCATATGGGCTCCGCACACATCGCCTATGTACTTCGTTCATTTGTCTGTGGGCTTCTTTGGCTTCCAGATATCTCAGCAGTCCCGTAGCTAGGTCCCGTTTATGCCCTTTGGTGCTGTATATTCCCGTGGTCTGCCGGATGACCCAATTCGGAGTCTCCAACTACTATCATCCTTTTGATTCCCATTCCCAGGGCTAATCTCAGTCTTAGGATGAATCCCTCGTATTCGACCGTATTGTTATGGAGTGGCAGAACTGTAATTTCATGGCTATCGGCCTCTGCCATTTGGATGGATGGAGTATGGACTTTACGGCCTCTTAGTATTGTGCCAGTTACAAGTTGGCAGATGCATGTCAACACTGATGCATGATTATTACTATTTCTTCTTCTTCTTTTTTTTGTTTTTTTTTTGTTTTTAGGTTCTCTAATCTTATCCTGCAAAACAAGGTCAGTGTTTGATGACAGGATAGTATTTAGAAGTTTTAGCAAACCTTGGTTCGTGGGCATGGATTGCCTTCCCTGCAAAACCATGTCAGTATTCTTTTTATATGTGCAGGTGACGTAACCACATGTCAGTATTATGATGATGATAGTATGACAGTTGTATGACATTTATTTATTTGACTGAATGATAGAAAGGGCATGAAGAAGCTTCCCTTTCGTTAGGTTTATCAGAGGCTGACCTACCCTAGGGTTACTCTCGGGGGCTTTTCGGCATGAAGGTCCCCAAATCTTCGCAATCTACTCGTCTGACCCCTTTCGATTGGAGCAGATTTGGGGTGGTGCGTTTCCTGAGCCATCTCCGGGGAGCAGCCCCTTCGAGTCCAGTAATAAGCAACCGACAGGTTTGCCTCAGGAGGAGGTACACTCTCAACATACATTCACATTCATCGTCCTCACCGTATGCAAATGATTACTTTTAAAGTTAAAGCAATTCCATCCAATCATTCATTTATTGGGACAAAACACACATTCACACAACAAAAGGTAAAAAAATCAAAAATATCGCACGCACACACATATACATTCATGAATTTTTTAAGGATAGGATAGCATCAAGATTTAAACGCGGCTTAAGCCCTCTAATGTTCCCCGGCAGAGTCGCCAGCTATCGACGCCGGGAGGAATCGCCTCTTTCGCGATTGTTTAGTCCTTTCCAATTTTTGCCTTTTGATTAGATGATTTTTTGGAAAAGGTCGGCATATAATGTCGACGGGGTTTTGAAAGATCGTTTTTATGATGAGCCAATTAACCAGAGTCGCCAGTTGGTATATTTGAAATGGATGTACCAAACTCATCCGAGTTTCATTTTTCGTAAATCGTTGGCTCATGTGTGACTCCAAATAAATTGGTCTGCGAACCGAGATTCATAGAGTTCAGGGACTTGCTTAAGCGAGGGGAAGGTGTTAGGCACCCCCCGACTTCTGTGGAAACACGGTTACCGCAATCTTGATGCTTTTTTCTATCCTTTAATTCTTGAATGTGTATGTGTATGTGCGCGTGTGTGTGTGTGTGCCTATGTGAATGTCGTGGTGAGTTTGCATGAAGAAACCATTTGGGTTTTGATGAAAAGTCGTGCTTTCTTTTAAGAATGCTTTAGAATGTCACTTGGTTTATATGAGAAAGCTTTATTCTTTATGGGAAAGGTTTTGATTTCAATTGTCAAAAACTATGAGATTTTCATTAGGTGTCGTTTTGGCAAAAACAAGAGTTTTCTAAAACCTTCGTCAAAATAGGAATCGAGATCTTATATGTTGCCTTCGTAACTCAAATGATGGGCAATTTCTAGGATCTCTTTAACCCTATGCACAACCGATTTAATAAGACGCCATTTATTTATAAAATCATTTTGTGTGATGTTTTGGAAAACGATATTTCTTTGCCTTCTCGTTTTAAATAGAAATCGACATTCATTAAGCCCTCCCAATTTCTTATCCTCGTGATGCTAATAACCTAGTTTGATTGATTTTATGAAAATCTTAATCTTTTAGCTTTGAAATCAATTTTAGGTTGTAAATCAAATCAAGCATTAAAATGCATTGGGGCTATTCATGGGCATGTAAGCCATCCAAATAACCCCAACGCCCACAATCACATACTTCACTATTACGGGGGCCTTAAACCCAATTTTCAAACTTGGTATCGTTTTTAAGGCCCGACGATTACAATTTACAATAAAGGATTACATACATCAACATTGTCCATCATCGGATTTGGACCACGGGGTCGCGTTCCTAGGCTCACATCCACAATTGCCACACACCCACAATATCCTAAAATAGCAATCTAAACAGTCTATGCACGATACATCATTATAATGAGCTAAAGATTACATCAAGACGGATATCATCGGGCCCATTAGGGGGAATTTTCGTTCCGATGAGACCCTCACTAATAGTCCCTAATCCATGGCTCCACAATAACATGTAAGAAAAACTACATTTAAGGTAATTCGGATGACAAAAAGCTTAACAAAAATGGTATAACATAATGCTATAACAAAGGGTTTTTCACCTTGCAAATGATCCTCACAATATGTATGAACTTGTATATTGAGTAGAGTAGATAATATATGGATATATAATCTCACAAAATGGATACAATTCCTCACTATTTTCTCTCTTTTTCTTCTCTTGATTTCCTCTTCTTTTCTTGCTGTTTTCTTCTTCTTTTTTTTCGAGCTGCTGCCACCGCACACGCGCAAGAATCCTCTCCCATTTTTTGTTTCTGGATGAAAACTGACTTGATAAAGGGTTGCCCTAAGCAGCCGCAGATTGATCTGCGGCTGGCCACAGATTGATCTGCGGCTGCCCGCAGATTGATCTGCGGCTGCCCGCAGATTGATCTGCGGCTGGCCTTGGTTTTCCCCCGCTCGAGTCTCGTATCGTCTCGAGTTCCGTCCTTGGGCCGCGGATTGATCTGCGGTTGGCTGTGCTGATTTTCTCGTTTTCCATACTTCACTTCGATTCTCGTGTCGTACCGTTGGTTTCCGCTGAAAGGCTTGCATTTTGCAGTCCGGGAACCGCTGGGAACAGTGGCCACATCATTCATGGGTGCTTGTTTCGCCCATTGTCGTGTCAGCCTTGATCGCAAGTCGTCGTAGTGGCTTTGAGTGTTCGCACTTATGTCCACCTTCCGTCTCGTAGTAGGCTGGGTTTAATTGACGATTTTTGCCCTCTTGTCAAGGTTAGTATAGGAAACGCAAAATTTGGGTGTCTACAATAATATAATCAACATTTTACCGGCACCTTATATCATCAAGGTGTTCCATTTCTCAGTATAAGATGTCGTACCAAAATAATTTGGTTTGACACAACAATTTACGCTCGAAATAAACAATATATGAATAATGATTCATTTCTTAAGTTATGCTGAACAAGAAGCAATAACTTCACAATAATTGATAGCAAGATGTAATAGACTTGCTTAAATGTAACAAGATTAAAAGACTTGCCTCGTATATCTTTTACAGTTAATATAACGGTCTAAACGTTCGTCGTAAATCCTACACGATTATAAGTTTATGTAGACAAATAAGCGTTTAACGATTAAATCTTTTAAGTTTTATTTTGGGTATCATAACCGCATATAAAATTAGACTTCTTCTACAATATATGAAATAATTTTAGCATTATAACTGCTTACAGAATGAATAATTTTTCAACTATATTTAAAATAAATTGGAGCATTATAAACTACTTGAAAAATATTCGGTTACTATGGTTGAAATAAATCGGGCATTATAGCTGCTTTATAAAATGAATATTCGGCTATTATATTTGAGAAAATTTAAGCATTATAACTGCTTATAAAATGAATATTCGTCTATTATATTTGAGAAAATTTCAACATTATAACTGCTTATAAAATGAATATTTTTACTAAATAGTTGAAGAAATTCGGACATAGTAAACTGCTTATAAAAGTATATTTTCTAATATATAAGAGAAATAAATTGGACATTATAACTGCTTATAAATAGGAACTTTTGTACTATATACTTAAAATAATTTGGGCATTATACCTGCTTATAAGAGTATATTTTTACTAAATATATATAAAGAAAAATGAAAATAATAACCACTAGAGTAGTACCTCTTGTAGTTGCTAGCTTTACTTCCAATCGCGCAACGCTTCGATGCTTAAAAAGTAATTTTTATCTCACAATATCTCTCAGAATATAAATATAGAATGTTTTTGCTCTTGAACTGCTCTTGAAAAATAGTAAGGAATGAATGAATGAACTGAGCTTGCTATTTATAGAAAAACCAAGTTTCACTAATTGCACGTTAGGGGCTCGGCTTATTACCACTTTGGTACCTAGGTTAATTAACACTTTAGTACCTAGCGTGTGCCAGGCGTAAGCTGGCGTGTAAGCTGGCGTGTGCCAGACGTAAGCTAGCGTGTGCCAGGCGTAAGCACGACAAAATATAAGCACGACAAAGCAGCTTGTCAGCGTAAGCACGACAAAGCACTATATCATTTTAAGCACGACACAACAACTTACTAAAAATAATTTGTCAGGATGCTTTTTGGTGAAATTTGTGGAAAGCACGACAAATCATTTTTGTCAATGTAAGCACGACTAAGCAGCTTGACCAAAAAATTTTATTTGACCAAATTTATCTTTTTACATGATATAATCACAAAAACACCTGCTTCGAAATATCATTCCAATCTTTATTAAGCACATATGTTACAAACTTCAAATCTCATTAGGGTTTAAGGTTTTAAACTTTTCGATATCTAGTTTTATAAGGTTATACGTTCTAATTCTAAACGTATACGATAATGTTTTCGAATCGTATTTAAGTTTCCAAAGATTACCTGAACAGCCGTTCATCAGGAATAATATCATCACATAACACAGAGTCGGAATAAGAATTTTCATTTAATAAACACATTAAAATGTTACTATATTACAAATCTTTATTAGGGTTCCAGGAATATTACATTCACCCCCACTAATAAAGAATTTCGTCCTCCAAAAAATGTACAGTTACTAGGATTTTATAAAAACAAGTTGGTGGGTAATTATCTCGCATTTTTGTTACTCTCGATAGTTCCCACGTAGCTTCCTCTATGTTTTGATTCCTCCAAATAACTTTAACTTAAGGTTATCACTTTTATTGCGTAGATGTTTGTCTCTTTTCCTATCTAAGATTTTCAATAGGAACTTCTTTCATATGATAAATCTTTTTCGATTGCTGAATAGGCTCGTAATCTATAACGTGTTTATAATCGGGTTCTTGTATGGTCGTATACACAGGACACATGAAAGACGTTTATGGGATATGTTCTATAACTCAAGAGGGTTAAGGCTCACCTCATAAGCTTACTTCACCTATCCTTCTTAATATCTGAAATGGTTCCAATGAAATCTCGGACTCAATTTTCCCTTCTTGCCGAAACGTATTTTACCTTTCCACGGAGAAAACTTTTAAAAACCACGTGACTACCGACATCGAAATCTTGTGCTTCCTGTGTTGATCCGCATATTTCTCTTTTGTCGATCTTGGAGGACGCTTGCCAATCTTCCTCGTATATATTTCGAACTACTCAGCGGTTTGTTGAAAATCTATTTTCAGGTTCATTAAGCATTTGTCGCTCACCGAACCTCAGTCCCAACATAAAGGCTTCGTCTCTACATCTTTTTCTGTCCATACAGAGCTTCAAATGGTTGGCATTCCTATACTGGCATGATAGCTTTTTTTACTTGTTGTAGGCATAAAACTCTACCCAAAGGTTAACTGATCTTCCCAACTTCCCTTGTAAGTCCATGATGCAAATGTGCGCAACATGTCCTCCAAATGTTGTGCTGAATGGTTCTCTTACTGCTGGGGACCGTCAGTTGTGTGGGTATGATAAGCTGTTGCTTAATCTCTAACTGGGGTCCTAAATGTTTTCTGGATGACCTTCGTCCAAAAATTTGAAGTAAATCGTGGGGTCGTCAAATATTGATACTATAGAAACAAGGGAACTCCCAATGTCCTAGAATCATAATTTCATTGATGTAATGTTTGGATAAATCTGATAAAGGGACTGAAGTTGACTTTTCATGGGGTAGGAAAAAATGAGACGATTTGGTAAGACGATCTTATCAATTACCCAAATGGCATTTGTGGACCTTTCTGTGTATTTGGGAGACCAATCTACGAAATCCATGGTAATATGTTTCCCATTTCTACTCAGGAATTTCTAAGGGTTTGTAATAGTCCACTCGGCTTTTGGTAGTTCAGCTTTAACCCTTTGACACGTTGTTAAAACATTGACTTACCCACTCTGCTATTTTCTCTTTTCATGTTGAGACCACCAAAAGTTGTCGGTGTCTTTATTTAAAATCTTTGTACATTTTTTTGGTACTTACCCTGAATGTACAACGAAACTTAGAAACTATGGGTGCTTCATTCAATATTTCATCTTTTCAATTCTTGTACTTGGTGGTACCCAAATTCTATCTTTCGTACCTCAGTACTCCATCCTTATCCATTCTGTAATTTGTTATTCTTTCTTATGGGTTATTTCAGTCTTACACTTCTGACACAAACTGCATCCGTCTCCTGTAAGTTCTCTTGACTCTCTCCAAACCAAAGTTGGACCATTTTTCCACAACAAATCAATTAAACTTTTGGGTAGGGAATTCACTGGGAACTCTTACCTCGATCTCAAGTTTATTCAAACCTTTTTATCTAATTACCTCGTTATTTGGTATTTGTTCATACATGTTCAACTTTTCTTGATTCTTCCTACTTAACGCATGTTTCTGCTACGACGTTGGCTTTCCCTGGATCGATATAAGATTTCACAGTCAAAAATCTTTTATCAAATTCTAGCCAATCTCCTCTGCCGGCATTGGATGGTTTAAACTCTTTCTTGCCGGGAGGAAATATTACTTCAGACTTTTATGATCCTGTTGTATATCTTCACACTTCTCCCTGTCAAGTAATGCCGCCATTATTTTCAAGGCAAAAAATACTACCGCAAGGCTAACTTAAGGATCATGCGTAGGATACCTCTTTTCATAATCTTTGAGTTGTCGTAAGGGCATACGCAATCTCCGTTCCCATGTTGCATTAACACACAACCCAATCCCTTGTGTGATGCATCACTATAAACGAACAAGACACTCCTGTATCATCTGGTAAAGATGAACACTGGCTTGTCTCCATGCTCAAATCGTTTCTTCAAACTCTCGGAAGCTTTTTTCGCATTTAATTCTGTCCAGACTGTACTTTACCGTCTTTCTAGTTAAATTGGTTAGCAGGGTTGCTATTTTTGAAAAATCTTGTAATAAAACGCCTATAGTACCCTGCTAAACCGAGAAAAGGAAAAACTTCGTACTTCTGTTGGAGTTGTTGGTTGTTCCCAATTTCACTAACCGCCTCTATCTTTGCTGGATCCACCTCTATTCCATTCTTGTCAATTACATGACCCAAGAACTGGACTCTTTCCAACCAGAAAACTCCACACTTGGAAAACTTTATGTAAAGTTGTTCCTTGCGTAATATATCTAAATACGCTCCTTAAGTGATTTCAGCATGCTCCTCCTTTATTCTCGAGTATACTAAAAATATCATCGATGAACACTTACGGACAAAATTTGTCTAAGGCATGATTTAAAAAGCACTCAGTTCATCATAAGTCCCATGAATGCTGCCGGCGCATTTGTTAATCCAAAAAGACATCACAAGAAACTCATAATGTCCGTTACGCGTGTCCTAAAACCCTGTCTTCGGCACATTTCTTTTCTTACCTTTAAACTGATGATAAGCCTGATCGTAGGGTCGATCTTCGAAAAGTGTTCGGCCCCTTTCAACTGGTTCAAACAAATCATTCAATTCGTGGTAAAACGATATTTGTTCTTTATGGTCAACTTATTTAATTCTCTATAGTCAACGCAATAAACCTTAAAGTTCCATCCTTCTTGAACAAACAACATCGGTGCTGCTCCCAAGGTTGAAAACCACTAGGTTGTATGTATTTCTTGTCTAAGAGTTCTTGGTAACTGTACAAGTAAAACTCCTTCAAACTCTACCTGGAATGCCATCCTGTACGGTTGCCTTCGAAACTTGGCGTCGTATCCACGGTTTGCAAGATGTGATAACAAACTCGATCTCCCTATCCGGAGAGTATAGACCTGATAAATCATCTGGAAACACATCCAGAAATTCTCTAACTACAGGTATTTGATCTAGCTTTGCTGCCCTTCCTTTCGAGTATCTACCTATATATGCCAAATAACCTGTGCAACCTTTCCTATAGCAATCTTTTTGCTTGGCATCAACTGTCAAGCATCGAGGATTCGTTTAGGTTGAAACAACCACCGTGGTTGAAACACTACCTTTGACTTCGACTTTAGTTCAACAGGTTTACACTGTTTCGCGTATGTCAGTCAATCATTGCATTATGATTTAACCAACCAATCCATGCACTAAGATTATATCGAATTCCCCTAGCTGTATAGGAAAGAGGTCCACAAGAATACTTGTTGTCCGCTTTAATCTCTACATTACAATATTTATATACAGTTTTAACGGGAATTATCTCTCGATTTGCAATCTCTACATTAAAAGGTTATGTCTAAGTCTTCGCATTTGGCATATTCAAGTTGGTAGGCAAAAGGGTATTAGACCACAAATGGAACAAGTAGCACCAGAGTCGAAAACAACACATACGCATTTAAAGTATCAATAGGGTATGATACCTGTCACCACGTCCTGGTGATCTAGCAACAGCATCCCTCATCGTCATATTAAATGTTCTAGCGGTTTGGACGACTCTGGTCCTTTCAGCTCCTGCTACTGTTGGTTTTGTTTTGAGGGTGTTATTTGTGGTTTGATTTCCTCCCCCTGGTTTGATTCCTATTCTTTGGACAATTTCTAGATTATGTGACCTGTTGCGCCACAATTATAACACTTGATAATTTTGATTGCCCCTGATTAGTACTGTGACACCCCCAAATCCGGGTTTCCCTAATCCCTCGAATTTGCGTGTTGTTCACGATACTCAACAACAAACATACTTTCTAACTGATGCGGAATTATTAAAACATACCCAATTGTTTTATCGAAATAGTAAATAAAAGTCTTACAATCATTTTGGTCCCAAGGTTCTTTAACCTTAACTTAAAACATACCCTCAATACAATAAGAGTTCACATAGCCATATATAACACTTTAAGATAAACTAGTACATAAGCCATGATTCAGGGCAACTACTCTTTGCCACCTTCCCTTTTTTATTTGTCTCCTTTAGACGTTTCTGCCTTAGCTGAAATAAAGGATCATGATAGTAGGCAAGGGTAAAGCACACTAGTTTGTCTTTAGCAAGTTTATACACAAGGGGAGATATATCATGAATAGAAAAGGAAATTTCGCCCCCTCTTTTCAATGTTC